>OY720442.1:51784335-52445689 GCA_963082915.1 Dolichopus griseipennis | reverse complement strand
GGTCGGGATTGGACCATGCGTTCGGAACCTAGAACTTTTTGATCGAATTTAGGCCAAACGAGCATAATTCCGAAACCAATGAAGATAGAACCTCCAAATTTGGTATCAGGGTGTCCCCTCCTATCTCCTAAGTGTCTTGAGAATTTGGGTCCCATTGGACTACTGGGTCGGGGACCAGCCACACATTTCCGAAGACCTTAAAACATATCTTTAAAATTAATAAAGATAACAACTTGAAAAAATGTAGAAGCTTCCAATTTGCCACAAGGGTGTTCTTTACTATCTCTTGCGTGTTCCCTTAATTAGGGATCAATTGGAGTGGTGGTTCAGTACCCCTCTCAGACCTCCCAAGTTTTAAAAGCTTATAATCGAAATTACTAAAAATAGTTACTTAAAATTAAGATAGATCGTTTAAATTGTGTACAAGTGTTAACTAGTACTATAAGTAAAGCGCGGGCTGTATAAGGGCGAAATCAGCCCATGGGTTCAGATTCTGGACCTTTTAGTCGGGGTCAGGGATAACGAACATATATTAAAAATCACGATAACTCAACAACTAATGAGGCTATCTTCATAAAATTTGTGCTGTAGGTTATTGGTAATGAAACTACGGCGGTGATTACGTACGGTGAGGATTGGACAATGGGTTCGGAACTGAGAACTTTTTTATCGAATTTAGGCCAAACTAGCGTAATTCCGAAACCAATGAAGATATAACCTCCAAATTTGGTATCAGGGTGTCCCTTCCTATTGCGTAAGTGTCTTTGAAATTTGGACCCCATTGGACTAGTGGGTCGGGGACCAGGCACTCAGTTCCGAGGACCTTAAAGCATATTTTCGAAATTAATAAAAATAGTAACTTGAAACAAATGTAGAAGTTTCAAATTTGGCCCAGGGTGTTCTTTACTATTTCTTCCATGCCCCCCTAATTTGGGATCATTTGGAGTGGTGGTTCAGGACCTCTCTTAGACCCCCAAATGTGTAAAAGCTTATCATCGAAATTAATAAAACTAGTAACTTAAAATTAAGATAGAACGTTCCAATTGTATACAAGGGTTAACTAGTATTGAAAGTATGACGGGACTGCATATGGGCGAAATCGTACCATGGTTTGGGGTTCTGGAACCCTTGAAAAGTTCAAGGACTAACAAACATATATCTTAAAACACCATAACTCAAAAAATAATGCCGGTATTTTGATGAAATTTAACAGTAGGTTACTAGTAATGAAAGTACCATGGGAATTGGTTGTGGTCGAGTTTAATTTCGAAGCCAAAGAATATATTTCCTATGTCCTATGTGACTCCGAAATCTAGACTTAATTGTAGTGGTTCAGCTATGTTCACAGGTACTTGCTGCATTTATGTAAAATTTATTTTTATATTTAAATGAATTATATGGAAAGGTCTAAATTTGTAATTGTATTTTAGAAATACATTTATTGCATATTTTGCGTTTATAAGCTTTTCTATTAGGTATATAAACTAACCATTTAAAATAATTGCAATTTTTAAAAATTTGGATTATTAAATATATTATGCTTTGATTATCTTCTTATCACAAAATTTATTACTTAGAATTTTTTCATTTTGTAATTGAATTGGAATAAATATATTTTCATTTATTTCAAGTTTGTTTGTTTTTTAATATTTTTAAATAGATAAATTAGTAAGAATTTGTAGTATTTTTTAATAGATAGTGTAATTAGAAAATGTTTTTAGTATTATACAGTTAATTTGGTTAGCTATGTCTTACGATAAAATTAATAACAGCTTTTATGGTGTTAAAATGACTTATGGATATGTCCTTAAATTTGAACCAAATAGGTGTAGGGTATTTCTAAGTCGGTTGCACCGACTGACTGTTTCTTTACTTGTTTTTTTTTTGTTTTAAAACAAAAATTATTATTAATTTAATTTTTTTTTTTGTTCTTTTCTTTTTTTAAGCAAAAATTTTGGGATAATAAGTTAAATTTTTTTTTAACTATTTTACTTTTTTATTTTTTTTTTGTAATATTTATAATAGCATAAGGGAAATAAATAACGGTTAGTAGGTACACACGGGAATCTAAAAGTTGACAAGGGCAACTATAATCTTCCTCGTTATTTATAAAATCGATTGAATTTAGTCGACTTTATTTCAACCTCTCCCCATCTCCCTGTATTATGTATTGTTTTATTAAAGCTTTCAACTATTTTATTTTAGAAGTACTTTTGGCAAAAGTAACTTTGCTGTACAAAAACTATTATTATCCTTACTTTTAAATAACATAAAATTTATCGTGGTAAAACACATAGAAATACATATATACGTATAAGTCTTCTAGATACATTTGGTATCTACTTATAGAATAAAAAATAAAAATTTTAAATTTACAAGAACCGGATAATTTTTGTTATAAAAAAGAGTAAACAATTTTCTATATAAATAAACACCGTGAAATACCATTGAATTATGTAATAGTTTATCACCATGTCTTATGAATAATTTGTTTTCGTTTTCCGGTTCTTTTATTGTATTTTACATTTATCATTCTCACTGTCGGTGCATATATGATACTATGCTATATATATATAGTCCTATATTTATATATCATTAAATTTGCGCTATAAAAAAATACTCTGAAGGAATAAACATAATATTTCGAGGTGTTTGGGAAAATGTGTGAAACTCTATGGTAGTTAATCTTGTTGTTTCCTTTTCAATTTAAAAACTAAAATGTTTACACTTTGAATTTAAATGTATTCTTAAACTTTATTATGAAAAACTTCTGCAACAAGTTAGAGATAAATTAATTTTAAAAATATGTAATTTTTAATTCAGAAATAAAATCACAAAATAAAGGAACTAGCACCCAGTGGTTTTTTTCCCCGAAAGGTCGAAAGTGAAACTAAGATCTCTCATTCAATATGAATTAACATCCTGTGTTTTATTTTTATTTACCAGTGAAAAATAACACCCCGAGAGCTTGATTTTGCAGAGCTTTATTTGAAGGCACAGCTCCAAAATATTAGTATTCAGTCAAATGTATATAATTCAACCTAAGCTAAAGATTTACTTTTTCAAACACTTGTAATAAAAATTTAAATTTGAGTTTCAGCTTATGTTTTACGCATTCAACACATTAATTGCACAATTCGAAAGTTCTTTGCTTTAGGAAAAAAACTCTATTAACGTCAGAATATAGCTAATTATTTAAAAGATATTTTCCTCAAAAACAATTTTCCACAATAAAAGATAAGATTTTATTAAAAAGGTTTCTTATAGAAACTTGATAATGTACTCACAAAATTATACTCGTATAGAATAAGCATTGAAAATGTATAGGTAATTCTCTTTTAGTATCATTAAAATTTCACTAAAAGTAGATATTAATAATTTTTAACTAAATAAATTAGTAAAATAATTGCTCATAATCGTAAGTTTCCAAGGTTTCCACGTACTTATAAATAATAACATATAATGTGGTCCAAATCAACTTGTTTTCCTTTTATTTACCAGACTTCCTCATATCACAGTTAAAATAATTTCTTATCTAATATATAAAGAAGAAAATTTGTTTGTTTATTTGTTTGTTTGTTTGTTTGTTTGTTTGTCCAGGATTCACGTGAAAACCACTGGTCCGATTGACACCAAATTTTAGAGGAATAATTTTGGGAGCCCGGGGGGTGACATAGGCTATGTCGCATTTTTATAAGTCAGCAGGTTGCGGCTCCAGAGCCGTTTTAAGCTTTTTCGTTTTTTTGATGTCGAGCTGAAACGGTTTGACCGATTCACTTGAAATTTTGCACGAATGTTCTTCTTATTAAACGGAATTAATGGTATAAAGTTGGTTGAAATAAATTAACCCCTTTCGGCCCGGCGGGCTTCCAAAAAATTTTGTGTTTCCGATTTGTGTCCAATTTTACAGGGTGGTTTTGCAGTCAAAAAGAGAGGCTGGCACAAATTTTTCTTGGGTTCGGTTAACCCGTTTGGGCACGAGGGCGCAATGAAGCTTTTTCAATGTTTTTGATGTCGAGCCGAAACAGTTTGACCAATTGACTTGAAATTTTGCACAAATCTTCCTCTTAGCAAACGGAATTAGTTGTATAAAGATGGTTCGAAAATATTAACCCATTTCGGCCCGGCTGGCTTCCAAAAAATTATTTGTTTCCGATTTGTGTCCAATTTTACAGGGTGGTTTTGCAGTCGAAAAGAAAGGCTGGCACAAATTTTTGTTGGGTTCGGTTAACCCGTTTGGGCACGAGGGCGCAATGAAGCTTTTTCAATGTTTTTGATGTCGAGCCGAAACAGTTTGACCGATTGACTTGAAATTTTGCACAAATCTTCCTCTTAGCAAACGGAATTAGTTGTATAAAGATGGTTCGAAAATATTAACCCATTTCGGCCCGGCTGGCTTCCAAAAAATTATTTGTTTCCGATTTGTGCCCAATTTTACAGGGTGGTTTTGCAGTCGAAAAGAAAGGCTGGCACAAATTTTTGTTGGGTTCGGTTAACCCGTTTGGGCACGAGGGCGCAATGAAGCTTTTTCAATGTTTTTGATGTCGAGCCGAAACAGTTTGACCGATTGACTTGAAATTTTGCACAAATCTTCCTCTTAGCAAACGGAATTAGTTTTATACAGTTGCTTGGAATATATTAACCCATTTCGGCCTGGCGGCCTTTCATTATTTTTTTTGGCCGTTTGGGCAAGAGAGCGCAATGAAGCTTTTTCAATGTTTTTGTTGTTGAGCTTAAACGAACACTTTTTTCAGCTAATCTTGAACACATTTTTCAGCTAATCTTTATTAGCAAAGCTCACAGGGTTAATTTGATTTTTATCATTTAACCCCTTTTGTCACAAGGGTTCATTAAATTTGATCTCCTTAAAGATTTCAATCTTTAATATAAATTTGTTCTTCTGTTGAAAAGGTTTAATCAATATGTTAAAAAAAAAACAATTGTTCGACTAACACAGTTTAAAGTTAACGCAAACATTGCATTATTTCACAAGCTCACCAAAAAACATGATTGCGCTCTATTAACCCGTTTGGACCTAATGTATTTTTTTTAAGTTTTTGTTGGCCTGCCTAACGGTCGAAAACAATATTTTTAAAACTTTTAACTCATGTCTATTTGTAATTTTCTAAAAGGTTTTGAATGCAAATTTCTAAACTAATATATAAAGAAGAAAATTTGTTTGTTTATTTGTTTGTTTGTGTGTTTGTTTGTTTGTCCAGGATTCACGTGAAAACCACTGGTCCGATTAACACCAAATTTTAGAGGAATAATTTTGGGAGTCCGGGGGTGACATAGGCTATGTCGCATTTTTATAATTCAGCAGGTTGCGGCTCCAGAGCCGTTTTAAGCTTTTTCGTTTTTTAGATGTCGAGTCGAAACGGTTTGACCGATTCACTTGAAATTTTGCACGAATGTTCTTCTTATTATACGGAATTAATGGTATAAAACTGGTTGGAATAAATTAACCCCTTTCGGCCCGGTGGGCTTCCAAAAAATTTTCTGTTTCCGATTTGTGTCCAATTTTACAGGGTAGTTTTGCAGTCAAAAAGAGAGGCTGGCAAAATTTTTGTTGGGTTCGGTTAACCCGTTTGGGCACGAGGGCGCAGTGAAGCTTTTTCAATGTTTTTGATGTCGAGCCGAAACAGTTTGACCGATTGACTTGAAATTTTGCACGAATGTTCCTCTTAGCAACCGCAATTAGTTGCATAAATTTGGTTGGAATAATTTAACCCATTTCGGCCTGGCGGGCTTCAAAAAAATTTTGTGTTTCCGATTTGTGTCCAATTTTACAATGTGGTTTCGCAGACGAAAATAAAGTCTGGGACAAATTTTTGTTGAGTTCGGTTAACCCGTTTGGGCACGAGAGTGCAAAGAAGCTTTTTCAATGTTTTTGATGTCGAGTCAAAACTGTTTGACCGATTGACTTGAAATTTGGCACAAATGTTCCTCTTAGCAACCGCATTTAGTTGTATAAATTTGGTTGGAATAAATTAACCCATTTCGGCCTGGCGGACTTTCAAAAAATTTTGTGTTTTCGATTTGTGTCCAATTTTACAGGTTGATTTTGTAGTCTAAAAGAGAGGCTGCAAAAAGGTTTAGTTAAGTTCGATTAACCCATTTTCCACGACGACGCTATGAAGTTTTCTATATATTTTATTTTCTTATACGATTCAAAGTATTTTATTGAAAATTTTGTACCAGCATTTTAATTAAAACCCACAGGGTTAATTTGGTTTTGACCTGTTTGTGCGTTTTGAACAAAGATTCAATGAAATTTTCAGTTTTCTTCAAATGAAATCTAAAAATCAAAAAATTCAATTTGTTATATATAATGCTTATACATAGTACATAGTATTTTAAAACAGTTTTTCCAAAAAATAAGCCTACATTTCTCTCATAAAATCATAAAAAAACGAGGAAGAGCGTATTACAACTTTCAGGACTAAACAAAATATAAGTTGAAAAGCGAATTTTTAAACCTTTTCTAAACCATCGACTATATTTTATTCAAGCGTTGGCAATTCAAGAAAATCCGCTTTTGATCTATAGTCATTTTAATTCAGTTAACATTGTTCACCGGAAACCTACCATCCTCAACTCTATCGTCAAGGAGCACCAAATTGTCAAGAAGCAGCATGTATAGAAAAATTAGAGATAATCGTTCAAATTGTTTTGCAAACTGTTTTTTAAAGTTTTTGTTTCGCAATCGATTAAAAGAACTCGACAAACCTTTTTTTTAAGTATTCCCCTAATTCAAAGAAGTTGTACCTACTTTCAAAAATTGGACGTAATTTAGTTACAATTTTTTTTTTGAACAATCGTCGGCAGGGGTTAACAACTTTAAAGTCTGTTAGTAAATTGAACTTCATTTTCAAAGAAGAACACATATACGAAATTTGAAGTTAATCTGTTAAATCATTTCTAATATATAGCAAAGCAACGAAAAAACCTATAAAAAGCTGTTGGGCCACGATGGGTTAACGGAACTCCACAAATATTTTTTTGTGGCATTTATAGGCAAAGTAGTATCTCAAATAAGTGGCTGAAACTTGCTTTTTTACCATTTTCAAGCTTCCGGGCAACGCCGGGTAAATCTGCTAGTCATTAAATAATTCCCAAATGAAATGTATATATATATAAAATATATATATCCCAAATGAAATGTATATATATATATTATTTTTATATACATGTATAAAAGAAAATGGAAAAAAAAAATGTGTATGTATATTATATAAGTATAAAATAACAAGGGTATCGTTTTTATAAATTTTTTAAAAGGTGTAAATAAAGACAATGAGCATATAATAATGTTACAATTACATAATATTACTTACATAAATATATCAAGATTGTCCCAGCCCATCCCCCGTCCTTTTTTCCATTCCCTTAAACAGTTAAACTCAAAACACCACAATGCATCCAATTCGATAAATAAGAAATGAAAATAAAAATCAGAAAGGGTTTTCGTTCATACCATTAAAACTTGAGGAATCCTTCGTTAGGGTAAAACCTGATTTTCTTACACGTAAGCCATATTTTTATTTTAATTGTTTTTGTGAAATATATTGCATAAATTTTATTAAAATTAACAAATTTTTAAAATATTTTTGCAAATTGTAAGTGATTGAAAATGATAATCATTAAACATGTGAAAGTGGTGTTGTGAAATTGTTACTTCACATAACAGTAAATTTTTTTGAGAATATGGTCAAAACTTAAACAAATACAATTAAACAATGCATTGCACAATTCGAAAAATGAAGGTCACAGCTTATTTGTTATGCAACTAAAGATTAAATTTGGGCGAAACTTCCGGAAAGGGGTTGTGAGCTTTCAAGATGACGTCATCACATAACGGTACTAAATATCTCAAAGTTTCCGAATATATATACCATTAGTGGCGATGGCGCCATCTAGTGGTCGAAAAATGCATTACAAAATGTTCCTAAGATTTTGTAGCATTTTTATTAAAATGTTATATTATTCCTGTAAGATAATAAACTGGAACCAACATCTTACAATATTGTAGGGCATGATATTGTCTTTCATAAACATCTTGTTTCATCTGGATCGGTGCTACCATTTTTGAGATATTGCAATTTAAAGTGAAAATTTTTTTAAAAAACAAAAAAAAAATCAAACTTTCAAAAAAACTACTATAACTGTGAAATTTTCAAAAACACCCTGTATTATTATTATACCATTAGAAAGGTCTCTTAAAACTCTTTCCAACGATATATAATAAGTATGGCATATGTTGACAAATAGCCCCACCCACCCCACCAGAGAACATAAATGCAAAAATGACGCAACAATTTTATTAAAAAATACATTTTCATACTTTATTTGTCATAAATTTATTTTGCCTTTTTGTTTTCCATTTGAAATATTTATTTTAAAATTTAAGAATGTACTTTATAGTTTGATACAATATTGAGTTGGGTTTTGGTAATTTGTTTTGAGGGATTTTGGAGGTGATAACCTCATAGTTTTAAATTTTTTTTTATTTAAATATGTATGTTAAAATATAATTAGAAAGGACCTTAGAGTTAGCTACAAAATCAGAATTATTCGCTTTTTCCAGAATATTTAAAAACATATATATACACAAGAACCTGAATCAGGAGGGATTTTAGAGTTGAATTCTAAATCAGGATTACCGCTTTTTCCAAAATATTTATATGTGTGTTTGTATATACAATGTTAGAAGAGATTTTTAAGTTTGATTCTTAACCAGAAGATCCGCTTTTTCCAGAATATTTATAATATATGTGTATATGTATATCCAATATTAGAAGAGATTTTGATTCTAAATCAGGATTGCTGATTTTTCCAGAATATTTAAAAATATATATGAATATGTCAGATTCTGAATTCGAAAAGATTTTAGAGTTGGATTCAACTATTAGAGCTGGACTAATATATTCATTATTTATTTATTTGTTTCATTATTTTTAATTTTTTGATGCATCTTAATAACTCACATTTTATTATATATAAATATACAAATGAACGTAATTAGGTATATATTTTAATTATACACTGAATAATGCTTACACATTTATGTGCATAATCTATAATTATATTTTTACCAATTTTTAAGTTCCGTTGCATCCCAGTTTCAATATATTAAAGATTCAGAATATTAATCTGTTTTAAAATTCGAATTAAAGAAAGAAAAATAACAAAAGAAAAAGAAAATAAAATGTAAATTTGGGGAAAGAAAATTTCTAAAAAGGAAAATGTTCCAAAATTAAAGGTTTACAAGAAAACCTATAAATTCAATTAATAATGGAGAATAATAATTTTATGACAATGAGAATGAATTTTTACTTCAGATGTTCTTAATACATTTAATCATCAATCGTCCTTTCTCATTTATCTACATTTAGTAAATATGTATACTCATCTAAATAATATGTATATCTAATATATATATTACATGATCAACTAAAATAAAAAGTTTTTATAATATTATGTGCTCACGTACTTCTGATGTTTTTTGTTTTTGTTTTATATTAAAAAAATTTTATATGTTTATAATCCGTTTTTATACCCTACACCTATAGAATAGGTAAAAGAGTATATTAACTTTGGTATGGTGTTTGTAACCACCTAAATGTGATCAGCGTGACCTTCTGAGTCGATATGTTCGTCCGTCCGTCCGTAGGCACGATAACTCAAAAAATAATGGAGCTATCTTGATGAAATTTTAACTGTAGGTTACTAGGACTGAAAGTACAGTGGGGATTACATATGGGCGAAATCGGCCTATGGGTTCGAATTCTGGATCTTTTAATCGATCCAAGGGCTTACGAACATAAATAAAATATCATGATAACTCAACAACTAATGACGCTATCTTCATTAAATTTGTGCTGTAGGTTACTAGTAATGAAACTACGGCGGGGATTGCGTACGGTCGGGATTGGACCATGAGTTCGGACCCAAGAACTTTTTCATCAAATTTAGGCCAAGCTTAGGTAGATTTCCTTAGTGTCCTTGAAATTTGGGCCCAATTAAAGTAGTGGGTCGGGGACCAGCCACTCAGTTCCGAAGACCTTAAAGCATATTTTCGAAATTAATAAAGGTAGTAACTTGAAAAAAATGTATAAGCTTCAAGTTTGGCACATGGGTGTTCTTTACTATTTCCTGCGCGTCCCCCTAATTTTAAATCAATTGGAATGGTGGTTCAGTACCTCTCTTAGACCCCCCAAGTTTTAAAAGCTTATCATCGAAGTTAATAAAAGTAGTAACTTAAAATTAAGAACTTTCCAATTGTGTACAAGGGTTAACTAGTATTGAAAGTTTGACTGGACTGCATATGGGCAAAATCATACCATAGTTTCGGGTTTTGGAACCTTTGAAAAGTTCAAGGGCTAACAAACATATGTCTTAAAAACACCATAACTGAAAAAATAATGCCGCTATTTTGATGAAATTTAAACTGTAGGTTACCAGTAATGAAAGTACCATGGGAATTGGTTCTGGTCGAGTTCGGACAATGTGTTCGGATTCTAGAAGCTTTTGATCGATTTGAGGCCGAACGAGTATAATTTCGAAGCCAACAAAGATATTCCCTATTTCTTATGTGTCCCCAAAATTTAGACTTAATTGTAGTGGTGGTTCAGGTGCTTCCTAAGAAATCCCAATATTAAAAAGCTTATCATCGACATTCATAAAGATAGAAACTTTAAATTTGATACACGAGGGTTATTTCCTATTTCCGTTTTTTTTAACACTTTTATATTTTTAAAAGACTAAGAATTTTACCAGAAAACATATTATGTATAATATTTTATAAAGGAAAAACAAAATATTTTTTTAATAAACGATTACATTCTTGTTTTTTAATTTTTTATTATATCATATATTTTATTGAATTATTACTAAAGGTGATATATAATTAAGACATTGTGTACGTTACTTAAGCTATATTCAAAGTTACTTGCTGCATTTATGTAAAATTTATTTTTATATTTAAAACAATTATATGAAAAGTTCTAAATTTGTAATTGTATTTTAGATATACATTTATTGCATATTTTGCGTTTATAAGCTTTTCTAATAGGTACATAAACTAACCATTTAAAATAATTGCAATTTTGAAAAATTTGAATTATCAAATATATTATGCTTTGATTAGCTTTTTATTACCAAATTTAATAATTAAAATTTTTTCACTTTTGTAAGTGAGTTGGAATAAATATATTTTCATTTATTTCAAGTTTTTTTGTTTTTTAATATCTTTAAATAGATAAATTAGTAAGAATTTGTAATATTTTTTAATATATAGTGTAATTAGAAAATGTTTTTAGTATTATAAAGTTAATTTGGTTAGCTATATCTTACGATCAAATTACTAACAGCTTTTATGGTTTTAAAATGACTTATGGATATATCATTAAACTTGAACCAAATAGGTGTAAGGTATTTCTAAGTCGGTTGGACCGACTGACTGTTTCTTTACTTGTTCTTACTTACAGTTGCGGAATTTAAATTTTTACACCAAGAAAGAAAGTTTATTTTAAAAGTGATTATAAACTCAAAACAATAACACTAGCTTAGTACATGGTATGTATGTTAATTTAAAAATTAAAAAGTTAATGGTTATCTAAATTCTCATATGAGTACTTACATTTATGAAGAAAGATGAGTACTTATGTTTCCAAACTGTATTTCTAGGCAGAATGAAATTGAAATAGGCTTAAGTATTGAATTGTTAACCATTTACATGCCCAAAGATAGCTACATAGAATTACTAAACATAGATATTTTTGAATTACTTTTAAATTATTTGATTGTGGTTTTTAACTGCTATAATACCTCTAAAAAAATTTTTTTTTATACATTAGTTTTCTTTCTACCTGTTACTTTTAGGTTATTTAACATAGAATGCATTTTAAAAGGTCTACAATTGAATTTATGACTCATTTTATTAAAATCATTTACAGAACAACATCTTATTGCAACAACAATTTTTTCCCCAACTGTAATATAACATTAACTTAATACATATTGTACAGGAAAGCTATATAAACCGATTTATACTAGCTAATATCCGGTGTGCGTTGCTACACCTCTCAATGAAGATTTAATTTAAGTTGACATTATTGAAAACAATTAACACAAAAACCATATAGAAAAATTAAAGATAATTATTTAAACTGTTTGGACCAATCGGCCAAGTCTGTTAATAGTATCATCTCAGTTCTCAAAGTGCATCACGTTTTCATTTTAGAATAAAATAGTTTAAATACTTACACCACAGCCCCAACTTGCCGGTCCGTTAAAACAAAATTGTTAGCCCATGATTTCTTTTCCTACCCGAAAACCTCTAATACAAATTTTCATGACAATCGGCTTAGCAGTTTCGTAGTCCATCCTTTACAAACAATGCATCCGCTACAAAAAAATGCAAACAAACAAAACAAACTTTCGCTTTTATATATATAGATCATAAAAAACTGATTATATTAAAGGATATTTTTTTCTTAAAACCCTTATAAATATGTATTTATAAGTTAAAAAATTTATAATTCAAAGTAGAAGTTTATTTTAAGTGAAGTGATTTAAGACTATCAACTTGAGGCTTCTTTTATTCTCACCTCAATATTCGAATAAATATAATGTAGGTATATATTAAAGTCTATTTTTTCTGTAATATTTGTGGTAAGCCACTTTAGATACTTCGCATATTCCAACCATCAGTAGTAGCATTTTATGGTATTTATTTTTTTCCAAGAAAATACAAGTTGGCAATACTTAAAGATGGATTAAGGAAATTTCAAGGACTATTAAATCAAAATTGATTTTTTTCTTTTCAATTCAATTTAATTCATTTTTAATGAATCGCCATTAATTATATTTCAAGAGGATTACAATAGATTAAAATTTTAAAATTATGGAATTTATAATATAAAAAATATTTTATATATATTATATATATAAATAGATTTATGACTTTAAAGTAAGATTTTTTATTGAGTTTTTGCTTATTATAGGATATATTGGTAATATGTATAAAAACATTTAATACAAAATATAAATTAAATTAATTAATAAAGTGAATAAAATAAATAGTATTAAAGAGTTTAGAGACATAAAAATCTTTTCCAAAGCATTTAATAAATTAAAATAATAAATTAAATATGTGGGTAAATACAGTTGCATTGTTATTAAGAGCCTTTGAGAAATTTAGATGACAGTTTATATTAAACAAAACCACGAAGTGAAAGTGTATGTGAAAATAGAGGATAGTAATATAAATAAATAAATAAATTACTATTTCATGTTTACAAAGAGCCATTAAAAGTTTAATAACTATATTACTATATAGTAATTTAACTTTATCAGTTTAGCTAAAATTAAATTTGTGATTTTACCTAGTGTTCTAGAAGAATTGATCAATTCATTTTAGAACTCCTTTTTTTATTTTCGCCTTTTTCGATATAAATCGGAAAATTAAAAAAAAACAAATTTTAAGCTGTTCAGTGTCCTAAAAGTATGCAATTTTTGCTTTCAGTAATTTTGAAATATTTACATTTGTACTTGATGGCAGCAAAAAACTTCTTTTACAATGAAAACTTCAGTAACAGAGTCTAAATTATATTCTATCAAACATTAAAAAGAACTACACTTTTATAAGGAGAGAAAGTGCATATTTGAAAGGAAGTGCATAACGGTTTTCCTCAATAAACATAGAAAACCTATGCTCGACTGCAAACATTTTTATTCCAATAAATATTTAAACAACTAATCAAAAATCATAAGAATTGTTAATTTTATTGGAGTTCGAATTGATCTCTTGAGAAGATGTGCAGTGATTGAAATAAAAAAATAAATAAATAAAACAAAAATATAGCGGTATATAATTTGAAAAAATTTAATTAAAAATAAAAAAAAAATATTTTATATAAAGTGATTGATTTACAATAAATTTATATAAATTTCTTTGTGAGTTCATTTCTGGATTGCACCATGCAATCCAGAACATAAATACATAGAACAAAATCAATTAAAACAGACTATAAACACTCATCTAAATATTTTATTAATATATAAACAATGGATACCCAGAGTGGAAAACAAAGTAATAATAAAAATAAAAATACCAAAAAAATGTATGATATGAAAAAATAAAACGATAAACTAAAAAATGAAATCAAAAAATTAAAAAACTAATAAGTGTATTAAAACCAAAGAATACAATTATAAATATCAATGAAAATCCATTTTCGGTTCTGTCAAATGAAGCTGAAAACCACATGGAAGAAGGGGAAATAGAAATAGAAGAAACTAACACAGACAAAAATGAGTTTCAAAATTTCATTGAATTTTTATCAAAAAAAAACATTGAAAATAAAAAAAACAAAGAAACTATTAGCTTGAGCAACAAAAAAACCAAATTACCCAAAATATAAATACAATCAGTACTGAAAATAATAAAAATAAAATTCAATTAAAAAAAAATGACAATAATAATGAAAGTGTAAAAAACATAAATAAGAAAAAAATGCCACCCATATGTATGTATTATTCAGACTTAGAAATGCTAAAAAAAACGATAAAAATAAAAACAAACAATTTCCTAACTAAAAAAATTTCGGATAATTTTTTTATAATATATCCAAGTGAAATAATAGACTACAAAACAATTATAGATATATTAAAAAAATCGCAAACAAATTTTTACACATACACGCCAAAAACAGAAAAAAAAATTAGTTTGCTATTAAAAGGTTTAGATGCTTCTTACAAAGAAGAAGAAGTACTAAACGCATTAAAAAATTTTAATAATGCAACAATAAAATTCGAATCGGTCAGCAGCAGACTTAAAACAAAAAAATCAGAAGAGAACAAAAAAATTCTCTCATATTTTATTGTTCAAGCATCAGCTGAGAGCAACATAAACGATATAAAAAAATCAACTCAATAGACAACACAATAATTTATTGGGAGAATTTAATTAAAAATAAACAACTACAATGCACCAGATGTCAAAGGTTCTCTCACTCTGCTGCAAATTGTAATATGGATTGACGTTGCGTAAAATGTGGTGAGAACCACTCTCCAGGAGAGTGCAGTATCACAATAAGTGATGAGAAGAGCAAATTATTTTGCACACTATGTAAACAGCATGGAGATCCAGCATCATATACAAACTGCCCTGTGCATATTAAGCAACAACAAGAAAAAGAAGAAACAAAACAAAGGTTAAAAGAAAAAATTAGTAACAGGTACAATATGTTTAATAATTTTATAAAAACAAATATTTCATATGCAAATGCAGTAAATAACAATAATAATAAAAACCCAACAAACAATAATAATAATAATAATAATAATAATAACACCAACAACAACAATAACAACAACAACAATGCAATAGATAACAACAATAATAATAATAACAATAGTAATAAAATAATAATAACAATAATTATAACAACAATTTATTAGAAAATTTAAATAAAACTATGTTTAGTATGATGAAAAAAATAGAAAATATTGAAAACAATATGAAACAAAATGTAAATGATATAAAACATTTATATGAAACATTTAACATCTCTAGACCCATTTGTTAATTATGTCGTATTCACTAACAAATAACATTAATATAAAATTAATTTCAATTAATGTAAATTCACTAGTTTCATATAGTAAAAGATTTTCTCTTATGCATTTTACAAAAGATACAAATCCTGATATTCTTTGCTTAGGTGAAACTAAATTGCAAAGCAGACATTTTTTAGAATTTGAAAATTTTAATATAATTAGAAACGATAGAATTCATTTAGGTGGAGGTGGTACAGCTGTTTGTATCAAAAAAACTTTTAAATATGAAGAAATTAGAAACTTAGAATTTAATAATTTTAAATGCATAGAATTAAGTATCAATATTAGTCTATATTTAAGAAATTCCGATAAATTACTTGTGATATCAATTTATGCTTCCAACAGAAACCAACAAAAATTTTTAGATGAATTTAGTAAAATTTTCCAATATTAAATCTATCCAACAGTAAACATTACTATATTATTGCAGGAGACCTAAACGTAAAACATGTTTCTTGGAATAATATATGTAATAACAGTCGTTGCTCGGCTCTGTATAAATGGCTAAGCGACAACAAAATTCAATATAAAAGTAAGCTTTTAATTCCGGATGCACCAACATTTCCAAGGTGTAATTCGTATTTAGATCTATTCTTAATAGATGTAAGAATAGAATAAGCTAACAATACTCTAGAAACATTAGCATACAATAGTGATCATAATGCTGTAAGTGGCATTTTTGCTCTATATAAAGAAAATTTGTTAACATACAACAACCAACTAGCCAATGAAAAATACTTATTCCATAAAACCAATTGGAACAAGTTTAAAATAAAGCTGGATAACAATTTTGAAAAGGAATACTTAACTTGTAAAGATCAAATTATAGAGACGGAAAACATAACTATAGAAAAAATTGACACTCACTTAAACAAATTGAACAAAATTATTAAAGACAAAATGGTTGAAATTATACCAAACAAAACAATTTAAATAAATTTTACTCAACTAGATTAAAAAATTTATTCAGACACAAAAACAAATTACTTAAAGACATACATTTAATTTACAAAAGATGCTTAGATTTCAATTCACAAGCAATAATCACACTCAAAAGTCTCTTAAATAATATTAATACATTAATAAAACAACAACTTAAAATTGAAATTAACAACTACTGGACAAACAGAATTAAAAATATACCATCCAAAGACAGCCGTAATATGTTTCCCGAAATAAACAAAATATTTAGGAAGAAACATATACAAGACATAAAACAATTACACATAGACCAACAAGACTTAAACCTACTGACTAACAACGACATCGACGTCACTAGTTTAGACAGAACAAACTCAAATCATTATATATTAAGGGAAAAAATACTAATAATAATAATATTATAAATATTAGGAAATAACTAAAATATTAGGATATAATAAAACTCTTAATGACAGAGTGAAAACTTTAGCTTACCAGGGTCTTATAAGACCAACTATATCGTATGCTGGACCAATTTGGTTCAATATTAGTGCAAACCAAATGGAAAAAATCAGGATTTTTGAACCAAAATGCATAAGAGCCTGCGTAAATCTATATAGAAAACAAGAAACGGACTACAAACATTTTTATTCCAATAAATGCTTGTACCGTAAAGCAAATATAATAAGATTCGATAACTTTTTAATAAAAATTATACGTAATCATTTTGATAAATCTCTTAACACGTTAGAAAATGGTTTAATATCAAACATACATTACCATGACGAAGAGTATATTAAATATAGTTTAAAAACGGGTTTCATTGCGCCCGAACATTTTATTTACCTAGATTCCAAGGGTATATTCAAAACCATGAGCATGTCCCCCTATTATATCATTATAATAGACGGGCTACATGCAAGTGCATAGAATATGACCCTTATAATATTGAACTAATTTATAAAAATACGACATGTTAATCCCTGAAAAAGATAAACAAATACAAACAAACTATTGGTGGTTAAATCTATCTATCTTCTATCTATATCTATACATATATATAAAAGCGAAAGTTTGTTTATTTGTTTGTTTATTTGTATGTTTGTTTGTTTGTTTGTTTGTTTGTAGCGAATAGACTCCTAAACTGCCCAGCCGATTTTCATGAAAATTTATATATAGGGGTTTTTGGGTACGGAAAGAAATCGTGGCCCAAAAATTTTGCTCTAACGAACCGCCAAGTTGGGGCTGTAGTGCAAGTATTTCAACTTCTTTGTTCTAAAATGAAAACGGTTTGACCGATTGACTTCAAATTTTGTATACGTTATGCTCTTTGAGAATTGAGTAGACGCTATTAACAGTTTTGGAATTTGTTAACCCATGTCGGGCCGACGGGTGGTCAAAAAAAATGTTGGGTCCAAATTTTGTCCGATTTTACGAAATTCAGCTTTGGCTTTAAAGAAAGCCCCAAAAAAAATTTTGTTGAGTTCCATTAACCCATTGCGGCCCAATAGCTTTTTATAGGTTTTTTCAATACTTTACTCTAAATTCGAAACGGTTTGACCAATTGATTTAAAATTTTGTATACGTGATTCTTCTTGAGAATTGAGTTGACACTATTAACAGTTTTGGAATTTATTAACCCATGTCGGGCCGACGGGCGGACAAAAAAAAATTTGTGTTCAAATTTTGTCCGATTTTATGAAATTCTGCTTTGGCTAAAAAGAAAACCCACAAAAAAATTTTATTGACCTGCATTAACCCATTGGGGCCCAACAGCTTTTTATAGGTTTTTTCAATACCTAACTCTAAATTAAAAACGGTTTGACCGATTTTCTTCAAATTTTGTATACGTGCTCCCCTGTGAGAATTGAGTTGACACTATTAACAGATTTGGAATTTGTTAACCCATGTCGGCCCGACGGTTGGTCAAAATAATTTTGGAAGATAATATTGTCAAAATTTGCAAAGTACTGCTTTGGCTAAAAAGAAAGCCTCAAAAAATTTTGTTGAGTGATTTGGAAGCAAATTACGTCCAATTTTGCGCAATACTGCTTTGCCTAAAGAGAAAGTGTAGTTCCGTTAACCCAGTGGAGCACAGTGGCTTTTCATAGATTTCTGCGTTACTTAACTCTAAATTAGAAACGATTTGACCGGTTTACCTCAAATTTTATATGTGTGAAGCAACTTGAAAATAGAGTTGAGTCTGTTAACAGTCGGTCCTACGATTTTTCAAAAAAAAATTTTTTGGAAGTAAATTACGTCAAAATTTGGAAAGTAGTTTGTACTGCTTTGAATTACAGAAAGTTTCAAAAATTACTAGAATAATCCTAGAAAAATCGTTTTAAAAAGATTGCTTTCATACATTTTAAAATTTACATGTGTAAACCGAGTGTAATTTTTGTGTTAACTTTTTGCAGTAACATCAACTTCAATTAAACCTCCATTAAGAGACGCAGCAACGCGCACCGGGTATTAGCTAGTAGTTTATAAAAATTAAAAGTAAATGATGTTAAAATTTCATAATATATTAGGATAAGGTTAGGCTAAGTTAGGTAGTTTTAGATTAAGTTTTAATTTTAGTATTAGTTATAAGCTAGCTTAAGTTTTACTGTTTTTATAAAAAAATAAAAAATATAATTAATTTTGGTTTTTAATATTTTCCAAAAAACTCAAAATGCAATACAATATTTCAGAAAAATTAAAATAATTTAGAGAATGTATAAATTATTAGAATAAAAAAAGCTAAGCAATTTAAACTACATTAAGGTTTTAGTTATAATTAATTTAAGAATTAAAATTAGTTTTATAAAACTTTTTGCTAATTGTAAATACTTATAATGAAATAAACAAAAATAAAAGTTTTATTATAAAATTAATTCGAAATCATTGTGAGAGAGCATTAAATACTATAGAAAATGGTTTAATATCGCTTTGACTTTGGCCACCCCCCATTATATCAAATGCTTTGTTATTTACTTCATTTACAAAAAAAGTTAGGAAGGATTTAAGAGTTGAATACAAAATCAAGGTATTACTTTTTTCACAATATTTATACATGCAGTTATGTGGGATTCTGAATTAGGAAGGATTTTAGAGTTATGGAAACCGAGGTACTCTCCCCTTTTCCATAATATTTATGTGTATGTATAAATGAGATTCTGAATTAAGAGGAATTCAGACTTGAATTTAAAAATTAGGGTTTTTGTTTTTTAAGAATATTTATGGTTTTTTGTAGTTTTTACAAATAGGAAAACAATTGAAAAGCAGGATTTTAGAAAAGCGGGATTTTTAAAAAGCGTAATTTTTAAGAAGCGGAATTTTGGGAAAATATAGCTAAAGCAGGACTTAAGAAAAACCTTTTTGTTACATATTTTTATAGGTTTGGTTATTATTAAAAATATTATAATAACTAACTCCTTAATCCCGCTTTTCGAAAATCTTTAACTTTAAAACTTTATCCTTAATTGATTTCTAGAAATTCGTAAATCTGAACGAGTTTAAATACTTACCTAACGTGAAAATTAATATTTCGTAAAAATGAGTAGAAAATTATTTCATAAATTGTAAAATTTAAATACAAAAAATATTGAATTATGTATATTAAATTTTGATTTAAAAAAAATATTCATTCCTGAGTTTAAACTATTATTTAAATTTAAATCATAAAATAAAATCTTCAACCCTTACTCTTCTAATCCCTATAATAATTTATTATAATTTTGTTCAAAAAGATCAAAACAAACCAAATTTTACTATTTTTTTGTGTGAATATAAAAGATATTCCAAAAAATTGTTTATAAAATATTTTGTGACCTTCTGTATTTAAATTTATTATAAGTTATTTGAAAAAATTTCCCCGACATTGTGTAAAAGATTATAAATTGAGCAATCTTATCAATGATTGAAAAAACGTGCAGTTAAAATGAAAAAAAACTTTTATAAAGAAGTAATAAAAGTATTAACTTGAGTAAATAACAAAATCTGAATAATGAAAAAAACAAAGGTTATCTATAAATTTTGTGACTGAATTAGAAAAACAAAATGCTTCTTTAACTTAACCCTTGGAAGCAATATGGATGTCAATTTCTTTGTTTAAGTTTTGTTGTTCTTGAGTTTTATTCAAATTTCTGATCACGATAATACAATATTTTTAACAAAACAATACAAAAGTTTTTAAATTATTCAAATGCAGTTGTACAAAAATTTCTGATTTGTAAAAAGCAGTTACAATTTCGGGTTAAGTTTTATTTTCGTGGCTTTAATTTGAAAAGCATTTACAATTACATTTTAAAAGTTCATTGTATTGACAAATATAATAATATATATTAAATATAGAATATTATGATACAATATTCTCCGAATTTCTAGGATCACCAATGAAATAATAATGGAAGAGATCAAAATAATTGGAAAACTGTTTGTTAAAGCCATTATATTCTATATTGTTGCCAACAAGTACTTAAAAACGGGCTTTTTAAGACAATTTAGAAAATTGAATTTTTATGTAAAGATTTATCTTTATACATTTAAATGTATCTCGAAGTGATTCAAGTATCATAAAAATTTTTATTTTATTTTCAAATTTAACTATTTATATTTTTAAAATATAAAATGAGTTGGAATAAAATAAATTAATTATTAAAATTAATGTTAAAAATTTTCTAGAGAAAAGTTGTTCAATCAACTTTTATGTTCTTATCTAAAAATTTTGAAATTTTTTAAAAATTATTCCAATGCTAAAAACAGTAATAAAAACTAGAATTTAAAAGGGATTACTGGTATTGTCTATACTTATTTATAATCAAAAAATATAATTTTGATGCAATGCATTATTCATGAAACTAATGATTTAATAGATTTTAGATTTTGAATTTTAAATTAAAATAACGAAAGTTAAACGGAATATCTTTGATAAAAGTCATCATACGAAATTATAAATAATTAAAATGGTTGCAAAAACTCAATCAGCATCGAAAAGGTGTAAAAAATATGATAAACAGTTTATTTATTATTAGTTCTCATATTATTATAGAAGATGTAGAATTTACTCTAAGTTTAGATATTTATAAGAATTTGAATAAATAATTGGTCTCAATATAAATCTTATTAAATTGTTAGGGAAAATTTAACACAAAAAGGAGCAAGTGATGCCAAAAATCTTGTATGTAAATTGTTTAATATATTTTACAATATTTTATTTATATTAATGAAACTTGTATATAATTGGATATTCTTTATTATTTATGTACAATACCAGTGAGGGTCTAAATTCTTCGGAAGGAAACTATTTTAAACAGATCAAAAACATAAAAACATAGAAAAATAGAACCTATTACTAATATTCGAGACTCGGTCTTATAATGAGACTTAATGTACTAAATATTATAAGCTTATATTTTTGACTTATATCTGGGAAACGGAATTATTGTATCCTTAAGATCTGTAAATTTGAAATAATAACGGTACCTTAATTGAAAATTCTTAATACAATTCTTTTTGCATATTACCTTGAGTATAATAGGTTTTCAAATAACTTTCGATCAAACTACTGAAAAAAGCCCCAGATTTTTTCTAATTTTCATGTCAGGAATATGTGAACATTTAAAAGGGATACACCTTATAATAACTATTCAATTAATGTGTTTATATTGCTTACAACTAGCACTAGCTATGAATGACCATGGGCTAAATTTCCTTATAAGTAGATTTAATTACTCTATACCATATTTGCTGATTCTATACTTTTGTATATTGTAGTTTTTACAAATTTTAGGTATTGAATTGTCAGACCTTTAATATTTCATGAAATAGAAAATAAAAGTCTCTTAATATTATTGAACTTAATAAAATTATAGTTAAGATTAAGATTGTATATATTATATAGTATATGTATATTCATTGAATAAAATGAGCATTATGTTTCGTACAGACTAATCTTTGATTACAATATTTGTAATATATTTAATAACAACTTATACAATTTTAATTTTACATATTACTTTGCTATATAGTGTAAAGAATTAAATATATTTAAATTATTATTTCAGGAATATAACTTTCAAAATAATTTTTAAGTTAAGTATAAAATATCAAAAGAAAAGTATATGGGATCTTTTCTTCATTAATGAATATGATATCTTTGTTATATTTTAAAGAATATCAGAATGTCAAGAAGATTATTGAATATGCCAGTATTATAATATTAATAAAATAATTTATTCAAAATACTTTATGTAAAAATATGTAATTTGTTATGTAAAATATGATAAGATAAAATTCGACATAATAATGTTAACATAATAAATTTATAAATTTATACATTTATTTACAAGAGTCTTAATAAAATTACTAAATTGTCTTTAAAACCAATTTTAAACATAAGAAATGCAGATCTGTTTATAATATAATGTACAAGTTTAAATAAAAAATTAAAAATTTCTTAGTTAGAAGATAAAATTTCAAAAAAAGATATTGATTGCATTAATACTCATCAAAAGTATATATACACATACAGTATTCTCTTCCATCATAACCACCTAATGCTACTCAAGTAATTAAAAATCATTTGTTACATTTAAACGAAATTTAATAGTAAATCTGTTATGTTTTCATTAATAAACAAGTGATGAAAAAAACCAAGGCTTTTTAAAAAAGCCCATTTTTTAAATTATATAATGTTTCATATTGATTATTTTATGACAATATAATAATTTAGCTATTTCATCAATTTTCCAATGTAGGTACTAAAGAAACCAGTTTACAAGTGCGAAATATAATGTTGGAGCTTCAATGTTAACGTTTAATTTTGAAAAAATATACGCTTGGTAATAAGTTACTGATTTATAGAAAAAGGCAAGTTTTAATTTTTAAGTCGTAATAGTCCTTCAATGGGGGAGGCTCCCAAAATGTTTACTAAACAAACTTATAATGATTCTCAAGGGTCTCTACTTCAATGGCCACCCTCCTCTTAATGTTTTTAGGTTCTAGGAGTTAAATTGTGAATTATTAAAATTATTATTTATAAAAACAAGGTTCCCAGTTTGAGGAAGTTTCCCAAAATTTTTTTAAAGCAAACTTATGATGATTCTCAACAGGTGTTTAAAAATAGCAAAATTGCAATTTTTCAAGTAGTTTAATGCCGCAAGTAGTTTAGTTTTATGGCCACAGTTTGGGTAAAATTTATTTGGGGTAGTGCATTGTAGGTAACTATAATATCCAACGTTTGAATAAAATATAGTCGTGTAGTGGAAGAGGTTCGAAGAGCTGCCTTGCAATTTATATTTTATTTTGTTCACAACTGAAATCCTAATAAGTTGTGTATTTAATGTTTTGCTAAAAGTAATTATCCGAATGATGATATTATATCTATATAACGGTTAACGGATATCCCAGAGTTGAGAAAGTGTACTCTGCTATACTTTTTCTCCTTTTTTAAAAAATAGATATATAAATATATTATATAAATATTTTATTTGGACAGTTATGTATATTGCTTATATTAAAGAATACAATATTAATATGTAATGTATGTACATATTCAAGCATCTTCCTTTTTTATACCCTACACATATAGAATAGGTAAAGGGGTATATTAACTTTGGTATGGTGTTTGTATCCACCTAAAGGAAGAGAGCTAGATATGGAAAAGTATATATATTTGTGATCAGCGTGACCGCCTGAGTCGATATTGCCATGTCCGTCCGTCCGTCCGTAGGCACGATAACTCAAAAAATAATGGAGCTATCTTGATGAAATTTTAACTGTAGCTTACTAGGACTGAAAGTACGGCCGGGATTGCATATGGGCGAAATCGGCCCATGGGTTCGGATTCTGGACCTTTTAATCGGTTTCAGGGCTAACGAACAAATACAAAAAATCACGATAACTCAACAACTAATGACGCTATCTTCATCAAATTTGTGCTGTAGGTTACTAGTAATGAAACTATTTCGGGAATTGCGTAAGATTGGGATTGGACCATGGGTTCGGAACTTAGAACTTTTTGATCGAATTTAGGCCAAACGAGCATAATTCCGAAACCAATGAAGATAGAACCTCCAAATTTGGTATCAGGGTGTCCCTTCCTATTTCGTAAGTGTCTTTGAAATTTGGGCCTCATTGGAGTAGTGGGTCGGGGACCAGCCACTGAGTTCTTAGGACCTTAAAGCATATTTTCGAAATTAATAAAGATAGTAACTTGAAACAAATGTAGAAGCTTCAAATTTGGCCCAGGGTGTTCTTTACTATTTCTTGCGTGCCCCCCTAATTTGGGATCAATTGGAGTGGTGGTTCAGAACCTCTCTTAGACCCCCCAATGTGGAAAAGCTTATCATCGAAATTAATAAAACTAGTAACTTAAAATTAAGATAGAGCGTTCCAATTGTGTACAAGGGTTAACTAGTATTGAAAGTATGACGGGACTGCATATGGGCGAAATCGTACCATAATTTCGGGTTCTGGAACCCTTGAAAAGTTCAAGGACTAACATATATCTTAAAAACACCATAACTGAAAAAATAATGCCGGTATTTTGATGAAATTTAACAGTAGGTTACTAGTAATGAAAGTACCATGGGAATTGGTTGTGGTCGAGTTTAATTTCGAAGCCAAAGAATATATTTCCTATGTCCTATGTGTCTCCGAAATCTAGACTTAATTGTAGTGGTTCAGCTATGTTCACAGGTACTTGCTGCATTTATGTAAAATTTATTTTTATATTTAAATGAATTATATGGAAAGGTCTAAATTTGTAATTGTATTTTAGAAATACATTTATTGCATATTTTGCGTTTATAAGCTTTTCTATTAGGTATATAAACTAACCATTTAAAATAATTGCAATTTTTAAAAATTTGGATTATTAAATATATTATGCTTTGATTATCTTCTTATCACAAAATTTATTACTTAGAATTTTTTCATTTTGTAATTGAATTGGAATAAATATATTTTCATTTATTTCAAGTTTGTTTGTTTTTTAATATTTTTAAATAGATAAATTAGTAAGAATTTGTAGTATTTTTTAATAGATAGTGTAATTAGAAAATGTTTTTAGTATTATACAGTTAATTTGGTTAGCTATGTCTTACGATAAAATTAATAACAGCTTTTATGGTGTTAAAATGACTTATGGATATGTCCTTAAATTTGAACCAAATAGGTGTAGGGTATTTCTAAGTCGGTTGCACCGACTGACTGTTGCTTTATTTTAATTTTGTTAAGATTATTTTGTATTCTAAAAACATTATTTTATCTTTTAAAAAAAATTTTGTTCATATAAAAAATACGTGAAAATATCGAATACATTATTATCGAATACTTCTATTATCTTATATTGGTATCTAAAGATATTTTTAATAAAAATAAAACAATACAATTCCCAAATTTCCTTTGAAGTAAGGATGAAGTTTGCGTGGAAATAGTTTATAATAACACAGTATAGCTTAAAGCAAACGGAAGTCAAAAACGAAGAACTTTTTATTTATTTTTTACGAGCGTAATGAAAAGCATCGTTTGCCACATATTGTAACTCTATGCAGCTTCTTGGGTTAATGTGTGACTTTAACAGACTAAATAGAACTCTTTTTAAAAAAAAACTTTAGCAATGGGCGTTTCATACAAATGTACAGTTTGCTTTAGAGGATGGAAATTAGGAATGGAAACTTTGTGAAATGGAATAATGGATCATAAAGGATAAATGGGAAAATCTGGGGGGATATTGAGGAGAAAGATGTTAATATTGATCTTAAATTTAATTAAGTCGGTTATAGGTTCCAGGTTTACGAAATCACAGCAAAGTTCGGTCAAAATATTTAAGGTAGAATTTTCAATGTAGCTAATACAAGGAAGAAAATTAAGGAAATTGAGAAGTTATTAGCACATATTCCTAATGAACGTATGTCTGACTTAAGGGTTTGTTAATGTTTTTGTTTGTATTGAATAAAAGCAAATAGTTAAACCTTATAAAAACCATTTTGTATCACTCACAATAAGAATTACAATTACAAATAGGGGTCGTTTAACTAAGAGGACTACAAGCATTGTGTAGAACTTTCCTAGATTTATAATTTATCAATATTTAGTTTATTCCTTTTGAAAGAATAAAATGTACATTACCGATATTCTGTTGGAGCATAGTACTTTCAGAAAATTTCTATATCACAATCTATTGTAAGAAAGTTGCTTCTTTTGTGCTCAAGTTTTACCACTTCACTACTCACCTCCTCAAATTTATTGAAGGTTTATCCACATTTCAACAAAGGTTTTAGACGCTTTGCGTAGCATCTGATTTATCTCCATTTAATTTATTGTTATATTTTTTTTTTGTGACAGTCTGCAAAGCTTAAATTAATAACATAAAGTTAAAGAGTTTTGCATCAGTTTAGTTGAATATTTGTACATATATTAATAACATAAAGTTACAGTTTAGTTGAATATTTGACTACGTATCTAACATAAAATTAACAATATCAACAGACAAACAAGAATGATACATTATAGTACCTTTCGTTTCAAAAATATACATAATTATAATTTTATTTCAAAGGATTTTTAAAAGGATATGAAAGCCCTTTTATTAGAAAACCATTTTATCCTTTATCAACAAACTTAATATTCATTTAAAGCCTTTCATAAGCATTTTAGTAACAAGCATGGTAAATTACTTTTCTTTTTATTTTTAAAATATTTGAAAATTTATCCAAAAAAATGAACAACCAAAATCTGAAAACTACTTTCTTATCTTTTAAATTAATTTTGTGTGGAACAGAAATTGGAAATTTTCCACAGATATGGGAAAATTTTAAAATGTGATAAATGTGTTTGGGAATATAAAATTTTTAAAGCAAAAATCAATTTGCACAATTTTAGAAGCAAGTCAGCTAAATAGCACATGTTGGTAGATGATTTCTTATGATAGAAATATTGTTAATAAAATTTAAAAAGTTAAAGGGTCACAAAATCACTTTATTATATAAGAAAATGCAGAATTTGACAAAAATAAATCCTATGTAAAATAAATTTGTAGTTTTAAATATGTTTTTTTCAGATTAGATAAATTTCAAAAATTGAGCTGCCTCAAAGAAATTTTACTCCGAAGAAGTAAAAATTCTTGGCATACCGTTTTGTATTTTATAGTTGTATAATGAAAGTTTCTGAGGCACATGTAGTTTAATAAGAAATCCTAAAAGATTTACATAGAGGCAATACCAAAGAAGAATCACTTCCCTTGTACCAGACAAAAAATATCGTCATCAATAGATTTAAAAATTTATAGACTCTTTTAGAAAAAGTTGATGGAAAGTCAAAGGAAATGATAAAAAATGTTTTTTAAAATATCAAATAGTCTACGATACAAATAATGCGTGAACCTGAATTCAAAACATGCTCCGAACCAAATCAAATATTTGTCAATAACCCGAAACCAAACTTGAATCTAGTTATAAGCGCGGTTCAGGTTGACAATTTTTTCCCCCTTGTTTTTGCTAATTATTTCATTTTAATATAATCAAAGTCAACAAATTTATTTTTTAAAACCACTTCTCCAGCTTCTTCTTCAAAACCACCTTCGTTGATCATATTATATTAGTGTATCAACAACTAATATGCGTAAGGTAGGCCTTTGCCGGACAAAATTTAATTAACTTCACAAAGAACATTTTAAATTACGTTTTTTTACAATACAATAATTATGAGATTTAGGAGAGCACCGTTTTTAATGAGTTTTGAAAAACAATAAGTTTTTTAACTTACAATAAACCAGGTCAAACCCGAACCTGAACTTAAACTTTCGCAAGTTTGAAGCTTTTTTCCACATAGCTTTTTTCAAATAAGCTTAAATTGTGAAGCTGTCGAGAAAATTACTTTAAGTGATTTTCAGTTTTAAAAACTATTGTGCCCTACACTGACTCAGAAAAATTAGTTATTCAAATTCGAATTGGCCATTATACTAAACTACTTTTGGCAAAATATCAGACACGCAGCTTCCATACGTATAGAGTAATGCTCATATAAAATTAGAAATTGTCTGGCAGGTACTCGAACCCGTGGACCATAATGGCTGGATTTAAATAGCGATTCCGGTTTTTGCATAAAAACTAATTTGGCTATATAGTCCTACGGGTATGAATACTTTATATCCAGCTCAATTTAATTATGATTACCTAAGCGAATTAACAAAATTTGAATAACCACAAAAATCAATTTCCCGAACGATCCGGTTTTTTTATAATTTTGTGTGAACCAAAACGATTTAAACTAGTATGTGTGTACCTACATTTTATTCTAAAAATGCAACAAAATTTAAATTGTTGGAAATGAAAATTTTTGACAAGGTCAAATTAAGGTCACTTGATTCAATTTCCAATCATTGATAGAATGCATTCTTTAAAAATTTTTTAGTTTTAAATATACTAAATTCCCTGAAATTGAATTTATTTTTTTAATTCGTAGCAATTTGCACAAAATTAAATTTTGTTTTAGAAAATTTTGTTATTGACCGATAGATATATTCGTTCGTTCTTTTTTTTAAAAAAATATTAAAACAAATTTAAAAAACAATTATTCAATTATTTAGAATGCCAATATTATTTCGAAGCCTGTAGACATTTTATTTATTGATGGAATTGTATTTAAACACTTTTGTGTAACGTTTCAACTTTAAAATCAATTTAAAACTGAAGTATTTTGGTATAGGTATTACTCAGTTATGAACGTTTTATTAATTGCAATTTCAAAACAGAAATTTATACGTTTTTAATATAATATGGGTAAATATTTATATAATTGCGTTAATTTGTGATACTGTTCTTGGGCTACACTTAAAAGTTGTAAAAGATTAAATCAATGTCTATTATTTCAAATTCATTAAATAATTTTAAAAACCATTATATAATTTTAACAGTTTTTAACAATACGAATATGTAATTTAAAGTCCATCTGTATATAAGTTCATAATAATCTATAAACGTGGATGTCTCTGATGTTCACCAAGTAATAAGTGAAGTAGATCTGACTAATGGCGTTGTGGTAAAGGTCCCGCCTTTTAAGTGGAAAGTCTTGGGTTCAAATCCCGGTCAGATCATATCTAATAAAAAAAATATTGTAAAATTGTATAATTATAACGTAATAGTTAATATCATAATATTAGATAAGATTTAATATAAATATATAAATAACGCTTGTGAAGGATATCTTATACAATAGCTATAGCTCAGTAATCAATAGCTATAGCTGATTAAAGAAACTGAAACCTGGCCTAAATAAACTTGCTGAATGCCCTGATTTTCTGATAAAACAGGTTTAAGTAACTACAATCTATAAAAAATATTAATTACTTTAATAATTATTGTGTACTTTTTCAATCGGATGATATTATTATGATTATATTATGCTCTTGCCTTAAATATCAAATAGCGAAAGTAACGCAGCTTCAAATTTTCGCTAATAATAGTTGAAATCTATCTACTGAAATCGAATTAGAATTTTGATGCTCATGCACTTATTCACATCGCTTTAAATCAAATTTAATCATGTTTTTTAAATCGCTTTATTTCAAATTCTCATAATATAGGAATTAGGTGAATTTAAATTCTCTTCAACTGAGTTTTTATGAGCCTCTATTTAAATTTTTTTTTTTCAATTTACTACATAATATTTTTAAAGTACGAATAAACCCCTTTGTACTTCGTTTTCTTTTATACTTATTTCTTTTAAAAATTTTTATACATAAATCCGCCTTCACAAACAATTTAAAATTTATCAAAAAAAAGTATTACCAAAGGAAAAACATATAAATATCAAATAAATTTTTTAAGTATTTGGAATTAATTCGAAATTTTTTGCATACTCATAGTATTTCAAATAAATTTTATAACAATTTTTGTCGGAAAAAATATCGTTTTTAGCATAAAATAAATGGTGTGTGTACAAATTATGAATTAAGTATAATCTTCCTGTACTCTAAGGATCTAATATTAACAATTAGTTATGTTTGACAAAATATGAGTAAAGCATTTTAATGTTGGTGGATTTATTGAAATAAAAAGGTATAGACTAATACATTTTTTAATTAAAAAAATTAAGAAATAAAAGTCTTTAATTACAAAGTAAAACTGATTTTATGAAAGTACTGTCGAAATAGGAAATCCAAATTGAATTGAGTAAGATCTGTTTAAGTCTGGATAATTTCATTTATTTAAAAATATTATAAGCCATTTACAAACATCTGTTTGGGTCAGAGTGTTAGTTAAAATTTTTCACACTAACTATTATTTAATATTTACTCGCTATTTACAACCATCTTTGTATATAGATACCCCTAAATAGAAAGTTCTCTCAAAACTCAAAAATTCTGAGTGTATCGATAATGTTATCGACTTTTTTTTATTTACTCTAAACTGAGTACACTGTCAAAAAAACTGAGTAAATACTTTTGTTCACATCTATTATTATGTCGTATATGAGTGCATAACATTAGCTCCACATTCTAAGAAAGGATTAACACTATTGCTGAGATGAAATAATTCAGGATGATAATAGAAAAGTTTTATTATAATGGAAAATTTTATTTTCTTTTATTTTATTTTTTTATCATTTAATGAATTTCCTTTTAATATTCTTTGTAAATATTGTTTGTAAATATTTATTTCCCTGTTTATTATTAAAATTTTAAATTATAGCCTATTTTTTGTTGCAAAATAAATTTATCAACCCAGTTGAACATTTTTATATACTTTTAGAATATTTATTATGCAAATAAGTTTGAATTTCTCTAAGCAATTTATTTTGCTTTCTGGGGAGGATTTGTAATGATTTTTATTTGATTTAAGATAAAAAATAAAAAAATTATTTCAGAATTCAACTCAATAAATATTTATTTTACATTTTATTTGAATTATTGAAACAATTTACCAACAGTAAAAGTTAAATTAATAATTTTATATTTTTGATTTAATGTACAGATACTTTAAGTATTATTGATACTAATGTAATCAATTTTATATATTAACAGTCGTATATTATTATCTATCTACTGAATTAATAAACAATTTGTTCAGACCGTTTTGTAAATAATATTTTCATGGATGATCTTGGTTTATACATATATTGTTCTAAGAATTTTGGAAATATTACAAGATTTCAACAACAACAAATTTTATTACTAAGTCGCTAAAATAATTCTAATTTATTGCCTAAAAATGCTTTATTATATACTTTTATATGAACTTGCCTGTGTCTATGGCTTTATTTTTCATTCTGTCAGTTAGTGATACATTTATACTAGAAATCTGACCATAAATTTAAAGGGATTGTATGGTTCTATATAAATAATTATATAGACGATCAGTTTCATATAAAAAATTTTAAGGGTTTTTAAGTCAGCCCGTACATTTTCGGTTCAATAATTTATAATTTATACAAGTAGGTACTTAAAAAAAAAAACAAATTTAGATTGAAATTAAGAAACAAATTTCACCATGAAACGAATTTGAACCCACGATCCCAACATTTTATAAAATACGAAACATACAAAAGGTAAAATACGTAAAATTTATCAGTCATTTGTTTTTGTTTACTTTTTCTGTATGTGTATATTAGAATCAAGCATAATCTGCGTAATACAAAATGTAACGGTTCCGAAATGGTTTAATTATATATGTATAAATTATAGATAATAAGTAAGATAATAATCTTATATGAATAAGCGAGTGCGTAAAATACTTTTAAGCTTAAAATATTGAAAATTTTCATTAACCAAAAATTGATGGTAGATCTTTTGCATTTAAAAGTGTTTTAAGATAAAAGTAAATTGCTGGATTAAGACTAACTGAAAGAAGAACTGTCTCCCATTTCAGCAATTTACTTTTATACCAAAACACTTTTAAATGCTAAAGATCTACCATCAATTTTTGGTTAATAAAAATTTTCAACATTTTAAGCTTAAAAGTTTTCAAACATTAAAAGAACTGTTTCTTATACCAGCAATTTACTTTTATATTAACACAGTAACAAATTCCTAAGATCTACCGTCAATTTTTTATTTTCTACAATTTTGGGGGCTAGTACCTACTACTTTAATAAAAGTATATATTGAAAAAAATATTTTTGTTTTATTTTATTTTTTTTAAAACTAAATTAATATCAGAAATGACAAGGAAGAAGAAAACATTTGATCACAAATTTTATTACATTTGATTACAATTGCAAATCCATGCATCGTAATTCGGAACATTTGATTTTCTGAAATTAAAATTCAATTCATGGAAGTTAACATCTAACATGAAACTTATTTATGAATTGTTGTATGCGAAATTTTTAATTAGATTCTTGGTTTATACATAATTTTACGGTTTTTAAAATTTTTATATTGATTATATTATTATAAATTATGCAATTACTGTTACTTGTTTTGATACTCAATTTTAAATATTTCACTTTACGAAGTCATAAGTCCCATAAGGATCTTTGAGCCCGGGACTTTGTCATTTCGCCGTTTTAATAATGAATTTGGAATTTTACAGTTTATGAAGTCAAAAATCTTCGGGGAACTTTTGGCTCTTTCATTTCTTTTTTATCTGCTGGAAACTTTTGAGCTTGTAGTTGAGTCATAATTCTCCTACAGACTTTTAACTCTGGGTCTTTTATCATATATTCTACAATTCTATAGTTGGATGAACCTTACAAAATGGAAACAATAATTGAATGAACCCTAACTTGAACTTTAAGGAACTTTTTCTTAATTTTTTCAATTACTTTTAAGTACTCAAAACTCTTGAAATTGAATTTTCATAACTTCGAAAAACATTTAATTATGTACTACTTTTTAAACTACAATTATGTCTTTTATTTGATTAAATTATTATAATTTTATTTAATTGCCTACATATTTTATTAATAGATACTTGACAATCCAGAAAAACAAACTTTTTTATTTACTTTAAAATTATATATAAAGTACTCTTTATATAATTCTAATTTAACAAAAGTTATCAAACAACTTAAAGTAATTTAAATCTAAAAAAAAAACAAAAACCCATTTTCTTATTATTTTTAAATATTTGTAATCAAAAGCCCAAAAAAAGTTAGCGGCAGAGTAATTAAAATGTAATCTTAAACCAAAAAATTTGTTAAAAAAAACGATTAAAGATACAATTGTTGTTATCTACAAAAATTAAGCAACCCTTAAAGATTAAAAAAAGGTATTTTTTTAAGAGAAATCTATTGCTGTGTTTAAATAAAGCAATAGTGTACATAGATATTATATAATATGAGAATATAAAACTTATCTAAAATGGTTACAATTATGGCCTATTTTCTTAATAATTAATTAAGATTAAGAAAACATGGTTCAAGAGAAATATTACTGTCTGATTTTATTTTACTTAACAGTCAAAACAAACTTTATCTTTTAAGGGTTTATTATTTTAGTGTGGTTAAAAAATACTCAAAATTTTTACAATTTTAAATAAAGAAAATGTTTAAAGGCTAAACTTTGGCTTTTCTAAGGTTTAAATAGTATCCGCGTAGGACCAAATGTCTATATCTGAAAGATAGCTGGTGTTGCCAGCTTTCAAAAAATATATAGGTTTAATGGCGCATATTATCCTTTAAGGACGAAAAGGACATTTGAAAGTATCCTTGTTATTTTAGTCTATTTTATAAAAACCATTATATCTAGCGATCTGTTCGGTATATAAATATTCAACCGAAGTTATTAACTAAGATCACGGACATTTATTTGATGACGATAGGTGCTGCCGTTTTGGAGATATTGTAGTTCAAAGTTGAAAATTTTTGGAAAAAAAAAAAATATTCAACATCTTTCTTTAAAACTCATATTTTTCAAAATTTGGCAAAGAAACCCTCTAAATATTTTTACATCGTTGGAAAGCTCTTATTTTTATACCTGTATGACTATATAGTCAAAGGGTATAATAAATTTGCAATTACGTTTGTGACGCAGAGAAGGACGAGAGGTAGATATAGACTCAAGTGTATGGATCGGATCAGAATCGAAAAATAAATCGATTTAGCTATGTATGTCCGTTCGTCCGTACGTCCGCACGATAACTCAAAAACTAAAGAAGCTAGGACCTTGAAATTTTTGCAAATTCGTTTTTTTGCATTAGCCGTCATCGCTACTTAAATCCAGCCATTTTGGTCCATGGGTTCGGGTAGCTGTCATACTACTCCTTTTTTTATATGAGTATTACTCTGTACCTATTACAGCTGCGTATCTGAAATTTTGAAAAAAGTAGTTTAGTTTTATGGCCAAAGTTTCTGCAAAACTTGGTTGGTCTTTTGCAGTGGGTTCGAGTAGCTGCCATACAACTTCATATTTTATATGAGCATTACCCTACACTTAATAAAGCTGAATGTTTGAATTTTGCCAAAAGTAATTAACCTTATGATATAATGTATATGTTACGGTCATACGGGTATCCCAGAGTTGACATATCCTAGTTTTTTTCAAAAATAAAAATGTGTACTTTGTAAATTTTTATATCCGTATGACTATATAGTCAAAGAGTGGGGGTGGAGATATAGACTCAAGTGTATGGATCGGACAGAATCGAAAAATAAATCGATTTAGCTATAAATGACCGTCTGTCTGCCATTTTGGTGCATGGGTTCGGGTAGCTGCCATACAACTTCATTTTTTTATATGAGTATTATTCTGTACCTATTACAGCTGCGAGTCTGAAATTTTGCCAAAAGTAGTTTAGTTTTATGGCCATTTTGGTGTATGGGTTCGGGTAGCTGCCATAGATTTTTATTTTTTTATATTAGTATTACTCTGTATCTATTACAGCTGCGAGTCGAATTTGCGAAAATTTCGAGATCCTAGCTCTTTTAGTTTTTTCCGATCCATACTTTCGATTCTGATCCGATCCATACTTTTGAGTCTATATCTACCCCTCCTTCTCTGCGTCACAAACGTAATGGCAAATTTATTATACCCTTTGACGCGTATAAAAAATCAAGCAAACCTTTAACTATACTGAAAAATTTTCAAAGTAGTTTAAATAAAATTTCTGTATTCCCACGGTTTCCATCAAATTTGTTGTCAATAATATAAAGGATGGTTCTTAATATCATATATTAAAAGAATAATGAAGATGCTATATAATATTAAGATCAAGGTTAATAAAGATGGAGAGTAATAATTATTATTAATATATTTGTCTAGGATGAGGTGTAACAAACGCATTCAATTAAATGTGTTTTGTTGGATGTGTTCAATTATAAAATCTCCTAAAAATATGCAAAAAAATTATCAAAATTATTTTGATGGAAAAATTTTTTGAACAAAAAAAAAAACACAATAATAAAAATTTTGTGGAACACGAATGAAAGAAATTTATGTAGATTGCATAATCCTACCCACATTGCATACTTTTAGGATGTGTTTTATTTTCTCATAATCAATATAAAAAATTAAATCAAAATCTGTAGGTAATAAATTTTAATTATTTTATTGACCTTTCTATTAATTTTATTTTTATTTTAAATTTTCTTAAATAACCATTTTTTTTTCTAAAAAATTTATAAAATTTTATTGATTTAAAGTTTCTTTTTGAAAATCCTTTTGGAAATTTTTAATTTTTTTTTTTTTCCAACTTTCCTAGAAAAACTGTATTGGTACCACCTGGCTTTATTGTAAATATTTTGAAAGTTATGATCTAAACTTTATTTATATTTTCATTCATTTATTCATTCAGATAATTTTTTAAGCATCTAAATTTTCCACCACCATTTTTCCAATAAAACGTTTATTTCTTTTGATTATTGGATATTATAAATTTGAACTTTCATTTATTATTTAGTTATTTTTAGAAAATTCAACATTTCCTTTAATTGTGTCTATTTAGTACAAGTGGAATTTGGGTTTTATACAATTCGACCACACCATAAAGTAGGGCGCTTCCCACCCCTTAAAGCTAAAGTTATTTTATTTAAAACATTAAACTTCTTAATTAAACAACTTCGACACTAGATATGAGTATTATTATTATTATTATTATTATTTATTATTATTATTATTATTATTATTATTATTATTATTATTATTATTATTATTATTATTATTATTATTATTATTATTATTATTATTATTATTATTATTATTATTATTATTATTATTATTATTATTATTATTATTATTATTATTATTATTATTATTATTATTATTATTATTATTATTATTATTATTATTATTATTATTATTATTATTATTATTATTATTATTATTATTATTATTATTATTATTATTATTATTATTATTATTATTATTATTATTATTATTATTATTATTATTATTATTATTATTATTATTATTATTATTATTATTATTATTATTATTATTATTATTATTATTATTATTATTATTATTATTATTATTATTATTATTATTATTATTATTATTATTATTATTATTATTATTATTATTATTATTATTATTATTATTATTATTATTATTATTATTATTATTATTATTATTATTATTATTATTATTATTATTATTATTATTATTATTATTATTATTATTATTATTATTATTATTATTATTATTATTATTATTATTATTATTATTATTATTATTATTATTATTAATATATTTGTCTAGAATAAGGTGTAACAAACGCATTCAATTAAATGTGTTTTGTTGGATGTGTTCAATTATAAAAAAATAAAATATTGACGTTTTGTTGGATGTGTTTTATTTTAGAAAATAAAATATCATAAATTATCATAAGCAGGCCAAAAAATATTTTATTTATTTTTAATAAAAAAAAAAAAATTTTTTTTTGAAATAAAATTTACTTATTAGTTTATGAAAAATTTCATTTCAGTTTTAAAAATCACAGAAGATTTTCTGGAAATTTTAAATATATAGTAAGACATTTTGTCAATAAAAATTAAGAAGACAATGCTTCACAGGAACATTTGTGTAGTTGGTCTTAATAATTTTCAGTAAATATCTGAAATAAGGGCGAAAGCCCAATGTATGCTTTGATGCATTGCTTGGTTTGCTTAAGCAAATAAACCAAGAAATGTAATAAAGTAATTTCAAAGTTTCCCCTCATCTCGCTCTCAACTCTACCTCATCTATCTCTCATCCCTTCCTTCATAACTTTTTAATTATTTATCTATTTAAAAGTTAAAATAGAAAAAAATTATGTAACAACTGACGGTTGGGAAAGTGGGTTCAGGTATACAATACCTCTGAGTTCAATGCACCATAAAAACCAGACAAAATAGATTTTAAACTTAGTTAGGGTTAGGTATATTAAAAAAATTTCAAATAAAATTTATAATTTGCATTTGATAATGCAAAACTCAATTCAAAAATCAACATTTATTTAATACAATTTCACGTACATATAAATAGATACATTATTTAGCATGTTGAATAAGTACATTATAGAACGGTTAGCCTTCAAACAAGTATTTTGATTTGAATCTAAACAAAGGAAACAATATAGAATGTATAACAACATTTTTTAAAAATGTATATACAAAACATTAATAGTTGGAGAAATAAATCATTATTGAAACAAAATAAATCTATTTCACATCTCTTATTAACACAAATTTATCGAACTTAATTTTAAAAAGTACGTAATTGAATAAAAAAAAAATATTAATTGAAATTAAAAAAAAATTTCACCAAGAAGGGATTTGAACTAACAGCCCCAAAATTTTATCAAATTCAAAACATAAAAAAGGTAGACTAAATAAATTATTCATCTTCATATTTTTAGATACAACAACATATAAGTTTTTGTTTTTTTTGTACATAACTAGAATTGAAGCATAGTCTGTATTACGTAGAATGCAACGGTTACCATTTTATTTAAGAAAATGGTATTGATATATAATATATGTTTATGTAATATATGTAATTAAATTAGAAATAGTTCTTAATTAGAAAAAGTTCTTCTTTCAACTGACCTTCCGTCATTCTGTGACGGGCCAACAGCTAGTAGATAATAATAATGATTATAATATTATGACTAGCATATATGTGTTTAAACCGTATTTAAATATACTACAGTATGCATTTTTAAAATATAGGTATACGATTTTTTAATTTTGTTTTGTTATAAATTACAAAACAGAGACTCATGTGGAGGTGTGTTCTCACTTTAATACTATAAATTACATTTTGCCTATTTTCTTTTAAATACAAGTAAGGTAATACTTTTCAACCAGAAAAAAAAATGCTGGTTTATATATTCATAGAAAATTTGTCAAGTTAACAGTACTGTGTTAAGGTAAAGTACTTTAGTACTTAAGGTGTATAACAGTGGTCGGGAACGAAAAGAAATAAAAATGAAAAGTTTCGGTACGACAGACATGTATTTCGGAACTAAAGATATTTTGCTCCGATATAAATTCCGAAAATTTATCCGAAGCAAATTTGTATAACGTTCTTCCGGAACTTTAATCCAAAGTCTTGATGCTACTTTTTGGGGCATTTTGTAATTTGTTTACGTATTTTAGTTACTGCTACAGAATTAAGGACTACCTGATTTCTAAGTCACAAATTATGTAGGCTGGAACTTTATTTTACTTCAGGCCATGAATTTATCAAAAATTTCCAATTGAACAAGTTCTTCGGGGGAAAACTTTATACGTTCCCTTCGAAACAAAATTAATAAAAGTCTAATTTTTCTCCAGAGAGAACCTAATTTTTAACAATGATTTAATTTTGCTCTAATATCGTCTGGTTCTACCCCCTATGGTTAATAAACTTAATTAATTTTTTTTTAATGAATTATTTTCTATGGTTGATCTGAGTGCATTAGTGCATGGAACCTTTTAGCTCTTAAGTAAGATATCTATCGGGCATACAATTCCCTTTTTGTGTTTTTAAGTTTTAACTGCTCAACTGCTAGTCTTATGGGCCTGTCTATACTATAAGAACATGTTGGAACAAAAGGTCATATTATATTCCAAATCCAAATGTATAGGAAATTTCAGATAGTACCAGGCCTTTATATTCGAATTATATGGTATTCTATATCTGTTAGTTATATTATTCAGTTAAATTATTTATTTATATTTTGGATTTATTTATATTATTATATTAATGCATTTTTTTTAAAGACATAAAGTTATTAATTATCGATACGTCATTTACTTGAACCCAATGGCAAATGGTGTATGTGGTTTTGACGTACACCACTTATGACGCGCACTTATAATGTATTTGATACTTTATTTTCAACCTATACTGTATATAGATTTTCATTTTATAAGATAATGATACGTAGATTTTTTTAGTATATTATATATAAATATGATATGTAGTATCGAATATCTACATAGTATTTTTATAAAGCCACGTAAAATATATTATGAAGTCTTTGGTTAGATTTATAATTTAACACAAAACATTTTTGTGAAATATAATATATAGGCGTGAAAGATATTTTTATAAAAAAATATACTCTGATTTTATTTAGTTAACAATTTTAGAAAAATAAGGAATAAAAAGATTTTCCAAGGATAATCTCATAAATTTTAATACCTTCATAGTTACAATGTAGTATATCTATACTTGTTATATAATTGTATATACTTATATATACTTATAATAAATTTATTTATACTAATGTGGTTATTAATGTGACACGTACTTGAGGATTAATTTATTATAAAAAGGATTATTGCTATTTAAGACGAACTAATGTATCTTTCAGATTTAATATTTAAAGTAATTGACAATTTCGGAATTAGAAAAAACAAAAATTAATTGGCGTTTATAAAATGAAATAAAAGATACAATAAGAGAGAGTAAGGAATGAAAAGAAACTATTCCTGTGGTTAAAGTAGAGAAATAAGATGTACTACTTTATAAGATCTAATTTTTTTGTTAAAGGCAACATCCGGTTTTTCAAAATTATTTTTTCCAAGGATGCTCTCACTAATAAATATTTATGTAATAATTTTCATGAACTTTTTGGTATTTTACAGTATAAAAATTATATTTTAATATTTTAAGAAGTTGTATCTAGATAATAGAGTTGACTGTACCAGTTATCTACTGTTGACCATTGCAGCGATTTAAGTCAACAATTTTTGAAACAATTTGAGATACTCAAGTTTATTAGTTATTAAATTATGCTAATTTAAAAAAAGAAGTTGTTTCAGGACATTCAGCTTTATTAATTATTTAAATTGATTCCCATATATAACCAGCAACTAATCAACTATTCAAATCCGTTGAGCAAAACCAACTGAATATCAAAAGCAAAAAATCTTATAAAAAAGAATAATTATTAGTATTTAAGGGTTTTTAAGAACATATTTCCAAAATCGTATTTGTTTTTTTTTTAATAATAAAAATAATTACAAATAAAATTAATTTATTTGGATAGTTTCTTTAAAAATTTGTAACTTTAAGAACTAAAATATTTCACTTTGATAATATAAAAACATAAACCAAATAATTATATTGACGATCAGTTTCATATAAAAAATTTTTAGGGATCTTTTTTAAGTCGGTCCGTACATTTTTGGTTATAATATAAAAGTAAATTGCTGGTATAAGAAACAGTTCTTTTAATTTTTGAAAACTTTTAAACTTAAAATGTTGAAAATTTTCATTAACCAAAAATTGATGTTAGATCTTTTGCATTTAAAAGTGTTTTAATATAAAAGTAAATTGCTGGATTAAGACTATCTGAAAGAAGAACTGTCACCTTTTCAGCAGTTTACTTTTATAATAAAACACTTTAAAATGTAAAAGATCTACCATCAATTATTGGTTAATGAAAATTTTAAAAATTTTAAGCTTAAAAGTTTTCAAACATTAAAAGAACTGTTTCTTATACCAGCAATTTATTTTATATTAACACAGTAACAAATTCCCGAGATCTACCTTCAATTTTTTATTTTCTACATTTTAGGGGGCTAGTACTGCTTTAATAAAAGTGTATATTAAAAAAATAATTTTTTTTTATTTTATTTTATTTTTTATCATTTAAAAATAAACGTGGTGAAGCAGATACTATAACATTTTTAATATATTTGTAGTTTTGTGACTCAATTCGTTTATATTTTAAAACACTATTAGGTAAACATATTTAGTATCACTATTATTTTTATAACAATAATTCGAAATTAAAAAAAGAGCCCGAACCAAAAATTCGTGGTTATAAAATTTTTTTTTGAAAGCAGAACAGAGATGAAAGTCTGAAGTTGATGCTATTGTATATAATTATTATATAACTAAGCTATTTATATAATTTTTATAACATAATCTATACTCATTATTTGTTTTATAGTTCTTGAGAGATGCAATTCCTTCTATAGAGTAAATTGTATACTATACTAGAGCTAATTGAAATCATTTTGCCTTATACTTTTTGCTCAAGATCAAACTACTATACACATGTTATAATATCATGAAATATGGGTTAAATTAATGCTATATCGCATTTTGGGAGGGGGTTAAATACCGGCTTTCTAACAATATTTTAAATTTCACCTCGAAAAGCTAATAAATTTATTAAAAATTTTGATTAGCTTGTTACATTAGGCGTAGACATTAATTTGAAAAGAATGAGTTTGAAGTGAGTAAGGCTCGAAATTTTAGTTTAGTAAACCCAGTTTTCAAAAAATCGTAGATTTACTTTTTAATGTTCATAAAAACTCGTTGTTTTAGAAAATCCCTTTATTTTTAAATATAGTTTTTGAAAATCTTAATTTTTGATATTCTGTTAAAAGTTGATAATTCTGAATTTGTATCTAAATGACGAGTTTAAACGAATTTTTTTAAAAAAGCTAGATTTTTCAGTTAAAAACAGGATTTTGGAAACGAGATTTTCTAATACAAGATTTTTAAAAAACTCGAGATTTCCTAAAAACCAGATTTTCAAAAACGAATATACCAACTAAATCAAAATTATGTGATGTTCCCTTTTTAGGTGTTTTGCAAGTATTTTTTTGCACCTGGATAAAAAACTACATTTCTCTGAATGCAAGACCATCTATAAAAGCCCTTACAATATAACAGAACGATACATATTTTAAGCTGGTTACTTCATCTTCCTTAAAATTCAATATTATTTTAATTTAACAAAATTTTCAAAGATTAAATGGTTGAATAATGTATTTTCTAAATTTAGCAAATGAACCCCACGACTTAGAACTTTTTTCTTGTTAACATTTATCGTTATTTTATCGAATCTTATTCTGCCCAAAACCACAATTGTTCTTTTTGAATAAAGTGCAAAAAAACTATAAATTTTTCATTTTAAAAAAGTATATCTTACATTTTATTTAACCCCTCCAAGTAAATATTCAATAAAATGTATTGTGTCTGAAATATTGCATTTATAAACACTTAACATTATTAAAAAATTTTTTAAAATAAAATTTATTTGCTGCTCTATTGTGTATTTCTGAATAAGTAAGTAAGTAAGTATGCATATTAATGTGACTTGCGGCAAATAATTTATACTGACAATATAAAAAAAATGAAGCCAAATACGACCATTTTGTTATTCTAACATTTTCTTATATTCACATTTAGTTAGTTTTTGTTTTTTTAACACAAAGGGAAATGATATTTTCCACATTATGTTTAAGGAAATGACATTTCATATTGTTCCCATTACAAAGAAGTGGAGACACGAAATAAAAAAACGATGAAAATAAAATCATTCTTGTATCGGATAGCATTTTTCATTTAAATGTAATTACTTTAGATGGTTGAAATGGTTTATTAGTTGTGATATAATTTAAATGATACTTTATTACTGTGAATTATATTTTAAAAAAGCTACAATTTAACGTATTATTCATCACTTAAAAGAATATAAAAAAAGTAAAAAAATAACAACTTCAAGCTTTTCTTTTATGTTGACTGTTTTGGTTTTTTTTTTTTTAATTTATTTATTTGTAATTTTTTGTATTTCAGAACTCCAACATCAAATAATAATGACATGTTTGTTAAAAAAATTTTATTATAATATGTCAGATTTTATGACTGGTTTATAATCTTCAAGCGCGGAGTCCCGAACAAAAAAAAATAAAAGATTCACCTAATTATTTTTGGAACTTTAATCCTAAAAACTATAAAATAAAGATCTCATCAAATGAAGTTTCTTACCTTTTTTCAATTAAAAAAAAAATATAAAAATTTGCCTCTTTTGGACTACACATAAACTCTAAAAAGTTAGACACAAATCGGAAAAAAAATTGGGCCGAAATGTGTTAATATATTCCAAGCAACTTTATACAACAAATTCATTTAGATAAAAGGAAAATTTGTGCAAAATTTCAAGTCAATCAGTCAAAGCGTCTATGTTCCAAGTTTGAACTCATTCTGATCGTTAGAACTAGAGATTTTTCGAAAAGTCTGATGTTTTTATATCGGAGCCTCCCGATTTCATTGCCCGATTTAGCCCATCTATGAACTTAACCTTACTTTTGACAAAAAAAAGTATTTATACCAAATTTTATCAAAATCGTTTGAAAGTTGCACAAGTAATTGAATTCACGGACACACACATACATAGTTTCCGACAAAATGAAATTTGGAGTTGTGTTCACGGAAACAGTTTTCGACAAAATGAACTATACACTGAAGAGAAGCTAAAAATTATAATTAATCCATTCAAATTAACATAAAAATTAAGCTAATAATTTAAATGTTAAGTATAAAAGCAAGCGTTTTTGTAAATTTTTCTAGGTTATGATATTTGTAAGATGTATAAAGCAGTGTTTGATTTTATTGCTCGAACGAGCGCTCTCGAGCTCATTTTTTGAAAATCTCTCATGAGCACGAGCTTTATTTTTAAAATAAGAGCTCCTGCTCATAAGAGCAAAAACAAAAAATTAAAATAAACGTAAAGCATTAGCTGATTGTATAAATAATCTTAACAAATCTCACAGATCTGTGAATCTAATTTACAAACAAACACTCTTGCTCATAGTATTTGAGCATAAAAATTAGTTTTTACTTTTCTGTTTTTACTTCAATAAAAACGAGGAAGATTATAGTTGCCCTTGTCAACTTTTAGATACCCGGTATGCACTATGATGTATACAATAAAATAAACCGTTATTTATTTCCCTTAAGCTATTATATATATTACAAAAAAAATTTAAAAAAGTAAAATAGTTAAAAAAAATTTCACTCATCATCCCATAATTTTTGCTTAAAAAACAGAAACAAAAAAAAATTTAATTTATTATCCCATAATTTTTTCTTAAAAAAACAAAAATAAACAAAAAAAATCATAAAAAAAAAAAAAAAATTCGCCTACCCTAAAAGTTGGTCCGAGTGATGTCCAACTTTGTCAAGTAACTTGCCCTATTACTTTACCTGCCCAACTTTAATTTTAACCTCGTTAAAATTAACCTTTAATTTGCAAAATAAGCTGCCCGAAAATGGGGCCTTAACATTTTGAAACTTCATATAAGTGCTCGATTCATTATTTAATTTACCGTGTGTAATTTTCATCCTCGTAGTATAATTAGTTTTAAAGAAATTCATATTGGTGCAAAGAAGTTGTATGGCAGCCCCCCGAAAATGGGGCCGTAACATTTTGAAGCTTCATATACATAAGTGCTCGATTCATTATATAACTAACAGTGTGTAATTTTCATCCTCGTAGTATAATCAGTTTCCAAGAAATTCATATTGGTTTAAATAAGTTGTGTGGCAGATCCCCGAAACCTTGGTCTGGTCTTAACCAAAAAGAATAGGGAACCTCAAAAATGTCCAAAAAATGTTTTGTGTGAATTTCAAAACTCTAGCTCTAATTTTGCAATTCTATCTCTTTTAATTAAGTTTTAATTTACGAATATATTAAACTTAAGCAAAATAAGCTTCATATGATCATATTCATATAATGATCATAATGATAGATAATAATCATCATGATTATATCTATCAATATCAATAAGCCATTTACTTAAAAAAAATCTTTGTGTTCTTTTTTGCTTATCTTAAATAAATTACGCATCATTTAAATCATATGAAATTCTAACTCGAAACCGTTATCTACAAAAAAACGAGGAAGAGTGAAGTAGAGTAGACTGTGTCAACTCTGGGATACCCGTATGACCGTAACATATACATTATATCATCCGATTAATTACTTTTGGCAAAATTTCAGACACCCAGCTTCATCAGGTGTAGTGTAAAGCTCATATAAAAGAAGGAGTTGTATGGCAGCTACTCGAGCCCTCTGTAGTAGACCAACCAAATTTTGCAGTAATTTTAGCCATTATACTAAACTACTTTTGACAAAATTTCAGACACGCAGCTTTCATAGGTATAGAGTAATGCTCATATAAAATTAGAAGTTGTATGGCAGGTACTCGAACCCGTGGACCAAAATGGCTGAATTTAAATAGCGATTCCGTTTTTTACATAAAAACGAATTTGTAAAAATTTCATAATCCTTGCTCCTTTACTTTTTGAGTTATCGTGATGACGGACGGACGGACATACATAGCTAAATCGATTTATTTTTTGATTCTGATTCATACACTTTAGTCTATATCTACCATTCTACTTTTTAAATTTAAAATCAAAATTTCTTTAGTAATGTGCATTTCCAGGAAGGATATGTGTTATATATTCATTAAGATTTTTTTTGTTTTCAAGAACGCGCTTACAATTACAAGAGATCTCCAAAGTTTCCTTAAAAGTACGTTTAATATTGAGCCTATTGTTTCAAGAAATAAAAATACAAAATTAATTTTGTAAATATAAGCGTATGGGATTCTTTTTTAAAGATTTTTTTCAAAAATTTAAAAACAAAATAATGTATTCAATGACTTTTATCCTTGACATGCATTTCGATTCGATTTAACAACTCATAATTCGGATAATGCATTTTAAATACAGTATTATAGGCATTATGTTTTGGACGATATATTAAATTTATTTTTTTACAAAATTAACATTTGAATTTCAAAATATTAAATTTTTTAAATTTAAAGAATTTAAATAAATAAACATATGCATCCTAATTATCATTTAAAAATTTTGTAATGATATTATGAAAATTCTTTTACCATTAAAAAGAATTAAGTATTTACTTGATAATTTCTAGAAAGTAATTATATTTGGGTTTCAACTACTTTTCTAATAATTTTTGAAATTTAATTACTTTTGCAATTATTTTTGAAATGTAATTACTTTTGTAATTATTTTTAAAATTTAATTACTTTTACAATTATTTTTGCTTTTCAAATTTCTTTTGTATTGATTTTAATTAGAAAATAAAAATTTAAAAGTAATTGTACTGGACATTTAATTCAAGAAACTTATATTAAATTATTTTTTATTCCTTTTCCACTCCTTTAAGGAGTATAGGGCATTCACCAAGTTTATTTTAAACTAGGCTTCAGTTTCTTTTATCATAATATTCACTAAGCCGTTTATTACTCGGCTGTAGCTATTGTATAAGGTTATGAAATATGAATGCACAAATGTTAACTTTGTGCGCCATCTATAATCTTACACAAGAATTATTTATATATTTTTATTAAATCTTATTTTATATTACGATATAATTATACAATTTTACAATATTTTTTTATTAGATATAATCTGACCGGGGTTTGAACCCCAGACCTTCCACTTGAAAGACGGCGTCCTTACCACTACGCATAATACAATGAAATATATTTTATTCCTTTTTAGCACATTTTCAAAAAATTTTGTAAAAATGTGCCTATATAGCTTCACTCTGTTCGTCCGTCCGTCCGTCCGTATGTTTACAAAAACTTTTACACCGTTTGAAATAGAGTAAAGAAATTTTAACCATGGGTAGTTTTTGCAAAACAAATAGTTTCGTAGAAGAATTTTTTTCTGTAGCCCCACCTGTTACGGGTAAATTTTTTGGCAAGTCCCCTGTTTAGGAGCTATAAGGGCTCGAAAATTTAAATTTTGCTATATTTAAGCACCTGTAACTTGAATACCTGTCCAATTTTTTCTTATTAATATGCAAAATATAAAGGTTATATTTAACATTATATTTTAACATATGTTAAAGGTTTTTCGTAAATGTCAAAGCGGTTCCTTAAATTGAAGAAAGTGTCTCTCAGTTTTTCACATTTTTGCTAAAATAGTATAATTCTAAGTAAAATTACAAATCTTTGTGGAATTCACAAACTAGAACCTACAAAAATGGAGAGGGGAGAGGGAGGGAGTTAGATGAAGTTAGGTCTTTAAGAAATTTGGCAACCTTCCCCATTGAAAGGCTATTAGAACTTTAAAAAAATAAAATAAAAAAAAATATTTTTTCAATATATACTTTTATTAAAGTAGTACTAGCTCCCTAAAATTTAGAAAATAAAAAATTGAAGGCAGATCTTGGGAATTTGTTACTGTGTTAATATAAAAGTAAATTGCTGGTATAAAAAACAGTTCTTTTAATCAGTGTTTGATTGTTGCTCGAACGAGCGCTCTTGAGCTCATTTTTTGAAAATCTCGCATGAGCACGAGCTTTATTTTTAAAATAAGAGCTCCTGCTCATAAGAGCAAAAACAAAAAATTAAAATAAAAGTAAAGCATTAGCTGATTGTATAAATAATCTTAACAAATCTCACAGATCTGTGAATCTAATTTACAAACAAACACTCTTGCTCATAGTATTTGAGCATAAAAATTAGTTTTTACTTTTCTGTTTTTACTTCAATAAAAACGAGGAAGATTATAGTTGCCCTTGTCAACTTTTAGATACCCGTGCATACCTACTATGATGTATACAATAAAATAAACCGTTATTTATTTCCCTTAAGCTATTATATATATTCCAAAAAAAATTTAAAAAAGTAAAATAGTTAAAAAAAATTTCACTCATCATCCCATAATTTTTGCTTAAAAAACAAAAACAAAAAAAAATTTAATTTATTATCCATTAATTTTTTCTTAAAAAAACAAAAATAAACAAAAAAAATCATAAAAAAAAAAAAAAAATTCGCCTACCCTAAAAGTTGGTCCGAGTGATGTCCAACTTTGTCAAGTAACTTGCTCTATTACTTTACCTGCCAAATTTTAATTTTAACCCCGTAGCTTCATTAGATTTATAGTTATTGAATTGAAAACTTTTTATGGCAGCTGCCCGAAAATGGGGCCTTAACATTTTGAAACTTCATATAAGTGCTCGATTCATTATTTAATTTACCGTGTGTAATTTTCATCCTCGTAGTATAATTAGTTTTGAAGAAATTCATATTGGTTCAAAGAAGTTGTATGGCAGTCCCCCAAAAATGGGGCCCAACATTTTGGAACTTCATATAAGTGCTCAATTCATTATATAACTAACCTGTGTAATTTTCATCCTCGTAGTATAATTAGTTTTGAAGATATTCATATTGGTGCAAAAAAGTTGTATGGCAGCTCCCCGAAGCCTTGGTCTGATTTTAACCAAAAACAATAGGGAATCTAGAAATTGTCTAAAAATGAATTTGTGTGAATTTCAAGACTCTAGCCCTTTTAGTTTTTGAGTTATCGTGCTGACACACGGACGGACAGACACACATAGCTAGATCGATTTACTTTTCGATTTTGAGCCGATACGTACCCTTGACACTAATCTAGCTCGTCTAGATCGATGCGTTACAAACGGAGGGGCAATTTTAATATACCCGATGTCATATATGTATGCACGGGTATAAAAATGTTAGTATACTCACTCTTTCAGAGCTTAACATTTAAATTTAAGTAAAAGTTCCCGAGAGCAGAAGCAATAGTTTTATATGAAGTAATTTACATAAGTAAAATGCAGCAAATTATTTTAAAGCAATGCTCATTGAAAACGAGGAAGATTATAGTTGCCCTTGTCAACTTTTAGATACCCGTGCATACCCACTTACCGTTATTTATTTCCCCTATGCTATTATAAATATTACAAAAAAACGAGGAAGATTATAGTTGCCCTTGTCAACTTTTAGATACCCGTGCTTACCCACTAACCGTTATTTATTTTCCATATGCTATTATAAATATAATAAATGCTATTATAAAAAGAAATATAAAAAAGTAAAATAGTTAAAAAAAAATTTAGCTTATTATCCCATAATTTTTGCTTAAAAAAAATTAAATAAAAAAAAAAAAAATTAAATTTTTAATTCATTATACCATAATTTTTGCTTAAAAACAAAAAAAAAAAAAAAAAAACAAAAAAAAAAAACCATAAAAAAAAATAGCCCACCCCAAAAGTTGGTCCGAGCGATGTCCAACTTTGCCAACTAACTTGCCCTATTACTTTATCTGCCCAGTTTTAATTTTAACCTCGTAGGTTCATTAGATTCACAGTTATCGAATTGACAATTTTGTATGGCAGCTGCCCGAAAATGGGGTCGTAAAATTTTGAAACTCCATATTAGTGCTCGATTCATTATATAACTAACAGTGTGTAATTTTCATCCTCGTAGTATACTCAGTTTCCAAGAAATTCATATTGGTGCAAAGAAGTTGTATGGCAGCCCCCCGCAAATGAAGCCGTAAAATTTTGAAACTTCATATAAGTGCTTGATTCATTATAAAACTAACCGTGTGTAATTTTCGTCTTTCTAGTAGGTATAATTACTTTTGAAGAAATTTATATTGGTTTAAATAAGTTGTGTGGCAGCTCCCCGAAACCTTGGTCTGGTCTTAACCAAAAAGAATAGGGAACCTTAAAAATGTCCAAAAAATGTTTTGTGTGAATTTCAAAACTCTAGCTCTAATTTTTCAATTCTATCTCTTTTAATTAATTTTTAATTCACGAATATATTAAACCTAAGCAAAGTAAGCATCATATAATCATATTGATAAAATGATTCATTCAAAATATTATACACTAGTAAAAAAGCCTGTCGGACGACAGGTATAATTTTAATTTCTCTTTTTATATATTCTTTTTTCCTGCTATTGCGCTACTGAATCAATAAAAGGAAATTCGTTACCTAAAGAACATTAAGTTAACATTATAATAGATTGTTTTAGTTTTGTAAGTGATAATAAAATAGAAGTATGCATTCTAAAGTGTAAAAAATTTCTTTAACGTTTTTATTAAAATTTTCTGTATCTACCTGTTAACAGATTTCTCATACGTTTTGATTTTTTATTTTTTCTGTTCATAATTTACATTTTGTCAGTTTCATTTTTTCTTTCTCCTTTGTATGTAAGAATTTGTAATTAGAAGTATGTTACATTTCATGTGTTTCATGTGTTATAGACCCTTTCGTTCCTCCAATTGTAAAATTAACAAATAAATCTGTTGAGACTGGTGAAAATGTATATGCTATATCCAGACTAAGAGATCACAGAATTTACAACAATGTGAGAATGTATTTGTCATACTTCCATAATCAAAATGATATTTGTTATGAAGGTATTACTCAGACTAGTTTGAAAGTACTAATCCATCAAGAAGGCTTACCGAATAACTATAATGAACTTAGCAAATTGTACTTTACTTATCATGAAATTACAGGAGTATCTAAAAAGGAAGTACTTCATGATTTAGCTTATTTTAGGAGGCATATCGATAATAAACACAGAGAACAGCTGCAAAAATTTAGAGAAAATTGGCAAAATTATATGATTAGTATTCCAACTCCATGATGCATAACAAACTTCATAAACTAAACATAGTTCATTTTAATGCAAGAAGTTTAAGAAAAAATATGCTCGAAATTGAATTATTTGTAAAAAATAGGAAATGTATTGATGTCATTATGATTGGTGAAACTTGGTTATACTCGGAGGAGGAAAAGTTTTTTAATATTCCAGGATACTCAGCTTATTTTAATTCCAATAATTTATCTAGAGGAGGTGGTACGGCGATTTATGTCAAACAGAATTTGGAACACAAAGTCGTGGAAGTGTTTGAGCAATTCAATACCATCATTATTTCACTAAGCGACACTACTCCAGATTTAAAAGTTGGTGTATGTTATAAAAGACCAAGTGATAATAATAATGAATTTATAGCACACTTAGACTTAATCTTTGATAGATATAAAAACATTATTATAATGGGTGACTGCAATATTGATTTATTAGTTGATGCAGAGCTCACTAGATCCTATAAATCAATGTTAGAATCTAATGGAATTAGTATTAAGAATAAATTAAGTAAGGAATATGCTACTCGAATAACTGAAAATTCTTCTACGATCATCGATCACATTCTTTCAGATCTCGAAAAATATGAATTTGATTTCAAGTTGCATGATATTGTAAATTTAGATCATAAAGCCGTATTTGTCAAAATAAATAAAATTGTAAAAAAAATGGAACCTATTTTCAAAAAGGAAATTGATACCACAAATTATAAAATTTTTAAAGATAATGTTAGAAATCTACTTGTGACAAATAATAGTGATTGTGTCGATGATCTCATTGATATATTACAAAGAGCTAAGGTAAACTCTACAATAAAAAAGCAAATGAGAGTCAGAAAGGATAACTTATGGATGACAAATGATTTGTTAAGCATAATAAAAAAGAGGAATAGACTGTTTATAAAGTTAAAAAAAAATCCCCTTAACCTTGAAATACTAGCAAGATTTAAAAGTGCTAAAAATAAGGTAACTTATGAAATAACAAGAGCAAAACAGAATTATTTCAATAATAAAATACAATTGGCTGGCTCTGACCAAAGAAAAATCTGGAAAGTACTTAACAATTGTATCTTAAAAAAGTCAAATGATTGTAACAAAGTAATAAAAGAAATAAATATTAGTGGAATTAGAATATGTGATAGTTTTGAAATTGCAAACTGCTTCAATACTCACTTCAGTGAAATTGGAAACAAATTAGCAGACAAAATTATTGATTCTGAAAATTATACAATAAAAAACATTTTGAACGGTCAAACAATTTTTCTACAACCAACGGATGAAAAAGAAATATATAAAATCATTATGCAGTTAAAAAATAGTACACCAGGAGCTGATAATATAACAGCCGCAGATCTAAAGCATGTTGTAACATTAATAGCGCCTAAAATTGTTTGTTTGATAAATAAATGCCTATCTACTGGTATGTATCCTGAGTGTTTAAAATCAAGTATTGTTATACCTATACTTAAATCAGGGTCACCACTGGATGTGTCGAATTATAGACCAATTACTCTTACAAGCTGCGTAGGAAAAGTGTTTGAAAAAATTATAAATGTCAGAATTCAAGATTTCATTCAAGAGGTCGTGGGCTTTGATAGGAATCAATTTGGTTTTCAAAAACGAATTGGAACAGACTCTGCAGTTTTCGAATCTACTAACTCAATTATAAACAAATTGGATGAAGGAAATTATGTATGCTCTGTATTTGTTGATTTAAAGAAGGCCTTTGATACGGTGAATCATAGTATCTTACTTGATAGATTGTATGAAATTGGAATACGGGGAGCAGCTCAGGATCTACTTAACTCATACCTTAAAAATAGAAAAACTATTACGAAAATTAATGGAGTACTGAGTAATCAGATTACAATAAATATTGGTGTTCCTCAAGGGTCAGTGTTAGGTCCTACATTATATCTGCTCTATATTCATAATATCCAGTATGCGAATTTACTAGCTGAATATAAGATCTTCGCCGATGATACTTTACTTATTTACAGTGCCAAAAATTGTGATGAATTAGAAAGAGTAATAAATGCAGATTTGTGGAGATACAATAATTGGCTTAAAGGTAATAAATTAACTATAAATGCTGAAAAAACAAAATATATAGTATATAAAATCAGAAATAAAGTTGATATAAATCCAAAACTGCTAGTAAATAAGATTGAAATTGAAAGAGTTACTTATTATAAATACCTAGGTGTTGTAATTGATGAGAAGTTGAAATGGGAAGATCATATTATTAAACTAGAAAAAAAAATTGTGCCTTTGTTGGGTGCTATCAAAAGAAGTGGAATTATACTGAATAGGCAATCTGCTAACAGTCTATATCATTCTCATATTATTTCACACATTAGATATAATATATGTAATTGGTCTAGCTGTTCCACTTGGCTGAAAGATAAAATTGGAATCATAATAAACAAGGCGATAAAATGTTTGCATAAATTTAATTGGCTTACCCCAACAGATGTAATTTTTAAGCGTACGGGTTACCTGAAGTTATCTCAAATCATTGTTTTGGAAAAAGCTAAACTAATTTTCAAACTGGAAAAAGGAATTTATAAAAAAGCAATTCAAATTACTAAAAGAAGTTGTGTCCACAATTATAATACCCGGAAGTTAAACAACCTAAACCATACCAAATCAAGAACTGAGTTATCACGCAACAGCTGCCTTTCGTCAGCTATAAGGATTTATAACAATCTACCATTGAATTTAAAGGAGTGTTCAAATTTAGATCTCTTTGTAAAAAAACTAAAGTATTTATTGAGAAACAATCCCTCACAAGTGGACAGAATAACGCAGGAGTGAATTACACATAACATAATTTTTATTATGTTATGTTATAGAATAATTGTATATATTTATTAATATACATATATATATGTATCCTTTAGATTGTAAGTAACTTTTACTTGTTTTATTAAATATGGAATTTTCTGTTATGTTTTATACCAAAACTTTATGTTTTGTTTATATCACAGTTAATAAATAAAAAAAGAAAATGTCGTAGTAAGATATAAGAAAATCCAAAAAAAAAATAATTAAAGAATTGTATTGAAAAAAATAAAATAAAGTAAAAAATAAAAAAAAAAAAAAAAAAAAAAAAATAACACTTAACATTAACATAATTAAAGAGCAGAAGCATCTTTTATTATATTTATAAAAAAATTTCTGTATCTACCTGTTAACAGATTTCTCATACGTTTTGATTTTTTTTTTTCTGTTCATAATTTACATTTATCAGTTTTATTTTTTCTTTCTCTTTTGTATGTAAGAATTTGTAATTAGAAGTATGTTACATGTGTGAATAACACTTAACATTAACATATTGCAACAGTAGCAGCGTCTTTTATTATATTTATAAAAAATAAAAACTACAAATTAAAGTTAGTTATTAGTTCTGTAAGTGTATTTAAATAAAAGTATACATACTGAAATGTAAAAAATTTCTTTAAACGTTTTTATTATAATTTTCTGTATCTACCTGTTAACAGATTTCTTATACGTTTTGATTTTTTTTTTTCTGTTCATAATTTACATTTTATCAGTTTCATTTTTTCTTTCTCTTTTGTATGTAAGAATTTGTAATTAGAAGTATGTTACATTTCATGTGTCAATAACACTTAACATTAACATAATTAAAGAGCAGAAGCATCTTTTATTATATTTATAAAAAAATTTCTGTATCTACCTGTTAACAGATTTCTCATACGTTTTGATTTTTTTTTTTTCTGTTCATAATTTACATTTATCAGTTTTATTTTTTCTTTCTCTTTTGTATGTAAGAATTTGTAATTAGAAGTATGTTACATGTGTGAATAACACTTAACATTAACATATTGCAACAGTAGCAGCGTCTTTTATTATATTTATAAAAAATAAAAACTACAAATTAAAGTTAGTTATTAGTTCTGTAAGTGTATTTAAATAAAAGTAGACATACTGAAATGTAAAAAATTCTTTATACATTTTTATTTAAATATTCTGTATCTACCTGTTAACAGATTTCTCATACGTTTTGATTTTTTTTTTTCTGTTCATAATTTACATTTTATCAGTTTCATTTTTTCTTTCTCTTTTGAATGTAAGTATGTATTTGTAATTAGAAGTATTTTACATGTGTGAATAACACTTAACATAACATAAGGGCACGCTGGTCAGCAGCAGCAGCAGCAGTTTGTCTTTTATTATATTTAGATATATTATACATATACTTTTGTAATTATTTTTAAAATTTAATTACTTTTACAATTATTTTTGCTTTTCAAATTTCTTTTGTATTGATTTTAATTAGAAAATAAAAATTTAAAAGTAATTGTACTGGTAATTGTACTTGCACTTGAAATGAATAGGTCTGTTTTCAAGACATTTAATTCAAGAAACTTATATTAAATTATTTTTTATTCCTTTTCCACTCCTTTAAGGAGTATAGGGCATTCACCAAGTTCATTTTAAACTAGGCTTCAGTTTCTTTTATCATAATAATACATATTATATGAATATACATATATAAATTTTTTATGAAGCCATTTACTTAAAAAAAATCTTTGTCTTCTTTTTTGCTTATCTTAAAAAAACTACGCATCATTTAAATCATATGAAATTCTAACTCGAAATCGTTATCTATTTTTTGTAACAAAAACAAAAAACAAAAAAACAAAAAAACAAAATTCATATAATTTCATGTTAAATACTAATTCATATAATTTCATGTCAAGATTTCAAATTTTTGTATGAAAATGTTGGAGTTGAAAAAGTTAGTTGTTCGAGAGCTACCCGAAGTTTTGGTCCGATCTTAACCAAAAAAAATAGGGAACCTAGAAATTGATTGAAAAATATTTTGTGAAAATTTCAAAACTGTAGCTCTTTTAGTTTTTGAGTTATCGTGCTGACACACAGACGGACGGACAGACAGACATAGCTAGATCGACTCATTTTTCGATTCTGAGCCGATACGTACCCTTGACACTATATCTAGCTCGTCTAGATCGATGCGTTACAAATGGAGGAGCAAATCTAATATACCCGATGTCATATATGTATGCACGGGTATAAATATAAGAAAGTAAAATAGTTAAAAAAAATTTAACTTATTATCCCATAATTTTTGATTAACTTATTATTCCTTAAAAAAAAAAAAAATAGCCTACCCTAAAAGTTGGTCCGAGTGATGCCCAACTTTGCCAACTAACTTGTCCTATTACTTTATCTGCCCAGTTTTAATTTTAACCTCGTAGCTTCATTAGATTCACAGTTATCGAATTGACAACTTTGTATGGCAGCTGCCCGAAAACGGGGCCGGAACATTTTGAAACTCCATATAAGTGCTCGATTCATTATATAACTAGCAGTGTGTAATTTTCATCCTCGTAGTATAATCAGTTTCCAAGAAATTCATATTGGTGCAAAGAAGTTGTATAGCAGCCCCCCGAAAATGGGGCCGTAACATTTTGAAACTTCATATAATTGCTCGATTCATTATATAACTAACAGTGTGTAATTTTCATCCTCGTAGTATAATCAGTTTCTAAGAAATTCATATTGGTGCAAAGAAGTTGTGTGGCAGCTCCCCAAAACCTTGATCTGGTCTTAACCAAAAAGAATAGGGAACCTCAAAAATGTCCAAAAAATGTTTTGTGTGAATTTCAAAACTCTTGCTCTAATTTTGCAATTCTATCTCTTTTAATTAAGTTTTAATTCACGAATATATTAAACTTAAGCAAAATCAACTTCATATGATCATATTCATATAATAATCATCATGATATCTATCAATCAATATCAATATATATATATATATATATCTATCAATATCAGTAAGCCATTTACTAAAAAAAAATCTTAAATAAACTACGCATCATTTAAATCATATGAAATTCTAACTCGAAATCATTATCTACAAAAAAAACGAGGAAGATTATAGTTGCCTTTGTCAACTTTTAGATACCCGTGCATACCCACTAACTGTTGTTTATTTCCCTTATGCTATTATAAATATTACAAAAAAAAATATAATTAATTAATATATATAATTTTTAATTCATACCATAATTACCATAGGTACCATCATTATTGCTAAAAACAAAAAAAACCCTAAAAGTTGGTCTGGATGATGTCCAACTTTGCCAACTACCTTGCCCTATTACTTTACCTGCCCAGTTGTAATTTTAACCTCGTAGCTTCATTAGATTCAAAGTTATCGAATCGACAACTTGGCATGGCAGCTCCCCGAAAATGGGGCCGTAACATTATGAAATTTCATATAAGTGCTCGATTCATTATATAACTAACAGTGTATAATTTTCATCCTCGTACCTAGTATAATCAGTTTCCAAGAAATTCATATTGATGCAAAAAAGTTGTATGGCAGCCCCCCGAAAATGGAGCCGTAACATTTTGAAACTTCATATAAGTGCTCGATTCATTATATAACTAACCGTGTGTAATTTTCGTCTTTCTGGTATAATTACTTTTGAAGAAATTTATATTGGTTTAAATAAGTTGTGTGGCAGCTCCCCGAAACCTTGGTCTGATCTTAACCAAAAAGAATAGGGAACCTCAAAAACGTCCAAAAAATGTTTTGTGTGAATTTCAAAACTCTAGCTCTAATTTTTCAATTCTATCTCTTTTAATTAATTTTTAATTCACGAATATATTAATCTTAAGCAAAATAAGCTTCATATGATATGATCATATTCATATAATAATCATCATGATAGATATTAATCATCATATTCATAATCATTATATCTATCAATATCAATAAGCCATTTAAAAAAAGTCTTTGTGTTCTTTTTTGCTTATCTTAAATAAACTACGCATCATTTAAATAATATGAAATTTCTAACTCGAAATCGTTATCTACACAAAAAAAAACAAAAACAAAATTCATATAATTTCATGTTATATACAAGATGCATAGTAAAATTTCAAATTTTTATATGAAAATGTTGGAGTTAAAAAAGTTAGCTATTCGAGAGCTACCCGAAGTTTTGGTCCGATCTTAATCAAAAAAAATAGGGAACCTAGAAATTGATTGAAAAATATTTTGTGAAAATTTCAAAACTGTAGTTCTTTTAGTTTTTGAGTTATCGTGCTGACACACAGACGGACGGACGGACGGACGGAAGGACGGACAGACACACATAGCTAGATCGACTCATTTTCCGATTCTGAGCTGATACGTACCCTTGGCACTATATCTAGCTCGTATAGATCGATGCGTTACAAACGGAGGAGCAAATCTAATATACCCGATGTCATATATGTATGCACGGGTATAAAAAATAAACAAAAAAAAACAAAAACAAACAAAATTCATATAATTTCAGGTTAAATACAATATGCATAGTAAAATTTAAAATTTTTGTATTAAAATATTGGAGTTATAAAAGTTAGTTGTTCGAGAGCTACCCGAAGTTTTGGTCCGATCTTAACCAAAAAAATTAGGGAACCTAGAAATTGATTGAAAAATATTTTGTGAAAATTTCAAAACTGTAGCTCTTTTAGTTTTTGAGTTATCGTGCTAACACACAGACGGACGGACAGACACACATAGCTACATCGACTCATTTTTCGATTCTGAGCCGATACGTACCCTTGGCACTATATCTAGCTCGTCTAGATCGATGCGTTACAAACGGAGGAGCAAATCTAATATACCCGATGTCATATATGTTTATATATTTTTCAAAATTCACAACATTCTTTTAAAACGACATTCGTTTATTACGACGAATATTTTCTGTCTCTCATGGTCGTTATAAGCGAGCTCTACTGTATGTATTTTTTTTTTTGCTTTCAAAATTTTTTTGCTACTTCGTAAATGCTTGATGCTTTCTGTTAAGTTTTTTATAATAATAAAATAACCGACTTTTGAAATATATTCTGTAGTTGTTATTAAGTTTGAGAGTTGTATAACAAATGTTGTAATCAAATATGTTTGCAAAAAATTAAGAACGAAAAATCTTTCTTAAAAAAATAATTTGTAATTTAAATGATTTGTTCCTTAGGGCCTAACCAAAATCAACGCTTATGGTAATTGCTAACAAAAAGTTGTAAATTAGTAGTTTAGTACATGATATTACATGAGAATAACTTAATATACCTCGAATTTTTAAAATTTAAACATTGACAAAGCATATCTTATGTTGTTATTGTTCCAAAAATAAAATATTTTTAAATAATATTGTTTTTAAAAATACCTATATATTTTTTTTAAAAATACATTACATATATTCAAAATAATTGAAATACCTATAATATGTTTGCAGAAACAAAAAAAATTACATTTCTTAAGAAAAACTATGTGTTCTTTAGGGATCAACCAGAATAAATGCGTACGGCTTGCAGTTTCTGTCAAAAAATTTTGAAATAAGTAGGTATGTTATATACTGTACTTCGGAATTAAAAATTTTAAAATTTGACAAAGCGTATAAAAATATTGTAATTGTGTTTTCTGATGTTGCTACGATTAAGTTTTCAAAATAAAATATTTTAAAATAATATTTTTTTTTTTCAAAAAACATCATTCAAAATAATTGAAAATACCTATAATATGTTCGCAAAAAAAAACTAAAAAATAATCTTCAACTTAAATAAAAGTTGACGTATAATTTCTGTCAAAAAATTTACAAATATATAGGTATATAAATTTAGATGAGAGCAGCCAAAATACGCGTAACGCGATGTACTGTAATCGGATTTTTAAAATTTACAAATTGATAAATGGTTTTTGGTTTTACTTATATTTCTAAGATTATGTTTTAAAAAATATCTTATATTGAAAAAAATTCAAAATGTATGTAGACATATTGACGTACTGCCGTATAAAAATTGTACGTCGTATTCTTTAATTTAGATAAAATAAATATTTAATTATCTACTCCTTTCATCTACTCTTTTTCAAGAGGCGGTGTGGTGTAGCTGTAAAAAAAGTAGTTTACTCCTAGACAAATAGGTATAATATAAAGTAAAGTAAAGAATGCAGAACCATTTTTTGTATATGTACATACATTTGTAGTAAAAATTTCAGATTTTATTATTGAAATGTAGTGCTTATTTGCCTATGTAGCTGCTAAATTTAAAAATGGAATAAGGGGAGGAAAAATTTATCAATTTTTTAATTGATTAGTTATTTTTTTTTAATATCTTTTTAGATATGTCATAAATCTTAAAATTGTGTTTTTAAAAAAAATCTCGACTTCTCTCAACGTAACTATTATTTTGTACTCCTGGCAGCTTCAATATAATATAATACTAAGTACTAAACTGAATTATGATAGGTATGTTAAATTTTGTTGTACATATTATGCTCTATGAATAATCTTTTTAATTAGGATACAGAATACATACAACATAGTTCAAATCGTACTAAAATGTTTAGAAAAAGTACAGTTTTCTATATGTAGGACAGCATTAACTCGAAATTTTGCTACTTGATTTCACTAAATATGTATAGGTACATATGTATTTGTTTAGAAAAATCATCAAATTTTCAGAACATTATATATTTTTTTGTGTAATAAGTGTACAAAATTATACTCTCTTTATAGCGCCTTAAGCTATAGGAATAAAATTCAAAAATACTTAAAAACGTTTTTATGATTGAAAAAATTATAAATTTTTTTTTTAAGCAAATTTCAAACACAAGAATTTTTGACAACATTATTGCCATACATTTTATTATGTATAGGAAAAGAAAATTAATTTCGTAATATTAGTCTAATATAAATTACACAAAACGGATTTTTTATGTAAATTTAAAAGCACAAAAAGCTCGAATTTCGAGCACAGGGCGATACTAGTATTATATTATCTTTTCTTTGAATACTAGAAAAATAACTTTTTTGAATAGAAAACAAATAAGTAAAGTCCTTGAAAAAAAAGAAAAGTTTTGAAGCCCTCGTATTTTCTTTTGGTTTACCACAAAAAATAAAACCATGAATTGTAATGTGAATATGAGTTAATTTTTTGGATTTTTAAGATCTTAAATTCATTTTGATTTTTAAAGTTTTTTTTCTAAAAGTCGGTTTAAATTTGAGTGTCTTTTTGTTTTTCTTGTTATAAAATATTGAAGACAGTTACAGTTGTTGGGCGATTTGTTGAAAATATGTGCAAAATTGAATCCTGGTTATTTTTTTTAATATTTAATTTCAAAATGTTATAAATATTCATTTGTTAACTGACGTTGTACAATTCGGTATTCTTCTAAGCTTATAAAGGTTGCAAAATACAGGTTATAATCTCTTATTATATTTGGAACATCTTCACACAGTTTGGACAGTTTTACTTTGCAATGGTTTTTATATGGTTTAAGACTACTAAGACCAACACTTTCCCAAGAAAGCTATCTGAAAAATGGCATTGGGTTTAAGACGTCGACCTTCCAAATGCAAGTTGTCGGATTCAAACCCCGGTAAAATTATATCTATATAATAAAAAATAAGATTATATTAAAATATATACAACTCTGTGTAAGTTGATAGATGGCGCACAAAATTAACATTTCTGTATTTTTAATTTTATACAATAGCTTCAGCCTGTAATTAAAGGCTAAGTGAATATAACGATTAAAAAACTGAAGCCTAGTCTACATGATTAAAGAATTAAAAAAAATCTCTAGAGGGTAGGGTAGAGTAACTTTTCAAGATACTTTATTCGCCATTCTAAAAAAATTGTATTTCTTAATTGGCGAATAATAAAGATGCAGACTATCACTAGGTACCTACACTTCACACCTGAATTTCATTTATAAATATGGCCTGAAAATTGGAATAAATGTTTAAATTTTGAGGATTTTAAATGCAAATTTGAGACAAACAGGATCTGGTGTTAGCTTTTATTTAAACTAAAAAATATTTATGAGATTGTGTATTTTGTTCATATTATGTAAGAAACGCATTCCAGGAAGCCTTATAGATGAGTTTTAAAATCCAATTAAAAAGAAGAAGATTGGATTACCAGACAAAGGAATTACTTAATTTATTAATTAGGCGTCTTCATACTAAATCATTTGTAGCTTTAATTACATTTCCTAATTAAAATCCATGAATATTTTTCTTGAACTTCAAGTCCTTCTTCAAGTTCTCCATTACTTTAGAGCACAATTTTCATTCTAAAAATATACTTAAAAAAAGCAAACTTTGTTTGTTATTTATTAAAATTTAAAAAATATTACCGAGTCATGTAAAAAAAAATTCCATTAAAATAAAAATTTCCAATCTTCTTAACTTAACTTAAAATCAAAGTATTTCAACACCCAAAAATATGAACGTATACTTCAAAATTTTCTCTATCCCTTAAAAGTAAAAATTTAATAATTTCATGAAATGACTTTTATAAATATATATATATACATGGCAAAAAATAAAAATGTTTCATTCATAAATCACTGATATTAATACATATTACTATTATTTAAAAATAACGTAAAATATTGAAATTTTAAAATATTATGATTTCAATTTCCTTGAAATATATAATAATTTTTCATTTTTATTTAATTTTTCTTTTAAATTTTCTTTTTTTTTATGTGCAGAAACAAATTTCCTCTTATTAAATGTAACTGTCATTAATTTTTTTTTTTTTTTAAATTAAACCCCTAGACAGAAATTTAAAAAAAAATCTAATGTATATGTCAAATTTACATGATTGCAAACCTCCTACAACACTTAAATTACAATTTTATTTAAATCTGCTGTCAAAAATTCATTTTTTATTATTTTTTTTTTCGGAATTTTTTTTTTCATGTCTCCAAAGAAGTTATTTGTCACCCATTTATACTTTTATATAATAGTCAAGAATTTTGTTTGTATGTGTGTGTGTGTTAATCTAAAATTTTTATTCTAATGTGACAATAATCTATGAATAAAAGGAATGTTAAAAAATTTATAGACAGAATATAAAGGAATAAAAATTTTATAGGCGATCTGATTGACATGTTGTTGTTATATAGAAAACGAGGAAGAGTGTGGTAGAGTAGACTGTGCCAACTCTGAGATACCCGCATGACCGTAACATATACATTATATCATGCGGTTATATACTTTTGGCAAAATAAAAAATATTAAGCTTTATTAGATGTAGAGTAATGCTTATATAAAAGAAGGAGTTGTATGGCAGCTACTCGAATCTTTGCAGTAGACCAACCAAATTTGGAAGTAACTTTGGCCATTACACTTAATTTATTTTTGCAAAATTTCAGACACCCACCTTCATTTGCTGTAGTGTAATCCTCATATAAAAGAAGGAGTTGTATGGCAGCTACTCGTACCCTCAGCAGTAGACCAACCAAACTATGATGTAACTTTGGCCATTACACTAAACTATTTTTTGCAAAATTTCAGACACCGAGCTTCATCAGGTGTACTGTAAATTCCATATAAAAGAAGGAGTTGTATGGCAGCTACTCGAACCCTCTGTAGTAGACCAACCAAATTTTGCAGAAACTTTGGCCATAAAACTTAACTACTTTTGGCAAAATTTCAGACACGCAGCTGCAATAGATACAGAGAAATACTTATATATCAAAAGAAGTTGTATGGCAGCTACCCGAACCCATGGACCAAAATGGCTGAATTTAAATAGCGATTCCGTTTTTTGCATAAAAACGAATTTGTGAAAATTTCATAATCCTAGCTCCTTTATTTTTTGAGTTATCGTGATGACGGACGGACGGACGGACATACATCGCTAAATCTATTTATTTTTCGATTCTGATCCGATCCATACACTTGAGTCTATATCTACCTTCCCTCCTTCTCTGCGTCACAAACGTAATGGCAAATTTATTATATCCTTTGACTATATAGTCATACGGGTATAAATAGTACAGTAGTATACAGTACCTATAGAATTATAATTTCGATTAAACGATTTTACTCTTGAATAATTCAAAGGATTGCACAGGCTATAGAATCGTTTAACAGAATTTTTGATGGTTTAAGTGACGAATGGTTTATCAGAAGTTGACAATTTGTTGTCTCATAACGCAAGATATCTAAGGGTTTATTTCTAACGTAATATATTTACCACAGGAGTTCGGAAAAAAAAAATATCTGCCCTAAATATAAGATAAATGAAACCCTCATATCTTAGGGGTTGGAAGTCGGACCGAAATAATTAAAAAAACGTAATCCATAATCCTGTGGCATACAAAGGGGGAAAATTTAAGAAAGTTCCAAAAAGTGACTCCATAATTTTTGAGGCCCTTTTATTGAGGCGGCCTTAAGAATCGAACTTTATCAATTTTTCAGGCTGTATTTAGGTTCTACTAAAAAATCTATGATTACTTATTCTGTGGATACAGATTTTGTAGGTCCACATATACTGAGTCTCAAGAAATGGGGAATTATTTTAATATTAATTTTTTAATAAATAAAAAAAAAATATAAAGGAATGGTGAATTTTTATTTTTCAATGACAATTGATTTTACAAATTGTATCTATACGTTAAAAGTTTCTTAATATGCTTTACAGGTCATCTAGTATCAAAATTAGGGAAATGACTGTCTTTGTATACCAGTGCATACATATAAAACGACGGGTATATTAAAATTGCTCCTCTGTTTGTAACGAATTGATCTAGACGAGCTAGATATAGTATCAAACGTACGTATCGAAAAGTAAATCGGTCTAGCTATGTGTCTCTGTGTGTCAGCACGATAACTAAAAAACTAAAGAGCCTAGAAGTTTGAAATTAAAGCAAAGTCATTTTTCGACAATTTCTAGGTTCCCTTGAATTTGGTTAAAATCGGACCAAGGCTTCAAGAACCTGCCATACAACTTTTTTGCACCAATATAAATAGGAGAATTAAAATTACTCACAGTTAGTTATATAATAGGACAATATATGGAGTTTCAAAATGTCACGGCTTCATTTTCTGGGAGCTGCCATACAAAGTTGTTAATTTGATAACTGTGAATCTAATGAAGCTACGAGACTAAAATTAAAACTGGGCAGGTAAAGTAATAGGGCAAGTTACTAATTAAGTTAACATTATTTGGATCAACTTTTAGGGTGGGCTAATTTTTTTTTGTTTAAGCTGTAATGGGGTTAGGTAAGTCAAATTTAACTCTTTTATATTTTTTTTTTAATATTATGTAATAGCATAATGGAATTAATTAATGGTTTATTTTATTTTATATATCATATAGTGGGTATGCACGGGTATCTTAAAGTTGATATGGGCAACAACAATCTTCCTCGTTTTTGGGTGCATTATTCGAACTCTATTATCTCTATTCTATCTCGAACTCTATTCTATGGTTTGCTGAAATTAATTTTAATCAGAATTTTATTTTTAATTAGATTTAATTGATTTTATACGTATTCATTAGGTGTAGTGTAATGCTCATATAACAGAAGGAGTTGTATACAGCTACTCGAACCCTCAGCAGTATACCAACCAAATTTTGCAGTAACTTTGGCCATTACACTAAACAATTGTTGGCAAAAATTCAGGCCCCCAGCTTCATTAGGTGGAGAGTAATGCTCATATAAAGTAAGGAGTTGTATGGCAGCTACTCGAACCCTCTGCAGCAGACCAACTAAATTTTGCAAAAACTTTGGCCATAAAACTAAACTACTTTTGGCAAAATTTCAGACACTCAGCTGTAATAGGTACAGAGTAATGCTCATATAAAAAAAGAAGTTGTATGGCAGCTAACCGAACCCATGGACCAAAATGGCTGGATTTAAATAGCGATGACGGCTATTGCAAAAAAACGAATTTGCGAAAATTTCAAGATCCTAGCTCCTTTAGTTTTTGAGTTATCGTGCGGACGGACAGACGGATGGACAGACGGACGGACGGACATACATAGCTAAATCGATTTATTTTTCGATTCTGATCCGATCCATACACTTGAGTCTATATCTACCCCCCTTCCTTCTCTGCGTCACAAACGTAATGGCAAATTTATTATACCCTTTGATGCATTCTACAGAGTGTCTCAAGACAGTTTTCAAATATAATTTTTTTTGATGAAAAAAACATTCTTGGATATAGTCCTGATGTAGATGTAAGAAGTACTTGTAATATTACAAATATTTTTACTTTGGATTTTCTTATAACTCGTCATTCTATAGATTATTTCCGCCAATCATGAAGTTTTTTCTAAGTTTTTTTTTTTTTTTTTTTTTTCTTTATTATAAGTATTCATAAATTACAGTAAATCAATTAAAATTTAAATAAATAATATAAACATTAAATTAGCTACTTGGACCGTGGCCTGGGCTGTATGGTCCTTAAATTCAAAATTTAGGAATCTCTTTAACGAGTTCCTGCACAAAATTAAAATCAAAAGTATAAAGAGTATATTAATTTTTTTTTTTTTTCCTTATATTTAATAAAAATAAAACAAAAAGAAACAAAAACATAACAAAAAAGAAAAAAATAACCAATAACATTCCCTCTAACAATAGTTATAAAATTAAAGTAGTTTTAAGTATTTAACATAAGTAATTAATATAATAAACAATTCATCAAGTTATTGAATTAAATTCATTTAATTCTCCCTAACAACAAAATACATTCAATCCAAGATGCTAACTTTGCAACACAAATGTTCTAATCATTGATTTAAACTTAGGTAGATTTTCAATCCGTTTAAAATTTTCTGGCAGCTCATTATACGCTTTTAGACAATTATATACGACATTAGTTGTTTGGTTATTAGTACGGAATAATGTAAGGTAGTAATTTGCTTTGTTACGAGTATTGCGGTTGTGAATATCGATCATTCTGTTTAGAATAAAATTATGCTTAATTTCATTATTAATAATCTTAAACGATAAGACATATAGTTCAAATTTACTTATGTTTGCTAAACTAATATATTGTCTACAGTATAACAAGCTTGTCGGATGTCGAATGGGGTATCGATTAATTACCTTTACACTTTTTTTATGTACGATATCTAGTTTGTTTAGATAGATATTCGCTGCTCTACCCCAAATTGGGTTGAGATAACAGATGTGTGATTTTATATAAGATGTATAGATAATAGTTAAAAAATTAATTTAATTTTTTCTATTTCAGAGCACTTCATCATGGAAAAAATTTATTAATATGAAACAAGACAATTTCATATCTTAAAATTGCATAATATATAGTCCGGGTTTATAAAAATATTTTTAAAATTATTTAGCAGTCCCCACATACCATGGCATTAAAAACTCAAAAACAAAATGTGACTTACCTACACTTACTGATATACAAAAATAACCATGTGAAAATTAAGATAGTTTGTATGCATTAAAGATATTTTTATTCACTTAAAAAAAATCATCCGAAAAGTATGCAAAATTTGTTAATTTAAAAAAAATCGTTTTCAAAAGATATGGAAAGCAGTCGCGGGTTAAACGGCATAGTTTATTTTTAAGAAATATTACTGGAAAAAAGTAATTTTAATTACAAAAACAATTCCTATTCACGATCGAACACAATATTAAAAACCATATGGCTTTATTTCCCTTTTAAAAATGTAATTTTATTTGTGAAAATAACAGCAATTTAATTTTCCAAACAAAAATAATTATAATTAAAAATTCCAAAAAAAATTAAAATTCTGAAAAAAACATCTTTTAAAATTTAATATATAGGTATAAATTTTCTGGAAAAAGCGGCAATCCTGATTTTGAATCCAACTCTAAAAACCCTCCTAATTGAGAATCTGACATATACACATTATACATAATCTATATATATAAAAGCGAAAGTTTGTTTGTTTGTTTGCTTGTAAAGACTCCTAAACTGCCCAGCCCATTTTCATGAAAATTTGTGTATAGAGGTTTTTGGGTACGGAAAGAAATCGTGGCCCAAAAATTTTGATCTAACGGACCGCCAAGTTGGGTGCAAGTATTTAAACTTCTTTGTTCTAAAATGAAAACGATTTGACCGATTGACTTCAAATTTTGTATACGTGATGCTCTTTCAGAATTGAGTAGACGCTATTAACAGTTTTGGAATTTGTTAACCCATGTCGGGCCGACGGGTGGTCAAAAAAAATTTTGGATCCAAATTTTGTCCGATTTTATGAAATTCTGCTTTGGCTAAAAAGAAAACCCACAAAAAAATTTTATTGACTTGCATTGGGGCCCAACAGCTTTTTATAGGTTTTTTCAATACCTAACTCTAAATTAAAAACGGTTTGACCGATTTTTTTCAAATTTTTTTCAAAACGTGCTCCCCTGTGAGAATTGAGTTGACACCATTAACAGATTTGGAATTTGTTAACCCGTGTCGGCCCGACGGTTGGTCAAAATAATTTTGGAAGATAATATTGTCAAAATTTGCGAAGTACTGCTTTGGCTAAAAAGAAAACCTCAAAAAATTTTGTTGAGTGATTTGGAAGCAAATTACGTCCAATTTTGCGCAGTGGCTTTTAATAGATTTTTGCGTTACTTAACTCTAAATTAGAAACGATTTGACCGGTTTACCTCAAATTTTATATGTGTGAAGCAACTTGAAAATAGAGTTGAATCTGTTAACAGTCGGTCCTATGATTTTTAAAAAAAAATTTTTTGGAAGTAAATTACGTCGAAATTTGGAAAGTAGTTTGTACTGCTTTGAATTACAGAAAGTTTTAAAAATTACTAGAACAATCCTAGAAAAATGGTTTTAAAAAGATTGCTTTATTACATTTTAAAATTTACATGTGTAAACCGTGTGTAATTTTTGTGTTAACTTTTTGCAGTAACATCAACTTCAATTAAACCTACATTGAGAGGCGCAGCAACGCGCACCGGGTATTAGCTAGTATTCTATAAAAGGCGTATTTCCCTGTTTTTGAAACAAACTCTAAAATCCCTTCTAATTATTATTCTTATATAAATACATAGTTTTGCTACAAAGCTTTTAAAATAACGGGGTCTGCCACCGCTAAGCCCCGCTAAACAAGTTATTGAAACCCAGATTTTGAAACCAACGGATTATGCTTAAGATCCAAAAAAAAAAAAATTCAAATTCATTACTTTATTTTTTAAATATTATATTATTTAGAAAAATTTAATTTTTGGGGGTTGCTTTTATAATATTGGTTACAAATTCGGTATTTCAGTGTAATATCAGTGTTTCAATATATGTTTAGCGGAAGTTGGGAAGCGGCAGTTTTAATCACTTTGTTATTGAAATAGTTAGGAAGAAGTTTTAGAAGTGGATTCAAAATAAATGTTATAGGCTTATTCCAGAATATTTATATATGTATATGTGACATTCTGAAATAAGAGGGATTTAGAGTGGGATTCAAAATTAGGATTACTCCCTTTTACAGAATATTTATTCCATGTGCGTGTGTGAGATTTTGATTGGTATTATTTTTCGACTAAAATAGGTGTGAATGCAAAATCTAGCTTCAATAATTGAGTAAGCGTGCGGTCACCTTCGTAATAAAAATATAAAAATTTTTTATAATATTTTATTTCAGTTTGTTAAAAAAAGTTAAAAACTTGCTAATTACACTAATTTATCAATTTCTATTTGTTTTTCACTTTCGTTACTATAAAACTAGAACGTTTTTCAATTTTATTATATGGTTTTATTTCGTAAAATTTTATAAAATGATACGGTTTTATTTCGCATTTGAATTGGAAATAAAGGCATATGCGAAAAAATGTGCGATATGGCTTTGTTTCTCATTCAATAGCGAAATAAAGCCATTATACCTCATTTCTTAAATGTTAAACGCATCTTTGAAATATCTCCTGATTCGTAATTTTAACAACACATAATTTGATAATCTAGAAAAGGGAAGCATGTACCCTAATCACCCTAGGGACATATTTCCCAAATTTTGTGGAATTATTACATATGAGTAATAAGACTCTGGGATGTTAATTTTCCTTAAATAACATTTCGGCAGTATTATTTCACAAAGCGTGATTTAATGACTGCTATGCTAATTGATAAAAGTATCCTACATAACCACTTATTTATTATAGGCCTGGATTCGTACACAAAATTTTTGCACATAAATTGTTCCAAGGAAATTAAAAAAATATTACAATTAGAATTTTAGTAACTTCGAAATTTTCCACTTGATAAACACATTGTGAAAAATAAAATAAAAAAAAATATTTTTTTCAATATATATTTTTATTAAAGTAGTACTAGCCCCCTAAAATGCAGAAAATAAAAAATTTAAGGTAGATCTTGGAAATTTTTTACTGTGTTAATTGCTGGTATAAGAAACAGCTCTTTTATTGTTTGAAAACTTTTAAGCTTAAAATGTTGAAAATTTTCATTAATCATAAATTGATGGTAGATCTTTTGCATTTAAAAGTGTTTTAGCATAAAAGTAAATTGCTGAAATGGTGAAAGTTCTTCTTTCAGATAGTCTTAATCCAGCAATTTACTTCTACATTAAATCACTTTGGTTAATGAAAATTTTCAAAATTTTAAGCTTAAAAGTTTTCAAACAATAAAAGAACTGTTTCTTATACCAGTAATTTACTTTTATATTAACACAGTAACAAATTCCCAAGATCTCCCTTCAATTTTTTATTTTCTACATTTTAGGGGGCTAGTACTACTTTAATAAAAGTATATATTGAAAAAAATACTTTTTTTTATTATATTTTTTTTTAAATTAAGTAGGTATGTACCTATGTATAATATGAACCAAATGGAAATTAATAAATGGAAACTACCAACAAAAATATATTGTCTAAGTTATTTGATAGACTCTTACAACCCAAAAAAAAAATAAACAAATTTTAACATTTTCTGTTAACTTAGCACTTTCCAAAACATTTTATACTTTTCATATTAACAAAGTGCAACATTTTCATTTTGTTCAAGTGACCAGACACGACTTACAAATTAAACAAAAAAAAACAGATCTTCTATTACAGAAAATTGACTACAATGACATTTTCCTGATTGCATTGCTGTAAAACAAGCCAATTTTTATTTTAAATGTTTATTTATTTTTTTTTACAACATTAATACACAACAGTTATACACTTAAAAACAATTTATCTTATGTCGTGTATATTTTATTAAAAAAAAAAACAAAATACACTACACAATAATTATACATAAGACATTGCATAAAGTAAGGGAATAATAATAAAATTGCAAATACTTTTGCATATCATCGTCAGCTTGGAAAAATGCCACATACAATTTCACACTTTTATACTCTTTGAATTATTTCAAAGTAAAAAAAAATAAAAATAAAATAAATGAAATTGCAGTAGCAATACGTCTTTTTCATATTTGAAAAAGAATTTAAAATATGCAGTATCTTGAGATTTTTTGTTTTTGTATTTTCTGAATTTTTTAAATTTTTTGTTTGTTTTACACAATGGATTTTATACTTTAAATATGGTTTAAGTAAGATTTTATTTTATAAAATTGTTGTACATTTCATGGAGCTTTTAAGTTTATTAAAGTTTTTTTTTTGCTAGATTTTAATGCACGTTAACTTTAATAGTGAATTAAAGTAATTATCTTTGAATGAACAATATTATTTTATACAGTTTATAGTATTATAGTACAAAGTATTATAGTCAAAGGAATTTGAATTAAAACATAAATGGATGCTTTTCGAAAATTAAAGTTTTTAAAGAAATATAATTTAATATAAGAAACAGTTATTTAAGTTAAATAAAGTTTAAGTTTTTAGAATGGTTTAATATATTTTCTTCGAATTTGAAAGCATGGATTGCAGTAGGAGCCTCATATAATCTGGGTTTAGGATTTTTTTTTAAATCTCGTTTCAAAGACTTTAGAGTTGGATACAAAATCAGAATTATCAGTCTTTTGCAGAATATAAAAAAAAAATTTATATTACAGATTTTCTAACAACGAGATTTATTGAACCTAGATTTCGACCCGAACCCCTTGTTTAATTAGAGTACGCTACTCTTGTTTAGAATGATCAAATTTATATTTTCAGAAATAAAATGATCCGATGATTCCTATTTATCAGTTCTATTTTATTTTATTGTGTTCAAAGCATCTCTAAATTATTTGAAAGTCTTTGAAAAATATCTGTTCAATATTTAGTACGGTTTTTTGAAAATTTTTAAAGTTTTGTTAGAATAGAAAAATCTATATAGACTCTAAAACATCTATGCATATTGTATTATGATAGTCAAACAGATTACATCGAACTATTTTGCATAGGCAAGGAAGCAAAGGCGCAATTGAGGGAGGTCCCGCGAGAAAAAGAATTTCATTCTTTAAAAGCCTTCGAACGTAATGTTTCTACAAAATTTCTAATTTTCAAAAGTTTCTGTAAGATCCCAATAAAATAAATAAATAAACAAGTCATTAAAGAAAGGGTTTTTAAAAAAGCACATTTTAAAAATTATGTAGTGATTCATACTGATTTAATTTTGAAAATACTGATGACTAAGTTACTGATTTATAAACAAAAATAGGGAACTTTCAAGCCCTAATAGAGCCTTTAAATGCAGAGTGTTCCCAAGTTATTACCAACCAAACTTGTGGAGACTCTCGATAATCTAAACTCCACCCCACAATCTGTCCAAAATTTTGAGATTTTAGAAATTAAATTGCTACTTTCTTTAAAATTTGGAATTTTTCTTAGTATTTTATTATTTAAGCAAAAATGTTTAAAACAACGATACACTTTCTTCAATTTTAAGGCTCCCCCAAAGAAAACATTTAACACACGTTAAAACCAAGTATTGGAGCTTTAAATTTTGCATATTACTAAAACAAAGTTTGGACGGGCATTTAGATTCTAACTTCAGTCGTTCAGAACATATGAGGAGCCAAAAATTTTGCAAGATGTAAGTTTCGCATAACGGTTTTTTTTAATACTGAATGGCAACTCTATACATTTAAGCGATACATTTTTATAAAGCTTATTAAGTAGCTGACTTCCACTTATTTCTTGTTAACTTGTTGTAACAACTTAAATATGGGGATTTTTCAGAATTCGGGCGGAGGTAGTAGATATGTGTAAATTTTAAATAAATACTAAATAATGATACCTAAAATAATATTATTCTTATAAATTTGAAATTTGTTTTTTTTTTATAGAATCAACATTGTATCGTAATTTTGTTTTAAATAAAAGTATCTTAATATCTACAGTAATGTGCACATACATATCTTTCTTCCGGAATTTATAACAAGGAAATCCTTTACAAATATTATGAACTGAATAAAATATAATAAATATGACATTATAGCTTGTAGTGTATTCATTATGTTTTGATTATTTTCATATAGTACCTACCAGGTAATTGCATTGAACCTCGACGTTTTGTACTCTTTTATTTAATTTTTGAATAATATTTGCATCATTGATTACTTATGCAAAATATTTGTTTACTTCCTACAAGTAGATTGTATATATCATGTTATTTTAGTTTTTTTTTTTGATTCGAAAAAAGTTAGGGAAACTTTTATCTGTTCAACGTTCGCGATGATTTGGTTCCTTTTCAGTTATTAGAAAAGAACTTATGTTATTGAAAAACATATTCCTGCAAATGTTACTAAGTCTTTGAATATTTGAATTTAGTTTTATTAAGTAAATATTTTTCGTATTAAGGTTTAATTTCGAGCAAATTTTATATCAATGAGAGGGCTGAATACGAAACAAAATAAAAAAATTTAGTTTTTTAAAAATGTATTGAAAAACTGAGAAAAAATTCTGGCTTTTCTTCTCAAAATCTTTTGAACTTAACTTCTGTGCCAATTGTTTGTTTCTTTGGTTCTAATTTTGAACATTAAAATACATATCTACATTATGTCAAACTAATTGATTCTCTTTGTTCCTTATTGTCTGTGCAGATTCAATTCAATGATAACCCCTAGAATTATGCAATCGCACCTTTTTCTCAAAATTTTATTTCACAATAGTTTTAAGATATGAGAGCTGATGCAACTCTAGAACTCAATTTTTTTTTACACCATCCATTATCTGCATCTAATATTCCAAATTGAAATTGAGTTTTTATTTTTTGAAGGATTTTTTTTAAAGTAAAAGCTTTTTTTCAAAAAAGGTACTTCAAATGAGCTTAAAGTACTGCTTGATTTATTTAAGAACAACTAAAAAAAAATTCAAAGGACTTGGACTTAGTAATAATATAAAGAATTATCAAATCCCTTTAAGGATAATATAAACCCTGATCATTGTTAAATGATATAATATCTATATATATAAAAGCGAAAGTTTGTTTGTTTGTTTGCTTGTAAGGACTATTAAACTGCCCAGCCCATTTTCATGAAAATTTGTGTATAGAGGGTTTTGGGTACGGAAAGAAATCGTGGCCCAAAAATTTTGCTCTAACGGACCGCCAAGTTGGGGCTGTGGTGCAAGCATTTAAACATCTTTGTTCTAAAATGAAAACGGTTTGACCGATTGACTTCAAATTTTGTTTACGTGATGCTCTTTGAGAATTGAGTTGACACTATTAACAATTTTGGAATTTGTTTACCCATGTCGGGCCGATGGGTGGTCAAAATAAATTTTGGGTCCAAAATTTGTCCGATTTTACGAAATTCTACTTTGGCTAAAAAGAAAGCCCCAAAAAAAATTTTGTTGAGTTCCATTAACCTATTGCGGCCCAGCAGCTTTTTTTAAATTTTTGGTTACTTTACTCTAAATTAGAAACGGTTTAACCGATTTTCGTCAAGTTTCGTGTATGTGTTCCGTTTTGAGATTGAAATTAACTCTTTTAACAGACTTGCAATTGATTAAGTCATGCCGGCCGACGATTGACAAAAAAAAGATTTGGAAGAAAATTACGTCCAATTTTGTGCAATACTGCTTTTCCCAAAGAAAAAGTGTTGTTCCGTTAACCCGTTGAGGCACAGTTGCTTTTTATAAATTTTTGCGTTACTTAACTCTAAATTAGAAACGATTTGACCGGTTCACCTCAAATTTTATATGTGTGAAGCAACTTGAAAATGTTGAGTTGAGTCTGTTAACAGTCGGTCCTACGATTGGTCAAAAAAAATTTGTTTGTAAGTAAATTACGTCAAATTTTGGAAAGTAGTTTGTGCTGCTTTGAATTACAGAAAGTTTCAAAAATTACTAGAATAATCCAGAAAAATCGTTTTAAAAAGATTGCTTTCATGCATTTTAAAATGTACATGTGTAAAACCGTGTGTAAGTTTTGTGTGAACTTTTTGACGTAACATCAACTTCAATTAAACCTCCATTGAGAGGCGCAGCAACGCGCACCGGGTATTAGCTAGTATACTATAATAAACTAACGGATTTTTATTTAGGATTATTTTCTTTATATAAAATATGCAATATGTATTGGTGCCTAGCATAGATATTGTATAACAGGATACACTAATACTAATATTCAGTATATTCACTTAATATACCTAACTCTTTCCAATGAGTTTCTTTATTTTGTTAAACAATCTATAAATTCTTTTTTTGTATCCGTTTTTGTCTACAATAGTTTGGTTATTTTTTATTTCTTTGTTATAAACGTTAGATTGTTTTGTTTGGTATACAAGAGTTTTAGCTAAAAGGTTGCAAAACTGTCAAAAGAACTATAAAAGCCTTAGAAACAATCTATTTTTTAATTCACTTTTTGAATAATTTTTTACTATCCATGCGATTTACTCACATCTTTTCACATAATGTTTAGGTATTCATTAGACTTTTTGTATCTAAACGGGCTTAACATATTTGTAACATAAAACATTGGTTTATTTGACAATAACCATAAATTTTATTTGGTGCATTTTGATTCTGTAGCAAAAAGAGTTTTTATTCAGGAAAATTGATAGTTGCAGTTTTTTTCTTTGTTAACCACTTTAGGGGGTTTTATTTTTGGTGGTTAAAAACAGATATCAAAATTGTTTTGAATATAAACAGTGCTTAAAAAGATAGATCAGACTTAATATTATGTTGTTTAGTGTTATTTTAACAGCTCCAACTTGTTAGTTTGTTGGATTATTTGTTGGTTGATGGGTGGAATGTATTAAAGCATATTAAAGCATAATAGCATAAATTTTTTATTGTTAAGAAAATTTTATATTCAAAATACATTTTAAGGGAATTATTGTTTTATAGAAATTTAAGAATATTAAAGTCCGTATTTTAATAATTAGATATTATTTAGGGAGGTGAAATAAAGTCGATCAGATGTTATTTCGAAAAAATTCGAGTTCAAAAAAGTGAATAATCACAGAATCGAACTTTTTAAATTCATTATCTTTCGTATAAAAATATGGAAATATTTCGGAAATGGGGAATATCCTGATTTTTAAATAACCTTAAATCCTTTCCTTATGCTTTCCTCGTTTATACTAAAAATTTAAAATATAATGAAGGTTCGTATAACGTTAAATTACAGTACATCTTATGGTAACACTATATATATTTGTTTTACACACATTTTTTAAAATTTATAAAAGCAGCTGTTACAGTTTTTACAGTTGCTGTTACGGATTGAAAGTATACCCTATAAAACTCTTGTTATAACCGGTTAAACAAAGGACTTTTCCCGAGTTTAAGAGACTGTAGCTCCGTAGCGAGTAAGGCTACAAAAATAATTCTTCCATGAAACTATTTTTTTTTTGCTATAGCTACCCGCAGTGCAAATTTCTTTACTGTATTTCAAAAGATGTAAAAGTTTTTGTAGACATACGGATGGACGAACGGACAGAGAAAATGTGATAGAAACAATTAAGCGATAGCCATTTTATAATAAACCACTATATTAATTTGTATTAAAAATTAAAAAAAGCTAATTTAAAATATACATAATTTAAAAAATTGAAAAAAATAAAATATTGATAAGAAACGTTTTTGTGAACTTTTTTAGGTTAAGTTAAATTTGATAAATTGAGATAAAAACTTCATGACTTTATGAATCAGTAAAAAAACGGCAATCTGTTAATTCTTTTGATTCTTAAGTTTCAATATCTTAACTCCAAGTAGTCGATTCTTTACGGAATATCTAATACGCAAGTTTGTATTCAAAATTTTAATCAAACAAATTTTCAGTCAACTTTCAGTCACCAAAAAAAATACAAAAGCTTCACGAACTTTAAATAAATTTTAGTTTACGTCCTATTTAATGGCCTTTTCTGTTTAAAAATTTAGAAAATTGCGTCGAGATTATTAGAAAAAGCTTGTTAAATTGCTAATATTATATAAAACTAATAAATTGAATTTATTAAAATAAAAAATTAAAGTTATTGTTGTAATAATATTATTATCACCTGACAAAATTTCAAAACAAAAGGTAAAAGGAAATAATTTGATAACAGATAAGACAACCCAACCAATCGTATATGAATAATAAATTATTAAAAACTTTTTTTAAAATTGTTATAATTATGTATGAATATGTATATTATTTATTTGTTCATAACTTTGTATATGTATTCAATTGTCTTTTTACTACTTTCAAAAATCATGAACAACTTCATTTTATAGTACAAATTTTTACACTAGGTATGAATGTATTTCAAAAGGTATAATTAATTTGTCATTACGTTTTTGAAGCTATAAAAGAAAAACGATAAATGTAGACTTAGGTGGATGGATTGGATAATAGTGGAAGAGTAAATCGATCTAGCTATGCATGTACATCTATCTGTCCGTCCCTCCAACCGTCCATTGAAACGATTACTCCCAGTTCAAAAATGCCCACACACATACAATCATTTTTTTTAGTAGCGTAACTTTATATGTAATTAAAATTTAGTATATATTTGAAATTTAGCCAAAAGAAGTTTAGGTTAACGGTCATGTACAAAATGTAATTCTTTTAGTGCAAGAATTTCGAATAGCTGGCATACAAAGAATAATTTCTTTTATGCGTAAGTTAAAGTTTAAAAAGATATGTAGGTATTTGAAATTTGAACGAAGCAGTTCCCAGGAATATGATATAATGCTTATATTATATTCGTTTAGGAATCCCACAGTTGACAAAGTCTACTCTCCCTTATTTAATCAATATTATTTTTCAATACTTTCAACAATATATACAAAACAAAAGCTTGAAAGATAATAGGAATTAAATTAAAATCTTATTGTTTAACTTTTTAAAGGATATAATTAGTTTGGTTTTGTACTACTAACTTCATTATAACCTTCCTTCTATTGTATATTATTATTACGCTATATAAAGTTACATAACATTATATGAATTTATGTAGAAATATTACAAATTATGTTAATTGTAATATTTCACGTGTAGATGTAGATTCAAGTGTAGATTTTAGTTGAATTTTATTAAAACTTTATAGACTTAAAAATGAAATTTGAATACTTAACATTAAATATTATGTATATAATTGTATAATTACAATTATTGTATCATTACTTAAAAAAACGAGGAAGAGTGTAGTAGAGTAGACTGTGCCAACTCTGGGATACCCGTATGATCGTAATATAACCATTATATCATTCTGTTAATTACTTTTGGCAAAATTTCAAACATACAGCTCTATTTAGTGTAATGTAATAATGCTCATATAAAAGAGGAGTTGTATGTCAGCTACTCAAACACTTTGCAGTAGACCAACCAAATTTTGCAGACACTTTGGCCACAAAACTAAACCATTTTTAGCAAAATTTCAGATACCCAGCTTCATTAGGTGTAGAATAATGCTCAACTTTATAAATTTTTGCCAGGCAAATGTTTAGGGTTGCCATACGGTACTAAAATTTAACATTACACAAAACTTAAATTTTGCAAAATTTTTGACCACACATATCTTTTGAACGGTTCAAGCTAGGGTCTTGAAGTTTTGGAAGAAGTTAGATATTCATAAATTAGTAGGAGTCGGTTAACAAAATTTTTTTGTTCAGCCCCATGCTTAGGAGCTATAAGGGCTCGAAAATTGAAATTTTGCTATTTTTAAACACCTGTACTTTGAATACCTGTCCAAATTTTTTTTTAGTAATATACAAAATTCAAAGCTCTATAATTATATTTCAACATGTGTCAAAGGTTTTTCTTAATTTTGAAGGGTGATGAAGCTACAGCCCCTGCAAATTCCATAAAAACCCTATATTTAAATTGATATAACGAGAGTTCTGTTAGGTTTATTTTCAATCAAAAAACGGTAAAAGAGAGCTGCTTTTATAGGCTTTCCAAAAAAACGTCGCTTTAATGTATAGGGTTGCCATACGGTACTAAAATTTACCATTATATAAAACTCAATTTTTGCAAAATTTTTGGTCCCACATATCTCCTAAACGGTTTAAGATAAGGTCTTGAAATTTTGGGAGAAGTTAGATCCTCAAATATTAGTAGGAGTCGGTAAACAAAATTTTTTTGTCAAGCCCCCTGTTTAGGAGCTATAAGGGCTCGAAAATTTAAATTTTGCTATTTTTAAGCACCTGTAACTTGAATACCTGTCAAATTTTTTTTTTATTAATATGCAAAATTGAAAGGCCCAATATTATATTTTAACATATGTTAAATGTTTTTCTTAAATTTAAAAGCGGTTCCTTAAATTGAAGAAAGTGTCTCCCAGTTTTACCCATTTTTGCTTAGATTGTATAATTCTAAGTAAAATTTCAAATTTTTGTGGAATTCACAATTTAATTCCTAGAACCTAAAAACATGGAGGGGGACGAAGGGGGGGGGGGGGGGGAGTTAGATAAAGTGAGATCCTTGAGAAACTTGGCAACCTTCCCCATTGAAAGGCTATAACAACTTTAAAATAAAAATATTTACTGTTAGCACTAAATTTTATAAGTAAGCAGTAGCTATTTCCAAGTAAATATTTCCAAAGTTAAACTCAGTATGTAATACAATATTATTTTGAAAATGTGCTTTTTTAAAAACCCTTGGTTTTTTTTCATCACTTGTTTTTATGTTGTTTTTCTTATTTTAATTTCTAGGGCAACAGAAGGGTTATAAGCTCAAAAATAAAGGCTCTATATAGAATATCTTTTTATTGTTTTAAGAATTTATGCCTATAACAACCCTGAATTCTTTACTGATTTATATTAAATAAAAATGTATTATAATAATATATAACACATTTGTTATAACATTACCATAGAAATTATATCTTAAAATGGCATTTTAAACCGTGTAAAAATTTTGAAAAAGAAAACACAAAAAAACGGTTTTCATTTATTGAGTAAAAAACATTCAATACAATCATATTTATTGCTATTTAAGTTTATTGATTTCAATTTCATTTGAAAGTTAATACATACGAATTCATATCACGTAATTCTCCAATGCCAATATACTTTTGTATTGTGAGAAAAATTTAAAAAGAAAATTACATTGAGTGAAAAGAAAAAATCAAATAAAATAAACTAAATATTTATTTTACTTTACATTGATTATAATTTTAAGATATTTAAAAAACGATAAAATTTTATATTATTATTAGTTCCTGTAACATAAAATTGTGGATTTTATTAGGTTTTGTTAAAAAATGTATTTAAAAAATTTATTTATTTTCCAAAACAATGAACTATAAGTTATAAAAACAGAACAATTGAAAATGAAAGTATTGAAAGTTATTAAAGAAACATACTTTCAAATATATGTATTTGTATGTTAATATTTATTATTTATTAATATAATAATTCAAGTTGTTGGTTTCATTAAATGTAAGATTTATTATTATTTTAGCACATTTTTCAAAAAAATATTTAAAAATTTTCTAATAAGTTTGATTTGATTATCTGTTTTTCAAAGAAAATTTCATACTACTTATAAATGAATGAAACAATGACGCAATCTAATAGCAAGAGTAAGGTTGTAAAGCTATATTATTAAGTAAATATTGAATATATATTTGTTTATTACGGAGCTACAGACTACTTATATATTATATATTTTTTTATACATTTAAAAAATTTTATCTCATGTTCTACTAGATATGAATACTTTTCAAGATAAAAGTTAAAACCCTACCTAAACCTTTTAAAATTAAGACATAAATAATTTAAATAAACAAACTATATTAAAATTTCAATCCCTTAAGCTCTCTTTCGGCGTTTAATAAAATGTGTCGGAATTTCAAAACTAAAATCAATTACTCATATATCTATGATTACGTGAAATAAAATTGATTTGTTTGGGTTTGGAAACGTTAATAATTGGTTGACAAGAACGCATCTAGATACTACGAAAGTCAGTGAATTTAATGTAAAGTCATATGAAGTATCATTCACATGCAAACTCAGCAACTTCTACCAAGTATTTTTCAATAAGAATGTTTCTAAGTCAATATATATTCCTATTATTAGATCTGATGTTAATGAACTAGACTTTATAACATGTAGAAACGTCTTAGCCTTGCAATACATTCTACATTCAATTCTTATAGTTTTACGTAGCTATATGGGATTATAACGTCCATTTCTGTAAGTTATATTATATAAATTAAATTATTATCTTGTTATATGAATATATTTTTTTTAAATATTTATATAATTTCTAGTTAATGGATTAATTTGAAACTAACGGCGAATAGTAGCTGAGTCGATTTCAACAATCATAGAAAAGTGTTTTTTCTTAATGTTACTGGGACTCAAAATCAGGATCTTCGAATGAAAGGTCGACATTTTAACCACTGTGTCACCCAGCGGTTACTTTTATTTGTCAAGCCTAAGACTATTATTTTGTTAACAAATAATGTTTACAAAATCAAAGAATAGGCCATAATATATAAAGTAAATTAAATATATGTAAAAATTTGATTGTAAAATTAAGAAGCTTAAAATTTTAATCCTATTATTTTATTGTTTAATAAATTGAACTACTTCAAAATTAGATTTAAAAAAAAGTTAAAAAAGAAATTAATTATTTCAATTTAAAAATAATACAAGAAATGCAATGCACAATGGAAATAGTCTGTTTTTTAAAATTAAATAAATTAGGTAGATAGGTATATATTATATGAATGTTTATAACGTCTTAATAAATATATATCAGTTTGACATTTTATTATAGAGTAATTCCACGGGCTTTTTTAAAAAATTTTATTTATTGTTTTTTTCGAGTCAGACAAAAGTATAACATTTATTTAAATTTACTTACATTTGGAACGATTTTAGTCGTACGGTACAAAAACATTTGATTATTCTAATTGTCATTTTATAAAAAGTCAAAATTTTGAACTCCTATATACGAAACTACAAAAATGAATTAGAATTAAAATAGATGTATAGAATGCCAAATTAAAATTTTATGCTATAAGCAATACCTAATTATTTTTTTTAATATTTAAATTAATCTGCATTTTGTAGACACCACTAAAATACATTTTTATTTAATTTTTTTACTTTATTTAAAATTATAATATGACAAAATTAAACACCTTCAAAAAGAACTAATATTTTTACATGCAATATAAAGTATCGTTTATTTTTTTAAAATGTCTTTTTATTAAATTGTTTTATAATTAGTTAATGTGAATGTAAAATAAAATATGACGTGCTTGAAAAAATTAATAATATAATAAGCTTACTATGTATTACATCTCTGTGTATTATTTTTACAGTACTATGCATTTAAAAGAGATATTCACTTACGTTGAAATGTTACCAGACTTAAAAAAATATTAAAATTATTTTTATTTTTATTTTAGTTTTTTTTAGTTTTTATTTTCAATTACTTTTAAAAAATATATACTACGAGCTATGTGAGCTGTGGAGTTACAGCTGTTACAGCAGCTGAAGTTCATCCTGTTGGAGTTAGAGTTTTAGATTGTTCTCTACCTCTGGCCTTAAAAAATATTCAATCATTGTCCGTTAGCGAATGCCGATTACATTAGACGTTACTTGTTCGTCGTTTTCGGAACCATTTTGCTGTGATCCTTTCTGAAGTTATTCCACAAAATAATTATTCATTTCAGTGAATATATTTGATGTTCAACATTATTCTTGGATTTGGGGTGCCCCATTTTCTGAAATTTATTTTACTCACGTGACGATTAAGGTAAAATGGTCTTTATATCTCTTTATGAGTTTGTGAATAAACTCGTTCTTTTACAGACACATTTTTTGAACACGGCGACTATATTGAAAACGTATTTTGCAACATTGTGCAGCATTTGGTTTAAACTCGGCAACCAATTCAATCTTACATGGAGAATGGTGTAACTAATGTTAATTTTTTTACAAAGACCGCCTAAATATCACCAACAAGGGACAACGTTGCCAGGTGTAAGTTTTGAGGTTTCCGTCAAAATTAGCTTGCACCCAAGCAAAGTTCACTTCATTCCGAACTGTAGGAGGCCTTCTAGCGATAGTTGCATCTCAAACATTAAAAAAAATTCAATATGTTATTTATGTTTGAATAATCGAATACTGACTTTTAAAATAAAATTGAACTTTGGTTCTTTGTCTCAGGCAAACTCTTTCCACCATAAATTTCCTAATTTTTTTAAAGTTAATTCCGAAAAAAATATACGTAAAAAAATTTATTAACTAATTAAGTCATAATGTTAAATAACTAATTTAATCATAAGTCTACCCACAATAAGAAAGAAGATTATTAAAAACAAGTTTTGTTAAATTAATATCATAAAATCATTTGATACATTTCAATTTGAAACTCTGTCACAAGTTCCATAATTCAATAAACAAAATTTCGAAATATATGCATTTCCATCGCTAAGCTCCAACTTGCTAGGATGTGCTGTACATTCCATTAAAGAAATGTTTGCTTGCACCTTTCAACAAGAAATGATAAAACCAAATATTTAGCAACTGCGAGTATTCTAAAATGTCTGCTTTAATATTTTTATTAAAAACTGTAAATTTCTTGTTCTTCTAGCTTTATAAAAATAGCACTTTTTTATATATCTAGATAAGATACCTACTAAGGAAATTCTTTAATGATAATATTGTTATACCTTCATACAAACATTTAGATTATAATATATGCATAATCCTGACAGCTATTTTATGTACATTAAAACACATAAAAGTATCTAGGAATTTTTTTTGCTCTAAGATGTGAAAATATTCTTTTGATCAACTAACATATTTTTCGCACACAACAAACTCACATCATATTTAATGTTCATCACTGAACAGGAAACTAGCCCTGTTTTCATTCATTTCGACTTTTTATTTTTATTATAATGTGAGAAAATTTCAAAAATTATATTAATAATACAAAAGAAGGAATGAAAGAAAAACAAAATAGTGAAAAGAAAAATTTTTCTAAAAGAAAAACTAGAAAAACCCAAAAAAGATCGAGAGAAAATATGGTTGTTCTTGCTAACTTTAGCCATACGTCCAAATATTTCAAAAAGTGTAAACTCTGAATTTTTATTATATTTTAGTTTATTATACATTGTACAATTCGAAAATCTCCACAGGTAATGCTCGAAAACATGTTCGGTAATAATATGAAACTTGTAAATACGAATCATTAAACAGATTTTATTTGTTTTGGCAGATACCTTCTCTAGATTCTATTTTCAAGTGAAAGTAGCTCAAATTGAAATTGCAACTAGAATTTTTCCTGAGACCATACAGCTAATTCTCTTTTTACGCGATAAATAGGTTTCGAAGAAATCCGTTTATAAAAGAATCGCGGTTAAAGTTAGTATAAAATTTAACAAAGGTACATCCTCTTTTCCGCGAATTTGAAAAAATTATGCAACTGTCCCTTTAAGCAAATGACTGGAAATTTAATTTCCTTTATAAGTAACGCAAGGATCATTACCTGATTTTGCGACCAACTCACACTAATATTACAGCAGGATGAGCATAAAAATGAAATAGAATTTTCTAGGAATGAAAGTTTTATATTACAGCTATATGAGTATGAAAATAAAAAAAATTTTGAGTGACGGAATAATATTCAAATGGCATGTCAAAAAAGAATGCGCATAAGCCTGATTAAAAATTAAATAAACAAAAAAATATGTATAATTTGTCTTATGAAGATGAACTTTAAATGTAAAAGATTTAATTTAAATTAATATTTTTTAATGCACAATTCCATTTTCGTCTTAATTAATAATGTATATTGCACACTTTATTACTAAAATATGTATAATAATAAAATGTGAAATACACGTTAAAATTTTACATTTTTATATGTTATTGTTTTTATTTTGTTGTTTTTTGGAATGTGGAACCAGTACTGCATTTAGATGTATTTATTGGCACTTATTCCTGAAAATAATTTAATTCATTACAAACGAAATGTAAATATTAATATACGAGTACCTTTTCGTAATTATCATTTACACGGGTATGAAGAGAAAAAATGTGAAGGTAAAATATATGCAAAAAGCTAAAGAATTTATCTCGAAAAAAAATATTATAATTTTTTACGATTAGTTCTCATCATTTATGTGTTCATTAGAGAATATTATTATAGTTTTTTTTTTTGTTTGTATTCAAACCCTATACTCACAAATTGAATAAAACATAAAAACTTTTTGTGTTTTTAATATTAAAGACACTTGAATTCGCTGCCAACTTCAAGTGAAATAAATGTGAAATTCATTTTATTTCTTTTATTCATTTTCTGTTCTATTCTTTTCTTCTTCAATTTCTTTCACTGTGTTAGAGTTTTTGTAAAAAAAGTAAGTAGCAAGTATGTTATATTTCAAAATTTCTCTCCTAGAAGAATTTCTTACAAAAAACTGTGTGAAAATTTAGAAAAATGTACTATTTTTAATCCATAACATCTATTAAATTCTTAAAAAATGGGAGCTTGAAAATTTTTATACAAAGCATTTTCGATATTAAATCTTATCTGATATTGTATCCTTTATTTTTGGGAGGGAATCAAAATCATATAGCTTTTAATACTTTAAATCAAAAAATCTCGTGCCTTATAAAAATTAATTTGTCTTGTATGAATGCGTTTTTCAAAATCCGTTATTTGCGCTATAATATCAAATATTCAAAGAGTTACTATCAAAGTCTGTATTGTTTTGACTGTATTTAATTTGCCTATATTATGATTTGGCTGAATTAACTCTGCTTTTTCAAAATACAGGCAAATGAAATGTAGTCGAATGAAATACAGTTAAATAATCAACAAATTCACGTAAATGATACATTGAAAAAATGAAATTCAGGTATAATGCATGCTCCCAAATTCAAAGATGATGACCAGAAGGGTTAGCTATTTTTGTAATATATAAGTAAAAATTTGGAATGTTTAAGAGTTGGGTATTTATTTATTTGAGTATAGTCCCCTACCACAAACGATATGATAATTGAAGGAATCTGCCTTTCCTTTTCAGGTGTGGCAGTTAAATTTATTTTATATTATGATATAAACTATTACGATATTAATTATAAATGATATTAGATATGATCTGACAATTGCAGATATGCAACCATTTTTATTAATTTACAAGATGACATCAAGGTTTGTAAAATTTTTAAACTATAGCTTCTTTTAAAAAACTTCGGTGGTGTAGTGGATTCATGATTTTAGATGGAAATTAAATTTTCGAAAATCCATTGCTTCCAAATAACTCAAACTTTCTGAAGCCGATTTCCATAGCACTACCAATCTACCTTAATAATTCCGTAGCCGTACTGATTTTAAAGCAGTTCAATTATGTTCCAAGTAAACCTTTAAAGGGATTACATTACAACCCGATTCTGGCTTGTTTTGTTTGTATTTAAATTTATTAAACTGAATTATTAAAAAAAATATATATTGTAAAATTTTTATTGAATTTAATTTATCATTAAGAAGATTTATTAATTATAAAATGTTGAATTCAAATAATTTTAATTCTTATTCATAAAAAAACGTATTACAAAATATAATTTATAGATAAAACCAATAAATATAATTTAATAACAATTTTCGCAAATATTTCAAATTTTTTGAATAACAACACAATAAAATTTTTTTAGATATTTATGTTTTATTTATTTATAACAAATACAAAATAGAAGAATAGAGAAATCATTTAAGGAACCGGAAATAACAATATAATAAATAAAATGAAAAAAATAAAATAAATCTATAAATACAAAGAAAAATATTTCAGTAGAAAATCTTATTGTCTATGTGGTGAAATTAAAGTATAATTTCTATTTAAAATATCTAAAAAAAGCTTGAAAGGTTTAATTTGTCCGTCAAAATGTCTGTCAGTTTCTAGACTAAATTTGTACACAATTTAGAACTCGGAAATTCAATATGCATCATAGAGAAGCATTTAAATAAACGTTTTAGAGATCCTTTAAAAATTAAGACTTTAAAGTGCTATAATCTCTTAGGAAGATCCAGAGAACCAGGAACAATAATTTCTTTATTAGCTATTTGTAGGCTATATATTTAATGTTAAAAACAGAATCGATAATTCTAGAAAAGTCTTCGATAGATTTCGCCTCATATTACAGTTCGCAAAAATAAAGATGAATAAAACTAACATATAACTGTAAATCATTGTTGAAATTAGAAGTCTTTATAGATAAACATCTCAGAATAGTATGCCGAATGAAATATGATATGCAGCCTTGGGAGTACTAACAAACGAAGAGCCAATAGTGAAGCAAATTACCAGAAGGAAATAGAGGTGGGTTGATCATACACTAAGGGAAAAATGAGGAACAACGATACTAAACTGGAATCATCTATGAGGATCTAGATCAAAAGGTAGATCTAGTAAAAGATGGAAAGAACAGTGCTGAGAGAATTAAATCGACGCAAAAATCGCTGGAATGAAATAGTAGAAAAAGTTATGAATTGAAAAATGAATGGACACTTCATTTTGAATCTTTACGCTTCCAAGTGGAGTATCAGGATAAAAAAAAACAAAAACATAATTATATTACTTCCTATGTTGGCACTTATAATATTTGTATACTCATACGTAAGTACCTTATAATGCAAAATTTTTCCAGATCAAAAGGAAGTTTAATAAATTATACTATTGATTCATTATTTCCTCATATCTTAATGTAATAAAATTTCCAATTCAACAAGCTTAGACATTAATAATTGCGATGACTTTGTCAACAGTGTTTTTGTATGATATTCAATAAACGATAAAGTAGAATATTAAAATTTAATAATTATTAAATTTTTTTTGTATTTAAATTTTCTGAAAAAATTATTTTGAAATGAAATTAGATATTCTACATAATGTATCTTCCCTGAGCATTTTTCTTTGTTTTCCAAATATTTTTTTTAATATTTTTTCTCACCACACACCATCAATTTTAATTTCTTTTTTTTTCTTTAGTTCTCTTTCAGTGCCACAAAATGGAATAGCGATGTATTTCTTTTTTCTATATATACCTATATTAGCTAATACCCGGTGCGCGTTGCTGCGCCTCCCAATGGAGGTTTAATTGAAGTTGGTGTTACTGCAAAAAGTTAACACAAAAATTAAACACATGTAAATTTTAAAATATCCAGCCGATGGCGCAGTGGTTGTGGCGTCGGCCTTTCATGCGAAAGGTCTCGGGTTCGATCCCTGGCTGGGTAATATATAATATATCAATAAAAAAAAAAAATAATAATAATAATAATAATAATAATAACAATAATAATAATAATAATAATAATAATAATAATAATAATAATAATAATAATAATAATAATAATAATAATAATAATAATAATAATAATAATAAAAATAATAATAATAATAATAATAACAATAATAATAATAATAATAATAATAACAATAATAATAACTATAATAATAAATAGAATAACAATAACATCATGCATACCAGTAACATCAAAATACCACTAAGGCTCCCTGAGACGACACTATAACATCGCCCTCAGTGGTACTGGACCAGACTCAGGACGTTGTTTCTAGGCAACGACAGATGGCAGCCCCATCCCTAGGATAGGCTACAGTAGACCAATCACCTACTTAGCTGAAAAGAACGATTACAGAAACTGAAACAAGGCAAGAAAACAGGATGGATCTTACGGCAACAACCTTTGGCTTACGAAATAGGACGCGCTTAGCGCAATGGAATGTGAGAACTCTTCGTGAAGCATCAAGGCTGTCCCAAGTAGAACAACAAATGACATCATATAAGATCGAAATCCTAGGAATAAGTGAAATGAGATGGAATAACACCGGCGAGCTTGTTACAGCAAATGGCAATACTCTAATATACAGTGGTGAGGAAACTGGAGGTCAAGGTGGAGTTGGAATTATAATATCGAGGAAAATGCGCAACTCTCTAATATCCTGGTTACCAACATCAGATAGGATAATCACAGCTCGTTTCCTCGGCAAAATTAGAAACATAACCATCATACAATGCTACGCACCCACTGAAGATGCAGAAATAGCCAAGAAAGAAGAATTCTACGAACAATTAACATCAACGCTTAATAATGTACGAAAAAGAGACATTGTCATACTAATGGGAGATTTCAACGCCAAAATAGGAAACACCAACCAAGAAAACATCGTGGGAAAACACGGTTGTGGAGTTCGAAATAACAATGGAGATAGATTAGTCGAAATATGTCAAACATTTCAATTAGTCATCGGTGGCACCATCTTTCCCCACAAAGAGATACACAAGTATACTTGGACATCACCTGGAGGCCGCACTCGCAATCAGATAGACCACATATGTGTGAGCAGAAGATGGCGTAGTTCATTAATAGATGTCAGAAATAGAAGAGGTGCTGATATCGGCAGCGACCATGAACTTATAACTGGTGACTTCAAAATTAAGTTGAAAGCACAAAGAACAACCAGACATAGAAGAAAAAGACGACTAAACCTCCGAAAACTCCTAAGTGTACCTACAAAAAATGAATTAGTAAACAACCTGCTAGAAAAAACATCAACACTGGCGGAAAATCATACATGGAACGACATTGTAGCGGTATTCAATCAAGTCGGAGAAGAAACACTTGGTATAGCACAGCCAGAACGAAAAATATGGATCTCTGATGATACATGGCACCTTATAGCCCAAAGAAGAGAACTAAAGCGGCAGCTGAATAACAACATAGCTATTAGCAATCAGTACAACATAATTGCCAAACAAGTAAAGAAGGCAGCAAAAAGAGACAAAAAACAGTTCCTAGAGAAATTAGCAACAGCAGCTGAAACAGCGGCAGGGCAAAACAATATGAGAGAGTTACATCAGATCATAAGAAGTCTCACAAATCGCAAATGTAACAGAAACCAACCAGTCAGGGATCGTAATGGCGTGCTACTAGTAAACACTGACGCTCAAACACAAAGATGGAGGGAACATTTCGAAGAAATCAGCAATATAGCTGACATCAGCGAAACATGGCAGACAGACGAAACCAACAGCCACACAAACAACAACTTAAGTATATCGTGTGACCCACCCAATGTCAATGAGATAAATGAGGCTATAAGGAAGTTGAAATGCAACAAAGCAGCTGGCGAGGATGGTGTTGCAGCCGAATTGCTACGCGCTAACGCTAGATCATCAGCCGAACTTCTATATCCACACATCAGAAAGGCATGGGATGAGGAAAGGCTGCCTACATCTTGGAAGAAAGGCATCATCGTTAAAATACCAAAGAAGGATGACTTAAGAGAATGCAGCAACTGGAGAGGAATAACCGTGCTTAACTCCATATATAAAATACTGGCAACAATCATACAAGGCAGAATTCAAAGCAAGATCGAAGGAAGTTTACGTGATGAACAGGCAGGCTTCCGCCCTAACAGAAGCTGCGTAGATCAAGCCAACACTCTACGCATAATAGTCGAACAATCTGTGGAATGGCGTACACCTCTCTACCTCCTGTTCATAGACTTCAAGAAGGCCTTTGACACCATCAAACGTGTTGCAATTTGGAAAGCATTAAGCAAGAAAGGAGTACCCCAGAAAATAATAAACATTATCAAAGCGATGTACGAGGATGCGGATCTCGCGGTTCTGCACAACGGAAACATCAGTGACTCTTTCACTACAAACACAGGAGTAAAACAAGGATGTCCACTCTCACCTCAACTGTTCACAATTGTCCTGGATGAAATTATGCGAGAAGTATGCGTGCAGAGACGTGGAATAACTTGGAGTCTCACACGGCAACTCGAGGACTTAGACTACGCAGATGATATTTGTCTACTATCGCACAAGCTCAGCGACATCCAAGCTAAATTAGAACATCTCACAAAATTAGCACGATGCGTTGGATTGGAGATAAATATCCAGAAAACTAAGGCCATGCGAATTAACACCTGCAATAGAGGAAACATTAGCATTGAAGGAAACACCATCGAATATGTAGATGCCTTCTGCTACCTAGGCAGTACAATTACAACAGATGGCGGTGCAGAAGCAGATGTTAATAACAGACTTCGAAAAGCAAGATCGGCATTCGGACAATTAAGAACCATATGGAGAAGCTCTCAGATCTCCAGAAACACGAAGCTAAGAATATTCAACGCATGCGTAAAATCAATACTAACATATGGTAGCGAAACCTGGCTAATTTCAAACAACATCATACAGAAATTGCAGGTATTCGTCAACAAATGTCTTCGTATCATATGCGGAATATTCTGGCCTAACACCATCAGCAACGTGAATCTGTTAGAGATAACAAGAGAAGAACCAATTGTGAAACAGATAAGGAAACGCAAATGGAAATGGATCGGACATACCATCAGGAAAACAGCCGATAGCATAACCAGAATGGCGTTAGAGTGGAACCCTCAGGGAAAAAGAACAAGAGGTCGTCCCAAAAACACCTGGAGGCGATCAGTACTCCTGGAACTAGGAAGATGCAATCTCACTTGGAACGATGTAAGAACAACAGCAACAAACCGAGTGAGATGGAGATGCCAAGTGGAAGCCCTATGCTCCCAAGAGGAGTTATAAAGGACAAAAAAAAAAAAAAAAAAAAAAAAAAAAAAAAAAAAATTTTAAAATGTATGAAAGCTATCTTTTTAAAACGATTTTTCTAGACTTATTCTAGTAATTTTTGAAACTTTCTGTTATTCAAAGCAGTACAAACTACTTTCCTAAATTTGACGTAATTTACTTAAATTTACTTAATATTGTCTGGAACCATCTATAAACCATTATCATAAGTATGCAGTTTCGATTCAAAATTGAACTAAAGTTTTTGACCTTGTATTTTTGGGAGTAGATATCAGATCTACTTGGTTAAAAAAATTTAGAGTTTTTTTTTTTTTTTATGAGCGCTAACTGTTTAACTGTTAGGCTAATTAGCCTGTCTATACCATAGGTACATGTTGGAACAGGGGGTCATATTATATTCGTGTTATTAGAATTGGTCTTATTGAATTCCACATACAATTTAAACATGAGGTAGAACTACGCCTTATAACATGTAGAATCGTCTTAGATTTTCAATAAATTCTATTTTTTTGTTTATATGGTAGTATGTAGGAGTTGTATGGTATTCTATATCTGCAGTTATAGTTAGTTATATTATTCAATTAAATTATTTGTTTATATTTTGCATTTGTTTATATTGTTATATTACAGCATTTTTTATTAAAGATATATAATTATTGAATAAGCCATTAATTTGAACCCAATGGCGAATGGTAGCTGAGTCGAGTCGAAAACCAGAAAAGTTTTTTATTAGGATTCGAACCCGGGCCTTTCCGCATGAAAGGTCGGCACTCAACCACTGTTAAAAACTACCAAAAGACCATTTTCTAAAAATCAATTTTTCTTGAATTTTTTTTTTTTTGAATTTGTTAATTTTCTTTTTCTTGTTGTTTCTCACTTTTAACCGCCATCTTGATTGCACGGTCTTGAATTTGTACAATCAAATCATAAGATCTAACCAGGTTAGTTACATTTTGAAAAGTTTTGACTGAGATACAAACGTAACATTGAATGTAAATATTTTAATGTAGTTGAATTTAGAATAGTAGAACAATTAAAAGGCTAGAAATTTTATTTAATTTTATTCATATTAAATCAACTACTTATCACTTATCAAATAATCAAATAATAATTTTTTTCATTCACTTATGATACAAATTGTCTTGTACAAATTAAAACTTTATTGAGAAATGACGAAACTTTGATGAGTGATAAGTTCAATTTAAAATAGGGCCCATACATTAATTATTATTATTATTATTTTAGTACATTTATGGTGAAGTTTTAAAAAAAGAGGGGTAGAAGATATAGTCTAAAGTTTACGGATCAAATCAGAATAGGAAAGTGAGTTTATTTAGCTTTGGATATTCTTATGTTCATTCGTGCATCAGTCCGCACGATATACAAAAATTAAAGAAGCTAGGATTCTGCAATTTTCACAAAAATAATTTTTATGCAAGAAACGTCTTCGAGGAGCTCCCATACTAATTCTTTATTTATATTAGCCTAATTTAGTATAAGGCTTTGTATTTGAAATATTTTCAAGATGAGTTGAATAATATTGTAGAAGTTTACTTAAAATTTGATTAGTCCGATGCACTATCGGATTCGAGTAGCTACGATTTATTACATTAATCAGAATAATAAGAAGTATTTAAAGTTAAATATATTTTATTCTGAATTAAAATTTTAAACCCTTTAAGAATACCTTGACTTTTTTTGACTTAACTAATATAATTAGATTTAATCAAGCGAAACTTCATATCCACTTCAGTTTGATTTTGTATATTTTTTGTTACATAAAAGTTGATTTTATTAGAAATTCCTGTAAAAAATTTTACTAAAGGGGAAAACCAGTTAGTTTTAACTGAAATAAAAGTTTAATGTGATGTAAATGCGGTTAACGCAAAATTGAACAACATTCTAATAAAATCAAATATTCATACGAATAAAGAAAATAAATTAACCACCTCCAAAATTATAGTTCTTTATATATAGGGTTGATTAGAGCACTTGTACTGTAACTGAATTAAAAATAAAAACGAGGAAGAGTGTGGTAGAGTAGACTGTGTCAACTCTGGGATACCCGTATGACAGTTATATAAACATTATAATTTCAAACATACCAGCTCTATTAGATGTAGTGTAATGCTCATATAAAAGAAGGAGTTGTATGGCAGCTACTCGAACCCTCTGCAGTAGACCAACCAAAGTTTGCAGTAACTTTGGCCATTACACTAAACTATTTTTGACAAAATTTCAGACATCCAACTTCAATAGGTATAGAGTAATGCTCATATAAAATAAGAAGTTTTATGGCAGCTACTCGAACCCACTGCAGTAGACCAACCAAATTTTGCAGAAACCTTGGCCACAAAACTTAACTACTTTTTTTAACTACAAAATTTCAGACACGCGGCTGTAATAGGTACAGAGAAATACTCATATAAAAAAAGAAGTTGTATGGCAGCTACCCGAACCCATGGACCAAAATGGCTGGATTTAAATAGCGATGGCGGCTATTGCACAAAAACGAATTTGCGAAAATTTCAAGATCCTAGCTCCTTTAGTTTTTGAGTTATCGTGCGGACGGACGGACAGACGGACAGACGGACGGACATACATAGCTAAATCGATTTATTTTTCGATTCTGATCCGATCCATACACTTGAGTCTATATCTACCCCCCCCCCTCCTTCTCTGCGTCACAAACGTAATGGCAAATTTATTATACCCTTTGACTATATAGTCATACGGGTATAATAAACAAGTTAAAACAGAGAAGTATCTGGAGCTATAGAAAAGACGTAAACTTTAAAAATATCGATACGAAGCAGACGAAATTTATAGAGACATTTTGATTTTAGTTTAAGTCAAAAGCGTACATGAGCTTAGAAACATTTTTTAATATTGCAAACTACTTAATATATCTCCTACTTTTCCTTTTCCTTCCTTTTTTCAACATTTAAATGTTCAACACTTGTTCCCCAAAGTTACTAGTTGACAAAAATTTTAAAAAGAACATCTTTCTTTTAAATATCCTATCCAATTGCCCTCATCCACCATAATCCCGGAATCTTTCATTTTCCTAAACCCATCTCCTAATTATATTTCCACAATCTTATTCTTTGAACCAAGCTCTACATTTGTATCACGGGTCCCACCCTAAAGCTTGGTAAAAGGGTTAGCGTTTATTGTGTTGAATTCTGGAGTCAGAATACAACACACCTATTGAAATAGAGTCAGAATTCAATCTACCTATAGAAAATAATATGCACAACACCAATGGGTAGCTTTTGAAGCTTTTAATGTCCCTTGTTAAAATAATTTTAGACTTATACTTGTTTCGTATTCAATATTTTGAATAATTCCTTCGAAATTTTCTAAATATTTTTCCCCCAAATATTTGTTAAGGGGACAATATTTGATTTCAAAACGTTATTGTGCAAAAAAATTTTCTTCTTTCAAAGAAATCTTTTTTTTTGGAAATGAATACAATTTTTCACATTGTTTTTATTCACAAAAATAGGGGTTGAAATATATGTAAATAATGTGAACCATGTCTGTATATATTTATATTTTATAATTATTGCTGCAGAAAATTTTAACAATACATTGAAAAAACAATGAAATTTTTTGAAGAACAAGAAAACTGCATTGTTCCTTTTTGAAACTGCGAAAAGTTTCTTAAAAGAATTTTTTTTTTAACGTATTGTCCTTGACATGTTTATTAAAATTCTGTGCAATGTTTATAACAAGTAAATAAATATAAAGAATTTGTTTTGAAGTTAAACAAAGAACTTATTATTTTTCTAAAAGATATAATAAATTTAGTAAAAATGTCGCTGTCTACCTCCGACAGTATAAGAATATTGATTATCCGTATTAAACATTAGTGAATTGATTTAATTATGGGTGTTTATCTACCACGTCTATCCTACTATTCGTGTTTAGTAAGTTATGTGCCTCAACCATTTTTTAGATTAAATTCTATGTTTCGTGCAGTATTTAGCTGATTAGGATCATGTTTATACCCGTATGACTATAGGTCAAAGGGTTATTCTAAATTTTACATTGTAACGTACAGAAGGAGTGGGTAGAAATAGAATCAAAGGTATGGATTGGATCAGAATCGAAAAGTAAATCAATCTAACTATGTGTATCCGTCCATCTGTCCGTCCGTCCGTTCGCACGATAACTCAAAAAATAAAAGAACTAGGATTTTGAAATTTTCACATATTCGTTTTTATTCAATGGCCGTCAGTACGATTGAAATTCAGCCAGTTTGCTTGACAGGTTCGATATACCTAATAAAGCTGGGTGTCTGAAATTTTACCAAAAATTGTTTGGTTTTATGGCCAAAGTTTGTGCAAAATTTGATTGTTGTACTGCAGTGCGTTGGAGTTGACACAATTTACTCTACTACACTCTTCCTCGCTTTTATTTGCAAATAAAAACTGGCTGGCACGGTGGTTAGAATACAAAATTTTTATTCGAGGGTCTGATGTAGGTAAATGCTAGAATAAGAGTGTAAGACTAATAAGACTAGATGACTTTTTGTCAATTAAAATGATTAGTTTGTGTCTGGTGAATTGGTTATTAAATTCCTTGACATAATATTATCAGCTCTTCTAATTATTCACACTCTATTCGTTAAAACTCGAAAACTTTTGGCTAAGTCTTACTGCGCTAAAGTAAGACAGCTACACAATTGATATAGCTGCTGACTTTTAATACTATCAAATGCATAAATGAAATTAATAGAATATTAGTTTGCCGACGGTTTAAGACTCTGGCTCTAAATATCCCTTTTCATTCCTCACCTTTTATTATTTGAAAAATTAAAATTTAAATTAAACTGATGAAAAATAATATTGCAAGGCAAGGTTAGCTTCGTTTCCTTTTAATAATCTGATCCATAAATAACAAAATTACTAGAAATGGGAATTTAAAGGAATTCTAATATCAAAGTTTTCAGTTTATATTTCTTGTATCTATCTTTTAAAATGAATGTTAATTCCAAAATTGATAAATTTTGCAGGAAAAGAAAAGTATAGATAACAAAGACAAGATAAAAATCTATAAGACAACAAAGAAAAAATTTTAAAATTCTTTGAATGTCCATTTTAATATTTAAGAATGAATTAGAAAAATTGTCATTTTCTGTTATTACAAATTTAATTAAAGTAAGAAATAAACTGAAGAAAGTACATTGATGAATTTTGTTTACTAGTTTTTAAAAATCATTAACTAATTATTTTTTAATTTATGAGTTCATTGACTCTAAAGCTACCCTAAAAATGCATATTATTCCAACTGTATCTAATATATTTAATACCATGTACTCCAATAAACAAATTAAAACAAATTCCTTTTCTTTTAAACAAATTTTCAAAAAATTATGAAAAAACTGAGCTTATTATTAGTTTCGTTACTGTTCGTTGGTTTTCGTTCGTCTGTTAATCACCCAATCACCCGGTACGACTATACGTCTATCCGGATGTTTACAAGACTCTAACACCTTTTGAAATAAAGAATTAAATTTTAATCCATATTACAAAAAGCTTATATATACAGACCACAATCACTTGGAAAATCTCTATACCTAAATTGCTAAAATATAAGTTCTAAAATTTACTTTCAATCTAGACAGCAGCTGCATTTACATGTTTGACAGCTGCAGGCTTGAATACCTGATTATATACTTTGGATTAGGGTCCGCATCCGATTGCCAATAAAATTTATTATAACAGTCCTTGTATGTCACCAAAATTTCATAGAGGGCTTCTTTGTTTAACAATGATATTTGAAGGTTAAATTGGTTGTATGCAAATTTTCATAATATTTTTGTAGTATACCTGAACTAGTTTCCAAAAGTGAACCGCATTGTACTCCAAAAAGTTCAATTATCAGAGTTTAATATTTAAGGTCTGTTAAATTGCATTAGGCTTCCAAAATATTTTTTTTTCAATTTTAAGAAATTCTTAAAATAATACAAAGATTTTAAGTTCAATACTGTCCTACTCATTTTTTGAGTTCTTATTTAATGTATTTTTTGATCTAGTTGGTGCTCTGTCGTCAAAAGTTATTTGTTAATCAATGCTTATTTAGTTTTCCAGAACATCAGTAATAATTTAATTTATATTTATTTTAATATTATTTTAACTCATCATCATAGATCTAAATAGGTACTACAAAACTATATACATCCACCATATTATATAACTCTGGCGACTTTAATTCCATTTTTAATAAACAACATGTTAATGACATATATATAATAAATTAAAAAAAAAAATTTCCATCTTGTATTATAATGTTTACTCTTATAAACACTTCATTTTAATTTTGCAAATATAAAAATTTGATTAAATTTAATATGAAATACTCTATTCTAGTATCAAAATATGCTCCCACAATATATTTACAATTCTCATGACATCTAATCTAATTCAAAAAAAAAATATCTAATAATTTTGGTTTTTCTGTTTTAACACTTGTCGGGATTGTATTCTACAATAAGAACGTGTATGCGATACTTATCATAAATTCAAAGCATAGTTTGAGGGCGAATATTATATGTGATGTTAACAATGGTTAAGATTTTGTTAAATTTAACGTTTTAGATTTTTTTTTCTATATACAGAAGAAATGATACTTGCACTTAGTGAAGCATAGTTTATATGTTTTAATAATTGTTATATGAGTAGAATTGCAGTCATAAATTTTTTTTAGATGTATATATATTATATATTATATATGTATATATTATATATTTATATATTATATATTATATTATATATGTATATATGTTGATATTATATAGAGAAAAGTTTGTTTTTTTAGCTCTTGTTCAAAGATTTTCCTTCCAGTCAATTGATTCTATAGTGGTTTCGTGCATTTAAAACTTCTATGAAAATGTATGCACACATAATACTTTAGATTGTGCAATAGGGTAAAGACAATCCAATATGATTGGTGTTTTATTATTACAAAAACACAAAAAAGAGAAAACTATGAAAATTTTTAAAATAATAACAATATTTTTTCAATTGCTTTATCATAATAGATTTATGATAAAAATTTTATAAAAAAAAAAATTTTTTTTGTGTTTGGTATTTCAGGGAGAACCTTTGCGGACTTAAAGATTTTGGGCATCGTGATAAATCAAAAATTTTTGGTACAGCTAATAGGGCAACTTGTTTGAGAGTTTCATACTGCCGTAAAACTTAATTGTCTTCAATCGATCTCTTAATATCATAATATAAAAGATTATGTTAGAATTCAAGTGGAGTATATTATGCTAGAGCTCTTAAACAGTTCTGAGATATCTTGATAAAGTCCAAAACAAAGCTATTCGTCTTTTAAACGGTCCCGATGTTATAACTTGTCTGTTTATCTGTTGACGTACTTTTTGGTTTTTAACCCTCTTTTATGGATATTTAATAGGGACGAACAATAGTTGTAAAAACATAAAACAATATTAATGCCACCATTTAAAGTTTTTTACGTTAAATAAGGAGTGCAACAAATGCTCACTGCTACACTATTAGATTGCGTAACATGGCGACATGGAGTAAAACGGCTTATGGGAATTGATTTGTTATTCGTGCATTGGTGCAAATAAAAAACCTTTTTCCATAATTTCCCTCCAAATTTACTAACTCATCCTTCATGATCATAATAATACCCAATTATTCCTTAAATTTCCTTTCGTGATTCCCATTCGTAAAACCAAAAAGACTCCTTCCTAAAGTTTGATTTTAATTAAGATTATAAAGTCACACTGCCTACAGGCTTTCGATACTTTCCATTGTCCCTCGTTTAAAAATAAATTAAATTGTTGCTGGTGTCAAGGTTCATAGAATCCAACAACATCAATAAATCTTGTTAATTAAATATTTTTAAATTTCTTTAATATGCTATCACTCACGTTATACTTCCATTTAACGAAACAAAATTATTTAGTGTTAAAAATTATCAATAAAACTTTTTTATTTACCCCTAATTAAAACTTTTAATTTTTTTATGAAAACTTTTTCTGAAAAAAAATTGACAAACAAAAGATTCATGAAAATATATTTAGTGCAAATTTTTTGCTAACCTACTTTTTCCATAGACTTTTTCATTTCCTTCACCTTCACTTTTTTATTTGTTATATTATTAACAAGGTCTTATTGGAAACACCTAGGAAAATAAACTTTTAAAGTCTTTAAAAAGTTCACAACAAAACAAAAATTAATGTTATATAAAGAATAAACTTATAATACACTATAAATAAAAAGTTTTACGATACTTCTCTGTCTGTGATTAAGGTGGCTTGTATCTTCATTGTAAGGCATACAAACTTTAGAATGATAAACTAATACACTATTGTTTAACGTGTCGAACAACGTACTGTAAACTCATTGTTTTTATTTTAGATTAGTTTTTACAACAAAAAATTGTGTTGGAAATCGTATGTCTAACAGATATTATTGTAACAACTCTCTCTCAGAGAAACTCAGAGTGCATGTTTTAAAATAATTTGTTAAGAAAGCAAGTTGGGCTGTAAATTATCGACTTTATTTTTAGTAAATTCAGCAAAACTGTTCATAATGAAAATTGTAAAATTTATTTGACTGAAATTTTTATTAAAGTCAAAACTGTTAAATTAAAGTTCTAAAAACTTCAGACCGTTTCCATAAGTAAAATGTATCTACAAAAATCATGAAATTTTTAAGTTATTAATAATTGTCTGAGAGCCTCGGTGGGTTAGTGCGAAAGCATTTGGCTTACTAACCGAGCGGATGCGGGTTTGATTACCATACAGGCCGTGAACTATTTAAATGAGAAAAAAAATTGAGAAATAATGTTTCTTTACAAATCTCCTTGGTGACAAAATATAATTTAAAAAATATGCAAATGTATAATATAAGCACTATAAATATTTTTACTTATAAATTGCTAGAAGTTTCGAAAGTGGGTTGCACAATAGGCTGCGAGGCCTACGTGTTAGAATGACACATGCTATTCCAATAACAAACAACGCCTTAAAGTATGCAATAAGCAAAGCCATAGAATAGTTAAAAGCTGATTGAATACATTAATGTACGCATTGTACATTTAACAAGTGAGTAATACATCGAAAAAAATAACCATACGAAATCATATCGAAATCCATTTTATATGTAAAATTGTGTCTCTAAAAAAATTGTGAATCTAAATAATTTATGTTTTAAACGATTCTAGAAATTTTAATGTGGGTAACTGCTTAAAAATAATTTTACACATAGCTTTGAAAATTCTCATATATTTGTATCTATGAAATAATTATAATAAAATATTTCATACTATGATAGGGTATTATAATATGCATAATATAACCAATATTAAATTAAATAATATGAATTCAACTATTACTCTTTAAATATTTCACCCGGACCCGGAAAATGTCAAATAAATGGGAACAAATATAAAAACATTAATTTTCTCTGTATTAATATAATAATTAAGTGGTAATTAAGGCAAATTTGTATTCATTAAAATATTTATATTGAAATTAAATTTCATTTTAAAATTGGATAAATTTATGCGTATACCAATATTTTAACACTTATTAAGCAATATGGTATCAAATTGGCAGGCATTTTTTAAATTACAATAAAAAAACAAATAAAAAATAAAAAAAAAATAAAATAAAAAAATAAAAATGAATATAAACTTTTTCGGGATAATCAAATTGTTTTTTTTTTTTTTATAATATTGAACTCCACCCAGTTTTTGCAACGGGTTCGAGTAGCTTAGAACTCTTTCTAAACTACTCTTACATATTTAAGGCACATATTCTCCGTAAACTGATGAAAAATAATATTGCAAGGCAAGGTTAGCTTCGTTTCCTTTTAATAATCCGATCCATAAATAACAAAATTACTAGAAATGGGAATTTAAAAGAATTCAAATATCAAAGTTTTTAGTTTATATTTCTTGTATCTATCTTTTAAAATGAATGTTAATTCCAAAATTGATAAATTTTGGCAGGAAAAGAAAAGTATAGATAACAAAGACAAGATAAAAATCTAAAAGATAACAAAGAAAAAATTTTAAAATTCTTTGAATGTCCATTTTAATATTTAAGGATGAATTAGAAAAATTGTCATTTTCTGTTATTACAAATTTAAATAAAGTAAGAAATAAACCGAAGAAAGTACATTGATCAATTTTATTTACTAGTTTTTAAAAATCATTAACTAATTATTTTTTAATTTATGAGTTCATTGACTCTAAAGCCACCCTAAAAATGCATATTATGCCAACTGTATCTAATATATTTAATACCATGTACTCCAATAAACAAATTAAAAGAAATTCCTTTTCTTTTAAACAAATTTTCAAAAAATTATGAAAAAACTGAGCTTATTATTAGTTTCGTTACTGTTCGTTGGTTTTCGTTCGTCTGTTAATCACCCGGTACGACTATACGTCTATCCGGATGTTTACAAGACTGTAACACCTTTTGAAATAAAGAATTAAATTTTAGTCCATATTACAAAAAGCTTATATATTATGGAACAATTTATCCTATCCGTTTTGGATCTACAGACCACAATCACTTGGAAAATCTCTATACCTAAATTGCAATAATATAAGTTCAAATTAGTTTATCAACTGGAAAAAAGATACCTATGTATTTATATACAACTATATTATACTATAATCCCTATATATTATTTGATAATCCATAAAAGAAAGTTAAAAAAAATAACTAGTTTTGATATTTTAGTCCTTTCAAGTTTCTTTGTAGCTTCGCTTAAATTAATATTCTAATGGGAATATCTTGCGTTGGTATCACCACATTGGATCAATATTAGCTGATTTATCATTCATTTTAAAGTAGAGTAAGTCCTTGTTCCCAACTTTTTTTTTGTATCAATCGAAATATTTCAAAAATTTTACAATTCTATGCATGTGAAATTCGAGTATGATTTAAGATCTCCGATGAAAAAGGCATGTTTTTTTAAGGGTGCTAAAATTTTTTTTAAGATTTCAAATTTAAATATCGAACGGTAAATATATGACGTAAATGTCTAGCATTAGATTTAATTAGCATGACTTGAAGTGTTAAGCAGCTCGATCTCAATGTACCGCTAATTTAATTTAAGCTGGAAATGTACATTAACACAGAATACAGACTTTAAGCGTTACTTATGTATATGAAAATATACAAAAGCTGAGTTTAATAGAAATGTTATGACGCGGGCAGAACGACACCACTAAAATTTTTTTCGTAAGTTATAGTTGTCATTTTGTAATTTACTTGGAAAAGAAAAATTGCAGAGAAAAAAACCAACAACAAAACAAAAATATTTCGTCTGTCCTGGGATATAATTAAGGAAATTCTTTCATTTTTTGTTTGTTTTTACATATGTATATTATATATACATGCTTATATACACATACAGTTTTTTAGTAGCTAAAAGTCAAATAATGGCAAAGGTTGTCATTTTATTAATCTTTTGTAATCTAAGATATTTTTTGCAGATATTAAATAGACACAAATATTAAGCAGTTATATTATACCCTTACATTTTGTTACATTTCATCATCTTTCTAAGTTTTTTTGAGAATTTTTTCAAAACCTATTCAACTGAACTCTGAATTCTATTGAAAACTTAAAACTAAAGTAACATAAAAAAACATACAAGATTTTTGAAACTAAGAGATGAAATTTAATATGAAGACAAACTTATATAAAGAGCAAATAGAAATGCCTTTACGTTGTATTAAAATGACTTTAACAAAAAATGTATTAAAGAAGAAAAAATTTTAAGATCGGGGAGCAATAGTATATCTTTTCGAGCTTTTTGTGCGGATTTAAATAAAAAGAAAATTTCTTTTTTTATTCCTTTTCTATTCAAAAAGTATATATATATGGAATATAGGGCATTCAAAAAGTCTATTTAGATTAGGCTTCATTTCTTTATAATCACTTTACTCACGAAGCCGTTGATTACTCGGCTGTAGTAATTGTATAAGATTATGAATATCCTACACAAGAATTATTTATATATTTTTATATATAAATAAAAAGGCTGCGCCTCTCAATGCAGGTTTAGTTTAAGTTGATGTCACTGCAAAAATTAACATAAAAATTACACATGGTGTATATGTTAATTTTAAAATGTTTTAAAAGTTTTTGCTAGGATTATTGTAGAAATTTTTAAAAGTTCCTGTAATCAAAGAAGTACTGACTACTTTCCAAAATTTGAACCCAAAATATTTTTTGACCAACCGTCGGGCCGACATGGTTTAACAAATTCCAAATTTGCTAATAGTGTCAACACAATTCTCAAGGAACATCACGTATACAAAATTGCAAGTCAATTGTTAAACCGTTTCTAATTTAAAGTAAAGTATTGAAAAAACCTATAAAAAGCTGTTGGGCCCAATGGGTTAATGGAATTCAACAAAAATTTTTTTGAGCTTTCCTACTATTAGTATGATAATATATAACCACTTGCCACCTAATAAATTTAGCTGTTATAAATAACAGAGTATCTAAACAGATCTTTGCAATTAGAGGCCAATTGACAACCGAGATTGATTACGGAATATGGGATAACTCAAACATCTATGAGTTAAAATTTCCTCACTTTTTTTGGAATATTCGTTTGTGTTTCATAAATTTAACAAAAACCCTTTATCTAAATTAAATAAAAATTTAAAAAATCCTAAACACATATGAAAAAAAAAAATAAATTAATAAATCAACCGCTTTTTCTCCTGTAGAAGTGAATAGAGAATATTTTTTTTCTATATCCTTTAAACATTACGAATATTTTTATTTTATTAACTTGAATTTTTTATTAATTTTTGTTTTTTTATTGTGTTGTATTTTTTTTTAATTCCCTTCAGAATATGAAATATGATTATATGTCATGTATGTTAAGCTTTAAACACATGTGTTTCAAGTCTCTTTTAGTAAGTGTAGAATAAAAATTTAAGTAAATACTAAATTTATTATCTAATTCTTTTCACTGATATTTACTTACCATCTGTCAATCAGACCGTTAGCTCTTCGTCGAACGCGTTTTGTACACTCGAATTACTTTTCTTTACGATTTCTAAACGAAAATTGGTATCGACACGATCTCACGTGTAAATTTTTTTTTAACGATTTTTCTTTTAATGTACTTTAGTATTGTGTTGACCTCCAAGGGTAGTTATAAAAGATTGGTTCAAATTAATACATCGGATCTGAATAAAACTAATAGAAAACTGACAAAATATAACTGCAAAAATTGTAAAAAGACAATCTGTTTGGACCATATTCAAGTGACATGCGCCTGTCGAAGGGTTCATAAATATTGAATATAGGCTGCCATGAAACTTAAACTTTGAAATTAAAAATGAATCTTCTAAAAATTAATTATTATTATATTATTGTACTAATTGGTCTTTTAAAAATTAGAATTCTAGAAATCTGCGAAAGGCTTTCAGCTATTTCTAAATTTTTAATTTTTTCTGGGAAAGTAAAACTTTTATAAATAAATATATATACTTAAAAAACTTTTAAGTTAAACATTTAAAAATTGGAAAAACTGAATTTCGAAAACTTTTTAAAGTTATTTATAATTGAAAACTTTGTATCAATCCTGAGCGAAATGGTGTGTCTTCTAAGCCCGTCGTTGAGCGAAACTAAAGTTTTGCAAAATTCTTGATTCTTTTTATGATTTTCAAGCGGTTTAAACTCAAAGATTTTAGTATTTAAGGAAACTTAATCTATGTTTCCTTAAAAGACTAATCAGAATAAGAGTGGGTATCTTCTGCGAAACATTTTTTTTATGGATCTCCGGTTAGGAGCTCAAGGGACCAATAATTTATAATTTATAAATTTTAAATACCAGTAACTTGAATACTTTTTAAATTTTTTTTAAGTAGTATGCAAAAAAAAAAACTCCAGCGTTATATTTTAACATTTTTATTTACTATTGTTTAATTTGGAATATGTGCTTATTTTAAGACCTTAAATTTTGTCATTCCTTGATAAATGTGTGGTTTGAGTTATTATTAAATTGTTTTTGCTATTTTGGATTCTTTGTTTATCAGATTTATCAAGGTGTACAAAATGTTAATGAGTAATATGCTTATTTTTTTTTTATTTAAAACTTTCAAGTCCTTTATCTTGTTGGTAAAAATTTGTTTGTTTTTAATATTATCGTTTTTTTCTACAATTTGTAGAAGAGATTTAAATATATTATGTAAGGGTTTATGTTCTTTTTTTAAAGATATTCCTTTCTTTGTTTACTTAAACGGGAAAAAACCCACTTTGTTACATAGCAAAATTGTGTTAAGCAAATAATTTTTGATAAAGAGATTGAAAAGGAAGAAAGATAAATAGGTATCTAGTTCTTGTAACAAATATATTCGAGCAACAAAACCATTGGCTTAGAATGGGTTAAGTAAGTAAGTACATAATAGGAATAAAAAATCATTTCGATTCGGAAATTTGCAGCAAACACATAATATTTAACGCTAACATCACTTCTTACATAAAAACACATACAAGCTTATACCATTTAAATCACTATTCGAGGAGTGCACCACCACCTTACCTCACCAAACCCTTTCAATAGATAGAACTTTCTGGTACAAGGATGTTCTTCTCTGTTGCCCTCATCTGTTCTAATATTGGGATGAATGAGAGTAGGTGTTTGGATACTTGCTTCACGGTAGTGGTTTGAATAGTGTTCCTAAGTGTAGGAAATAGCATATTTTGAAAATTGTAAAGAATAGAAAATTGGATCTTAGTACAAATTATTATAGGTTGACACTTTTTTTTAAAGTTCCTGAAATTTGACATGATTTGGAGTGGTGGTTCGTTTAAATGGTCCAGATCATAATGTCCTTAGGTTCTGATGAGAAATAATTTTCCTCAAATTCAATTCAGGCACATTGTCTAATTATCTGTAAGTCATAATGTCCTTAAATTGGTGGGTATGTCCCACAATATTATAATTTGTTATTTTTTAATTTTATGATCCACCATAATTTAGGGTATGGTATTTAAAAACTATTAAATAATTATATTATTCCAATTTCAAATTTGTTTGAGTATTTCAAATAGGTTTCAAACAATTTTGCTATATTTTCTGAACAATCAGATTTGATTTTGTAAATTCCCCCGACAATACTTGGGAAATATGTTCCACAGCTGCTCATTAACACAGCATGACTTCATTTATTAAAGAAAAAGAAGAGCAATAGGTACAAACATTTTTAATTAATCAATACATTTTAATATTTTAAATATTTTGAATATCTAATGAAGAATTAATAATAGTTAACTGCCTTTTTAGAGAGTTCTTTAAAAAGAGGCAGTCTGAAAGCAACCACTAAAATTTGTTGTATTAGTATTCTTTTAATTTTATGAAGGACTTGTTTAATATCATATATAATATTATAATTGAAAATGTTGAATCCTATTAAAGAAGCTCCTAAAACTTGCCAATTAATTAATTTACAAAAAGGTGAATTTGTTGATAGTATAAACAAAACACGTCATATCTGCTTGATAGTTTTTTAAAGAAGAAAAAACATAAGAAATGATTATCATAAATATATAACAAACCAAAAACAATATTTAAATGCACATGTTATTTAACAGACATGAGCAAATTATTAACCAAAAATGTGTTGATAAACTTGTATATTTAACACTTCCACTTTTATCAAACATTTTTATTCTACAAAATATTTCTTTTAATAAATGAAATTCAAAAACTTATCAATTATAATCAACAATTATAATCAAAAAAAAATTAATGTTTCTTTCTTTCTAATATTCGTTTTGTTATAAACCAAATTTACAATTTAAAATTAATATTCGTTTTAATATTAACCAAAATTTTTTTGGTATATAATATATATAGTTAGGTATATAAGCTTGAAAACAATTAATTACTTTAAATTTTAATTTTACATAAAATTTACAAATTTCCAGCTTTACATAATAATAAACAAATAATAAAATAAATTTAAATTCAAGTTCAAGGTTAACCTTTTTTTTTTTTTAAATAAATTTAAATTCAAGTTCAAGGTTATCCCTTTTTTTTTTTTTTAAATAAATTTTAAATATTATATAATATGGTATATAAGCACATTATCTATAAATCAGCTGTTTAGAAATTTAATTATTTTAAGGTTACCATATATTCAAAATATTTCAACTTTATAAACTAACAAAAATTATATGAAAAACTTATATATTTTTTTTTTTTTAAATTAATTAATTAATTTTCATCATATTAATTAATTTGTTGAACTTTTCTTTTACCAAGGGTTTAGTTAAAATATCAGCAACTTGATCAGATGATTGTACGTATTGTAAATTAAATAAGTTGTCCTCGAATTTTTCACGTATAAAGTGGTATCTAACGTCAATGTGTTTTGTCCTCTTATGAAATTCTGGATTTTTCACTAATTTCATAGCACTTTGATTGTCCATGAAAAGAGTTGCAGGTACTTCGTGATCGAGTAGTAGTTCTTTAATTAAAAGTTTCAACCAAATTAATTCCTTTACCGCTTCTGATGCCGCTATGTATTCCGATTCAGTCGTTGATAACGCCACACATTTTTGCTTTTGCGATTGCCAGGAAATAGCACCATTTCCCAACAGACAAATGTAACCACTTGTAGATTTCCGAGAATCAGTATCACCAGCGAAATCAGCGTCACTGTAACAATTGAGATGCAATGTATTGCTACTTTTAAAATATATGCCTTTGTTTGTGGATCCCTTTAAGTACTTGAAAATTCTTTTAACAGCATTTACATGCACAGCATTATGTTTTTCCAAAAATCTACTAACACTACTTACTGCGAAAGCAAAGTCAGGTCTTGTTCCTACTGCCAAAAACATAAGACAGCCAACAGCTTCCCGAAATGGATAATTTTCTCTTTTTGATGACTTATTATAAAGAGACAATGATGAATCAGCAGGTGTTGCAACAGGATTCGCATCAGACATATTAAATCTTCTCAGTATTTTATTTGCATAAGAGTTTTGATGAACATGAATTGAACCATCGTTCATATATGATATTTCTAATCCAAGGAAATAATTTGCAATTGAAACTTTTATTTCAAATTCACGTTGCAAATACTCTATTAATAAATTAATATCAGAACCTTTGGTTGCTGCTACGAGTCCATCATCAATGTATATGGCCAACAAAATAGTGTTACCGTTTTGAATTCCAGTAAAAACACACGGATCTGCTGTTGTTGCTGTTAAATTAAATCTTTTTAGAAATTCTAGTTGCTGTTAAGGTAAATCTTTTGTTCCAGCATCTTGAGGCTTGCTTTAAACCATATAGACTTCTTTTTAAGTAACAAACTTTATCAGTTCCATCATCATATCCTACAGGTTGCTTCATAAAAATATCCTCATCTAGTTCACCATATAAAAAGGCGGTTTTCACATCAAATTGCATTATTTTAAAATTTTTATAGGCTGCAATTGCTAATATTGTTCGAATTGATGTAAATTTTACTACAGGGCTAAAAGTTTCACCATAATCTATTCCAAATTCTTGTGTGAATCCCCGTACAACTAACCGTGCTTTATATCTTTCTATTTTTCCATCAGCTAAAAATTTAATTTTATATATCCATCTATTATCAATAATCTTACGATCTTTAGGAGGTGTAACTAATGCCCACGTTTTATTTTTGTGTAATGATAATATTTCTTCATCCATGGCCTTTTTCCATTCTACTGCATTAGGTGATACACAAGCTTCATCGAAGGTGTTTGGTTCAACACAATCAGCTAAAAAAGCAAGACTTTCTGAAACAATACTTAAATTAGAAATATAATTGTATTTTGTTTTCTTAGGAAACGACAAAGAATTTTCTGGTTTCATCATTTCTGCATCTCTTTTTTTTTTAGGGAACGTTACAGAATTATCTAGTTCCACCATTTCTGTATCTAATATACTGTCATTTGGATTATCCATTTCGATATCATCGTCACAAAAATCTTCCACTAAATTTGTACCATCTTCTTTTTCATATTGTTCCGAGATTTTATTCATTGAATCTTCACCATTATTTTTTTTTAGTCGAATATTCAGAACTAACACCTTTAATTAAATTATCATTATTAGTTTTATTTATCTCAACAGAATGAATTTTATTTTTATTTTGTGTTATAATATTATCAATTTTTGTATTCTCGGTAGAGTTTTTATTTAATTTAAAATCGTTATACATGTCAAAAATTGAACTTGAATTTCCTTGATCATTTTCATTTGTTGAACTGTTTTCTTGAATTTCTACTACACTAGAACCGTTAAAGTCGTTTATTTCCTTGAAAATTACATCATGTGATAACTCCACCTTCCTTGTTTCCGGAATCCAAACGCGATAACCTTTTGAATTATTTGCATATCCAACAAAAATTCCTTTAAGTGCTTTTTTATGCAGCTTGCGCCTTTTTTCTTTTGGAATATGAATGTAAACTTCACATCCAAATATTTTAAAGTTTTGAATTGCAGGCTCTTTGTTGTACCATAGTTCAAATGGTGTTTTTCCTTCCACTGAACTTGGGCCAGTGCGATTTAAAACGTATACAGCTGTGTTAACCGCTTCTGCCCAGAATTTTAAATCAAGATTCTTTGCATGTATCATAGTTCTGGCTGCCTCCATAATTGTTTTTATTTCCCGTTCAGCTCTACCATTTTGTTCAGGGCAATACGGCACTGTAGTGTGATGTCGAACACCATGTTTTTCTAGAATACGAGTGACATGTCCATTAACGTATTCAGATCCATTATCTGATCTTAAAATTTTGACATTATTGTCTGTATCTATTTTAACTTCGTTTAAAAAACATTCAATTAAATTTCCCACTTCAGTTTTTTCTTTGATAAAGTAAACCATCCTAAAATGTGAAAAATCATCTTTAAATAAAACAAAATACCTTGCTCCACCATAAGAATTTTTTTGCATGGGTCCGCAAACATCAGTGTGTATAAGTTCACCTTGCTTTGTTGCCCTGTTTGTACTATGTCCAAATGGCATTCTATGATGTTTGCCCATAACACAAGCTTCACAAAAAAAATTTTCTGAATCAGAAAACTTAATGTTTTTATCATTTAAAAACTTTCTTATGTATGAAATGTTTTGATGACTTAAACGTTCATGCCACGTTTTCAATGATTTGATTTGTTAAATTTTTACTGACACATGTGCTACTACATCAACGTTAACGTTATTTATTTTAAATAACATTTTAAACAGTTTTTGTTCACGCACACCTACTGCAATAATTTCTTTATTTTTAATTAGTTCACATTTATTATTATTTGAAAGCAAAATCATTCCTTTATCTAAAGCACAGTTGGATGAGAACAAATTCATTTTTATTTCAGGTACAAAAAGAACATCTGATAAATATTTTTCTATCCATGTTTTTTTGTTAAATGCTAAAATATTTATGTCCCCACGACCATAAGCATAAATTATATCACCATTACCAACACGCACTTTAACTGGATTTTTGAAAGTTTTATAATTTGTAAAATAATCTTTCCTATTTGTCATATGATCACTTGCTCCTGAGTCTAAATACCAATCACTTTTGTTGCTTACATTACTTGAAATAAATGCTTGACTTACTAGTGCTGAACTACCTTTTTGTGAATTTTGATTTGCTTTTCTCCGCGGGCAATTTATTTTCCAGTGTCCAGTTTGCTTACAAATAAAACATTTTCCTAATTTTTTATTATGGTTGACTTTATTAAAATTTTTACGATTACTTATTAAGGCTGCGTTCATATTATCATTTTGTACACCCATGCGTGATTCCTCCATAATCAATCTAGATGTTAGGTTAGAAAGAGTTTGGTTCTCTGTAGATGTAGATTCCCACGCGGTATAAAAATGATTGTAACTTGATGGTAATGTTGTTAAAATTTTTGTTATAACCATTGACTCCGACACGGGTTCTCCTAAATCTTTCAAATGTTGAACTATTTTTTCAAGTTTTGAGATGTGGATAGAAATGTTGTCTTCGAGCAGTTTTTTAAAACTGTAGAATCTCTGCTGTAGCAAATGAATGCTTGTGGTTGACTTCTGTTCATATATGTTTTCTAATTTTTTCCACATTTCACAAGCAGTGGAACAATTCATTAAATGAATTAAAGGTTCCTGTCCTACATGTAGCAATAATTCTTTGGGCTTTCGAATCTTTTCGTGTCCATTCTACTTGTTGCTCTGCTTCTACTGGCCGACAAGTCGTGCCATTAACTATATCCCAATAGTCCTCAGCGTTCAAAATTATTCTTGTTTGAAACTTCCACGTGGGCCAATCATCCGCATTTTTCAATTTATCCAACCTCAAATCTTTGTCCATTTTGACCACCGGTTTTTCCTTTATACTGCAAATTAATCAATATTTTTTTTGCTTTTTTTTTTTTTTTTTTTTTTGACAAAACAGCTCCTGCTTTTTCCAAAAAAATTCCTTCTTGCTTATTTTATCCGTAAAAAAAACTTAAAAAATTTATTTTAAAAATTTTGACTGGGCTCATAACCTGTTGATAGTATAAACAAAACACGTCATATCTGCTTGATAGTTTTTTAAAGAAGAAAAAACATAAGAAATGATTATCATAAATATATAACAAACCAAAAACAATATTTAAATGCACATGTTATTTAACAGGCATGAGCAAATTATTAACCAAAAATGTGTTGATAAACTTGTATATTTAACAGAATTTATGATATAAGATCAAGTATTAATAATGGCTTAACAAAAGACTGATTTAATTAATTTAATTCAATTATTGTTTCTTCGGTTACAAAATAAGGTTATCCCATGTCCTTGGAAAAAAAATTCAATTTCCACTCTCCTCTGTTTTATTTCTTGTATTTTAGGGCATTTCCCAACGATATATTGTTCTTTCAAATTATTTTTACTGTTTCTTGTATTGCACTGAACCATGAAAATATTAGGAAGCTGTATATTTAATATTATATCTTTATTTATATTGAAATATGGCATACCATCTTTTTCCATTACATTAGTTTTAATCTTGGGGATCAACAAAATAAAATATGATTCAGAAATAGAAAAATATTTTAGGTAGTACAATTTTATTTTATTTGTTTGTAAAAGTTCAATGAACCTAATTTTAAAATAATTTCAAGGTTATTCCTAGCAAGAATATTTCTTCCACATTTTGATGAGTCAAAATAAACTAGGTTACTGAGTTAGTTTTTTTGGAACATTGTATAAAGGTGTCCGGTTATAAAACAATGTTAAAGTATCCTCAAATAGTTCTCGGAATTTGTTCCAGTCGCTTATAATAACTAACGCCGTTTTGCCTCTGCCCAATAAGTTAAAAAATTAAACTAATATCTAGGTCTAATAAAACTAACAAGAATTAATATTGAAAATGTCCAAGGAAGGACTACAATATGTACTACGAGAATTTTCAATATTATGGCTTATATCAAGCAAAATTAGAGTATTGCATTTTTGAACGTAAAGTGTAAAGAATTAAATAAGCTGTCAGCCCATATGAGTCAGTGTTATTTTAACAGGTAGTGTGTAAGATGTTTTGGGATTGATCAGATCTTTAGAAGAAAAAAACTAATCTAAAAAGAATCAAGGGATGAAAAAACCAAGGTTTCTTATAAAAGAAAATTTGCAAAATAATAGAGTGTTTGATTTATAGGACGTGACTTAAGACCATTCGGCTTAACACCGTGATGGCTTTATAGCTCACTCTAATGAGACATAAAGCCATAACTGCGACTTTTTGGAGTATGGTTTTATGTCTCATTAGAGTACGGTTGTATGTCTCATTAGAGTGAGTCATAAAGCCGTCATGGTGTTAAGTCACGTCACCAAAATAACCACCACGAAATTACGCTTGATATAATGTTGAAAATTTTGTAGAAATTTTTTTTAAGGCGTGTTGGAAATAAAATAACACGTTGACCCATTAGTACAAATTTTAAGAAACCTTGTTATGAACAAATGGAAGTGCCGACGGAAAAACGTCCTTTATTATACAATTATTACCAAGTCGTAGAAAACTAAAATATTCTTGTTTAATACGATAGAAAAATACTTAGAGCTCGATTAGCCAGCCCATGCGTCGGTATTAGTCCAATAGGTATTAGGAACTTAAAACTCCATAAGTCTTTTTCTATCAGAATATTCCAGTAGAAACAATAGATTCCAGTATCCAGAAGATACGTTTTACAAAAATTTTCACTATTTTAAATTAGAATAATGGACCCTTAATAAAATAGTGAAGGTAAAAAATACAATAAATCAACCTTATTCCATGCTGTTGAAAATATAATAGGACATTATCATTAAATTTTTAAAGTAATTTCAAATTTTATTTTTTTACATAAAAATATTCAATAATTCGCAATAAGTTCCCTTGTGTAAAAAATTGTATCTATGTAGAATACATGAAAAGAAATTTATTTTCAAATTTATTTATTTATTTTTAACCCTTTCATACTTTGTCAATTTCTAAAACAAAAAAAGTGTTTTTATAAAAACACTTTTTTTGTATCTACATAAACTAAACATTGACATATCCTTTAAAATATCTCTGAGATACTTTCTATATTAAAAGTATCAGCTACCCGAATCCATGGACCAAAATGGCTGGATTTAAATAGCGATGACAACTATTGCAAAAAAACTAATTTCGAAAATTTCAAAATCCTAGCCCTTTTAGTTTTGAGTTATCGTGATGATGAACGGTACATAGCCAAATTGATTTATTTTTTCGATTCTGATCCGATCCATACACTTGAGTCTATATCTACCCTCCCCTCTACAAACGGTCGGACCAATTGATTTTAAACTTTTTATACGGCTTGTTGATTAACACAGGATCCTTCACAGGAAATTCACATAATAGGTTCTAAATATTAAATTTAATATTTTAATATACAAATTTCAGCATAACAAAAATAATTTGAAATCAGAATAATTAAAATATCAAAAATATTTTCAAAAAATTTTGTAAAAATTTGCCTATATAGTTTTACTCTGTCCGTCCGTCCGTCTGTCCGTCTGTCCGTATGTATACAAAAACTTTTACATCGTTTGAAATAGAAAAAAGAAATTTTAACCAAGAGTAGGTATTACAAAAAAAATAATTTGGTAGAAGAATTTTTTTCTGTAGCCCCACCCGTTACGGAGCTGCAGCCCCCCAAAGTTGGGAAAAGCCCTATATTCAAATTGTTATAACAAGAGTTCTGTTAGGTGAATTTTCAATCTGAAAACGGCAAAAGATAGCTAGTTTTATAAACTTTATAAAAGAATAAAAGATAAATGTACAGGGTTGCCATACGGTACTAAAATTTACCAATATGCAATACTCAATTTTTGCAAAATTTTTGGCCCCACATATCTTCTAGTCGGTTTAAGCTAGGGTCTAGAAATTTTAGAAGAAGTTAGGTCCTTAGAAATTAATAGGAGTCGGTTAACAAAATTTTTTGTCACGTCCCCTGTTTAGCAGCTATAAGGGCTCGAAAATTGAAATTTTGTTATTTTTAAATACCTGTAACTTGAATACCTGTTCAAATTTTTTTTTGTTAATATACAAAATTTAAAGGTCCAACATTATACTTTAACATATGTTAAAAGATTTTCCTAAATTTAAAAGCGGTTCTTTAAATTGAAGAAAGTGTCTCTCAGTTTTAACCATTTTTGCTTAGATAGAATAATTCTAAGAAAAATTCCAAATTTTGGTAGAATTAATAATTTAATTCCTTGAACCTAAAAAAGTTGGAGGAAGGGGAGTAGTGAGGATTAGATCTTTGAGAAATTGGGCAAACTTCACCTATTGAGGGGCAATTAGGACTTAAAAAATAAAAAATTTACTGTTTCTATAAGTAAGTAGTAACTTAGTCACCAACGTATATTTCGTAAATTAAACGTTAACATTGAAGCTTCAACATTATATTGCGATAAAATACTCAGTATGAAACACTAATTATTTTGAAAATGTCCTTTATTAAAAACCCTTTGTTTTTTTCATCACTTGTTTTCTAAATAGAATCAATTTCCTTTTAGGTTTTTCTTTCAGCCCTTTGTTCTATCAATTTTTTAAATTTAATCTTCCACTTGTCGGTTTTTTTTATCATTTCTTTTAATTTTATTGGATCTTTTTTATATTTTTTTTTATTTTCAATTTGAATTTTAGGGTTAAAATAGCTGAAAACGTAATAAAAAGAATATTGTGAAAAACTATTACTTTTTAAAGCGGAAAATATCGAAATTGAACCCATCGAAAATTCATTTAAATTTTCCCGTCTTTTAGGTAATTTAGTTTTTTATTTATTTTTTTATTTTTTTTTTAACTTTTTTTACTTATAAACGAGGAAGATTGTAAATGAGTAGACTGTGTCAACTCTGGGATACTCGTATTACCGTATTATAAACATTATATCATTCGGTTAATTGCTTTTGGAAAAATTTCAGACATCAGCTTCATTAGGTGTAGAGAAATGCTCATATAAAAAAAGAAGTTGTATGGCAGCTACTCGAACCTACTGCACTACTCCAACTAAATTTTGCACAAACTTTAGCCATAAAACTAAACTACCTTTAGCTAAATTTCAGACACCCAGCTCCATTAGGTATGGAGTAATACTCAAGAAAAGAAGTTTTATGGCAGGTATTCGAACCTGTGGACAAAAATGACTGGATTTTAATAGCGATAGTGGCTAGTTAATTTCCTAACTTCTTTATTTTTTGAATTATCGTGGGGACGGGCACACAAAGCTAAATCGATTTACTTTTCGATTCTGATCCAATCCATATCTTTGAGTCTATATCTAGTCCCCCACTCCTTCTCTGTGTCACTAACGTAATGGCAAATTTAGTATACCTTTTTGGCTTATAGTCATACGTGTATAAAAAATATTTTCTGACTTTTAAAATTCATTTTCTTTAAATTTGTTTTGCTATTTAGATCCTTTATTCTATGTGGATACTTATTTTTGCGCTGTACAATTTTACCAATAATACAATTTTGTGTTTCCAGATGAGATCCTGAACTTTTAGAATTATCTATAATCTTTGTAACAGTTTTAAATGTAAAAAAAACCATTCTTAGAAACAAAAACGAAACCCTTTTTTAAAAAAATACTGTAGAAAACAAAATTGAAAAATTAAGTTCATTAGTTTCAATACAAACTACACTTTTAAAGGTAGGAGTTACTGAAATAACTGAAATTGCTATCTAAATTTTTATTATTGGATCTTTGATATTGAAATTTAAATATAGTTTGGGAAAACTTTGTTTTGTTTAATTTCCCTGAAAAGTTTATAATTTTCTTATAAAGTTTTGCAGTTTGTCAAATAACAATTATTGACTGAAGAATTTTGCCTCACCTACAGGGGCTCTCAAATATCAAGTTTTTCTATCTCGCTCTCCGTTCTTCATTACAATTTCTAATTAGAACGCAACACTGTTAACATTAAATTTAATTATTTCATTATTTTAACTTTGTCAACGTCAACGTGCCATATTACTTTACTTGCCTACTTTTACTTCAACTATGTAGTTCTAAAGATATGTAAGTAAGGTTCAAAAAATTGTATGGCAGTTGCTCGAAAATTAAGCTTAAACGTTTTTTATTCAAAATAAATAATGAACCTGCTAATTGTCTTTGCGTGAATTTAAAAATCCTAGCCCTTTTAGGTTTTGAGTTATTGTGCTGACACACGGACGGACGGACACACTCTGCCAGATCGACTTACTTTTCGATGCTAATCCGATACACAACTTTGACTCTATTATCTAGCATGTTTAGATCGATGCGTAGCTGTATCTGTATTTTCTAATCAATATACTAAAGTGGTATGCAACGGTATAATCCCATTACATTGCAAAAAAGAAACTTTTTAGTATAAATTTTTTTTATAAATTTTTAACTTTTCATTGAACTAATGGGTTTATAATTTCCGAAGACTTGTTTCCGAAGATTTGTTTCAGGACATTCAAGTTTGATTAGTAGATATAGACTCAAGTGTATGGATCAGATCAGAATCGAAAAATAAATCGACCTATGTATGTCCGTCCGTACGTTCGTCCGTCCAATAACTCAAAAACTAAAGGAACTAGGACCTTGAAATTTTCGCAAATTCGTTTTTTTGCAATAGTCATCGCCATTTAAATCCAGTTATTTTGGTCAATGGGTTCGGGTAGCTGCCATACAACTTTTTTTTTTATATGAGTATTACTCTGTACCTATTACAGATGCGTGTCCGAAATTTTGCGAAAAGTAGTTTAGTTTTATGGCCAAAGTTTCTACAAAATTTGGTTGGTCGCTGCAGTGGGTTCGAGTAGCTGCCATACAACATCTTATTTTATATGAACATTACTCTATACCTATTGAAGCTGGGTGTCTGAAATTTTGTTAAAAATAGTTTAGTGTAATGGCCAAAGTTACTGCAAAAATTGGTTGGTCTGCTGCAGAGGGTTCGAGTATCTGCCATACAATTTCTTCTTTTATATGAGCAATACCCTAGACCTAATAAAGCTGAATGTTTGTAATTTTGTCAAAAGTATTTAACCGGATGATATAATGTTTATACGGTCATACGGGTATCCCAGAGTTGACACAGTCTACTCTACTACACTCTTCCTCGAGTAACTTGAAATACAAATTGATTTGATTTTGTTTGATTTAAATAAACATTTTAACTTGTTATTTTTAGTGTTAATAATAATAATACAATATATTAATACTAGCTGTTGACCCGTCACAGAATGACAGAAGGTCAATTGAATGAAGAACTTTTTCTAATTAAAAACTATTTCTAATTTCATTATGTACATTATGTTAAAAGTATGTTAAATAAAATTGCAACCATTACATTTTATATAACGCATATTATGCTTCGATTCTAGTAATAGATACACAAAAAATAAATAAATGACTCATATAATTTCTTGTTGTATCTTAAAAACTTTGAAAAAGATGAATAAGTTAGTTAGTCTACTTTTTATATGTTTCGTATTTTATAAAATGTTGGGGTCGTTAGTTCAAATCCCTTCTTGGTATAATTTTTTTTTAATTTCAATTAATATTTTTTTTTATTTAAGTGCGTACTTGCTTAAATTAAATAAATTAATAACAGATTTTAAATTTTCTATAGGTTTATTTTGTTTCAATAATGATCTATTTCTCCATTTATTAATGTTTTGTATATATATTTTTAAAAAATGTTGCTATACATTCTATATTCTTTCCTTTGTTTAGATACAATCAAAATACTTCTTTGTTGCTAACATTCTATAATGTACCTACTCAACCTTGCTTAATAATGTATCTATTATTTTATATGTACGTAATATTGTATTAAATAAATGTTAATTTTTTAATTGAATTTTGCTCTATCAAAATTATATTTGGAATTTCTTTAATATACCTAATTTAGTTTAAAAAAAATTTATTTTGATTGGCTTCTATTCTATGGTGCATTAAACTCAGGTGTTGTATACCCGAAGCCAATTGCCCAAAGTTAACACCATTTTCTTCCATTTTTAACTTTTTTTAAATAGAAAAATATGAGGGAAAGATGCAGGGATGGGGAATAAATGAGGGAGAGTTAAAAGCGAGATGTCGGAGAGATGAGGGAAACTTTGAATTTACTTTGACACATTGCTTGGTTTATTTGCTTAAGCAAGGCAAGCAATGCATCAAAGCGAATAATTAAGAATTACTACACAAATGTTCATGTGAAGCATAGTCTTCTTAATTTTTATTTACAAAATGTTTTACTATTTATTTAAAATTTCCAGACAATCATCTGTGATTTTTAAAGCTGAAATGAATTAATTCATAGACTAATAAATGAATTTTATTTCATCAAAAATTTTTTTTTTTTATTTTTAATAAAATATTTTTTGACCTGGTTATGATAATTTTGGATACCTATTTTATTTTCTAAAATAAAACACATCCAACAAAACGTTAATATTTTATTTTTTTATAATTAAACACATCCAACAAAACACATTTAATTGAATGCGTTTGTTACACCTCATTCTAGACAAAAATATTAATAATAATAATAATGTAGTTTTATTTATTTTAAATATTTAATTTAGGAATTTCAAATATTATTATTTTAAAATATTTATTATTATTTTATTTGCATTCATTATTTAAATAAAATATTGTCGCTATAAATGAGTATATTAACTATTTAAATGCATAATTTAATTTAATTATGGAAGGAATTGAAAAAAATTAATACCTGCTATGTTCTTGACATTTATTTATTGATCACTAATGTAATTAAAAATAGTTTGAAAATATATACTATTTTTTTATTTAATTATTTAATTAGCTTTTTATTAAAATTAGCGAAGTTAAGTAATTATTTCCAAAATAATTAATTACTTTTTAAAATTATACGGCAGAAAACATACCTACTAAATACTGTATAATATTTAATAGGTTTTACTTGTTATCCTATAATAAGTTTTACTTAATAGTTGTTCCTTGATAATAATATTGATTCTTAGTATAATATATTTAAATATTTTTGGTATTTGAACTTGGGCTACTTGAATTGGAATTAACGAGTGGTTGGAACTTATATAACGAAAATTGGACGAACAAAGCTGTGGAAATTCAATTCTCTTCTTTTTTAAAGATTTATTCTGTGTTAATACTAATTAATTTTACTTAGTTATAAAAATAGCTACTTCAATTAGCAGCTTTTGAAATATTATCAATTTGAAAATTAAAATGATTGCCAGAAATCTGATACATATAAGTACAGCAAATTGAATTCATTAAGAGTTTCGAAAAAGAATTGGAGCATATTAGATATCTAAATGCGAAATCCAAGGTGTTCAAACTTAAATGTCTTTCGAAAATTCTGACTGGAATTTTTTTTTCAGATTTCAATACTTTCAGGTTTTGTTATGAATGATGAATATAAAGCAAAAACTTTGACTACAATTAAATATTTGTAACCACATTTTCATAATATTTAATTATAAATATTAAAAAGAATTAAAAAATAACCAAAATTGTAAAAAATTTTACAATTGATTAAATACAATAAAATAAATATTTTTGAATATTTAATTTATTTCATTAGAAATTTTTTTTTTTTAAAACTTTTTTTTAAATATTTTTCAATTAATTTAAAATTTAAATTTTATTTTTATATAGAAGTTATTCATTCGCATTTTGATTTTATTTTAACCATCCATCAGTTTACCAATGGTAATGTATAAAAAAGTATACTTGTTTTTATAGATCAATGTAGCATGCAATATAAATAGCTATCATAAATATAAGAATTTTTTAATGTAAATAAAACATCATAATATATTAAAATATATAAACATGTTTATATTATAATGTAACATAGATATAATTTTAATTAGTATAATAAAATATTTTTTTAATGAATACCTAGGTATAAGTAAATTTAATTATATTAAATTTTTAAATAATAATCGATTACTCGTGCTTTTGCAAATCTTGGATTTCGGTTTTTAAATATATTTCAGTTATTTTTCAAATAATGGGTATATTTGTGATAATTCAAAAAAACTTGTCAAATTCAATTTCATTATATCAAATTTTAAAATAGAGATTAGTAAAATACCTGTGTAATAATATTAAGCGGGATATTTACAATAATCTTAAATTTAATTCTGTCAAATTATAATAAATAACAACTAAAGAAAAAAAAGTACGAATTTGAATATTATTTGCAAATATTAGATTTAGAAAGAATTAAAAACTATTATTTAAAAATTTATCCTGCCATTTGGCAAAAATTTCCAAAAAAATATTATTATTTAACATCTACATTTCCTACCTATTTAAAATTTACAACCTCTTTAAGCCTATTAAGAAACTGTAATATTCCCTGAATTTTTTTCTAGCAACATTTCTTTTAAATTTTCTTTAAAATATACTTATTTTTTTAAAAAATTATTTCAAACATCTTTAAGATTTTTTACTGTTATACGTTTTACCACGTAAAAGGTCTTCCCAAGATATTTTGTCATTTCCCCTTTTAATTTTACACCACAAATTGACCACAAAATAATCCCAAAATAGCATTTAAAATTTTGGTAGCTGAAACGTGTATCAAATATTTAAAGATTACACTTTTATTAAGGTTTCAACATAAAAATAAGGTCTCAAAATTTTCTTAAGAAATCTTAAAGTATAATGTACTAAAATTTTTTAGAACTACAAGTATAAAAAGTAACTAAGGAGAAGTAATCACTTAAGAGTTAAACTTTTAAAAGTAAATAGTACCAAAGGAATGTAATTTAAAGTAAATAAAACTTAATATAAATAAAATTACGAAATTGGTGAAATAAATTTTATTTTAATTTTTTAAAATTAATCTAATATTGTATTTTTTATGCAATAAAATTTACTTAAAAGAATATATTTTACTATTTTTAATAATTTATTGAACTATTATTTTATAATATTAATTTAAATTAATTAGGATTTTAGGATTTATTTTTCTTAGAACCCATTTTCCGATCTCGCTGATTTTCAATCCTCGTAGTACTTTTGTCAATGGTAACCCGCAGTATAAATTTTATTAAAATAACGTCATTATCTTTTGAGTTATCGTATTTACGAACAAACGGACGGACATCACTTAATCAACATAGGAAGTGTAGCTGAGCAAATATATATATATACTTCATATTTAGCTTGATTCTTTTTTGTGGTTATAAACACCATATCAAAGTTAGTATGCCCCTTTACTTATTTTAGGTGTGGGGTTCAAAAATCGATGAAATATGTTCACTTAATAATCAAGTGGATCAACTCAACCCTTTAATTGAGTTGTAAGACTTATATATTTTTGACAGTAGGTTTAATGATGCAAGCCATTCAAAGAGACAAACGTGTATCTTCTTGGTCTTTAAATTTAAAAAAAGAAGCTCTTCTGGAAGAAATAAAATGTTTATGGAGTTATAAAATATTTTCATTTCTTGGATCATTTTGTGGCCAAAAATAATCTCTTAGACAGCCGTATTTAATGAACAGTTCGGCTAAAATAAATTTATCATAATTTTTAAACTAATATTAATATTTAATAGTAGTCAGTAATTACATTAAATTTTAAATAAATAATTGATTTTTTTTTTTTTTTAGTGTTAAAAAAAACACTAAACGATGATAATTTATTTTTAATGAGCTATTAAATTTTATTTAATATATTATTTAAAATATGTGAGGTGAAATAACGCCCTAGAGCATTATTGCAGTTTTTAAAGTGCAAGAAGACCCCGTAACAAAAGCGAAATAAGACGCCAAATATTTTATCTTAAAAATGAAATAAAACCGTTTGGGCGTTATTGCACTTTCATAGTGGAAAAACGAATAATATTTTTATACCCGTATGACGTTATAGTCAAAGGGTATAATAAATTTGCCATTACGTTTGTGACGCAGAGAAGTAGGGGGTAGATATAGACTCAAGTGTATGGATCGGATTAGAATCGAAAAAAAATCGATTTAGCTATGTATGTCCGTCCGTCCGTCCTTCCGCACGATAACTCAAAAACTAAAGGAGCTAGGATCTTGAAATTTTCGTAAATTCGTTTTTTTGCAATAGCCGTCATCGCTATTTAAATCCAGCCATTTTGGTCCATGGGTTCGGGTGGCTGCCATACAACTTCTTTTTTTATATGAGTATTTCTCTGTACCAATTACAGCTACGTGTCTGAAATTTTGGCAAAATTAGTTTAGTTTTATGGCCAAAGTTTCTGCAAAATTTGGTTGGTCTGTTGCAGTGAGTTCGAGTAGCTGCCATACAACTCCTTCTTTTATATGAGCATTACTCTATACCTATTAAAGCTGGGTGTCTGAAATTTTGCAAAAATAGTTTAGTGTAATGGCCAAAGTTTCTGCAAAATTTGGTTGGTCTATTGCAGAGGATTCGAGTAGCTGCCATACAACTCCTTCTTTTATATGAGCATTATATTTCACCTAATAAAGCTGGTATGTTTGAAATTTTGCCAAAAGTAGTTTAGTTTTATAGCCAAAGTTACAGCAAAATTTGGTTGGTCTACTGCAGTGGGTTCGAGAAGCTGCCATAAAACTTCTTATTTTATATGAGCATTACTCTCCACCTAATGAAGCTGGATGTCTGAAATTTTGCTAAAAATAGTTTAGTGTAATGGCCAAACTTTCTGCAAAATTTGGTTGGTCTACTGTAGAGGGTTCGAGTAGCTGCCGCACAACTCCTTCTTTTATGTGAGCATTACACTACACCTAATGAAGCTGGGTGTCTGAAATTTTCCCAAAAATGTAAGTGTTTAGTGTAATGGCCAAAGTTACAGCAAAATTTGGTTGGTCTAATGCAGAGGGTTCGAGTAGCTGCCATACAACTCCTTCTTTTATATGAGCATTCCACTACATTTAATAAAGCTGTGTGTTTGAAATTTTGCCAAAAGTAATTAACCGAATGATATAATGTATATGTTACGGTCTTACGGGTATCTCTGTGTTGACACAGTCTACTCTACTACATTCTTCCTCGTTATTAATGATTGTATTTGCTTTATTTGAAGACTATTATGTATATTTAAAAATTGAAATTATAATATATGGTAATAAATTCAAATATACCAACACACAATTATTCTGATTTTGAGTCCAACTCTAAAATCTCTTTTGATTCAGAATTCCACATATACACATATATAAATATTCTGTAGAAGAGGTATCCCCTGATTTTGAATCAAAGTCTAAACTCTCTCCTAATTCACCCCTCTTCATTCATATCGGTAGTTATCCTGCAAATGATTGGTTTTATTTTAAAAAGTTTACGGCTGTTATTGCGTTGGACTTTGTTTTACCTCACCTTTAAAATATTATAATACGTAATAAATTTTTTATTTCAATGATTATGACATCAAAAAAAAAAAAAAAATTAATTAAAAATTTTAAAATTCAAAATATGATTGTTCTATTAACTTTTAGTATTTAAATAATTTAATTTTGTGGTTTTAAGGACACATTATTTGAATATTGTGTTATAATAAAGTTATTTATTATAACACCATGTCAAATAATTTATTAGAAAATATTTATTTAAATAATATTAAAATTATTGAAATAATAGTAGTTAAGTATTAATTTAGAAAAATATTTTACATTAAGTTACTAAAGGAACATTCTATGAATTTTAGGCATTCTATGAAGACATAATATTAAATGGATCAAACATTGAGAAATAAATTCTAAGGCCGAATCCATACAGATAGGTCAAACATACTTTTATGCCCTTTCAAACTTAATACCGTTTATGACATTGAAAAGAAAACCAGACAGTTTAATATCAAATTTATATGTTTGATCGGAATTGAAAACGGAATTAGCTGTGGAATAAATTTCTGTGACTGATATCTCAAGAACTAAAATAGCTTGGAATGTAAAATTTTCAAAATTGAATTTATAATTTTTATTTGGCAATTTTAATTGAACAACTTTACCTAGCAGAACGAACAGTTACTGTACATTTGAATAAAATCAATAACATTTAATATACAAATCAAATAAAATAAAAACGAACAAAATAAATTGTTAATTGAATTGCACTTATATTATTATTTTAGTGGTTAAGAAGAGAAAATGTTAAATAAGGAGATTGAGTACATTTTTTCGAATTTACAATGGCAGTATTATAATTTATTGATTATTTTTAATTTATGAGACTATTCAACAGCGTTGATTTTAAAAAATTTACGGTTGACTACTCTTATTGGGTCTTGCCGGTTCATTTGGCAGCTATTTCATTATGCATCGTTGGTGTTTTCACAGCATATGACCTATCGGCCTTCATTTCTATTTTTCAATTTTATGCGCTATTGTTTGCTCTCCAAGTAAGTCTAGGTCTAGCTTCTATGCATTAGGATGCTTCTTTCGCATGCCCGGAAAATACGAAACTTTGTGTATCTGGAGCTGTGTTAGTTTCACCTATATAACTTGTAACCTGCCAAACGTTGCTTTAGCTTTCTTAAGTCGATTATCCATGTCTTAAAGTCTAAAAGTAGTTTACTATATAGGTTTTCTAGTTTACTCTAAATATTACTGAGCTTGTGCGAGAAAATGCATATGTTATCTACGTATTCTAGGTTTCTAAGCTGATTGATAATTAAATATAATAATTAAATAACTTCCAACCAATTGATTTAGCGCGATGAAAGCAATGACATATTCATGATGAAATTTAAAAAAGACTAAATTCGGGATTTTATAGCATAACCAATCATCATTAAAACTAATGAAGATTAACGCGCTATTATGTTAATGCATTAGTATTACGTTTATACCAATTTAATATCCTACAATCTTTATAATAGAAAATTAATACCAGTTTGTTTTTTCAATAAATATTATTATTTAAAGTTTTTATAATAAAAATAGCTATTTACATAAATTATAAATTAAAAGAATTTTAAATTTTCTATGAATTTAGTTAAATTTGTGCTGCGTATAAAAGAGATACTTCGGTTAATCGAGAAAACTTTAGAAGTTAGCTGCAGATGTAGTTTCAATCTAATATTCAAAATTATTAAAAGATTGAGCAATTTTTGAACATTAAAACGTATTTGAGCTCCCGGTTAAAAAATAAAATTCTTTAAACTTAAATAAAATATCGAAAATTGGCTTTAAACATGTTCACAAAAATGTTAGAAACAATGTTAGAAAAACTACCAGCTTATTATTTTCGATTAATTGGTATTCAACCATACATAGAAATCAAGAGTACTAATAGCAATCCTAAAGTAGTAAAACTCTTTTTTTTAATTCAGTCTATAGCTCTAATTACATTAAGTGTTAAAAATTGTATTGAACAAAATCATTTTAACATTGAATCATTGTTACCAGATGTTGGTGCCATTTTAAAAATTATGGTTTCTGTCGTAAGCTTGGCTGAAGGTGTTGGACAATTAATAATACAATCTGAATCATTTTTAGAATATTCTAATCTTAATAAAATTAGAAAAGAAATATTTGATATTTATTTTGAAAGTAATTTTGATTTAACAAAAAATGATAAAAGAAAAATTTTACGTATGTTTTCAATTTATTGTTTATTATTAATTTTATTTTTAATTCATATTATAAGTGAATTTAGATTAATTTATGAAGTAATTTATGATAGTACTATAATGATATTATATATACAATTAGTTATATATAGTAAAGCAATTGAAATATATATGTTAATGCAATTTATACAACAATTTATGATAAAACACAATGAAAACTTGCATCAAATTGTTAAAAAATGTGGAAATTTGTCAAAAATATGTGGTAGAAATAATTTTTCAAATAATGATTTGAATGAAAACGAAATTTTAGAAGAAAATTTGCAAACTTGTCAATTATTTTATGAAAAAATTCATAAAATATCAAAATTAATTCAAATATATTCTAGAAAATCATTATGGTTCATATATATGTATGTAATGTTTTATATTGTTTATGATTGTTTTATTTATTTCTACAAAATTGAAGACTTAAGTGATGATCAACACAATATAACATCACTTAAAATAAGTAAGTATTTGTGTAAATAATACACAAATATTTTATACAGTTGGTAGAGGAGACTGACAAATAGTGAGAAATTCAATTCTAATGCAAATATTCAATTAAATAAATCGTATTTGCATTTTTTTTTATTAGGTATACCGAATTATAATTTCTTAGATAAAAAAATATATTTTGTTTGATATTTATGATGATTTTATTTGGCTTTATTTCAGGGATTAGGTAAACTTTGAAATTGCTTTGATTGCATTGCTTGTTTTATTTGTTCTCAAAGCAAAGCAAGCAACGCAACAAAGCGTACATTGGGCCTTATCCGTTATTTCAGATTTTCACTGAAAATAATGAATTTTCAGAACTGTTTCTGTCAAGACTCAAGCATAGTCTCAATTTTTAATATCAAAATGTTTTACTATTTATATAAAATTTCCAGAAAATATTCTGTGCGTCTTAAAAACTGAACAAAATAATTCATAAACATTTAAAATAATTTAAATTCAAAAAAAAATTTTAATTTTATTTTTTTTTGGTTTTTTTTTAATTAAAAATAAATAAAATATTTTTTGACCTGCTTATGATAATTTTGGATATTTTATTTTCTAAAACAAAATACATTCAACAAAACATTATTACTTTATTTTTTTATAATTGAACACATCCAACAAAATACATTTAATTGAATGCGTTTGTTACACCTCATTTCCTAGACAAATATATTTATAATAATAATAATAGTAATGAATAAAACAAAATTCTCATAGCTGCTTCAGTAAATTGACCATATGCACACCTCTTTGTCATGTAGGGCAAGATGCATACATTACGTACAGTGAAACGAAGTACCACTATTTGACATATTACTTTGTCTCACTCTTTGTCAGTATCCCCTACCATTTTAATAAACAGCTGGTATACATGCTATTATTCATGTATATTCATACTGTATGTATATTCATTTATAATGTAAAAATAAATTGATTGTCATCTGAACTAAATGATACTGAACATTAAAATTTTCCATAACCAAATTTTGACCTTATTATATATTCCCCGCAATGTAATGTTTTCTTTCACACAATATAATTATACACGAACAATACCTTCCCTTTTAACATAATAATAACTTGATTTGGTAATCCTTGTTTTGTTAAATCAAGTTAAATATTTAGATACCATAAATTTTTCATTTTTAAATGTTTTTCACTTTTAATTACTTACAATTTTAACATTACAAAATATTTTTATAATTTTAGATGCTACATTTCGAGTTTTAAAATTCATAACAGTTCTTTTTATACCATCCTACTTAGGAAATGAATTTGAAAAATTGGTAAGATTGGGGCTGAAAATCATATTGGCCCACCCAACATAATTTTTGTTACAATATGTTTAGTAATTATTTCAGAATTTCAATAGACTATTTGGCATTTATTTTAAAAAAGCCTGATTTTAGGGACTTGGCCATTATAATTCCGAGCCCTTGTTCTAAATTACAAAACAAACTTTATTTTGTATTTAATTTTTAGATAATGAAAGCAATTAGATTACTACATGATATTAAAATGGCTAATGGAAGTATTTCATTTCGGAAAAGAGTTCGGGAATATTCAATGCAATTAATGAATCAAGAATTAAAATATTCTGTATATGGTTTTTGGACTTGTAATTTTGGATCTTTGGGTGCGGTAAGACTTCATATTAAAAAAAATAAATAATATTATTTTACACTATGAACTTTTTTCAGATTTTTTTTGGAACTTTTAACTATATTTCCGTTTTAATACAATTTGATTTAGATGATACAAATCGATTTAAAAGACGCCATACTCATTTTATACCGGTTTGGGATTACTATGATTACTAAATGTTTAATATTCGTATTTAATACAATTAGTCTTTATTAATACAAAGGTTATTAAATAAAATGGGTTTATTTATATTTCCAGTATTTCATTTTAATTTTAAAAAAATATAAACATATGCATTGTATTTAATAGACACAGAAGAATTTCACAAAAGAGTCTTGGCGTGAGGTTCTGAATCCAAACTTTCGGTTTCGGACGATTTAAGTGAATGAAAAACAATTTCAAAATTAAAATAAAATAAAATAAAAAAAAAAATATTTTTTTCAATATATACTCTTATTAAAGTAGTACTAGCCCAATTTTTGGTATCAAATTTTGGGTGTAACAATAACATGGTTGAAAATCTAATTCAAAATATTAATGTCATTAATAAAAACTATTAACTTAAATATGTTTTGTTTACATTTCCATATACAACGAGGAAGATTATAGTTGCCCTTGTCAACTTTTAGATACCCGTGCATACCCACTATGGTGTATAAAATAAACCGTAATTTACTTCCCTTATACATTTAACTCATTATCCCATAATTTTAGCTTTAAAAAAAAAAAAAAAAACAACAAAAACAAAAACAACCATAAACAAAAAAAAAATATTAATTTATTATCCCATAAGTTTTGCTTAAACAAAAAAAAAAAATTGGCCCACCCTAAAAGTCCGGAGATTCGATTGATGTCCAACTTTTCCAAGTAACTTGCCCTATCACTTTACCTGCCCAATTTTAATTTTAACCTCGTAGCTTCATTAGATTCACAGTTATTGAATCGAAAACTTTGTATGGCAGCCCCCGAAATTGGGGCCGTAACATTTTGAAACTTAAAATAAGTGCTCGATTCATTATATAACTAACCGTGTGTAATTTTCATCCTCGCAGTATAATTAGTTTTGAAGAAATTCATATTGGTGCAAATAAGTTGTATGACAGCCCCCCGAAAATGGAGCTCTAACATTTTGAAATTTCATATAAGTGCTCGATTCATTATATAATTAACCATGTGTAATTTTCTTCCGCGTAGTATAATTAGTTTTGAAGAAATTCATATTGGTGCAAAGAAGTTGTATGGCAGCCCACCGAAAATAGGGCCCTAACATTTTGAAACTTCATATAAGTACTTGATTTATTATAAAACTAAATTTGTGTAATTTTCATCCTCGTAGTATAATTAGTTTTGAAGAAATTCATATAATTGGTGCAAAAAAGTTATATGGCAGCCCCCCGAAGCCTTGGTCTGATTTTAACCAAAAACAATAGGGAACCTAGAAATTGTCTAAAAATGATTTTGTGTGAATTTCAAGGCTCTAGCCCTTTTAGTTTTTGAGTTATCGTGCTGACACACGGACGGACGGACGGAGAGACACACATAGCTAGATCGACTAATTTTTCGATTCTGAGCCGATACGTACCCTTGACACTATATCTAGCTCATCTAGATCGATGCGTTACAAACGGAGGAGCAATTTTAATATACCCGATGTCATATATGTATGCACGGGTATAACGATGTCATATATGTATGCACGGGTATAAAAAAACAAGTGATGAAAAAAACCAAGGGTTTTTAAAAAAGCACATTTTCAAAATAATATAGTGTTTCATACTGAGTATATTATCGAAATATAATGATGAAGCTTCAATGTTAACGTTTAATTTAGGAAATATATACGTTGGTGACTAAGTTACTACTTACTTATAAAAACCGTATTTTTTTTAATTTTTAAGTCCTAATAGCCCCTCTATGGGGAAGGTTGCCCAATTTTTCAAGGATCTAACCTTCCCCCAACTTTTTTAGATTCAAGAAATTAAATTGTGAATTCTACCAAAATTTGGAATTTTATTTTGAATCTTACTATATAAGCAAAAATGGAAACCGCTTTTAAATTTAAGAAAATCTTTTAACATATGTTAAAGTATAATGTTGGACCTTAAAATTTTGTATATTAACAAAAAAAAATTTGAACAGGTATTCAAGTTACAGGTGTTTAAAAATAGCAAAATTTAAATTTTCGAGTTCTTATAGCTGCTAAACAGGAGACGTGACAAAAAAATTTTGTTAACCGACTCCTACTAATTTCTGAAGCTCTAACTTCTCCCAAAATATCAAGACCCCAACTGGAACCGTTTAGGAGATATGTGGAGCCAAAAATTTTGCAAAAATTGAGTTTTGCATAATGGTAAGTTTTAGTACCGTATGGCAACTCTGTACATTTAAGTGATATATTTTTGTAAAGCCTAAGAATGCAGCTCTCTTTTACCGTTTTTAGATTGAAAATATAGCTAACAGAACTCCTATTATATCAATTAAAATATAGGGCTTTTTTGAAATTTGCGGGGGCTTTAGCTTCGTCACTCTCCAAAATTAAGAAAAACCTTTGACACATGTTGAAATATATTTAAAGAGCTTTCAATTTTGCAAATCACAAAAAAAAAATTTGAACAGGTATTCAAGTTACAGGTGTTTAAAAATAGCAAAATTTCAATTTTCGGGCCCTTATAGCTGCAAAACAGGGGACGTGACAAAAAAAATTTGTTAACCGACTTCTACTTATGTCTAAGGATCTAACTCCTCCCAAAATTTCAAGACCATAGCTTGGCCCGTATACAAGATATGTGTAGCAAAAAATTTTGCAAAAATTGAGTTTTGCATAATGGTAAATTTTAGTATCGTATGGCAACCCTAAACATTTGCCTTTTAAAGATTTATAAAGTTTATAAAACTAGCTATCTTTTGCTGTTCAGATTGAAAATACACCTAATAGAACTCTTGTTATAACACTTTGAATATAGGGCTTTTCCCAACTTTGGGGGGCTGCAGCTCCGTAAAGGGTGGGGCTACAGAAAAAAATTCTTCTACGAAATAATTTTTTTTGTAATACCTACTCGTGGTTAAAATTTCTTTTCTCTATTTCAAACGATGTAAAAGTTTTTGTAAACATACGGACAGACAGACAGACAGACAGACAGACAGACAGACAGACAGACAGACAGACGGACGGACGGACAGAGTGAAACTATATAGGCACATTTTAACAAAATTTTTTGAAAATGTGCTAAAAATGCGCACTCGCTTATTCATATAAGATTCTGATCTTACTTATTATCTATAATATATATATACATATATATATATTCCATATTAATACAAAATCATTTCACAACCGTTACATTTTTATTACGCAGATTATGCTTCAAAGTATAAAGTAAACAAAAACAAATGACTGATAATTGTACTGATTAGGTGTAAAGTAATGCTCATATAAACGAGGAAGATTATAGTTGCCCTTGTCAACTTTTAGATACCCGTGCATACCCACTAACCGTTATTTATTTTCCCTATGCTATTATAAATATTACAAAAAAAATATAAGAAAGTAAAATAGTTAAAAAAAAATTTAACTTATTAGGTATCCCATAACTTTTGATTAACTTATTATCCCATAAAAAAAAAAAAAAAATAACCCACCCTAAAAGTTGGTCCGAGTGATGTCCAACTTTGCCAACTAACTTGTCCTATTACTTTATCTGCCCAGTTTTGATTTTAACCTCGTAGGTTCATTAGATTCACAGTTATCGAATTGATTACTTTGTATGGCAGCTGCCCGAAAACGGGTCCGTAACATTTTGAAACTTCATATAAGTGCTCGATTCATTATATAACTAACAGTGTGTAATTTTTATCCTCGTAGTATAATCAATTTCCAAGAATTTCATATTGGTGCAAAGAAGTTGTATAGGAGCCCCCCGAAAATGGGACCGTAACATTTTGAAACTTCATATAAGTGCTCGATCCATTATATAACTAACAGTGTGTAATTTTCATCCTCGTAGTATAATCAGTTTCTAAGAAATTCATATTGGTGCAAAGAAGTTGTGTGGCAGTTCCCCAAAACCTTGATCTGGTCTTAAACAAAAAGAACCTCAAAAATGTCCAAAAAATGTTTTGTATGATTTTCAAAACTCTTGCTCTAATTTTTCAATTCTATCTCTTATAATTAATTTTTAATTCACCAATATATTAAACTTAAGCAAAATCAACTTCATATGATCATATTCATATAATAATCATCATATCCATAATCTATCAATCTATCAATATCAATAAGCCATTTACTTAAAAAAAATCTTTGTCTTCTTTTTTGCTTATCTTAAATAAACTACGCATCATTTAAATCATATGAAATTCTAACTCGAAATCGTTATCTACATAAAAAACAAAAAACAAAAAAACAAAAAAACAAAATTCATATAATTTCATCTTAAATACAAAATGCATAGAAAAATTTCAAATTTTTGTATGAAAATGTTGGAGTTGAAAAAGTTAGTTGTTCGAGAGCTGCCCGAAGTTTTAGTCCGATCTTAACCAAAAAAAATAGGGAACCTAGAAATTGATTGAAAAATATTTTGTGAAAATTTCAAAACTGTAGCTCTTTTAGTTTTTGAGTTATCGTGCTGACACACAGACGGACGGACGGACAGACACATATAGCTAGATCGACTCATTTTTTGATTCTGAGCCGATACGTACCCTTGACACTATATCTAGCTCGTCTAGATAGAAACTGATTTGTGAAAATTTTAAAAATTTCAACTCCTTTATTTTTTGAGTTATCGTGTGAATGTAAGGACAGAGAGTCATACATAGCTAAATTGATTTACTCTTCGATTCTGATCCGTTCCATTCAGTTGATTCTATATCTACCCCCCTTACTTCTCTGCGTCACAAATGTAATGGCAAATTTAGTATACCTTTTTGACCTATAGTCATACGAGAATAAAAACAGAGGGAGGAAGGTTATTATAGTATATATGATATATATTGCAGGTACTTTAGTTAATAATCTATAATTATAATCTATAATAAAATAATCTATTTTCGAAAAATATAAATTTCAATTATATTTTACTTTATTTTAAATTTGTTTTATTAAAATTTTTAATTTGTATCGAGTAAAACCTTCAAATATTAGACAAAGGAAAGTTTTTTTAGTGGCAATTTGCGCCAAGTGTAGCACATCCGTTTAGAGTAAATTTAAATTCAACTCCCTATTATAATTTGGTAGTATTCGATTATTACAGCACTTTTCCATTTTTCATATAAATTGCTAACACTCTTTTTTCTGATCCCAATCCCGAACCCAATCCGATTTATGTATACCAAACATAATATGTATGTATGTACTATACAAAAAATTTATAGAAATTTCAATTAGACTTGTTTTGTCAAGAACACATCTCATTAGTAATACGGCATCACTATTTTTATGTGAGTAAATGAAATTGTTCAAGAAATCTAAACATTAACTATTGAATTGTTGAACGTATTTAAACTTTTACACGTAAAAATAAAATTTAAGTTTTTTTAATTCTATCATTTAAAAGGAAAAATTATAGTTGTCTTTTCTGACTTTACAAAATAAAATGAAAAAACAATTTTTTTTTAAATTTTGAAAAACAATAGGATATTATTTACTCTGGTTTCAAGAAAATGGTTCCAGCAACCTAAATTGGACCGGACACACAAAACTATATTAACTTATAGTGGCGCTACAGTGTTAAACCTATACTTACGAACTCGTATAAGTACCTAAAAGAAATAAGCTTGCTGTTTTAAATGTTTGATTAAATATTATAATGAAATTGCATTAGGCTTTTGTGTCAACATGCATTACTGAATATTTCTAATTTATTCATAGTATTTATACCCGTATGACTATATAGTCATTATACCCGTATGACTATAGTCAAAAGAAATAATAAATTTGCCATTACGTTGGTGACGCAGAGAAGGAGGGGGGTGTAGGTATAGACTCAAGTGTATGGATCGGATCAGAATCGAAAAATAAATCGATTTAGCTATGTATGTCCGTCCGTCCGCACGATAACTCAAAAACTAAAGGAGCTAGAACCTTGAAATTTTCGCAAATTAATTTTTTTGCAATAGCTGTCATCGCTATTTAAATCCATTTTGGTCCATGGGTTCGGGTAGCTGCCATACAACTTCTTTTTTATATGAGTATTTCTCTGTACCTATTACAGTTGCGTGTCTGAAATTTTGTCAAAAGTAGTTTAGTTTTATGGCCAAAGTTTCTGCAAAATTTGGTTGGTCTCCTGCAGTGGGTTCGTGTAGCTGCCATACAACTTCTTATTTTATATAAGCATTACTCTCCACCTAATGAAGCTGGGTGTCTGAAATTTTGCCAAAAATAGTTTAGTGTAATAGCCAAAGTTACAGCAAAATTTGGTTGTTCTATTGCAGAGGGTTCGAGTAGCTGCCATACAACTCCTTCTTTTTTAAATCTGTATGTTTGGAATTTTGCCAAAAGTAATTAGCCGGATGATATAATGTATATGTTACGGTCATACGGGTATCCCAGAGTTGACACAGTCTACTCTACTACACTCTCCTCGTTTTTAATTATTCTTGTTTTATATTCACTGTAATTTTGGTACAAAAAACTAAAATTGAAAAAAATCGTATTTTTAACATTAAATGATTTAGAATGAATTTGCATACAAAATTATCTAAAGCTCTCCCATTTTATAACATAGTTCATTTAATTTTTTAAAATAAGTACATACATACAAACTTTTTTGCGGTTAGTACTTTCGGAATATTACTTTAAATTTAATAGTGTAGCTTTTAAATAATTATATGTAATATTATAATATATAAAATGTAATATTATATAGAACTAGCTAATACCCGGTGCGCGTTGCTGCGCCTCTCAATGAAGGTTTAATTGAGTTGATGTTACTGCAAAAAGTTAACACAAAAATTACGCACGGTTTACACATGTAAATTTTAAAATGTATATGAAAGCAATCTTTTTAAAACGATTTTTTTAGGATTATTCTAGTAATTTTTGAAACTTTCTGTAATTCAAAGCAGTACAAACTACTTTCCTAAATTTGACGTAATTTACTTCCAAAAAATTTTTTTGACCAATCGTAGTACCGACTGTTAACAGACTCAACTCCATTTTCAAGTTGCTTCACACATATAAAATTTGAGGTCAACCGGTCAAATAGTTTCTAATTTAGAGTTAAGTAACGCAAAAATCTATAAAAAGCCAATGTGCCCCAATGGGTTAACGGAACTACACTTTCTCTTTGGCAAAGCAGTATTGCGCAAAATTGGACGTAATTTGCTTCCAAATCTTTTTTTTGTCAATCGTCGGGACGGCAAGTCTGTTAAAAGAGTTAATTTCATTCTCAAAACGGAACATATATACAAAATTTGAAGAAAATCGGTTTAACTGTTTCTAATTTAGATCAAAATAACCAAAAAATTTATAAAAAGCTGTTGGGCCGCAATGGGTTAATGGAACTCAACAAAATTTTTTTGAGGCTTTCTTTTTAGCCAAAGCAGTACTTTGCAAATTTGGACAATATTAGCTTCCAAAATTATTTTGACTAATCGTCGGGCCGACATGGGTTAACAAATTCCAGAACTATTAATAGCGTCAACTCAATTCTCAAGGAGCATCACGTATACAAAATTTGAAGTCAATTGGTCAAACCGTTTCTAATTTAGAGTAAAGTATTGAAAAAACCTATAAAAAGCTGTTGGGCCGCAATAGGTTAATGGAACTCAACAAAATTTTTTTTGGGGCTTTCTTTTTAGCCAAAGCAGTACTTTGCAAATTTGGACAATATTAGCTTCCAAAATTATTTTGACCACCCGTCGGCCCGACATGGGTTAACAAATTCCAAAACTGTTAATATCGTCTACTCAATTCTCAAAGACCATCACGTATACAAAATTTTAAATCAAGCGGTCAAACCGTTTTCATTTTAGAACAAAGAAGTTTAAATACTTGCACCACAGCCCTTTTTTGTTAGAGCAAAATTTTTGGGCCACGATTTCTTTCCGTACCCAAAAACCTCTATATACAAATTTTCATGAAAATCGGCTGGGCAGTTTAGGAGTCTATTCGCTACATACAAACAAACAAATAAACAAACTTTCGCTTTTATATATATAGATTATTAGAAGATGCATATATAGATTTGTAGGATTTTTTAAATGTAATATGGAGACCAAAAATTTGGTTCAGAGTTCAAAACTAAAGTTTAACATGACCTGGATATTTTTTGTAATAAAGTATAAAATAAATTAATTTTTTTTAATTACTGTATTAGTTACTGATAACTTTAGTATAGATTGGTTATATGATATACTTTTTATTATTTCAATTTTTTTGTTAATGACCCAATTACTGTTAGAACTAGCATTTTTGAAAGAGAAAAATATATAAATATTATTTATAAAAATATATAAATATAATAAATAATAAAAATTTGATGAGTTGATAACTATTTTTATTATTATGTTAATTAGTTTGGGAGATGACTAGTTAAATTGTTAATAATAAGTGATTTTATCTTTGATATATTAAACTTCGATTCACAAACCTTCAGGTAAAAGTTTATATTTTAATAACGAATTACTTTAATGTCTACATTTTACTGATAAATGCAATTAATCAGTATTTACTGCTATAACTTTGTTTGAGTTAAACGTTTTCCATTAATTACAAACATTGAAAAGATTATACAGAGTTGAACAGAGTTGCTAAAAGTTCAAATTTCGCCTTAACTCAACGCCTTGCTTTAGTCCCCATTTTACTTAAATTAATCTCATGTCATTCGCTAGCTGTCGAACTTAAAATATGAGTTCAGCAATGAGTAAAGTCCAAATTTGAGTATTTGCAAACCTGCCTTATATTAATATTTTTTTACTGTAGATCTATTTCATAGCTTTCGGGAACCCTTCGATTTCTACAGGGAGCTGATTTTTTTAACCCTTACTAGTGCTTTTGCAGGTGAAACGTATAATACTATATATTTATGTTTATCACGACTGAGAACAAATGAATTAAATGGAGTAACTTAAGTGGCCGTATGTTTTCTTACAAGTTAGGGATGTTAATATATTATAATGTATTATCAAAATTTTTATTTTTAAAAATAAGTTGAGAAACTTTTCGTAATAGCACAAAAGTGTTCCAACATAGCGAAGTACAATTTCCATTCGAATTGCTCGGACAGATTCATGGTTCTAATAGTTGAACAATACTTTGAAACCCGGTTCCATTTATTTAAATCTTACTATATATAAAATTTATGATTTTTGAAAAATTTTAGAACTGTTATTGTAAATAAAACAAGTGATGATAAAAAACCAAGGGTTTTTAAAAAAGCACATTTTCAACAGAACAGAACTCATGTTATATCATTACAGAACTAACAGAACTCATGTTATATCATTTTAAATATAGGGCTTTTTTGGAAATTGCAGGGGCTGTAGCTTTGTAACCCTTCAAAACTAAGAAAAACCTTTGACACATGTTGAAATATAATTATAGAGCTTTGAATTTTGTATATCACTAAAAAAAAATTTGGACAGGTATTCAAGATACAATAGCAAAATTTCAATTTTGGAGCCATTATAGCTCCTAAATAGGGGGCTTGACAAAAAAATTTTGTTAACCGACTCCTACTAATTTCTGATTATCTAACTTCTCCTAAAATTTCAAGACCCTAGTTTAAACCGTTCAGAAGATATGGTCAAAAATTTTGCAAAAATTGAGTTTTGTGTAATGTTAAATTTAGTAGTATAGCAACCCTAAACATTTGTCTGTCAAAAATTTATAAAGTTTATGAAACCAGCTATCGTTTGTCGTTTTCAGATTGAAAATATATCTAACAGAACTCTTGTTATAACCATTTAAATATAGGGCTTTTTCCAACTTTGCGGGGCTATAGCCCCGTGTCAGGTGGGGCTACAGAAAAAAATTCTTCTACGAAATTATTTTTTTTGCAAAAACTACCCATGGTTAAAATTTCTTTACTCTATTTCAAACGGTGTAAAAGTTTTTGTAAACATACGGACGGGCAGAGTGAAGCTATATAGGCACATTTTTACAAAATTTTTTGAAAATGTGCTAAAAAGGACAGAGGTTTTTTAACTAAAAAAAAATTGAATAAAATGTGTATTATCGCACAAGTAATGAAAACGAATACTGAAGAATTTAGATTAAAATATAAGTAATTTGAAATAAAATTTAAATTTAATATTTTTGGAAAGTATTTAAATATCTATTATTTTTTTTAAATTTTTCATAATAAATTCAAGAGCTGCTTTCCAAAATTAATTTCCATTTTATTTTAAATTATTATACTTAGTTCAAATAAAACGAGGAAGAGTGTAGTAGAGTAGACTGTGTCAACTCTGGGATACCCGTATGACCGTTATATAAACATTATGTCATTATTATTATAAACATTAATTACTTTTGGCAAAATTTTAAACATACCAGCTTTATTCGATGTAGTGTAACGCTCATATAAAAGAAGGAGTTGTGTGGCAGCTACTCGAACCCTCTACAGTAGACCAACCAAATTTTGCTGTAACTTTGGCCATTACACTAAACTATTTTTGGCCAAATTTCAGACACCTAACTTCAATAGGTATAGAGTAATGCTCATATAAAATTAGAAGTTGTATGGCAGCTACTCGAACCCTTTGCAGTAGACCAACCAAATTTTGCAGTAACTTTGGCCATTACACTAAACTATTTTTGGCAAAATTTCAGACACCCAGCTTTAATAGGTATAGAGTAATGCTCATATAAAACAGGAAGTTGTATGGCAGCTACTCGAACTCACTGCAACAGACCAACCAAATTTTGCAGAAATTTTGGCCATAAAACTAAACTACTTTTGCCAAAATTTCAGACACGTAGCTGTAATAGGTACAGAGAAATACTCATATAAAAAAATAAGTTGTATGGCAGCCACCCGAACCCATGGACCAAAATGGCTGGATTTAAATAGCGATGACGGCTATTGCAAAAAAACGAATTTGCGAAAATTTCAAGATCCTAGCTCCTTTAGTTTTTGAGTTATCGTGCGGACGGACGGACAGACGGACGGACGGACGGAAATACATAGCTAAATCGATTTATGTTTCGATTCTGATCCGATCCATACACTTGAGTCTATATATACCCCCCCTCCTTCTCTGCGTCACAAACGTAATGGCAAATTTATTATACCCTTTGACTATATAGTCATACGGATATAATAAGTGGTTATAAGGGACTAACGATTATTTCATTTGCCCCGATTCCCATTATGATTTGTATAGATTTTTACGTATGGAATAATTGGGTGATTTTTAGTCCGCTTGTTAAAAATTAATTGAAACTCCTTAAATAACTAAGTAACTAGTAACTCCTTAAAAAGAAAACAAACTAATGCCTCAAAAGCTGCGTTGCATTACTTTTAATAAAAATTTTTATCAAGGTATCTATAAAAACATATTTAAGATAATATTAATATACGAAGTCATGAAATTATATTTTAACAGCCAGATAACTCAACGAAAGATTTACGATACTTTTATAGTATCTAAACTTTTTAAATTATAAAATATATAATATTAAAACGTTCCTACCATTGAAATTTTTAAAATTTTTTTTTTATTTTTAATTCAAGATTTATCCATGCAATCAATATTGAAAATTAATATTATCTAATGTTAATTAATATCTTTTAGAAAATGTTTAACAGTTTTAAATTATTAAATATTTCAAAATTATTGAAAGTTGAAACTTGAATATTAAAAATACCTTGCTTCTTTACAAAGGTTTTAATAAAAAATACTATTTTTAATAATACAATACATATTATTATTTATAATTATATAATTTATAATATTGATAGTTAAGCAATAGATTTACACATAAATAATAGCTTGGTAAAATGTTAATAAACTTCCTGTCCCTCTTGCTGGAGATCACTGGCCTAAATCACAATTTTTACAGATTATCACTTAGTAACTAGAAGTAAAATACGCTTGTAACAAAATTTTGTAAAAACTTATAATTTCATTGTGAATATGGTTCAAATATTTTATTTTTGAATAATAAACTTGTAAATTTTGAAAATTTACTGTTGAATATCAAAACCTAATTTAATTGAAAAATATGTAATTTGTAAATAGCTTTTCGTAACTTTTTATACAAGTAGAAAATTGTTAATAATTCTTGTGAATTAGGAAAAATCATGAAACGGTTTTCTTGTAAAACAAATTTGTAGTACTTATATTTTTAAAACAGAAAATTGTAAAATTTTAAAAAATTCTGGGAAATTTTCCTTGTAAATTTAATTTTCAATGAAATTTAAAATTTTTAGAAAATATTCTGTTTTTTAGGGGTTTTAACAAGTATATTCATTTTCAAAAACTCTTCTTTACAACAGTTTTACTGTTACACGAGTATTCTTTTGAATACAAATTTTGAGAGTGCGTTAGTGTATACATAGTTTTTATTAAACTTTTAAAACAGTTTAAAATCGTTATAGTAAACAGTAAACATATTTTTAAACGTAAACAAAAAAATTTGTCAATGTATTGGTTTTCAGTGAGAATTACCTTTGAACTGAAAATAAGTCTACAAAAGAATACGAGTGTGGAGTGTTTATTTTACGCCATTTATCTCTTCCTAAAAGGAAACAGAATACAGCATCAAAAGAATACTCGTGTAAAAACTCCCATTGAGTTGTAATAATCATTAAAGTTGGATAAAAATTTTAGTAAAAATTACGATCTTCTAAAACAATATGTAAATTCTAATAGATTATTAAAACGACCGGTTTAAAATTAAATTAGATTTAAGGATTCTCAATAGATTTAAAGTATATTTGAAACAAAAATCCTTAGTCTAAAACTGTAAATTTCCTTAAGTTCACATTTTTATTAGATAAAACTAGCTAATACCTATTGCGAGTTTCTGCGCCACTCAATGGAAGGTTATTGGAAAAAACTTAACACAAAAATTATGTATTTAAAACAATTTTTTTAAAACGATTTTTCTAGGAATATTCCAGCAATCTTTGAACAAATTTATCAAATTTCACTTAAAATTCTTCATAATTATTAAGCAATTCGCAGAAATATTAATTCTATTAACATTATTTGCCAGAAACCAACCATATTGAAGGAGCATCACGTATAGAAAGTTAGAGATAATCGTTCAAACAATTTTAGAAAAAAATATTTTAAGATTTTGTTACGCAATCCGTTAAAGGAACTCAACAAAAATTTTTCTGAGGCTTTCTTTTGCAGTTTTTCGCAAAATTAGACGAAATTTGCTTTTAAAACTTTTTTTGACAAACAATCGGGTCGACATGGGTTAAAAAACTCCAAGTCTGTCAACTCAATTCTCAAGGAGCATCACGTATAGAAAATTTTAAATCAATTGCTACATACAAACAAAGAAACAAAAAAAGTTTTGCTTTTATATATATAGATTATGGAAGCTATTGTTGGAAAATAAAGAAAAACCTAACCATTTATGTCTATTGCTCACACAATACCTAGACATTTATGTCTATTTGTCAAAGAGCCTTCTTTAACAAACTTTTGTACCTTTTTTAACTTGTAATATAATTTATAATTTTAAATCGTTAGAATTAAACTTCAACTGTGATATAGAATTGCTATTCACTTATAATATGTGACACCAAATAAATGCTTTAATATTTTGTCCATACAGTGAAAATTCTAAAGGAGTTGATACAATGTATAGACACTCTAGTCCCATTGTATAATTACTCTCTGATATAACTAAAAAAGCATATTATTTAAATGATATCCAAAACTATAACTATATACTTTATATAACACTTATATATAGTTTACCACAAAAACTAAATTAATATTTATAAACTAAAAATAAATGTGTCAAAACTAATTTTTTATTTAATATTGTTTTACAAGTTTTTTATATAACTTTTTTCCACAATTTACTTTAGGAATGTAAATTAATTTGGGTCAAATGTTTTGCACCCCAAATCATTATTAATAAATATTTAAAAAAATACAAGTTAGCACATAGACCTTCTTTCAGCAAAAATGTCTGGACTAAAAAACAAATTGGAACAAAACAATGTTAAATTAGCAAAAAATCCAAATTCATTATTTTTTAAATGTTACTGTAACAGGTGTACATCAAAACGACTCCTTTTTTGTTCATTTGGGACACATTTAATAGAAATGATTACAAAGTATCAAGCAATTATTCAATGTCTGTATAACAGTTTTTGTATTATATTATAATAGTTACATAGGTATTACGAGTTTAGTATAGTTAAGTAAAAACTTGAAAAAGAGAATGGTTTTATTAATAGTTTTTAGTAAAAACTTTATTTTGAATTTTATACATATACTCTAAGAGTATCATATACATATAAGAGTGGCCAATTTTTTATGTTTAATTCTTGGTTCGTATTACATAAAACTTTAAGCCTTTAATTAATAGTTTTTGCTTGTGTATTACAAATCCTTCTGGATATTAACATATATTGGTTAATAATTTGAATTAACCAAACATTTTTACACAAATACAGCAGTATTAATAATATGTTAAGAAACGATTTTTATACTTGATAAAAGGGTTGTGTAATCCATGAATTTAGAGGACGTCAAATTAACTAAATGCTAATAGAAAGTTTTAAAAAAATTTGTTAAAAATTTGTGTCACTAAACGACCCTAGGTCTTTGTTAAGACAATCGATTGAAACTCATTAAGATTCTAATAAAAGATTATTTCAGTACCTTCTATCCTGTTCAAATATAGAGATGCATGTAGACAGGCTTCTAAGTCTAATAAGATATAACTTTGGAAATCTAATAAACTTGTTATATTTAATGTAATTAGTCAATTCTAAAATTAACCTAAGTTGTACTACAAGTAAGATTAAGTTAGATCTAACGGTATCTAACGAACCCATAGAATATTATTTAACTCAATTTCCATATCGAACTAAATGCGTTAATACAAAGATAAAAAAACTAAATATATGAAAGTAGTACTTAAAAACTTCATAACATTATAAGTTTCTGGATTAATAAATGCATCTTTTATTTTCCTCCTCTTTGTATTTATTTTCTATCGTTCTTCTCTAAATGTTTTTAGGTATGACCACTCTCCTTTTTCCTGGGAGTCCTCAAATAATACGTGTTTGGGAATAGAGTATTTTGAATAAGTATATATTTGTATCCGTATAGGTTTTGCTGTGTTGTTAGCCACATCATTCTTCATAAGTTATTCTCTTTGACCGAAGATTTTAAATATGCGAAGACATTTTGTTGGTGAAATCTTCAACTTATTTATATGGAGATCATTTATCAAGTATGTTTCTATGCCATATAGGGGAATTGATTTCACGCAGGAGCCGAATATTTTAATTCTTGTTCCCCTGATAATTTGAGTAGAGTTTCCATATTTTCCATATTCTGCCTAAAGCTGTTATTGATAGGTTTAGCATATTTATTGTATCTTCGCTTATATTTCCATTTCAACATTATGCTCCCGAGGTAATCACAGTTTTCTACATTTTCTATTGGTGAATCTTCAATTGTGGTGCTATTTGTGTTAGTTGTTATTTTCTTATGCTTCTTGTTTCTCATATTCATATATACTTCTTGTTTTTCACTCCTCCTGCACATTCTTTCAGTCTATTGATTTTAGTTTTGCATTCTGATGAGCGTGTAAAAGTACATCTAATCTGTTTATGAGTTGCCAGTTGATAACTTCATCCAGGATTTTATTTATTCAACAGCATTGAGGATATCGGGCATCTTTGCTTGACTCCATTTGTAAGAGTTATCGCTTCGCTCATATTATTTATTATTTTTATAAATTATATGAATTGTAGAATTTTCGTATAGGTTCTTAATAAAGTTGATTATTTGCCCAGAGACCCCGTATATTTCTGTCTAAATGAATGCATGTGTTTGCAATAATTTAAGTTTTTTTGTATGGCATCTAATGTTTAGCTATAAATGTATAGTTAATATTTTAAGAATATATTTAAAGAATATTTTATCAATTGCGTAGTGGTAAAGACGCCGCCTTTCATATGGAAAGTCCTGAGCTCAAAAACTGGTCAGACCATATCTAATAAAAAAAAATATCGTAAAATTGTTTAATAATATCTTATTAGTTATATAAGATAAGATATAATATATGTTCCTAAATATATAAAAAAGTCTTGTGTAGGATAATACAAGGCTCACAAAATTAACAATTGTGTATTCGTATAATTTTATACAATAGCTACAATCTAGCAATCAACTGCTTAGTTAATATAACGATTTAGAAACTGAAGCCTAGTCTAAATAAACTTTGTGAATGCCCTATACTTTTCTAAGGAGTGAAGAAGGAAATAAAATAATATTTTTAGAAGAAGGACCCTTTAGCATTCTGCGTTAATGAATCGTTTCATATTGAATGTAATCTACAAGAAAAATAAACTTACTACTGGACCAACCAAATTTTTAATTTGATTAGAACTGGTTAAAATTTTAACTGAACAACAAATACTTGATTCCATCCTTTCCTAAAACAGAATAGAATGAGCCCAATTGCGCGATAACTAAAAGTATTCCTAATTATATACATTTACTGATATTTTTAGTATTATATATATGAAAAGAATTACCACCTGTGAATAAATTGGTGTTTATGACATATACATTTTGTCATTTATGATATTCTATACATACAATGTATCTCTTTATATAATTTTATATGGCATTCTGTAATTTTGATGACTTTATGTAAGTGTTTTTTGTGGTAGATGATATTGTTAGCTAAATAAAGTGGTTTATAAAAGATTTGGAATATTTATAATGTGTTTTTATGACTTTTTGTACACAAATACTATGCACTTATGATTTGGTTTAACACAATAATAAATGCTTCTTGAACTGCTATAAAATTAGATTTTATCTGAATTTTTGTTTGTGTTTGTATAAAAAAAGAGTAAAACATCATACCATTAGTATTTGATACAGAAATACTTTAGTGAACATTAAATGTTAACTAACCATTTTTTATTTTCTTTTCCATTCCAAATTAAGAGGTTAAAATGTCATCTAAAAATAATTTTAAATCATTTTGAGATAAATATTATACTTGTATCTTGTATGTATGAATACACATAGATAAGATTAAAACTTAATTTTTAAAATAAAGTTTTATAATCGAAAATTAAGCATATTATAATGGTTGATAGTTTTAAAATGAATTCAATATTTTTTATAATGTCGTATAATTTCATTCAATAATTAAATAATGAGAGTTTTAGGCTTTTGGTTATTTACGTGAAATAAATGTCTTTTTGATGATTAATTATAATTTGTTAATTAATCCTTCTTCTTCGACTTTATTCACTCCTGGATATCTGCAAAAACATTTCGAAATTACTATTATCCATCTTAACACCTGCAATTTCTTTCACCTTTTTGTGGACCAATACCATTGACATTTTTCTGCGACGAAACTAAATTTATTAATTACATTAACTAGCCTTAGGCTGCAACATACGGATATACCTTAATTTAATAAAATCGTTACAAGATAAAATATTGCATATTTAAAGGCGCACGTGTATTAAATTTAAATTTGCTTGTTAAAAAACTTTGATTACTTGAAAAAATTTTAAATTTATATAAATATATAGTTTGTTTTATTTTGTCTTAAAAAAAACTATTTTTTTAAGATAAACATTGTGCAATAACAAACAAATTAAAAAAAAAAACTTTATATTGTTACATAACATTATGATCATACAAAAAGCAAATGCATGGTAATCATGAGCAAAGCACATGATTACAATACACTTGCAAATCGTAACATGAATCCCATTCCTTAACCTATATTAAATCATACATAAATTACTTTTCCTTTTAAACTAATAAAGTAACTTAACTAGAAAAAGCGTAACTGTACTTTTGTTAACGCTAACTAAAAAATTCTTCCCATAGAATAATTAAGCGTGTAATTTGATTCTCAAATATTTCTAAACTTTGCAATGCATGGCATTGCAACGTTTAATTTAAAATAAAAATAAGTCATTGTAGTGTGAACTTTTGAGAAGACAAGTTATTATCAGTAAGAATAAAAAAAAATTAAAATTTAAAAAGTTATAAATTATCATCTAGAATAAAAGAAAAAATTATAAATTGTCAACAAGACAAAATAAATTTGAAAAAGTTAAAATAAGAAAAAATCTTTTAATAAAAATTATAAAATCATAAATAAATAAAAGAGAAAAAAAAAAAATAAAACATTAGTTATTATTTATAATTAAAGAGTACGGAATGTCAATAACTCAATAATTAATAATAACTAATAATACTATATATACTTTTATTTGTGTAAAAAATTTTTACTTATTATACACTTCCTTTTAGAAACAAAAATCGTCATCAATGTTAGAACAGTATCTTAAAAATAAACTTTAAAAAAACTTGAATGTACATTCATCAATAAAGTACATAATATAAATGACAGTAAACTATAATGAGAAACTTCCTTTCAATATAATTGCAAAACAAGAAAACTATGTTAAAAGTTACATAAGTGAATTTATCTTAATCTTTTAACGTAAAGCAGAAATTCGGAACGAATCGACATTAGAGAGAAATTCTATTGTGAAAGAACGGATTTCGAATTGAAATTAAAAACAAAATAACGTTCTTAAAAATAAAGAACGATTCTGATTAAAATTTAAATAAAATCCACCTTGTTTCTTGTGACTCAGCAGTTCAGCCGACATGATTTAAAAAATCTACTCCTCGATTCAATAGGAAACATTTTAAAGACAAAAAAAAAATTGGGAAAGATAAGAGTCGAACTTTTTCCATTTTTCTAGGTTCTATCGAGGTTTTTTATAAGTTCTTCTAAAAAATCTGTTATTACGTTCTTTAAATTACTTTGGTTCGGTTACTGGGTCTCTAAACAAGGAATTTTACTTTTTGGGATTTTCAAAAATTGTAAAATCGTAAGGATCTTTATTTGCACCGGATCTTTATTTTTTGGCTTTTATAATTAAAGTTCCAAAAAGATTGTTGTAAAAATTTAATTCGGAAAAAGTTTCGGAACAACATTTAAACTTGAAGCAATATTTTTTTTGTTCTGAAATAAATATCGTTTCAGAACTTTTCATATTTATTTCTTTTCGTTTCGGACCCCTGATATAAAATTAAAAACTTTTTATAAAATATTCTGTACAAATTACAAAAAAACTTGAGAACAGAATGAAAATATCTTCAAGTTAACCAAGATAAAGCTTATCATTCACTTAAATGCTCGGAGAGGAATTGTTAAAATTACTGAAATATTTCTAGCAATAAATAGGTGAGTATTGGATAATTAGATAAGTATTAAGCACACGAAATTTACATGTTAAAAGGGTACGTTCAAAAGTAGGTTGGCATTCTGAAAAATCCACAAATACTCCTTGCAACTTAATTTTGGCTTTAGTATTAAGATATCTGGTTTACGACATGCAAAACCAGCTGCAAAAAGTAATCTTTTATTCTGTCAAAGTATTTTTCAATATTCAAAATACAAAAATAATTTTCAATCAAATCAAATACCTATTCTAAAATTTAAGTTCAAACAAAGAAATAGATAATATGCTTTTATAACACTTTCAAAATTTCATTAGATAGCTGGTTGGTATACCACTACTTAATAATTAGAAGTAAAAGAATTTAAAAATCAACTATGTCGTCAAATTTAAAAATTTTAAATTGCTTGAGAAAAAAACCGAATATATTCGTCATATTTCTTTGAGAAAAAGTTAAGGTAAGGAAAAAAAACATGTAAGTAAATAACATTTTTTTTTAAGTCTTGATTGCATTGATATATATATATATATATATATATTCTTAAAACACTACTTCATAACACTAGTTCCTGTTAATTTATTTTTTCAAAAAAAAGTATCTATAGATATTTTAGTATCTTTTGAAATACATTATTAGTTTTCTTTTTTTTCAAATTTTCAAAGCATGTTATAAAAAAATGTTCCCCATTAGTTTCAGTCTGTTCGACAATCCTTTCGTCAATATATTTACAAAACTTTTACACCGTTTGAAATAAAGAGAAGACATTTTAAGTATGGTTATGGTTAAAAAAATTAATTGAATGGAAAAACATTTTTCTTAATCCAAAGGATCTACAGCTCTTGGAATTCTCTGGAAAAGCCCTATACTAGTGTTTTGATATAAACTTATAGTATAGTGTATCAAATTTTATAATCAGTTTAGATAATTTTATGATAATGGAATTCATTTGTAGAATATAATTCTAGTGGTGTCAAGTAACCTGTTAAGAAGTACTGAAATATATTGTGGGAGATTCAACAATCACCGTCCAAAATTTAGTCCTAAATATCATTGGGATCTTTGAATTATTTTTGTAGGTATATACTATACTATAATTTTGTTAATATAATTTATTGTCAGTCATATTGTGTTGTCAGTTTTAACATGTAATTTTATCTTGTAATACTGTGATATAGTCATTTATAATTTTAGCGAGTAACTAAGTTACTTAATTATTTAAATTGGAAATTTTTTTTTAACTCCAATTAACGGTTAATTTTAGTACCGTATGGCAACCCTATATATGTAAGTGATGGCTGTAATATGCATTTTAAATTTGAAAATATAAAACAAAAACTGATTTTATAAGCTTTATAAATATATGCAACAGAAACGTGTAGAATTGCCATATGTTACGGTAAATTACTTTTTGTAAAATCCAAGTTTCGCAAAGTTTTTGATCCCCTTATATCTTAACAAGAGATTTACTTGAAAATTTGAGAAAAGTTACATCTTAAAAAATTAGTAAAATCTAAGTTTGCTGATAGAAAACTTGAATCTTCCCTATTCAAAAAATGTTAGGAATTAAAAATTTAAGTTTTTTTAATGCCAGTAAATTTGAAGTTAAACGTTAGCTTTGAAGGTTTAGCATTATATTTCGACACATATTAACAGGTTTCCTTAATTGCATTGATCTTTTATTCTAAATATGAATATCATTATTAGGTCATTAATTTATAATGAATTGATTAAATAAATAATAATATTATCAATTTTTTTTCGTATTATAAATTTTTTCCTTAGTATTAAGGAATTATAATTATTAAATTTTTAAATCTTTTTAAATCTAATTAAAACTTAGTATGACTATGTATGACAGTACTTTCTTTTGTAAATGTACTTTTTGAAATCCTTGGTTTTTTTTCATCACTAGTTTCTTATTTATTTTTTACACTTTTTGTATGTTACTGTTTAAAATAAAATAAAATATTCGTTATAATCAAAGGTATGTAATGGTTGATTAAAGCAAAATTGAATCTATAAGTTTTCAAGTTATATTTTGATTTAAAAATTTTTTTACTTTCTTTGTATAGTCATTGCAAACTGCTTGAGATACAGGAGAAGAAGAATAAGAACAGGAGTATTAATATATAACTTTATATAATATACCAGAGGTGGCCATAACGCGGCTCTTGACGTCGATTGGAATGGCTCTTATGCAAAATTTTTAATAATTCCTATAACATTTTTTTTTTATAGAATAAATAAAAAAAAATTAAATTTTTTGTTATAAATATATAAAAAAATATTTATTTCATTTCTTGTTACAAATTTATATAAAACAAAGAAATAATAAGAAAATTATAGAAAATATTTAGAAGTTAGATTTGCTTGTTGATGCCTTACGCATATTGTCCATTTTAGCAGTTAGCCGCTTAAAGTTTGGTTGATGACTTGTTATGGCAGTTCGCAACAGCTCAGTTAAATGCTTATCAGTTAAAACCGACCGATATTTATTTTTAACAAATTTAAGTGTTGAATACAACGACTCACAAGAATACGAAGTACCGAAAATAGATATTAACTTAAGCGCACAATCTTTGATTTTTTTTTTTTTTTTTTTTTTTTTCTTTATTAACAATTCATTATTTTTCGTATAAATATAAGAAAAATTCTTAAATTCTAAAACAATATAAATTCTAAAACTATATAAATTATCTTATACTAGAAAAAAGTAAACAAAATTACAATATATTCCTATATGTAATTATTGCACATTATATATAACAATTAAATTTCATTTGTGTCGATCATAGTTTACACTTTCTGATCTAATAATTTTAAATAATTAATATGTGCCAATATACAGACAAGTTATTTACACAAAAAAAAAAAAAAAAAAGAAAAAAATTAAAATAGTAAAATAAAATAAAACAATGATAAAAATTTCATATTACTTAGTTTAAAAGAAGATTATATAGATTTTTACAAAAATTCTTAAATATTTTACAATTAATCTAATTTATCAATTACTTAATTTAATTTAATTTAATCTAACCACTTTTATGCAGACCATTTACCAATAAGAAAACATAAGCCGAATACGAAGTGGAGAATTCTTGACTATATAAATTATTAACTATATAGATTATTAAATATAAAATTATTGACGAATGACGTACTCTTTAACTCTTTTTTTGAAGGAATATAAGTTTTCAATAAGCTTTAATTCATTAGGAAGTTCGTTGTATAGTTTGAGACAATTATATAAGCAGTTATTCTGTTGGTTTCTTGTTTTAAAGAGTGATAAGTAAAAATTGGTTTTGTTTCTGGTATTGTAGTTATGTATATCGATCATTCTGTTTAGTAAAAAATTATGTTTAATTTCATTATTTGTAATCTTAAATGCTATCAAATACATTTCTATTTTGCATATATTCGTAAAACTGATGTATTGATTATCGTACAAGTTACTAGTAGGATAAAGTAGTGGGTAATTGTGGATAGTTTTGATGACTTTTTTATGGATGATATCTATTTTATTTAATAAAGTCATTGAAGCTTTGTTCCATATGGGATTTAAATAAATCAAGTTTGATATAATATAAGAGAAGTATATTTGTTTTAGTACATCTTTAGAGAAATACCTCCGAAGTCTTTTTATAATAAAAGCATATGGCGTAATTTTTTTTATGAGCTGATCAATGTGGTCATTCCACTTCATTTTGCTATCTAATAATAGTCCTAAATAATTAAAATTTCTCACAATTTCGATTATGCTTCCATTTACATAAAAATTAATATCTGAAAATTTTCTGTTTTCGAACAATATGATTTTAGTTTTTTTGACATTTAAAAGTAATTTGTGTTTTGTGAGCCATTGTTCAATAGAATTCAGGTCTGATTTAATGTCATTCCTTAATTCATTCTCGTCACCTTTTGCATATTTAACTACAGCATCATCCGCATATAGTTGAATTGTGCCTTTCAGATTTATATTTGCAAGATCGTTTATGTATAGCTTGAATAAAAGGGGTCCCAGAATTGAACCTTGAGGCACACCTTTTATTATTTCTTTTGATTCACTAAGCGTGTTATTTATACGCACTTTTTGACTACGTTTCGTTAAATAAGATTCGAAGTACATTTGTTCGTTAGTATTAACATTAATCTTTGAAAGTTTTAATAACAGTATTTTGTGGTCTACGCAATCAAATGCTTTTTGCAGGTCCAAGAAAAGGCAGCCAACAAATTTACCGTCATCCATTTTTTTGGAGATAAAGTCGGTTAGACTTAAGCACGCCGCTGTAGTATTTGATTTCTTTTCGAAGCCAAACTGCTTACAACTTAAAATTTGGTTTGTTTCAATAAAGTTATCTAACCGGTTTTTTACTACGGTTTCAAAAATCTTCGAGAAACAGCTTAGCACAGAGATTGGACGATAGTTAGTTAAGTCAGTTGAGTCACCATTCTTGTAAATAGGCGTAACTATTGCTGTCTTTAGTGAATTTGGAAAGATAAATGTAGAAAAAGAGATGTTTATGAAGTGAACTAAGATTGGAGATAGCCTTCCTTTATATTTTTTAACAAATTTGGCGGAAATATTATCATGACCTGTGGCAACTGTTAGTTTAAGATTATCGATAACGGAGTCTACTTCTAGTTCGTTTGTGGGCGTTAAATGGAAGCTTACATTCGGTGTTTGTGTGAAGTTGTTTATGTACACGGTGTCTATGGGTTGTTGACAAACATTAATCTCTTTGGTCACATTGATAAAGAAATTATTCGTTGCTTCAGCTATGTCGGTTTCATTTTTCAGATTTTTGTTACCTATATTTAGAACCTTTAGTTGGCAGGAGGAGGCTTTGGGATCTTTATTGTACATTATTTTTTTGTATAGGTCCCATAATTTTTTGCAATTACTTGGATCTCGAGCAATTTGGTCAGTACAATATTTCTTTTTGGCTTCAACTATTAAATTTTCTACTTTCTTTTTATAAAAATTGTATAACTCAGTTTCATACGGATCGTTGTTATATTTCCTTTTATATTTATAAAATGAATCTCGTATTTTTATAGCATTTATGATTTCATTTGTTATCCAATAATTTTTTTTTTTTTTTTTAAAAGAAATGGTCTTCGTGTTTCTTGCCACAAGATTGTTTAATTCTTGGACAACTTCATCAAAGTTTTCTGATGAGTTAATTCTAGACCAAGTATTATCAATGTTTATACTTTCATAGTCTAGAATTGTCTTGAAATGATTAGTTTTTTCAATTATAGGCTTGAGATTTATACTTAAAAATAGACTATTATGATCAGATAGGCATGTATTTGCTATATGAAAAAAATATTTATATTTAACTAAGTCGGTTAAAAAGTGATCGATTATAGTTTTAGACGATCTACCAATTTTAGGATATTTCTGTTCCGGAACCTGCTTCCAAAAGTCAATAATTGAACAATTATTCTGTTTTACTTGCTTCAACTTTTCATCTTCTTGGAGCTCCAGTAGCTCTAATTCTACAGCTACTATATCCGACGGAATTGGCGGTAATATAGGACAGCCATTCTTCAAAATATCAACAAGTAAGTGCTGTTAAATCACAGAATCTCTCGGTTATATCTTCTACTAGTAGGTGAAGCTTGCATACGTAATCTGTAACTATTATGTCATATCCGGGTAAAGTTTGTAAAATTTTACTGACACACGTGAAGTGTAACCATTTGGTATTTTCAAGTTCCGGGTTATAGAATATGGTTAAAACATTGCTTACTGAGAACCACCTTACTAAACAAAACCAAGGTACATCATCTGGAAGCTCATCGTTTTCCATTTCTTGTATAAAGGCTTTGAATTGGCGATGAGTCTTAGCACTTGATCGTATATAGTTGACGATTTTTAAAACTACGTTCATAATATTGTCATATTTAAAATATTTGGCTACAAGGTGTTCCCTATGAATAATGTAATGTACTGGGATAAAATTAGGATACAATGCATCAGCATTTAAAAGCCCCAAAAGCCCGTTAGTAGAACCCCTCATAGCTGGGGCGCCATCAGTTGCAACGCTGAATAGCTTTTTAATCGGTACAGAAATTTTTTTCAGTATAACATCAAGAGCTTTTTTTATATCTGAACCTTTAGTCGTATCATTCAGTGCAACAAGGTTTAACAGTTTTTCTTTGACATCTACATATTTGTTACATAACGAACAAATATGGCAAGTTGAGGTGTATCTTAAATGTCTGTGGATTCGTCTAAAGCTAGACTCAGGGCTGAGCAGTTTATCACATCATTTTGCAAGGTATTTATGATATCATCGCTAATAACAGAAATTCGCCTTTCCACAGTATGCCTGGATACAGGGATTTGCTCAATCAATTTTTTATTTTCTGGATCTAAAACAGATATAAATTGAGCAATATTTTTTTTTATGAATTCTCCCTTTGTGTAGGGCCGTTTTGTTCTAGCAATATTGAACGCCATAATAAATTCGGCCTCTGTTGTTATATCTATACCTCTTAATAAACATTGACATAACTTTTGTTTGTTGATTAAGTTTTGTTTTTAAGCAATATTGAACGCCATAATAAATCCGGCATCTGTTGTTATATCTGCCTCTTAATAAACATTGACATAACTTTTGTTTGTTGATTAAGTTTTGTTTTTAAGCAATATTGAACGCCATAATAAATCCGGCCTCTGTTGTTATATCTGCTTCTTAAATAAACATTGACATAACTTTTGTTTGTTCTCTTCCCACTCCGCCTTAAATTTCCTGTTCTCGTCTTCATATTTGCGTTTTCCAGACAGCATAATTACTTTTTATTTTTTTTTTTATTATAATTTTCACAAATGTAACCACAACTTAACTAGAGGAATTTTAAAAAACTACTGAGTAACACACGCAAAACTACTAATCTACACCAGCAAAAAGAATTTACTTTAAAAATATATTAACAGTTAAATTTAAAAAAAAAAACTATTTAACGCCTACTAATTTACGCAAAAAAAACTTTTTTCAGTTTAAATTTTAAATTTAAACTGATTCAAATTATTTTAGATTAACCCTATATATATGTATTGTTTTTTAATATATAAATGGCTCCTTAAAATATTAATTTGTAAATGTGGCTCCCAAAGTTAGTATAGCTGGCCACCCCTGTAATATACCTTATTATACCTTCATTTTGGAGTCCTTTAGATTTAATGACAAACTATCTAAATCCATAAAATTCTTAGAAGACAAACTCTAACCAAACTCAATAATAATAATAATTTGGATAAGACAAACTCTAACGGTAGTTTTATCCAAATCATAACTTTAATATATTATTGCATACTTGCATTTCTTAAAATTTGTCTCCTAATCGCAGCATATCTTAATTGTAATTTGGGTATTGTGTCAAAATTTACAAGTTATCTTTATGTTCAGGATAAAAGTGATTTTCTAGACATCCTTATTTAAAAAATCAAAACGGGTTTCTACGGTTTTAATAAATTATATGACAAGAGATAATGAATTTTTAATATGGAAGCAAAGGTACATAGAATATGCAATACATAATATAATGTGAAGATGCGGCTATACCTAAACCTATTCACAATATTTTACTTCAAAATCTATGAAAATCAAATCAACGATTCAATTATTCACATCTTCACCTTCAAATCTCACATAAATATGTATTTGGAATAGGTGCGTTTAAAATTGAAAAGAACTATTTATTTTGAACTGGAAAACTCATCAATATTCACAACCTCATTTAGTATAAATTTTCTAAAATCATCTTTTATTAGCCTATTTGTTAATCGCAAATTTATTGACTTCATCCTGTTCAAAAATCAAATGACAAAATTGCGTTTATTGATAAACGGATCTTTGACAAACATAAAACCCACAAAAACTAACAGAATATAAAAAGATACATCGTTTGTTGTTTTTCTTTTACAAATCACTTTAGGGCTTTAGTTTGTATTCACAAAAATCCCACAAAAGATTTTCCGATGAGTTTGCAAACATCCAAAAAAAAACAAAAAAAAACGAAATATCTTATTTATTCAAATGTACATAATATATTTTTCAAATAATTTCGTCTTTTGTTAAAAAAGATTTAGGTACTCAACTATAGATACTAGTGAAGATATAGATACTAAATGAAGAATTTAGATTGAATAACTGGTCCTGTCTTTTGAATTTTTATATAAACAGGTAAACTTTGTTGTCCTTTCATTGGTTAATAATATCCTGTATCTCCTACACTATAAATCTTTAGCGCAACAATATTAAATACTCCGCAAAATATTTTTGTACAGTTAATTGAATGCTTTCAAGTTAGTACTTAAAATCAGTTTAGTACCTACATCAATATCTCATCCACCACTTGTTGTGGTTATCAGATATTGATTTTCTCAAGTTTAATAGAAACATTCTTTTACTATTAACAGCTTAATAATACTTATACCTTTAAATAACCAAATGTTTGAATAAGGAACTAAGGTAATCTTTTTATTCTCACAGAATAAGAAAATAAAAAAAATATTTCAAAATAAAATTGACTTTATTGCGTTACACTTTTTGACTTTAAAAAAAAAAACAAATAATTTGTATCTCTTTCTTTGTTTAATTTCTTCTATTATGTTAGGTACCTACTTTTTTATTTTGAAGGAACCCAAGTGATTAATCAAATTTATTTTCATATGTTTAAAATTCTGTTGTTATTTATTTTGTGAATTCAAATAAAAAATGGTAGGTTGCACGGGTTATAAAATTAGAAATCAAATTATTCTTAAACTCAATAAATTCTCAAATTGGTATCTTGTGGAAAGATAATACAATTACAATATCATAATAAGTACAAACGGTATTATATATGTCAAGCAATTGTTATAATATAAATAGATACAACATTGTTATAGAACTGCTATAATAATAGCGTTAAAGAATGTCATTATTATGTTTACATCAATTATGGCAATGTTTAATATATTAACACACAAATAGAATATATTGTTGTGGTATATTTATTAATATATATATATATATATATATACAGGCCATAACAGAGGGTGGGCCATTTGGCTCAGGCCCCGAGTTGTGAAAGGGCCTCTATTTATTTCCTAATTTGATCACAGTAGGTGCGGAAAAATTAAGTTGAAATATTATTTTGAGTATTAATTTATTTTATTTTAACCAAAGATTTATAAAATATAACGAAACAAAAGTTATAGAAAAAATTTCAAGTTATTGTTATATGTACCTATGTACAAAACTTTTTTACCGAGTAGGCCAATTGCATAAAAAAGAATATGTTGAACTCTGAAAAATTCAAAAAAATTTTAACGTAGTAAGCCAATTGCATAAAAAAGAATATTTAATTTTCAATTATTAAAAATTTAACTATATTTCCTATTCAGTACAGTTTTAATTTTCCTATTGAGTATAGTTTTTGGTTCCGTACATAAATTTTAGTGATTTTAGCCAGACTTTTGGATTCCTTTGAACTTTTCAAACTTCATCAGATGAGGAAATAAAATCGAGAGCAAAAAATATGCACTTAAAATATCCAAAGGAAATTTCAAATGAAATAAGTATGTGATGAAATGATATTTTTAAAAAATATTTTTGAAGTAAACTTTGATATAGAATCATCTCCAGCTAAGTTGCTGCTAAACATTTTAGAAAAAAACCTAATTGGATTGTTTCCAAATATATCAACAGCTTTAAGAATATTTTTAAGTTTACCTGCCTCCGTTGCTTCAGCGGAACGCAGTTTCAGTGTGTTGAAAAGGGTTAAAAATTTTTACAGATCTGCAATGAGCCAAGAACGGTTGAATGGGCTATCAATTTTACATATAAATTCAGATATTGCACAAAATATTGATTTTTCAACTATTATAAAAGATTTTGCTACAACTAAAGCTCGAAAAGCTTATTTGTAATTTAATTATTAATTTCATACTTTTTAAATAAATTAAAAATAATAAAAGAACTATGTAAATTTGTTTTTTTTACTCAAACAAGAGGCCCCATATTTTTTATTGGCCTGGGCCCCCTCTCAGCTCTGCAAGGCCCTGTATATATATATATATATTATATATATGCTGTAATATATATTTTACAGGATTTAATTCGCGTAAAATAATTATTAGCATTAATCTATTTTACCAAACTCTTGTAAATTTAGAAGATGATTTGAAATTTTATTAAAAAATTGTGCAATTGTTTTTTTTTGTATAACTAACCATAGGCTCTGCTGCGCCACTTAAATAATTCAACTATGTAACAAAGAGTAAAGTTCTTGGTTTTTCTAATTGAGGATTCATTAATTGTTTAATTTCTTTAGAACTGGTATTTGTTCCTTCTACTTAATATCTGAAAGACAAGACATATGATCAAATTGTTTATTATGACCTAAATGATCCTAACCAACGTCATCCGCGCTGGCTGAGGGGAATGAATTTTAGTGACACTGTTCTGTATAATGAAAATTATTTTAAACTTTGATTGTCAACTGAAAAATTTATACTGAAAAATTTAACTATAAAAAAATTGGATAGAAACTATTTGAGAAACTTCTAAAACTTATGGGGTGGAGATTAAATATAGAATGGATTAATCGCCTAATTTTAATTATACATGAAGAATTCAATCGATTAATTATATTAAGAATTAAAACGAAACAATTTAATAGACATGTAGATTAAAAAGGGAGAGATAAATTCATTTTATACAATAATTGAAAACAAGTAAGGCTTGCAGTAGCTTATAAAGGCTAAAAAATTTAAAAGTTAAAAAGGTTTAAGTAATTAAAAACATAGCAGTTTCCTTTTAATTTCACTAAAATTTTTGGAAATACATACGCGAATTTCGTCTAAAATACACAGACTTCTTCGGCGCTTGTACGCGAGTTCATTTCCGATTGCTTCTATTGGAAGAGCCTGTCCTTTGAAGCTCAAAATAAAATGACGTTGTTTAATATAATTGTTTAATAAAGTTAGCAATTTCAAATCAAAACGAGGAAGATTATAGTTGCCCTTGTCAACTTTTAGATACCCGTGCATACCCACTATGGTGTATAAAATAAACCGTAATTTACTTCTCTTATACATTTAACTCATTACCCCATAATTTTGACGTAAAAAAAAAAAAAAAAATTAACAAAAAAAAAAAAAAAGTCACAAAACAAAAAACAAAATTTTCATTCATTGTCCCATAACTTTAGCTTAAAAAAAAAAAAAAAAAATTAACAAAAAAAAAAAAAAATCACAAAAAAAAAAAAAAAAGTTTTCATTCATTGTCCCATAACTAAAGCTTAAAAAAAAAAAAAAAAAAAATAAAAAAAAAAAAAAACAACAAAGAAAAAAAAAACAAAAAAAAAAAAATTGGCCCACCCTAAAAGTCCGATGGTCCGAGTGATGTCCAACTTTGCCAAGTAACTTGCCCTATTAATTTACCTGCCCAATTTTAATTTTAACCTTGTAGCTTTATTAGATTCACAGTTATTGAATCGAAAACTTTGTATGGCAGCCCTCCGAAAATGGGGCCCTAACATTTTGAAACTTCATATAAGTGCTCGATTCATTATATAACTAACCGTGTGTAGTTTTCAGCCTCGTAGTATAATTAGTTTTGAAGAAATTCATATTGGTGCAAAGAAGTTGTATGGCAGCCCCCCATAAATGGGGCCCTAACATTTTGAAACTTCATATAAGTGCTCGATTCATTATATAACTAACCGTGTGTAATTTTCATCCGCGTAGTATAATTAGTTTTGAAGAAATTCATATTGGTGCAAGGAAGTTGTATGGCAGCCCCCCGAAAATGGGGCCCTAACATTTTGAAACTTCATATAAGTGCCGGAGTCAATATAAAACTAACCGTGTGTAATTTTCATCCCCGTAGTATAAATAGTTTTGAAGAAATTCATATTGGTGCAAAAAAGTTGTATGGCAGCTCCCCGAAGCCTTGGTCCGATTTTAACCAAAAACAATAGGGAACCTAGAAATTGTCTAAAAATGACTTTGTGTGAATTTCAAGACTCTAGCCCTTTTAGTTTTTGAGTTATCGTGATGACACACGGACGGACGGACGGACGGACAGACACACATAGCTAGATCGACTAATTTTTCGATTCTGAGCCGATACGTACCCTTGACACTATATCTAGCTCGTCTAGATCGATGCGTTACAAACGGAGGAGCAAATCTAATATACCCGATGTTCATATATATATGCACGGGTATAAAGAATGTTTTGGCAGCAAAAATTCCTTTAAAAGTCATTCTAACAAACAAAAAATTACCAAGAAGCAATGTGCTATCTACAAATTATGTCAAATTGAAATCAAAATGTATTTCTTCCAGCTTTAATGAATGTAAACGAAACCAATTTGTAATTTAATTTAAAAGTTATTATAATTCTTCTTATTTTTACACTGTGTAGAAATACCCTACACCTATTTGGTTCAAATTTAATGAGATATCCATAAGTCATTTTAACACCATAAAAGCTGTTTTTAATTTGATTGCAAGACATAGCTAACCAAATTAAATTTATAATACTAAAAACATTTTCTAATTTTAGAGAACTATCTATTAAAAATTTTACACTATCTTACTAATTTATCTATTTAAAAATATTAAAAAACAAAAAAAACTTGAAATAAATGAAAATATATTTATTCCAATTCAGTTACAAAATGAAAAAATTCTAATTATTAAATTTTGTGATAAACAGCTAGTCAAAGCATAATATATTTAATAATCCAAATTTTTCAAAATTGCAATTATTTTAAATGGTTAGTTTATATACCTAATAGAAAAGCTTATAAACGCAAAATATGCAATAAATGTATTCTAAAATACAATTAAAAATTTAAACCTTTTCATATAATTCATTTAAATATAAAAATAAATTTTACATAAATGCAGCAAGTACCTTTGAACATAGCTGAACCACTACAATTAAGTATAAATTTCGGGGACACATACACATTTCAGGGAAATAGGAAATATATTCTTTGGCTTCGAAATTATACTCGTTCAGCCTCAAATCGATCAAAAGCTTCTAGAATCCGAACTCATTGACCAAACTCGACCAGAACCAATTCCCATGGTACTTTCATTATTAGTAACCTAGACTTTAAATTTCATCAAAATAGCGGCATTAATTTTTGAGTTATGGTGTTTTTAAGATATATGTTTGTTAGCCCTTGAACTTTTCAAAGGTTCCAGAACCCGAAACAATGGTACGATTTCGCCCATATACAGTCCCCGTCATACTTTCAATACTAGTTAACCCTTGTACACAATTGGAACGTTCTATCTTAATATTAAGTTACTAGTTTTATTAATTTCGATGATAAGCTACACTACTGAACTACAACTCCAATTGATCCAAAATTAGAGGGACACGCTGGATATAGTAAAGAACACCAATGTGCCAAATTTGAAGCTTCTACATTTGTTTCAAGTTACTATCTTTATTAATTTCGAAAATATGCTTTAAGGTCTGATACCAAATTTGGAGGTTCTATCTTCATTGGTTTCGGAATTATTCTAGTTTGGCCTAAATTCGATCAAAAATTTCTAAGTTCCGAACCGATTGTCCAATCCTCACCGTACGCAATCGCCGCCGTAGTTTCATTACCAATAACCTACAGCACAAATTTCATGAAGATAACGTCATTAGTTGTTGGGTTATCGTGATTTTTTATATATGTTCGTTAGCCCTTCGATCGATTAAAAGGTTCAGAATCCGAACCCATGGGCCAATTTCGCCCATATGCGCTCCCCGCCGTACTTTCAGTCCTAGTAACCTGCAGTTAAAATTTCATCAAGATAGCTCCATTATTTTTTGAGTTATCGTGCCTAAAAATGGCGGCAAAATCAAAATGATATCTCAATTTTGAACACCCTTTACTTTTCCATATCTAGCTCGCTTCCTTTAGGTGGTTACAAACACCATACCAAAGTTAATATACCGTTTTACCTATTTTATAGGTGTAGGGTAAAACAAATCATCTAGAACAGGCCCGTGCAAACTGCGGCCCAAAAAAGATATTGTGCGGCCCATTTAATAATATATTTTTTCATACTATTTCTTAATATTTTTTTTAATTATTTCAAAATATAATTTTATTTTAAACATAAAACCATAATTATGTGCGTTTCGTGGAGTAAAGTTTTCTATTTCTAACATATAACATAAATTGTACAATTTTAGGTGTAAGTATAAAATCTCGGATCAACTTCAAAATCTCTTTGCGTCTCAGATATTTTGTACTTGTTAAAATATATAAATGTGAAACTTAAAAATTACAATTTTTTTAATTAAACTGCAATTCATTATTCACAAAAAACACAATATCAACATTAACTTTTGGTACATTTATATATATTTTTTTATCATTAGGAAAAAATATTTAAAACAGACAAAAAATTTGCAACTTAGCAATAGCAACCACAAAAAATATTTGTAACCATACCAACCGTATACAAAATTAAGATTTTTGGATATTATTTTCTTGTGGAATTTCATTTCAAGTGAAACTTTTTCTTATGTACAACATAACAATCATAATTCAAATTTAAATTTTTTAAAAAACCTTATTGATTCTCCTTTTTTTAATTAATTTTCTCTAACAATAAGTAAGAAAAATAATAAATAATAAAAAAATTAACACAAATTATTTTAATTTTAAAATTATCATTATATTATTATTTTAAGATTATTAGAATAGCAATCGTGCAGTGCTGATGATGGGCTATGCTCGAAATGCATACATTTTATATTGATTAATTTTTTAAAATAATAAAATAATGATAATTTTAAAATTAAAATAATTTGTGTTAATTTTTTTATTATTTATTATTTTTCTTACTTATTGTTAGAGAAAATTAATTAAAAAAAGTAGAATCAATAAGGTTTTTTAAAAAATTTAAATTTGAATTAAGATCGATTCTACAAGGATTAATTTTATATTAACAATCATAAATAAAATTAAAAATTAATTACAACAACATATAAAAATTTAAAAAACATTATTTTAATATAAAATAAAGTGGTATAATTAAAAATATCTTTACTGAAAGGAAAAAGGAAAATACAAGAGGAAAATCGAGCATTCAATGAATCTTGGACTACCGATTATTTCTTTGTAAACAGCAAAAACAAACTAATGTGTTTAATTTGCTCTGCAAATATTGTTGTGATGAAGGAGTATAATATTAAGCGGCACTATATGCAAAAACATGCAGAAAAATATGAAAAATTAACGGGTGAGTTAAGGCAAGATAAAATTAGAAAAATGAAAATTGCCTTATTAGGACAGCAACAAATATTTACAAAAGTGTCCGCTAATGGAGAAGCTGCCACTAGGGTAAGCTATGTTATCAGCAATCTCTTAGCGAAGCGTATGAAACTTTTTCTGAAAGAAATCTTATAAAAGAATGCATTGAAGCAGCAACTGATTAAAATGAAAAACGTCATGAATATTGTTGTGTCCACAGTTAATTTTATAAGATTTCGAGCTCTTAATCATCGCCAATTTAAAGAATTTTTATTGGATCTTGAAGCAGAATATGGTGATGTAATTTATTTTAGTGAGGTTCGTTGGTTAAGCAAGGCTAAAGTTTTGCAACGATTTTACGATCTTTTGCCCGAAATTAAATTATTTATGAATATGAAAGGAAGACCTGTTGATGAATTCGATAACGAAAGATGGATTGCTGATCTTGCATTTTTAGTGGATACTACTAATCATCTTTCGTCTTTAAATATGAGCATGCAAGGTAAAAATTTAATAATATCTGAGCTTATTTCGAATATAAAATCATTCGTTGCAAAACTTGCACTTTGGGGTAATCAACTGGAGCAAAATAACGCTTTTAATTTCCCAAATCTAAAATCTTGTTCAACAACTGAATTTAAAATATATGCACGAGAAATTAGTGATTTAAATATTGAGTTTGACGAGAGATTTACTGAATTTCTTGCAAAAGAAAATGACCCACGTATTTTTACCTCTCCATTCAGTGTAAATATTGAAAATGTACCAAGTGCATTACAAATGGAAATTATAGACTTGAAATCCAACTCTGATTTAAAAGATATTTTTCAAGAAAGTGATGTTATTGAATTTTATAAAAAATACGTCATTGCAGATAAATTTCCGATGATGAGAAAAATTTGCATGCAGAATTTTATCTTTATTTTCCACAACATATGTCTGCGAACAATTTTTTTCTTTGATGAAGTTAACAAAAACAAAATATAGAAGCAGTTTAACAGATATTCATCTCAAAAATTCTTTGCAATTGGCTGTTACAAACATTATGCCTAATATTACCGATATAATGAGTAAGCACCAATTTCACAAGTCACACTAAATTTATTAAAACGTATGTTAATTTGCTAATGAATAAAATAAAATTATTTTGTATTTAAATTTAAATATACATATTATATATATTTTTCTAAATTCATGTTAATAATGATAGCATTTCATGCGGCCCATTGCTATACCCAAGTTGTAAGAATGGCCCGAATGTCAAAAAAGTTTGCACCTGATTGATCTAGAAATACAAAAAAAAAACAAAATCTAACGAACAAGGTAAAAGTAAAGAAAAATTATAGTAAAAATTTTGACTCTTGGTTTAAAGAATTTTTGGTTTCATTTAATAAAATAGTCAGATTAATATGATATAGTGCAGGACCAGATATTTGGGCTTACATTTCTAGAGAAGGTAAAACAATGTATTTAAAATTAATAATACCATATTGCACAAGCAAAGCATTAACTTTTAGACCTTTATTAAAAGCTTTTGTAAAAAAGCCTATATAGTTTCACTCTGTTCATCCATCCGTTTGTTAGTATGTCTACAAAAACTTTTACACTTTTTGCAGTAGAGAGAAAAAATTGTAACTACAGGTAAATATTGATATTGGTAAAGATTTTTTGTACCCCTACCCGTTACGGTAGCTGCAATATGAAAACGGTAAGCTACAGCTGCTTTTATAATCTTTATAAATTTTAAAACTGCAAATTCATAGGTTCACCATACGGTACTAAAATTCACCGTTATGAAAAACCAAATTTTTGACCTCTCATACCTTTTGATCGGCTCAAGCTAGAAACTAGAAAGTTAGATCTTAAGAAATTAGTACGATTTCAAGGGGTTGGAAATGCAAATTTAATTTAAACTGTAATTTAAATACTCGTTCAAAACTTTTTTTAAGTAATATACAAAATTTAAAGCTCCAATATTTTATTTCCCATTTTTATAAATCAGTTAGTTAGGCACCAGTATATAATATTCCCAAAAATGAACTAAGTATAAATCATTATATAATTTTGAATATGTGCTTTTTTTAAAACCCCTTTGTTTTTTTCATTACTTGTTTATTATACAAGCAGCTAAGAGTTGATAAAGTTCTTTAAATACATTAAAACCTTAAAATTAAATAATTTAATGTGAATAGATATTTCTTCTTAATTATATTCTTCTGACTTCATTTCATAATTGAAGAAGATTTTTTTTTTTTTTTTTTTTTTTGTCTTGGGGTAAGGATGGTGGAAATCGTCGAAAGATACTGAGCGCAACCACAGTTATGTGTGACTTTAACACACTAAAAACACCCGCCCTGTTTTAAAATATTAAAACTAGTCTTAGAGACTAACCATTAATTTTGCGCTAACTTTTTATGATCTACTGGAATTACAGACCTCCGTTAAGGTGATCTGAATTTATCGCTAGTTGGAGGGGCCTAGTTCTTTTAAGCCTTCTATTAACATTTGAAAATAGTAGAAGTTTTGACGCTTCTATGTTTATGTGACCTTCTAAATGGGTCTTATGTTTTATGGCATATTTTTTGATTTCATCGCTAACAATAGGAATTCCTAGATCCCTGTGTAAGTCGGAATTTCGTACGTACCAGGGAGCACTCACCATGTTACGTAGCACTTTGCTTTGAAATGTTTGAATTCTCTGAATATGTGTTCGTTTGGCACACCCCCAAAGTTGTACGCCGTACAACCAGATAGGCTTAATTATTTGGTTATATAACAAAATTTTGTACTCTATTGGCAATTTAGATTTTCGACCTAGGAGCCAATACATTTCTCTATATTTTTGTTCTAATTCTATTCTTTTCTTTTTGACATGTTCTTTCCATTTTAGCTTGACATCTAATGTCATTCCTAGGTATTTTGCCTTGTTTTCATGAGGAATATCTACCCCATTTAATTGTACGGCTGGGGGATTTTGAATAGGTTTATTTGTAAAATTTACTTGCACTGATTTCAGTTCATTTAGTTTGATTTTCCATCTTTTGGTCCAAAGATATAATTTATCACTTGCTTTTTGTAGTTTATTTGTAGCCTCGCCGACATTTGATCCTACTGCCATTATTGCAGTATCGTCAGCAAAAGTCGCTACAGTTATTTCTTGAAATTGGGGCAAGTCACTAGTATACAGCAAGTATAATATTGGACCCAAGATACTTCCTTGAGGCACACCCGCTTTAATTTCTCTCAGTGTAGAGTACTCTTCATCCTGTTTAATTCTAAACAGTCTATCAGTTAAGTATGATGAGAGTATATCTACATATTTTTTAGGTAATAGTTTCCGCAACTTATAAATTAAGCCTTCGTGCCAAACTTTATCAAATGCTTGTGCTACGTCTAGAAATATTGTAGAGCATATTTGTTTTTCTTCTAGAGCTTTCTCAATTATATCAGTAATTCTATGTACTTGGTCAACAGTAGAGTGTTTTTCTCTAAAACCAAATTGATAGTTTGGAATTAGTTTTCTATTTTTTATTATAGGTTTCAACCTTTTTAATAACAGTTTCTCAAAGAGTTTTGACATAATTGGTAACAGAGAGATAGGTCTATAAGACTTTGTTTCGTTTGGAGGCTTTCCTGGCTTAAGTATCATAATTATTTCTGCCACCTTCCAAACGTTAGGTACATAATTTAACCTTAACATAGCATTCATAATATATGTTAACATTGTTATCCCTTTTTTCGGGAGTTGTTTTAGAATGTCTGCAGTAATTAGATCGAAACCTGGTGCTTTTTTTGACTTCAGAGCTTTAATTTCTTCAACCATTTCTATATGAGTAATTAGTTCAATGGCATTTTCTTCTCTTCTGAAATCATTTTCAATGTAGAGGTCTGACTCTATTTCATTGGGCCGAAAAATTTCTTCCAGGTGATCTGCGAATGTTTCGGCTTTTTCTTTATTATTTTTTGCCCATTTACCATCCATTTTCCGAATTGGTGGGACTGGCACTACAGGTTTTTTCAAACTCTTTGTTGCTTTCCACAAAGAGTAATTTCTTTCTTTTTTAGCTGATAAATTCTCAACATATTTTTCATATGATTTGTTTTTTATTTCAAGAATTCTTCTTTTAAGATTCTGCGTTATTCTATTCAACACAGTTTTATCAGCTGGGTCATGTGTTTCATGCCATCTTCGTCTAGCTCTTCTCTTTAGTTTAATCATATTTAATATATCTCTAGGATAATTAGGTCCTGCTGTCATGTATGTACATTTTTTTGTATTATTCCATGCAGCATTTTGGACAATTTTATTAAGATTTTCAATTGCTAAATCTATTTCATCTTTAGTTGTTATTTTAACCCTTAAATTTATATTATTTTCTATCTCTTGTTTAAAGTTGAACCAATTTGTTGATTTATTAACAAGTGTAGGCTTATTTTGTTTCTTAACAATTTTTTCATGCAGGTTTAGTACGACAGCCGAATGGTCTGAGTCTAAATCCTCATTATTTTCTAGGCTAATAAAATTTGGAGATATTTTTTTTGTTATGAAAAAATCCAGTAGATCAGGAGTTTTATTTGTATCAGTAGGCCAATAAGTTGGTTCGCCTGTAGAATGAAAATAGCAACCCAACTCTCTAATAGCTTTCCTTAGCTCTCTTCCTCTTGTTGAGGTAAGTCTTGAACCCCAATCGATATGTTTGGCATTGTAGTCACCTCCTAGGATGAACCTATCCCCAAGTCGGTTCAAGAGGTCTTTAAGGATCATATTCTTTAAATTATATTTAGGAGGGCAATATAAAGCCCCAATGTTTAAATCCTGTTTAAGGGACTTAACACGTATTACTGAAAGTTGAAATTCATCAGTTTCTATTTTAAACTCTTCGTGATGCAGTAAAGAGTTTTTCACCAAAATTGCACTACCTCCTCGCGGCTTATTACTAGGGTGTGTCGCATTATAACATGTGAAACCTATTATTTTTAATTTTGACTGTCTTGTCATATGAGTTTCTGATAGGAGACACACATCAATGTTTTTAGTTTTGAGAAATAGCTCTAATGCTAGTTTTTTATTTAGTACGCCGTTTGCGTTCCATGTAGCAATACTAATTTTATTTTGGGCCATTATTTAGAAATTTTCTCGGAGTACTACTATAGCTTTTGCTAGAATTGTTTTCTAAATTGGTTATTCTTTTAGAGATATCGTTCATTGAATTTAACAAATTTTGCATCATCTGCATTAAAATGTTATTATCAGCTTTAGTGTTAGGTTTATGAATGCTATTTGTGCTATGAGTTATATTCCTAACGTTAGTGCGTTTTATTATTTTTTCAGCTGATTTTTCTAATGCTACATTATTCTGTTTTGTTGCACTAATAGGTTCTTTTGCTCCATTTTGTGATACTTGGGCATACGATAAACCGTCGATGACCCTGCTAGGATTTAAGCTTCTAGATTTAGGGTTAGGTGAATTCGACGCACCTTCTTTGGTATGTTTTGGATTACTTTTTTTTTTTTCTTTTGTAATTCTTTTGCAACTACGCACCCCCTATAGTTTGCAGGGTGTGCCTCAAGGCAGTTAGCACACTTCGGCGTAACCTTTTTGTCTTTGTCACAATTCGTTGATAGATGTGACCCTGCACATTTTACACATTTAGCTAGACGCTGGCAAAATTTTTGTGTGTGACCATATCTTTGACATTTTTTACACTGAGGAATCAGATTTGTTTTTTTCAGAGCTTCAATTTTCACTCTCATGTGCTGAATAAACTCTATTTTATAAATCTTATCAATGTCCTCAGTATTTTCAAATGTTAACATAAAAAGAGGTAGTTCAACTATAGTTTCCTCCTTATTCTTTTTAATTTTTTTTCTTTTGTTAACAACTTCAGTGATTTTAAAACCCTTACATTTAAGCTCTTGCTTTATATCTTCAGGATCGCATGAAGGATGCAAGTTCCTAGCCATAACTTTAATTGGCCTGGTCAACTTGTTTTCATAAGTATGCCATTCTAAATTAGCTTCATTTATGATTTTTGTTAGTTCTCTGTATTCCCCTTCTTTTTCAACATTAATCTTCAGTTGATGGTTATTCATCATATTTATTTTATAGTTAATTTGTACATCTTTCAGTATTTTATTAACTTTGGGGTATTCTACAACATTACTTAAGATAACCGGAGGAGGTTTGTTTTTTCTTGTAATTATGGGTTTATCAATTGAAATTTTTGGTTTAATCACCTTTAATTTTTCTACACTATTTTCTTTGTGTATTTCTGGTGAGTGCTCCGCTTTTCTTTTTTTCCCTGTACGTTTTACAATCCACTCGGTTTCCCGAGTTAGTTCTTCTTCATCTGTACAGTATTCTACTGCACTTTTAGTTAATTGCTTTTTCTTTAGCATTTTATTTTCTTCGGTTAGAGTGTGAATCTGACTCATTAAGTCGCTACACATTTTCTCTAGTTCACTTATTCTTAAATGAAACTGTTTCTCTACTGTAATACCCACGTCTAGGGGTTTATTCTGACCGTCATCGTTAGACATAATTTTTATTAAATTCGAACCAGTAATATTTCTAGTGACATTAGCCTGGATTCCCGCTTTGTCACTGGTTTTTTTTTCAACTACAGGTGGTGATCTTCCCACTAAACCGACCTTTTTAAAAGGGTCGGCTGCGTTGAACGTAGATACATTTTTAACCACTGGCGACTTAACTAATCCCTTTGTGGAATTAGCCAAGCCCTCGCCGGCAGCCGTGGTCTCTGCCGACATTTTGGTAGATATCCCTACCATATTTTTATCTTTATTTGTGTTCATTATTTTATATTGTTATATTTTGTATTTTATACCTACTACCAGGTATTTTAACTGCCGCCCCTTTGGGGAACCGACGCAGACCAGAGAGCCGTCCATTCTGGATCAGTCGCTTCTGGATTTCCGTTGGATTTTAGAGGACTCGTACCCCAAGCATTCCTTACTGCGGATGTTTCTAAGCCCCAATCCGCCGGGGTCCAATTGAAGAAGATCAGGGCCGGCGCTTTCATATGCACAGTATGCACAGTAAAACAGGGCGCCAGAATTTAAGGGCGGCAAATTTTCAATTGAAATTAAAAAAAAAAAATTTTTATCTAACAAAAAATTATATAATAATAAAATAAGTATTGAAAAAATGTATTCGAAATTTTTTTTTTCAATATCATATAAAATAAAGCATGTTTTATTTTTTACCTATCTACATTTTATAATTTAAGGAACAGCGATTTTTTGGTGTTCATTTGTATTTATTGTGGTTATCAAATTTTTTCCATAGATTAGAGAATAAGAAAATAAAATAATATAACTAAGTTCTCTTTCACAGCAGCTATCATAAAAATATTGAAAGAGTAATTTATTTTTCTCTTTTCTAAATTCTTCTAATAAGTAATAACATTCCTCCTAACATTCATATCAACAAGCTATTGAACAAAATTATCAATTTAAAAAAAGTGCACCTTATACAACAACAAAATCTTATAAGACCAAAAAATAACATTTTTATTTTTGTACTACATTTTCTAATTTAAGGAACAGTGATTTTTTGATGTTCATATGGCTTATTTTATTACAGAATCAGAAATGAGAAAATAAAATAAGTAAATAACATACTACTCTTTCAAATTTCAATATAAATTATTGAAATAAGAGCAATTTATTTTTATTCTTTATCTTTTATTCTTTTCTTTCTTATTCATGATTCTCTTAAATTTTTCTTTGATTATGTTGTATTCTTATTCTTTTGATTCTTACTTTATTAATTGAGATTTGAGAACATTATAATAATAGCTGTGTGTTTATGTGTATATATAATACATATAAATATAATACTAACTATATAATAATACTATAAAATTTGAGAGCAGTACCCCAATTATTATTTTATTAATATATTTGTCAAAGATGAGGTGTAACAAACGCATTCAATTAAATGTGTTTTGTTGGATGTGTTCAATTATAAATAAATTTATTTAATATATTTTGAGTAATAGTGGATAATAGTGGAACTTTTGTCTTACTTTGTAATAGACGTCCCACAGTGTTTAATTTTCTTTTACTGATTTGTGTGCCATCTATATGTGAAAAGAAATACTAAAACTACATTAGGAATTTCGATATTTTTCCTGTTTCTGGTTAGATAATTATGAATATTCTCCCTATTTTGAAGTTTTAGTTTTGACTTAATATTATTGTTCAGGATATTATACATGTATTTACATTTTGCAAAGTAAATTAGTTGGTTAATATCCAGTGTATCAATTATTATTATTATTATTTTATTAATATATTTGTCTAGAATGAGGTGTAACAAACGCATTCAATTAAATGTGTTTTGTTGGATGTGTTCAATTATAAAAATTATTATTATTATTTTATTATTATTATTATTATTATTTTATTATTATTATTAATATATTTGTCTAGAATGAGGTGTAACAAACGCATTCAATTAAATGTGTTTTGTTGGATGTGTTCAATTATAAAAAAATAAAATATTAACGTTTTGTTGGATGTGTTTTATTTTAGAAAATAAAATATCATAAATTATCATAAGCAGGCCAAAAAATATTTTATTTATTTTTAATAAAAAAAAAAAAATTTTTTTTGAAATAAAATTTACTTATTAGTTTATGAAAAATTTCATTTCAGTTTTAAAAATCACAGAAGATTTTCTGGAAATTTTAAATATATAGTAAGACATTTTGTAAATAAAAACTAAGAAGACAATGCTTCACAGGAACATTTGTGTAGTAAGTCTTAATAATTTTCAGTAAAAATCTGAAATAAGGGCGAAAGCCCAATGTATGCTTTGATGCATTGCTTGGTTTGCTTAAGCAAATAAACCAAGAAATGTATTAAAGTAATTTCAAAGTTTCCCCTCATCTCGCTCTGAACTCTACCTCATGTATCTCTCATCCCTTCCTTCATAACTTTTTAATTATTTATCTATTTAAAAGTTAAAATGGAAAAAAATTATGTAACAACTGAAGGTTGGGAAAGTGGGTTCAGGTATACAATACCTCTGAGTTCAATGCACCACAAAAACCAGACAAAATAGATTTTAAACTTAGTTAGGGTTAGGTATATTAAAAAAATTTCAAATAAAATTTATAATTTGCATTTGATAATGCAAAACTCAATTCAAAAATCAACATTTATTTAATACAATTTCACGTACATATAAATAGATACATTATTTAGCATGTTAAATAGGTACATTATAGAACGGTCAGCCTTCAAACAAGTATTTTGATTTGAATCTAAACAAAGGAAACAATATAGAATGTATAACAACATTTTTTAAAAATGTATATACAAAACATTAATAGTTGGAGAAATAAATCATTATTGAAACAAAATAAATCTATTTCACATCTCTTATTAACACAAATTTATCGAACTTAATTTTAAAAAGTACGTAATTAAATAAAAAAAAAATATTAATTGAAATTAAAAAAACATTTCACCAAGAAGGGATTTGAACTAACAGCCCCAAAATTTTATCAAATTCAAAACATAAAAAAGGTAGACTAAATAAATTATTCATCTTCAAATTTTTAAGATACAACAACATATAAGTTTTTGTTTTTTTTGTACATAACTATAGAATTGAAGCATAGTCTGTATTACGTAGAATGCAACGGTTACCATTTTATTTAAGAAAATGGTATTGATATATAATTATTTTATTAATATATTTGTCAAAGATGAGGTGTAACAAACGCATTCAATTAAATGTGTTTTGTTGGATGTGTTCAATTATAAATAAATTTATTTAATATATTTTGAGTAATAGTGGATAATAGTGGAACTTTTGTCTTACTTTGTAATAGACGTCCCACAGTGTTTAATTTTCTTTTACTGATTTGTGTGCCATCTATATGTGAAAAGAAATACTAAAACTACATTAGGAATTTCGATATTTTTCCTGTTTCTGGTTAGATAATTATGAATATTCTCCCTATTTTGAAGTTTTAGTTTTGACTTAATATTATTGTTCAGGATATTATACATGTATTTACATTTTGCAAAGTAAATTAGTTGGTTAATATCCAGTGTATCAATTATTATTATTATTATTTTATTAATATATTTGTCTAGACTGAGGTGTAACAAACGCATTCAATTAAATGTGTTTTGTTGGATGTGTTCAATTATAAAAATTATTATTATTATTTTATTATTATTATTATTATTATTTTATTATTATTATTAATATATTTGTCTAGAATGAGGTGTAACAAACGCATTCAATTAAATGTGTTTTGTTGGATGTGTTCAATTATAAAAAAATAAAATATTAACGTTTTGTTGGATGTGTTTTATTTTAGAAAATAAAATATCATAAATTATCATAAGCAGGCCAAAAAATATTTTATTTATTTTTAATAAAAAAAAAAAAATTTTTTTTGAAATAAAATTTACTTATTAGTTTATGAAAAATTTCATTTCAGTTTTAAAAATCACAGAAGATTTTCTGGAAATTTTAAATATATAGTAAGACATTTTGTAAATAAAAACTAAGAAGACAATGCTTCACAGGAACATTTGTGTAGTAAGTCTTAATAATTTTCAGTAAAAATCTGAAATAAGGGCGAAAGCCCAATGTATGCTTTGATGCATTGCTTGGTTTGCTTAAGCAAATAAACCAAGAAATGTATTAAAGTAATTTCAAAGTTTCCCCTCATCTCGCTCTGAACTCTACCTCATGTATCTCTCATCCCTTCCTTCATAACTTTTTAATTATTTATCTATTTAAAAGTTAAAATGGAAAAAAATTATGTAACAACTGAAGGTTGGGAAAGTGGGTTCAGGTATACAATACCTCTGAGTTCAATGCACCACAAAAACCAGACAAAATAGATTTTAAACTTAGTTAGGGTTAGGTATATTAAAAAAATTTCAAATAAAATTTATAATTTGCATTTGATAATGCAAAACTCAATTCAAAAATCAACATTTATTTAATACAATTTCACGTACATATAAATAGATACATTATTTAGCATGTTAAATAGGTACATTATAGAACGGTCAGCCTTCAAACAAGTATTTTGATTTGAATCTAAACAAAGGAAACAATATAGAATGTATAACAACATTTTTTAAAAATGTATATACAAAACATTAATAGTTGGAGAAATAAATCATTATTGAAACAAAATAAATCTATTTCACATCTCTTATTAACACAAATTTATCGAACTTAATTTTAAAAAGTACGTAATTAAATAAAAAAAAAATATTAATTGAAATTAAAAAAACATTTCACCAAGAAGGGATTTGAACTAACAGCCCCAAAATTTTATCAAATTCAAAACATAAAAAAGGTAGACTAAATAAATTATTCATCTTCAAATTTTTAAGATACAACAACATATAAGTTTTTGTTTTTTTTGTACATAACTATAGAATTGAAGCATAGTCTGTATTACGTAGAATGCAACGGTTACCATTTTATTTAAGAAAATGGTATTGATATATAATATATGTATATGTAATATATGTAATTAAATTAGAAATAGTTCTTAATTAGAAAAAGTTCTTCTTTCAAGTGACCTTCCGTCATTCTGTGACGGGCCAACAGCTAGTTTTAAATAATCACTTAAGTTACAAACCCTTTTTTTTTTTTTTAAATAACGACTTAATTTTTAAATTTTTAGCGCATTTTCACTTAAATGCTGCTCGATTATAAATTGAATTTCAAGAAAAAAACTTATGGTCACATAAGTTTTTATTACAAATGTAACTTTTCTTAACATTTGATTTGGAAAAAAAACTTAAAATACACTTAAGTGATTTTTACAAAACAAGCTAACAACCATAGAAAAACACTTAAATACTACTTAAGTGGTTTTGTCAAAACAAAATTAATTCAAATTTTTATTTAAAGTAACTTAAGTTCTTATTCAAAATAAAAAAAGTTTCCCGCGCAATGTAACGATTAATTTTGAAAATTAACTTAAAAAACTTAAGTGATTTATATCAAAGTAGGCTTTAATTTTTAGTCGACTTAATATAAATAGAAGTGGTTATTGCAAAGAAAAAGTCATTCAAATTTGAATAATAAGTGATTTAGAACCTTATAAGAAAAGTAAAAATAAAAATTAAAACAAAGTGTAATTAGAAAAATTAGAAAATACTAAGTGAATATTAAATTTAATTTACATTAAGAAGTGAAGTAAAAACAATATTTTGTAAAACTTTTATAAAAAAAAAGTCGAAAATGTCATCAAGAGCGAAAATGATGTTGGAAATGGCAAAGGAAATTGTAAAAGAAAGAAAGTCTAACGACCAACTCCAACTAAAAAGTTCAATTAATGGAAAAGAAAATAATATGTCGCTAATGAACAATAATTTAGGTGAATATAATAATATTATTCTTTTAATTTTAATATTATTAATAAAAGTATACAATATATTTATTTAATAAAGACATTATGGACATTTCGTACAATAAAGAAAATGTATTAGATGATTTATCGTTATTGGATGATTTTAGTGCTGATAGTATATGCGATCCAGACTATATTCCCGAAGAAGAAATTGAATCTGAGATTGAAAGAGAAGGAATGCTAATTGAAGAAAATATTTGTGAATTTTTGACAGAAGATAATCAAGTTGATTTGCAAAATCTGTTATCTAGTCCGTTCAAAAATTTAAATTTTGAAATAAAGTTACCTGAATCATCACAACAACTATTAAATGATGAAAAAATTTTGGCTACCGTCGAGTTTCATACCAAAAACCAAATCAAGAAGCTTCGAAATACTGGAAAGGAATATATTAATTTAAATAAAAAAGTTGTAAGAAGCAGAAAATGTATTCCTTTATCAGATTGCCGAAATATGTGTAAAACTAATTTAAAGTTTGAAGAGCAAAAAAAAATTTTTAATGAATATTGGTCATTAGGTGATTACAAATCTCGTATACTTTACGTAGCTTCCTTAATAGAGATACGACCAGTGAAAAGAAAAACTCAAAATGGAAGAAAGAATAGAAATCACACTTATATTTATAGTGTAACTCCAGGCATGGATAAAATTAGTTTATGCCAGAAGTGTCTTTTGAAAGTACTTGGTGAAACGGACAATTTTATTAAAAGTGTTGTAAAAAAAAAATGGGAAATGACGATGGAGTCAGTCGTTTTTCTGATCAACGAGGGAAAGCTATTCCTAAAAATAAAATTTCTGAAGAAAAATTACTTGAAGCAAAAAATCATATTTTAACCTTTCCCATTTACGAAAGTCATTATTCTCGGAAACACACCTCAAAATTATACTTTGGTCCAGACTTAACATTAGCACTAATGTATAGGCTATATTCAAAATCTTGCACAGAATATATTTCATATACCAAATATCGTATGATATTTCAAGGTTAGCAGTCTCTTAATTATTATCTTTCTATTTTATTATTATATTATTGATTAACAAAAAAAATTTTATTATTAGAAAATATAAACATTTTTTTTACAGAAATGGGAATAAAATTTAAAAAACCTCAGTTAGATACCTGTGGAAAATGTGATCTTTTTAAAATGAAAATTAATTTGGAAAAAAATGAGAAGGTTAAACAGGAGCTGATCAATGATAAAATAGCACACCAAGAAGCTGCTGATCGAGCATATGCAGAAAAATCCAAAGATAAAATACTAGCCGAAAATTCTGATACTTTAAAAGTATTCTCGTTTGATCTACAGCAATGCCTGCCAACGCCATTTTTGAAAACAGGTGAATATTTTTACAAAAGACCTTTATGGACTTATAACTTAACGGTTCATGATGCAAAAACGAACAATACGAATTGTTTCATGTGGCACGAACTGCTTGCCAAACGAGGTGCAAATGAAATTGCATCATGTTTATTTCAACAGCTTTCTGAACTTTTACCTGAAGTTGAATCAGTAGTATTTTATAGCGATTCCTGCCCAGGTCAAAACAAAAATTCAATTGTAGCATCTATGTTCTTAATATTTATGCAATCAAGCAGGAAGATAAAAACGATCGATCATAAATTTTTAATACCAGGTCATACTCATATGGAGTGTGACAGTGACCACGCATTGACAGAAAAACAAAAGAAAACGACAAAGATGCAGTTACACCATCCTCGTGATTGGTGTCAGCTTATCCGATCTGTGGGAGTAAGAAAAAAATTTAATGTGGTGGAAATGACTCAAGAACATTTTTTTGATTTTGGCAAAGAGTCCAAATTATTAAAATTCAAAAAAAAAACTAAAAACGGAAATGAAAATAATGAAAAGTTTGAATGGCAATCAGTTCGCTGGCTACGTTTTACTAAAGAATTTGGCAAAATATTTTATAAAAATTCATTTGATGAAAGCGAAGCATTTAAAGTGCATGATGTTAGTAATAAACAACGTACTTTGCAAATGTCTAATGTCAGTCAATATTATAAAACTATGTTAAAAATACAATCCAAAAAAAGAGATGACTTAATTTCAATGCTTCAATACATTGATCCGCAATATCATAAATTTTACACTGACATAAACACGGAATCAGAGATCGAGGATTATCATTCTGATATTTACGAAAGCGAAGACGATCAAATGTAATTTTTAATGTCACTTTGTAAATATATAATGTAATTTAATTTATCTTCAATTTATTATTTATTTTATATTTTTTGAATAAATTTAATTTTTGTTATTTTTAGTTTAAGTTTTTAATTTTTATTGTTAAATAAAGTGAATTTTCTATGTTAAAAACAACTTAAATTGATTTTATTTACTCTAATACATTTTAATAAAACACTTAAGTAAACTTAAATTACGAAATTTTTAGAAAAAAGTTTTGAAAAACCACTTAAGTACACTTAATTTTCGAACTTTTCAGAAAAGAGGTTTGTTAAATCACTTAACTTAAAAAAATCGATTTTTAGCTATGTTGAATATCTATTTAAGCATTTTGTTAATTAAAACAGTTTTGTAGTATAATTTAGCTGAAACTTGCAAAGAAAATCAACTTCTAGCTCAATTCGGTCTCGGTTTAAAACGTTTTTTGTCTCTCCTGAAAAGTAGTACTTTTTAACTTAAGTGGTTATGGGTTGCAGCCACAGATATATTTGTATAAATATACAAATACCATGGTCCATGATTAGAGAATTAGAACAAAAAACATTATTAAACATAGGTATTCACTATTTTTGATATTTTCTTAAAAAATGTTATTATTTTTAGTAGGTACGTACATGAAATATTTTTATATGGAGGAACAAAAAAAAAACACTGTTCTGTCATCTGTGTGTTATTTTCTTAAAAAATGTTAAATGTTATTATTTTTAGTAGGTACATGAAATATTTTTATATGGTGGAACAAAAAAAAAACACTGTTCTGTGTGTTATTTCTTAAAAAATGTTATTATTTTTAGTATAGGTAAGGTATGTACATGATAGAAATATTAAAGAGAATGAAGAATTATAAATAATTATATTTGTAATCTATAGACTATAGAAATAATAAAAAACGAGGAAGAGTGTAGTAGAGTAGACTGTGTCAACTCTGGGATACCCGTATGACCGTAACATATACATTATATCATCCGGTTAATTACTTTTGGCAAAATTTCAAACATTCAGCTTTATTAGGTGTAGAGTAATGCTCATATAAAAGAAGGAGTTGTATGGCGGCTACTCGAACCCTCAGCAGTAGACCAACTAAATTTTGCAGTAACTTTGGCCATTACACTAAACTATTTTTTGCAAAATTTCAGACACCCAGCTTCATCAGGTGTAGTGTAAAACTCATATAAAAGAGGGAGTTGTATGGCAGCTACTCGAACCCTCTGCAGTAGACCAACCAAATTTTGCAGTAACTTTGGCCATTATACTAAACTACTTTTGGCAAAATTTCAGACACGCAGCTTCCATAGGTATAGAGTAATGCTCATATAAAATTAGAAGTTGTATGGCAGGTACTCAAACCCGTGAACGAAAATGGCTGAATTTAAAACTCGATTCCGTTTTTTGCATAAAAACGAATTTGTGAAAATTTCATAATCCTAGCTCCACTTTTTGAGTTATCGTGATGACGGACGGACGGACGGACACACGGATGGACGGACATACATAGCTAAATCGATTTATTTTTCGATTCTGATCTGAATTTTTTTTAATGCATTTTTTATTTAAACTGCCTTTTTAATGTCAAATCAAATTATTTTTCAAAAGTGGCGGTTGGAATTATTTTTTTGGTAAGAAATTTAAAAATATTTGTGGAAAACAGTAGTTTTTAATATTATTTAATAACTAAAATATTTATAAATTTCTATAAATAATACATATTAATTAAAACATTTGAAAAATTTAAATATCTAAATTCTCATTTTTTAAAAGTTATAAAAATTTTATTGTTTGATTGTTTTTTTTTTTAAATTTAGTGCAGTAAAGCTTAAAGATATTGTAATTTGTAAGTACATTTTTATTTTATTAGTAAAACCTTTTATTTTTGAATTATTTTTTACATTTAAATTAAAAAAGAAATTTCTTAAAAATGTCAACAAAACGTAAATTGTCAGGTCACGCTTATAGACAAAAAAGAAAGCAAGTTGAAATTTCTCTAAATAAACAGAAAAATGCTTTAGATTCATTTTTTAGCAGAGAAAACTCTGATGTAAATACAGATACTTTAAATGCTCAAAATGTTGCAATTGTACCTAGCTGTTCAAATTTTCAAGAAATAAGATTAGAATCAAATAAATCTAGTTCCTTAAGTGATATTTCTTGTAGTTTAGAAGATCCCGGAATTTGGCCAGATCTAAATGATAATATAATTAGTTATTTAGTAGAGAAAGGTCCCAAACAAATAGACAACATAGCTTTTCCCGTTTCATCTGGTAGAAAATTCAATGCTAAGCATTATCAAAGAGTCTTAGCAAATGGGGATAAAATTCAAAGATCATGGCTTATTTATTCAATTTCTAAAAATTCAGTTTTTAGTTTTTGCTGTAAATTATTTAAAAAAAATTCTACTAACGTCATTTCTAGTTCCGGTTATAGTGATTGGAATCACATAGGAAAACTGCTTAAAGACCATGAACAAAGTTCAAATCACTTCGAATATTTTAAAATGTGGAAAGAATTTGAACGACGACTGACAACTCAAACGACAATTGACTCAGACTTACAAAAAAATTTATCGAAAGAGGTTCAACATTGGCGAGATGTCTTGAAACGACTTTTAATTTTTGTAGAATTTCTCGCTGTGCAATCTTTAGCATTTAGAGGTGGTTCGGATACTTTATATAAAAAAAATAATGGTAATTTTTTAAAGTTAGTGGAAGCCATCGCAAAATTTGACCCAGTTTTATCGGAACATTTAAGGCGCATTAATAACAACGAGACTCAAAAAGACTCAAATATATCTTTAAAAAAAATGCATTGAAAGTTATACCTCAAGGGTGATGTGGAAACGAACTTTTCAGGGCGGCGTTTTCAAAAAGTGCACAGGGCGCCAAAAAGCGTAGCGCCGGCACTGAAGAAGATATATACTATAAAAATTATATTACAAAAATTATCATAATTAGCTTCCAAAATAAATCTTTTTAAAGATCAAAAACCATTGATTACAATGATAATCATTGTTCCAGGTATTCGCCTGTTAAGTATTAATAGAAGATAATTCCTTAATTAAAATTTTTTATTATATACTCAGTACTCATTTTTTATAATGTCTTAATGGAAGAAGTATCATAACCTAATCTTCTTAATTGTATGTACATTTTTATAATTAAAATGACAAAGTAGCTATATAATATTATCATCATATTTAATCACTTGAAGTTTTAAATTAATTAAAAATGGAAGATATGTGATGGTACTGTAAAGAGAATAATAAAATTTATAAAAATTGCGTTTTTAAGACCTTATGGTATTTTGAAGGAAATGTTATAAATTAAAGTCGTATAAACCAATGGGTTACTATACCCCCTCTGTAGTTACTATACCCCTAAATGACCAAATATGATTTAAGAAATACAAATATTTACTATAAACAAAATACTATTACTTACTTTTATTAATTGAGAGAAGTATTGAAGAAGCACAATGGGCTACAAAGCCTACGTGTTAGGATGACATATGCTTTCCCTCTTATCAAAACAACAAAAACAACACCAACAATAATAATGTGCCCTCTAAACATACTTATGCTACCTTTTAGATGAAAGGTATTTAAAAGTACACCTAGGCGCTTGCCAACACTTTGGCCAATTCAGAAAAGCAAAACATTATTTTTAAAAACATTTTCTTTTATAGCTAAAATTCTATAATTAATATTCGTTCATAAATTATTTCAGACAACCATTGCGATATTATAATAAAAAACGTTTCTAATTTTAATCATAAATAAATAATATTCTAAAATTGATTATTTAACTAAAGTAATAACCCACTTCCTTACATTATTACAAAAAAGAACTGTCTTACAAAAAATTATTAATTCAAAATGTTAGTGACATGTCAGAAGTCCGAAGGCCAGAAGCCCCATTTGGACTTTTAACTAATTTGATTGAGTCAGAAGTCCCATATGTCAGATGAAATGAGTCAAAAGTCATATTCAATATTTAATATGGATAAAGATTTTGAGAAAAAACGTATAGCCCTGTGATTTTGTAATCGCCTATAAAAGTCCAATACTTCCAACAACTACACTAATTATTTTCCATTTTTTAACAAAATGCGAATTCCGCGGATCGGGCGCCATCTCGCACTCTATCCATTAACGTATCGATCAAGGCGCGCGTTTTGGTCGAGTTTTAGCGTTTTGCGATCTAGTATTCGTCGCGTATCTATTCGAAACCGACGGAGCACGTTTGACATCCTTCATTGTGCAATTGGTTCTAGGCGTATGTGATTGTAGCCGGGTACCACTCTATTGTAGCAAAATAATATTTATATTATATCTAGAATATTATTTATATAATATTATCTGAAATTCTGAATAAGGAGGGATTTTAGAATATAATTTTCGGCATCAAGGTTTAATACGACCTTTACAATATTTATAATATATAGTATCCATCCACCTATATGTATATTTGAGATTTTGAGTTAGAAGAGATTTTATAATTGATTACAAAATCACGGGATGTATATATTTGAATCTGATGGCGATTTTATGGTCGACAGAGTAGTAATAAAGTTAAGTATAAAATAAAGTCTTCAAAACTAAAAAATTCATATAAGTTTATAATAATATCTAATACATTATGGTATACCATATATTACATAAGAACTTTTTATAAAATCCAACTTTATATAAACTCGGTAAGTTCGCAATAAAAATCTTGGAAAAATTTTCTTTTAGTTTTATTGGAAATTTATAGTTTTTGCCTTCCTTATAAACTTTTTTATGGTATTTAGAATCTTTTTTTTAAGGAAATAGTGCATGTTTATAAAAAGTAATAATTTAATATTTAAAGCTTCAATATTACTTGAGCAATAAAAATATCCTTATAAATTTACTACATACATCTTCTAATCTCTAAATTTGAATTATAGGACCTGATTTTAAATTAAAAATAATAATCATAAAAATTACTAAAAGATTTACCAGATTATAAATTCTATTCAATTGTTGCTTAAAAAGATGTTTAAATTTTATTTAATTTTAAAAAAATTTAAAAAAAAAAGGAAATCAAAATTTAAGAGTCAAAGAAATTTTTTATGACTATGCCAACTTAGATGACGCACAAAAGTTGTTTCAATTAAGAATTCGAATAAATAAATAATAAATTCTCCAAGATTTCGAATAAATAATTTCAAAAAAATTATACAATTTGTTAGTATCAATAGATATTATGTCTAATTAACAATGTATAAGATAATTTATTTAGTCACAAGTTTCTCGATGGTGACCTGAATTAAGGTCATGCGAAATAAGCCCCCCCCCCCCGGTATTATTTCACGTTTAATAAGAAATAACGCCCTGGAGTCTTATTTCTAATAGTAGTTGAACTATGACTTCTATGAGAAACTAAGCCCAGGGTATCTGTTTCAATTTAATCTTCGAATTCTTGAGAAATAAAGCCCCAAGATATTTTATCTCATTAAATATGTAATAAAATCCATTTTTGTAAAATTTAAACCTGAAAAAAGTTTAAAATAAAAATATATAAAGTTAAATATTAGATGTAAAACAAAAATTCGAGATTCTATATTAGAAAGCATATTTAAGTTGGTTAAAAAATCAAAGTTAACCCTTTTTCCAAAGTACTTACAAATTAGTGTATGCAAGACTTTGGTTACAAAATCAGATATAAATGTGTAGTTTATAGTATGAATGTAGTTTACATGTAACATTATTATTTGTTTTTTAATTTTGGAAAAAGGGAATAAATCTCCAAAATGTGTGCTAATTATTTTTGATATTTAAGTTCAAGAAAGTCTACATATAATCGTACTCCTAACTTATGTTATATTAAATTTTTACTAAAAATATATGAAACCATCATGTTCTTTTCATTTGCAGGTTCAATAATACCCCGGGGCTTTATTTCACACAGAAGTTATAGTTCAAGTTAAAAGAGAAATAACACCCTGGGCTTCATTTGCCATATTTTGGGGGCTTTATTTCTCAATTTCCAAAAGAAAGAAAACCTCCGGGCGTTATTTCTCATTAAATGGGAAATAACACCCCAGGGGCTTTATTTCGCAAGGCCTTAATTCAGGTCACCGTTCTCGACATACTTGATACACACATATTTGCTGTAGAATAGTTTCAAAAATTTATATCATGCTATATTATATTGTAATATCATACTATGTATAATATTATGTATTCTATTGTTGGTTAAAATGAATTTTCTGGAAAATTTAAAAAAACAAAGTGGAAACTCAAGAACACGTGGAAAAGTGTAACTTTCCCTCGATTAAGTTCATATGGATTAGCTATGGACTAGAAAATTGCTTGCGAAATAAAATATTACTTTTTGAACATTAATAAAAGAATATTAGGTATATAATATGAACAATATAAATTATTTTTAAAAAAATTTTAATAGGATAATACAATTTAAAATCTTTTCGATAAAAACATTTTACTGAATAGTTTCAAAAATTTATATCATGCTATATTATATTGTAATATCATTCTGGTGCTGGTGAGTTATATAATACTAGTAAAAAAGCCTGTCGGACGACAGGTATAATTTTAATTTCTCTTTTTATATATATTAATGTTTTTCAAATTTTTTATTTGGAAAAATATTAATAAAACAAAAAAAATCTTTAATTTTCAAAAAAAAGTACTTTATTATTTGTTGTCAGAAAAAGAACTAAAAATTTTCTTAAACTAATTTACTTAACTTAGTATAAAATTTTAGTTACGTAATACAATTTAGATTTTACGTAATATTTTACATTTCACATTTTAAGTGTGTTATAAAAAGAAAAGAAAAATGCTGATTTTACATTATCAGCGTTTTTCGATAATTTCTCAATAAATTTAAATTAATTTAATTTTAAAAGTTTTAACAAAAAAAAATGTTTGATCAGCTAATTAGTTATTTAAAAAATATTTATTTGTTTAATGAAAAAAAATGTTTGATCGATTGTGAAATAAAGCACTTGGGTTCAAGTGAGTTTAAAATAAAGAAAACGTAAAATGTAAAATTAAAAGAAAAATTGAAATTCGATTTAATTTAGAGAAAATGGCATTTTCTGTTTCTGTAGGATAATTCCATTTTCTTGTACAATATTGTTTGGTACAGTAGGTATAAAATTATCAACAGAGGGTGGTGTGGATGTAACTCCTCCCTCATTAGAATCTGACTCCCGGCAGATACCGTTTAGTTTAAAATTTAAATTTGGTACGACAAACTTCGAGTTTCGAAATTTCAAGCGAATTATAGTTAAAATGAGTGTTATTATTATTATAAAAATTAATGAATCTGCGGTTATACTGGTGTACCATTTCCACGTATGATCATGTTTAATTTCTTCAATATGTCTGGTATTCTTTATATTGCTTGCGTGCAATGTTTCCAGATCAAATTCATTTACTATTTTCTTTATCTTTATTTCACGTTCGACATGTGGTAAAATTTTATTTACATAGTATTCAAATTGAGTATCATATCATCTACTTTAAAATCATTTATAGAAATTTTACAGTTTGAGAATTTTATTAGGTTATTACCTCTAATTTTAATTTTATTTTGTGAATTACAATTATTAAATAAAAATGTTTCATTCAAATTTTTTGTTATTACTACATTATTGTTAATTAATTCTATGTCTCTAGTATCATTCTTATGGTAAGTACAAATCATTTCGTCTGTATTTAATAAATTTGATATGCATTTATCATCAAATGGCATTAAATCTGAGAACAATATTACTTTTTTTTCTAAATACTTAAAAATTTTTTGCTTACATGTAAAAATTTTTTCAATGCCATTATCTAATTCTAAGTTTTTGTTTTTGTTTGGAATTTTTATAATTTTAGTTTTATAACATACATCGCTAGAGAAATTGGGTATTGAGATAATAAATACAATTTTGTTTTCATAATTGTTTTTTATAAACGGTAATTTTTCTAAAGTTATATTAAAATTGTCAATTTCTTCGTTTGTCAAAATATTTTTTGATAAAATTTCTAATTTACTGGATAGTATTATTTCCTTAATATTAGATATTTGTTTTGATAATAATTTTATGTTTTTTTCTATTTCTAATTCTATTTTAAGTAATTTAATATCTTCGTTAATTTTTTCTATATTGTTTTGTAAATTATTAATTTCAGTTGATATTTTGTTTTGAGAGGAATTAATGTGGTTAGTTATATTTTGGATGTGATCGGATAAGTTTTGATTTATAGAAACTTGTTGATTCGCGTTATTTATTAATGCATTATTATTTTTTTCAATAATTTTTAAATGTTGTTGAATTTCATCCCTGTCGTTATTATCCATGGTGCCCGTTAAAAAGCGAAGACCGTTACCTACGAAGTTAATTAAACCCCTTTTTTGTATATGATGTGGGATAATGCTACTAAAATCATCTTGCAAATGTTTCAAGTCATGCAAAAGGTTAGTGAAAGTTGTGTTTTTATTTTGTAATTGTTCTACATTTTGTGCTATTTTATTTATAGTCTCTTCATACAACTTCAAGTTAATGATATGCATTATTTTTGTATAGTTATAGATGATGTTTATTTTAGAATCCTGTACGAGAATATACCCATTCCCATTTTGTATCTCATGAATATCAATATGAGAGCATGCAATTATGTTGATAATACAGAGTAAAAACATGCTGACACAAATGATTCCTAAAGTAATAATAAGGTAAATTATTTCAATTTTGCTATTCGTAATTTGCAATTGTTAGTATTATTATTTGTTAGTAAAAATATTAAAATGTAATTCTGATTATTTACTTATTATGGATAAAGTAATCAAAGGTCTTATCTTAAAATAGATGAGGTGTCATATTGACTTAGTTAATTTTTATTTTGACTTTAGTTTTCATATTTGAATTTTTTCTTAAATTGGCTAATGTATCTAGGTAATTTTTCATTATTAATTTGAAAGTGATTCTCAGTTTGATTTTTAATTTCAGTTTTGGTGTAATATGGTTGAAGTTTTGTGACACGGTTAAGGTTTAAATATTTCGAAGCATTTTGTTTTTTCCTGTTTTCATTAAGTTTTTTTATGTTTTTAGTTTTAGATTTTAATAATGTTTCTTGGATAAAAGGATATTGTGCGGATGAAATGGTGCCGTTTACAAAATCAATTGGTCTTCTTTTAGTTGCAGAGTGGATCGTTTCGTTATAGATTTTAACAACTTTAACAATAGGATCTTCGTCAGATGGTAAGCCTTCTTCTTTTTCAACTACTCGTAAGATTCTAAGATGTTCATTTAGCGTATTGTGGAATCTTTCTATATCCGCATTACTATTGTGATTGTTTGGAGTAGTAAAGTGGATTTCAATTCCTTCACTGCTCAAGTAATTTTTAAAATTTAGACTATTAAAACCTTTTTCTCTATCTGTAACTATTCTTTTGGGTTTACCAAGAGAAGCAAGATATTTCATAAGTCCATTTTTTAGGTCAGACCAGTTCCTTGACTTAATAGGATAAACTTGCGCATGTTTTGAAAATTTATCTATAAAAGTAAGGTATGGATTGCCTTTGTTTTTGAACCAAATGTCCATGTGAACTATTTCTAAGGGTTTACTGGCAGTTTCTGAAATTTTAAGTGGTAGTTTTAGAGGATTACGTTTGTATTTGGCAGAATTGCAAATGTGACAAATTGTTTATGACTCTTTGAATTTCTTCTTTAAATTTAGGAAAATAATATTTGTTTTTTAAATTTAGATAAATGACATTGATACCTCTGTGGTTTGTTTTCACATGTTGGTCGAGGATGAGTTCTTGTAATTCTAGACGATATAAAATATCATCAAGTAAGAGTGAACATTTATTTAATTTTAATAACTTATTTTTCGAGAAATATTTCAAATGTATTTTGGAAAGCACTATAAATTTTGATGTCTTCAACCATAACTCCTACTATACCTTTATTAGGAATATGATTTTTAAAAATCTCTAAGAAGAATTCCTCATTTGGATCAGGATGTGTAAAAATTTTCCGTTTTCTCTTATGGATATTTATTAATTTGAAGTTTTATGGAGAACCTTTTTTTATAATAATTTGGGTTTTATAGAAATTTATTGGTGATTCAGAAATTGGAATATATTCAGAGTTATCTTCATTTGCTGAGTGAATAGTAGCATCGGTTGAACGAATTTCATCAATATCCATTTCATTAACATTGATTTGTACTCTAGATAATGCGTCAGCAATTTTGTTTTCCTTTCCCGCAAGGTATTCGATATCAAAATTAAATTCTTCTAGTTTGATTTTCCATCTTTGCAATTTTGAATTAGGTTCCTTCAAATTGTGCAACCATTGTAAAGGTCTATGGTCTGTTCTGATAGTGAATTTGCGACCAAAGATATATGGTCGAAAATATTTAGTTGCCCAGACAATCGCAAGTAGTTCCTTTTCGATTGTGGAATACTTACACTCATGTTCGTTGAGTGTACGTGAGGCGTAATAAACTGGGTGGTTATTCTGCGATAGAACAGCACCGATCGCGAAATTACTTGCATCTGTAGTAACTACAAATTTTTTTGAAAAATCAGGATAGACCAATATTGGATCAGTAATGATCAAAAGTTTTAATTTTTCAAATGTTTCTTTATATTCAGGATTTGTGATATTAATATGTTTTCCTTTTTTTAAGCAATTTGTTAAAGGCTTTAAAATTTTTGCGAAATCTTTAATAAATTTTCGGTAATACCCAACTAACCCTAAAAAACTTTTAATTTGTTTCTGTGTTTTAGGTATTGGAAATTTCGTTATGGCCTCTATTTTATTTGGATTAGGTTTAATACCTTTAGTCGTGATGATATGACCAAGAAATTCAGTTTCTTGCTTCATAAATTCACTTTTATCCAATTGTATTTTGAGGTTAGCGTTATTCAATTTATTTAAAATTTTTTTCAAGTTGCCAAAATGTTCCTCTTTACTTGTACTAAAGATAATTATATCATCTAGATATACATAGCAACATTTACCTATGTATTCTTTAAGTAGCGAATTCATTAAACGTTGGAATGTTGCAGGAACATTTTTAAGACCAAATGGCATCCTGACAAATTCATAGTGTCCATTATAGGTACTGAATGCGGTTTTCCTTATGTCTTCTGGTGCGACTTCGATTTGATGAAAACCTTTGGCAAGATCGAGCGTAGTGAAGTACATAGCCCGACCTAATTTATCTAGAATATCTTCCATATTAGGTATGGGATATTTGTCGTCAACAGTAATATTATTTAATTTCCGATAATCGATTACGATGCGCCACTTTTGTTTTTGTGATGCATCCAATTTTTTCGGGACAACCCATATAGGTGCGGAATAAGGGGAATCACTATTTCTAATGATACCTTGTTGAAGCATTTCTTCAATTTGATTATTTACTTCTTGGCGGTGGATTTCAGGATAGCGATATAATTTTGTGTAAATTGGAATTTCGTTAGTAGTTCTAATATTATGTTTAATAGCGTGAGTGAACGATAAATCATCACCTTCATGATAGAAAGCTTTATCGAACCTCTTTATTATACTCAGAAGTTCTTGTTTTGTCACGTCATCTAGATGGTTTATTCTAAATTCATTTTGGTCAAGAAAAATTTCATTTTGAAATATCTCAAGTTCTTTGAGAGGAAAAGGAATAAAATATTGTTTTTCTTCATTTTCATTGAAAAAAAAAGGAATTTCGTTATTTGATTTGAATTTGATTATTTGATTTTCATAATTAATTTCAGTTATGAAGGGGATTAAAATATTATTACCTAATAGACCGTCAAATTTGTCATGAAATTGTAATTCCAGGAATTCTAATTTAGTGTCAAAACCAAATTCAAGAAAACAATCAATTCTTACTTTAGTATTACATATAGTAGTATTAGTAAGTGTTTTTACGCTAATTGGATTAATTTTTATACTATAAATAGGATTACAAATTTTTGTATTGATAACACTCATTGTCGCTCCAGTGTCTATAATAAACTAAGGTGGTCTTCCTTTGGATTGGATCTTTATATAAGGAAGTCGTTGTTCTGTGGTTCCGAGGCAATCAACTGAAAATTTTGTACTTCGTTTGCAGTTTCGTTATTCATATGGGCTTGTATTGTGTGGTCTACGTCCATACGTTTAGATTGTGAACTTTGAGGAATTTGTCGATTTGCAAAATTGGTATTATTATTTTGATAAGATCTTCTGTTTTGACTTGTATTATTTCTACTGTTAGAATCGTATCTATTATTAATATTAGAAGTATTTTGAAATCTGTGATCGTTATTATTACTGTGATTTTTATTATTATTGTTAATATTATTATGATTTTTGTTAGTATGTGTGATATTATTTCTAAAATTGTTATTTCTAGGGTAATTACTAAAATTTTGTGAATAATTATTATATTTAGATTTTTGGGCATTTTGATTTCCGTTATTTCGAAAAGTATTCCTATACGGACTAAAATAAGCATATCCACCTTCATAAAGAATGTCTATAGCCTTTTCAAGAGTATCGGGGTTCCTACTATAAAGTATAGAACGCATTGGTTCTGGAATTTTATCCATAAAAACCCTTAAAGCCGTATTAGCATTATTTTGCACGGTATATGGAGAATTTACTTAATTTTTTATTTTGTTATTTAACCTACGTAAACAATTTTTCATACTATTATACAAATCTACACTATTTGTAGAGAAATTAACGTTTCGTAAATTGTCATATAACCCCTGACTAGATTTTTTTTCTCCGAAATTATTTAAAAGCACATTTTTTATCTCAACCCAATTTTCTACATGATTGTTAATCTCTATAATTTCCCTAGCCTTATCAACTAATTTACTTTTTAATCTATTTAACAATATAACTTGACTTGAAGAGTCATATTTTAAAATTATAGGTATTACACTTTCAACTAATTCAAAAAATGTATTCAAATTCTCACCATTTCCATTAAATGTTGGCAGGTTTTCGATGTATTTAATTGGATCGATCTGCAAAACCAATGGCTGACTTGTTGCTGTTTGGTCCTGTGTTAGTGACATTGTATATCTCTGCTCCAATCTCTTTGTTGATCTCGTTGTATTAATTTTGTTGAATGATGTTCACGTATATTTACACAAAAAGTTTATTTTATTTGTACCAGTATAATGGTTTATGATTATAAGTATTATTGGTAGGAAATTATTTATTTGTTTTTCCTTTTTTATTTTTAAATAGGTTTACTTTTATTTTATGGTTTATATTTTATTTATTTAGATATTAGATTGTTTTATTTGTTGTAATTGTTATAAGTTTAGAATTTTGTTTTTATATTTACGATCATTTATTTTAGTAATTTTATTAATAAATTTATGAAAATAATTTTAAACTGTATTTTACAAAGGTTTTAAATTTAAAACTTTTATTTGTGTTTTGAGTTTTTTTTCCTTTATACTTGTTTTTTTTTTTTTTTTCTTTTATTATTAAATTTTTATTTTTCTTTAAAAAATTTTTTATCACTTGATCCCTTATATTAACTTTTGGGATCCTACCGACTGCGCCATTAATGTTTTTCAAATTTTTTATTTGGAAAAATATTAATAAAACAAAAAAAATCTTTAATTTTCAAAAAAAAAGTACTTTATTATTTGTTGTCAGAAAAAGAACTAAATATTTTCTTAAACTAATTTACTTAACTTAGTATAAAATTTTAGTTACGTAATACAATTTAGATTTTACGTAATATTTTACATTTCACATTTTAAGTGTGTTATAAAAAGAAAAGAAAAATGCTGATTTTACATTATCAGCGTTTTTCGATAATTTCTCAATAAATTTAAATTAATTTAATTTTAAAAGTTTTAACAAAAAAAAATGTTTGATCAGCTAATTAGTTATTTAAAAAATATTTATTTGTTTAATGAAAAAAAATGTTTGGTCGATTATGAAATAAAGCACTTGGGTTCAAGTGAGTTTAAAATAAAGAAAACGTAAAATGTAAAATTAAAAGAAAAATTGAAATTCGATTTAATTTAGAGAAAATGGCATTTTCCGTTCTTGTAGGATAATTCCATTTTCTTGTACAATATTGTTTGGTACAGTAGGTATAAAATTATCAACAGAGGGTGGTGTGGATGTAACTATATATTCTTTTTTCCTGCTATTGCGCTACTGAATCAATAAAAGGAAATTCGTTACCTAAAGAACATTAAGTTAACATTATAATAGTTTGTTTTAGTTTTATAAGTGATAATAAAATAGAAGTACACATACTAAAGTGTAAAAAATTTCTTTATACGTTTTTATTAAAATTTTCTGTATCTACTTGTTAACAGATTTCTCATACGTTTTTTTTTTTTTTTTTTCTGTTCATAATTTACATTTTATAAGTTTCATTTTTTCTTTCTCTTTTGTATGTAAGGATTTGTAATTAGAAGTATGTTATATGTGTGAATAACACTTAACATTTACATAACGCAACAACAGCAGCGTCTTTTATTATATTTATAAAAATTAAAAACTACAAATTGTAGTTAGTTATTAGTTCTGTAAGTGATGTTCGAATAAAAGTATACATACTGAAATGTAAAAAATTTCTTTATAAGTTTTTATTAAAATTTTCTGTATCTACCTGATAACAGATTTCTCATACCTTTTGATTTTTTTTTTCTGTTCATAATTTACATTTTATCAGTTTCATTTTTTCTTTCACCTTTATATGTAAGAATTTGTATTTAGAATTATGTTACAATACTTGTGTGAATAACACTTAGCAGCAGCGTCTTTTATTATATTTATAAAAAAAATTGTGTATCTACCTGTTCACAAATTTTTTATACGTTCATAATTTACATTTAATCATTTTCATTTTTTCTTTCTCTTTTGAATGTAAGTATTTGTAATTAGAAGTATTTTACATGTGTGAATAACACTTAACATAACATAGGGCACGCTGGTCAGCAACAGCAGCAGTTTGTCTTTTATTATATTTAGATAACATTCTTTTATTGTGACATCTCTTACTTAAAGGATATATTATTGCATTCTGGTATTCTATACTAATACCTGCTTCCTTATGAATATCAAAATTAAACTTATGAAGAATTGAAAATTCTAGTATTAAGTACATAAGCTAATTATTTTTAATTTAAATCAATAAAATCAATATTTTTTTATTAGATATAATTCGACCAGGGTTTGAACCGGAGACCCTTTAATAAATCAACAATAGAGTTAAATAGCAAAGTTTTTGTAAATTATATTTAAAATCAGTATTTATTCTATCTTTAAAAATTTTATCCATTTTTCTGTGGTTAGATTAATGTTGTTTTAGTAACTATTGAGCATTATTAAGGGTTTAAAGCTTTTGGTTTTATTGCAAAAGAAATTTCTAATATTAATTTAAATCCATCATTGATAAGCCGTATGAAATGCTGCCCCTAAGCTAACCTATGATTTAGATAGTACTGACAATACTATTACCAATTTAATATTTTTTTCAACTATTTAGGATTAATGTGGCACATAACTTAATCAGATTTTCCATAATGACCACTTGATTTCCAAATAAATTTTCAAAGTTAGTATTGCTAACTTTATTTTGGATGAGAAATTAAATAGGATTTTCTCCTACCCCTAAAAATATGCAATAAATTTTAGTTCTCGAAAGGATTAATAAATGTAAGAGAAATTGTAGGTATAATTGAATTATTGAATACATAATATTTATAAAAGAAAAGCTTAATAAATACATACATAAATAAATAAGAAAAATTACTTCGATTTTGTGATTTTACATTTCTTTATGTTATTTTTAATACCGTTCCAGAAGTGCATTACAATAAATTGTACTGAAGCTATAAATTTTTGATTGTATTATAATATCTATTATTTTTTTAATTTTTAATATTTCCCTTTGTAACTTTATAATATTAATTATATTATGTGAATTTAAAATGAAGTCCATTTTCATTTACAAATCTGGTGATGTACATTGTACAATCTTTTATCTATCTATCTATATATATAAAAGCGAAAGTTTGTTTGTATGTTTGTTTGTCCGTTTGTATGTGTTGAATAGACTCCTAAACTACTCAGTCAATTCTCATAAAAATTTGTATATAGGGGTTTTTGGGTACGGAAGGAAATCGTGGGCTAAAAATTTTGTTCTAGCGGACCGCCAAGAGGCTGTTAGTATTTAAACTTTTTTGTTCTAAAATGAAAACGGTTTGGCCAACTGACATAAAATTTTTCCTAAAATTTTTCATAAAATTTTTTATTTGAATACGTGATATTCCTTGAGAATTGGGTTGACACTATTAACTGGCTTGGAATTTTTTAGCCCATGCCGGCCAAACGATTGTCCAAAAAAATTTTTGAAGCAAAATACGTCCAATTTTGCGTAGTACTGCTTTGGCCAAAGAGAAGTTTAAAAACATTTTTTGTTGAGTTCCGTTAACCCATTGCAGCACAGCGTCATTTTTTAGATTTTTTCGTAACTTTACTCTAAATTAAAAACGGTTTGACCGGTTGACTCCAAATTTTGTAAACGTGAGCCCCTTGAAAATGGAGTTGAGTCTGTTAGTTAACTTGGTGTTTGATAACACATGTCTGTCCTTCGATTGGTCAAAAAACAAATTGTGGAAGTAAATTACGTCCAATTTGGTAAGTAGTTAGTATTTCTTTGAATTACAGGAACTTTAAAAAATTACTAGAATAATCCTAGCAAAATCGTTTAAAAAGAATTGCTCTATCTTAATATATAAAGAAGAAAATTTGTTTGTTTGTTTGTTTGTCCAGGATTCACGTGAAAACCACTGGTCCGATTGTCACAAAATTTTAAAGGAATAATTCTGGGAACCCGGGGGGTGACATAGGCTATGTCGCATTTTTATAAGTCAACAGGTTGCGGCTCCAGAGCCGTTTTAAGCTTTTTCGTTTTTTTGATGTCGAGTCGAAACGGTTTGACCGATTAACTTGAAATTTTGCACGAATGTTCTTCTTATTAAACGGAATTAATGGTATAAAGTTGGTTGGAATAAATTAACCCCTTTCGACCCGGCGGGCTTCCAAAAAATTTTGTGTTTCCGATTTGTGTCCAATTTTACAGGGTGGTTTTGCAGTCAAAAAGAGAGGCTGGCACAAATTTTTGTTGGGTTCGGTTAACCCGTTTGGGCACGAGGGCGCAATGAAGCTTTTTCAAAGTTTTTGATGTTGAGCCGAAACAGTTTGACCGATTGACTTGAAATTTTGCAAAAATCTTCCTCTTAGCAAACGGAATTAGTTGTATAAAGATTGTTAGAAAATATTAACCCATTTCGGCCCGGCGGGCTTCCAAAAAATTATTTGTTTCCGATTTGTGTCCAATTTTACAGGGTGGTTTTGCAGTCGAAAAGAAAAGCTGGCACAAATTTTTGTTGGGTTCGGTTTACCCGTTTGGGCACGAGGGCCCAATGAAGCTTTTTCAATGTTTTTGATGTCGAGTCAAAACGGTTTGACCGATTGACTTGAAATTTTGCACAACTGTTCCTCTTAGCAACCGCAATTAGTTGTATAAATTTGGCTGGAATAATTTAACCCATTTCGACGTGGTGGGCTTCCAAAAAAAAGTTTTAGTTAATTCGATTAACCCGTTTTCCACGACGACGCCATGAAGTTTTCTATAAATTTTATTTTCTTATACGATTAAAAGTATTTTCTTGTAAATTTTGTACCAACATTTTAATTAAAACCCACATGGCTAATTTGGTTTTGACCTGTTTGTGCGTTTTGAACAAAGACTCAATGAAATTTTCAGTTTTCTTCAAATGAAATCTAAAATTCAATTTCTTATATATAATGCTTAAAAACATAGTATTTTAAAACAGTTTTTCCAAAAAATAAGCCTACATTTCTCTCATCAAATCATAAAAAAACGAGGAAGAGCGTATTACAACTTTCAGGTGAGTACTAAACAAAATATAAGTTAATATATAACAAAGCAACGAAAAAACCTATAAAAAGCTGTTGGGCCACGATGGGTTAACGGAACTCCACAAATATTTTTTTGTGGCTTCATTTATAAGCAAAGTAGTATTTCAAAAAATTGGCTGAAGCTTGCGTTTTTACAATTTGCAAGCTTCCGGGCAACGCCGGGTAAATCTGCTAGTACATTTTAAAATTAACATTTGCGCCATGTGTAATTTTTATGCTAACTTTTTGCTGTAACATCAACTTAAATTAAACCTCCATTGAAAGGCGCAGCAACGCGCACCGGGTATACTAGTAATTGAGCTAGTAATTGAATAAAATTCATATTTCTAAATTGCATTAATTTTCTGTTATAGCAATTTAAATATCTGAATCATTCCTTCTACAAATGAATAGTTTTTTCTACTCATATTCAACAGATTTTATAAATGTTTACAAAATATGTTTTTAGTTTTTTATTATAACCATCGTTATTGCATTCGATAGGATAGTTAGGTATAAATTTCACAGTGTGAAAGTGTTATACTCATAATATTGGTCCTTAATTATTTTAATATAAATTAAAGTTTAATTTACTTTAGTACTATGTTGAAATTATTAATTTGATAAATAGTGCTTTTTAATTATTAGAAAATAACTTTTTTTAATTATGTTTAACTAGCTAGTACCCGGTGCGCGTTGCTGCGCCTCTCAATGGAGGTTTAATTGAAGATGATGTTACTGCAAAAAGTTAACACAAAAATTACACACGGTTTACACATGTAAATTTTAAAATGTATGAAAGCAATCTTTTTAAAACGATTTTTCTAGGATTATCCTAGGATTTTTTGAAACTCTCTGTAATTGAAAGCAGTACAATCTACTTTCCAAAAATTTTTTTGACCAATCGTAGGACCGACTGTTAACAGTCTCAACTCCATTTTCAAGTTGCTTCACACAAATAAAATTTGAGGTCAACCGGTCAAATCCTTTCTAATTTAGAGTTAAGTAACGCAAAAATCTATTAAAAGCCACTGTGCTCCACTGGGTTAACGGAACTACACTTTCTCTTTGGGCAAAGCAGTATTGCGCAAAATTGAACGTAATTTGCTTCCAAATCACTCAGCAAAATTTTTTTGGGGCTTTCTTTTTAGCCAAAGTAGTACTTCGCAAATTTTGACAATATTAGCTTCCAAAATTATTTTGACCAACCGTCGGGCCGACATGGGTTAACAAATTTCAAATCTGTTAATAGTGTCAACTCAATTCTCATAGGGGAGCACGTATACAAAATTTGAAGAAAATCGGTCAAACCGTTTTTAATTTAGTGATAAGTATTGAAAAAACCTATAAAAAGCTGTTAAGCCCCAATGGGTTAATGCAATACAATAAAATTTTTTTGGGCCCGACATTGGTTAACAAATTCCAAAACTGTTAATAGTGTCTACTCAATTCTCAAAGACCATCACGTATACAAAATTTGAAGTCAATTGGTCAAACAGTTTCGAACTTAGAGTAAAGTATTGAAAAAACCTATAAAAAGCTGTTGGGCCGCAATGGGTTAATGTAACTCAATAAAATTTTTATTTGGGGTTTTCTTTTTAGCCAAAGCAGAATTTCATAAAATCGGACAAAATTTGGACCCAAAATTTTTTTTGATCACCCGTGGGCCCGACATGGGTTAACAAATTCCAAAACTATTAATACTGTCAACTCAATTCTCAAGGAGCATCACGTATACCAAATTTGAAGTCAATTGGTCAAACCGTTTTGAATTTAGAGTAAAGTATTGAAAAAACCTATAAAAAGCTGTTGGACCGCAATGGGTTAATGGAACTCAACAAAATTTTTTTTGGGGCTTTCTTTTTAGCCAAAGCAGAATTTTGTAAAATCGGACAAAATTTGGACCCAAAATTTTTTTTGACCACCCGTCGGCCCGACATGGGTTAACAAATTCCAAAACTGTTAATAGGGTCAACTCAATTCTCAAAGAGCATCACGTATACAAAATTTGAAGTCAATCGGTCAAACCGTTTTCATTTCAGAACAAAGAAGTTTAAATACTTGCACCACAGCCCCAACTTGGAGGTCCGTTAGAGCAAAATTTTTAGGCCACGATTTCTTTCCGTACCCAAAAACCTCTATATACAAATTTTCATGAAAATCGGCTGGGCAGTTTAGGAGTCTATTCGCTACATACAAACAAACAAACAAACATACAAACAAACTTTCCCTTTTATATATATAGATATAGATTTGTAATGTAGAAAAATAATATGTAAAAAATAATATGTATGGGTTCTAAATTGAACCAACCACTTATCCCTTAACAAAATAAACATAACTTTTGGGCCTCGGTAGTTTAGTGGATAATAATTTGGCTTATTAACCGAGGGGGTCCGGGTTCGATTCCCGGTCAGGTCATACAATATTTAATTAAAAAAAATTATTGAAAAATAATTTTTCTTTACAAATCCCCATGGTGACCAAATAAAATTTAAATTTACAAATATATAATTAAACAAAATAATTAATATAGTAGTTATAAATAAATAGAAAGTATTTAATTTAAGAAGCACAAATAGGAAAAGGACTATAAAAATTCAGGCAATATTTACTATTGTCCTGGTACTAATTATAAATAAATAAATAAATAATAAAAATATAATTTATTAAATTTTTTTTTATGAGGGAATGGAAAGCTTTGAAATCCACCCATTTGAACTATGCGGTTTATCGACACTAAAGTCCCACAATTTTTAATACAAACCTTAAGAAAGGATCTGTGATACTCATGTACAGCTTGGTGACGACAAAAGCAATCTACTAGATATCTATAAAGCAGTGTTAGTGAACCAAATGTATCGAGATGGCTGAGTGAAGTGAACGTTAAGGTGCCATTAGGATAAGCTATTAGACGAATAAATGAGTGCCCTTAACTAATCAGACCTGCATTGAATATTTTTATGAAATTGCCCCATTGCCCCATATGTTATCTCTTTCTCACTAATGTTTTTTGCACTATTCATAGAGTTTACCATAGAATTACTAGTACTAGAATGGCAATAGAGAAAAAATTTTCAGACAAATTTCAAAATTTGGTACGTGTACCGTTTGTATGTATGTTTCTCCGCGATTGATTTCATTTTGAAAGTGAAATATAAAAGAAACTTTTAAGTACGATTTAAGTAAGATTTCAAACTTAAAAGTAAATGAAAACAAATTAGAAAATATTATATTCAAAAAATTTGTGTGTTGTTGTGCTTTTTGAAGTTTTTTAAAAAACATTAAATTAAATAAAGGATTATTAAGATGGGATGAAAGTATTGCTTAAAGATTTTTCTTTTATTTCTTGAGGTTTTACAAATTTCAGCCGATTTTTTTTAAATTATTTTAAAGGTATTTTCCTTGTGGTTTTTGCTTTCCATTTTTCATTATTATTAAATGACCGTTCTGTAAATTTACCAAAACATTGTCTATTTTCGAATAGAATCAATTTGAAAACCATATTGTAATGCTAAAATTTTTAAATAATAAATAAAATTTTGATTGAATAAAAAAAGGGTAAAGAAAAAACCTTTTAATTCTTTATTCGGAAACGTTAAGTTATTTGAAACAGAAATCAAAACCCTCCTTACGGTTAACATAAATGTAGATTTCATATTTGCAAAAGGTTCGTTCATATTTAAAAATGGCTAAAAATGTTTATATATTCACAAGACTATAAATGCTATTTGTTTTGTTCAAAAAATTATGATTTGTTTTTGATTTATATTTTCATTTCCACGATGAATAAATAAACCTACGATAAACCTTAAGATAAATCAAAATAGATATGTAAGTTAATTAAAATTAAACTAAAACGAGGAAGATTATAGTTGCCCTTGTCAACTTTTAGATACCCGTGCATACCCACTATGGTGTATAAAATAAACCGTAATTTACTTCCCTTATACATTTAACTCATTACCCCATAATTTTGACGTAAAAAAAAAAAAAAAATTAACAAAAAAAAAAAAAAATCACAAAACAAAAAACAAAATTTTCATTCATTGTCCCATAACTTTAGCTTAAAAAAAAAAAAAAAAAATTAACAAAAAAAAAAAAAATCACAAAACAAAAACAAAATTTTCATTCATTGTCCAATAACTTTAGCTTAAAAAAAAAAAAAAAAAAAAAATTAACAAAAAAAAAAAAATCACAAAAAAAAAAAACAAAATTTTCATTCATTGTCCCATAACTTTAGCTTAAAAAAAAAACAAAAAAAAAAAAAATTGGCCCACTCTAAAAGTCCGAAGGTCCGAGTGATGTCCAACTTTGCCAAGTAACTTGCCCTATTAATTTATCTGCCCAATTTTAATTTTAACCTTGTAGCTTCATTAGATTCAAAGTTATTGAATTGAAAACTTTGTATGGCAGCCCCCCGAAAATGGGGCCCTAACATTTTGAAACTTCATATAAGTGCTCGATTCATTATATAACTAACCGTGTGTAATTTTCAGCCTCGTAGTACAATTAGTTTTGAAGAAATTCATATTGGTGCAAAGAAGTTGTATGGCAGCCCCCCGAAAATGGGGTCCTAACATTTTGAAACTTCATATAAGTGCTCGATTCATTATATAACTAACCGTGTGTAATTTTCAGCCTCGTAGTACAATTAGTTTTGAAGAAATTCATATTGGTGCAAAGAAGTTGTATGGCAGCCCCCCGAAAATGGGGCCCTAACATTTTGAAACTTCATATAAGTGCTCGATTCATTATATAACTAACCGTGTGTAATTTTCAGCCTCGTAGTATAATTAGTTTTGAAGAAATTCATATTGGTGCAAAGAAGTTGTATGGCAGCCCCCCGAAAAAGGGGCCCTAACATTTTGAAACTTCATATAAGTGCTCGATTCATTATATAACTAACCGTGTGTAATTTTCATCCGCGTAGTATAATTAGTTTTGAAGAAATTCATATTGGTGCAAAGAAGTTGTATGGCAGCCCCCCGAAAATGGGGTCCTAACATTTTGAAACTTCATATAAGTGCCGGAGTCATTATAAAACTAACCATGTGTAATTTTCATCCTCGTAGTATAAATAGTTTTGAAGAAATTCATATTAGTGCAAAAAAGTTGTATGGCAGCTCCCCGAAGCCTTGGTCCGATTTTAATCAAAAACAATAGGGAACCTAGAAATTGTCTAAAAATGACTTTGTGTGAAATTCAAGACTCTAGCCCTTTTAGTTTTTGAGTTATCGTGCTGACGGACGGACGGACGGACGGACGGACTGACGGACACACATAGCTAGATCGATTCACTTTTCGATGCTGATTCGATACGTACCCTTGACACTATATCTAGCTCGTCTAGATCGATGCGTTACAAACGGAGGAGTAATTTTAATATACCCGATGTTCATATATGTATGCACGGGTATAAATATACTTGTTGGAGGTTCCATTATTTTTAAAAATAATTGACTTAAATTTCTTCTAGTATTATTCAAATTTTTTTCTTGATGTTTTGTTCAATTATATATATAAAAGTAAATTAAATCAAATAGTAAATATCTTTATTCGAAATAACTTACAATATACAAACTGCCCATCCAAATATATTTCTATGTATAAATGTAAACAAAAAAACTAATGAGAAACTGCCTAATAAACATTCTCATTTACTCAAATTTAAGCAATGACAAATTAAGTAGCCGTACCATTTGTATACGCATACGAAATTGCATATGCATTTTTTTGTCTGAATACCTCTGGATAGGAAATCACATTAGAAGAAAAGAGTCGGGAACATTCTTTTGCCATTCTAGAACTAGTAATTCTATGGAGTTTGCCTTTACAGTTTTTCTAGGTATCAAAAAATATGTGGAATATGTATCAAATATAAAAATAATAAGATTATTAAATTTTAATGATAAAATACAAGCTCATATAGAAAAATTTTAAAAATAATCTCTGTTTCTTTTATTTTTATTACTTTTTTCAAATAAAACTTATTTACTAGTTATAGTTTTTTATACCCAATATAGAATTTTGATTTTGTATCAAACCATTTAACCAAGTATCAAACTATTAATATCGTCGTACAATATTTGAGTTCATTTTTTTTTTTTTTATGAAGATGTGTATGTAAATGAATGCAATATTGCCATATCATTTGCATGATTAAAAAATTAATTTTTTTTTAATTTAAGTTTTAAAATCTTCAATATTTAAAAAAAAATGATTAGTACAACTGATTAGTCATTCGAGTACAATCACTGTAGAAGTCTGCAAGTAGTTGACGAAATACGCGTATCAGTTAAGTTATGCTAATTTAGTTAAATTAAAAGGAAACTAGGTACATATACTCAAATTTTTTAAAAATAAAAATTTAAAATATTTTACCAAAACGCTCTAAATCATAAAATAAAATTAAAAATATATTTTATAAATTTATAACTGATTAGTAGTTTTAAGAATTTTAACAAATAATTTTTTTTTGTGGTTTTAATATTTTATATTTTAAATTATATAGGTATTTATATAATATAAGTTATATTATAATATGAATTATAATTAAATTATAATATATTAAAAGTTATATTTTAAATATTTTATATATTCAAAAAATAATTTTCAAATCTTACATAACTTTTAGAAAAACTAATTCTTTAAAGTTTTAATATGTAAGTTTTTAAAATCTTATTTGTTGAAAAATCAGGGTAAATTACATTAGTCTTTCAATATGGTAACACCAGAAACTATATCATCATCATCATCATAATATTTAATCGGCTTATTTTTTCCCATACAAATATAAACATCCTTTTTTAGAACAAACTATTTGACCAATTTTAATGAAACAACAACCAAAAGAAAGGTTTTTTTTGTTTTCATAGGACAATGATATTTTTTTTTAGAATATTGCTTTTTTTCAGGTGAAAATCCGTCTTTAATTTAACGTAAATTTGAATTTAACGGTCAGGCTTTTAAAAGTTGAGGCTTATGACTCTAATATTATGCGCCGACTTTCTGTGTAAATGTAATTCATTTTCGGTTTTAACTCGCAGCTAAATCTAAATCAAAAGATTATAGGCGCCGACTTATGTATATCTTTCTTTTTTTTGTTTAGTTCAAATATTCAATGAACAAGGAGATTTAAATTTTTTTAAAATTTTTTTTTTGTTTTTGTTTTTTCTTTATCTTAAAAAGTGAACGAAAAAAATGAGTTCTTTTCGAAATGAAAGCAATACATTTGGTTTATACAGTAGTTTTCATTTATAACGAACTCGGTTCAATTTTAATTATAATAAACGTAACACTTTTTGCCAATGAATTAAATTTTACCTAAAAATGTAAGTTGTTTATTACATTTATATTTCTTTTATTTAAACTTATTATATCTAATAATGTTGCTTGGTGATTATTTTAGTATTTTTATATATATTTCTGAATATAAAAAAAAATCATAATAACGCATCAAAAATACAAATAAAATTTCATTACAAGGAAAAGCATATATACATCTATAAACATAGAGGTGAGGCTGACACATCAAATAAAAATCTAGCAAATGAGTTTAAAGCGCCCATTCTAGAATTAGCACAATCTACAATGTTCAATTCTTATACTAATTTTTCAAAATTCACAGCATTCTTTTAAAACGACATTTGTTTATTACGACGAATATTTTCTGTCCCTTCATGGTCGTTATAAGCGAGCTTTACTGTATTTTTTTGTTTTTGCTATATGTTTGCAGAAACAAAACAAGTGATGAAAAAAAACCAAGGGTTTTTAAAAAAGCACATTTTCAAAATTATATTGTATTACATACTGAGTTTAACTTTGGAAATATTTACTTGGAAATAGTTACTACTGACTTATAAAATTTACTGCTAACAGTAAATTTTTTATTTAAAAGTTGTTATAGCCCTTCAATGGGGAAGGTTGCCAAATTTTTCTATCATTTTTTTCTTTCCTCTAATTTTTTAGGTTCTAGGAATTAAATTGTGAATTACACAAAAATTTGGAATTTTACTTAGAATTTTATTATCTAAGCAAAAATGGGTAAAACTGAGAGACACTTTCTTCAATTTAAGGAACCCCTTTTAAATTTAAGAAAAACCTTTAACATATGTTAAAATATAATGTTGGACCTTTAAATTTTGTATATTAATAAAAAAAAAATTGGACAGGTATTCAAGTTACAGGTGCTTAAAAATAGCATAATTTCAATTTTCGGGCCCTTATAGCTCCTAAACATGGGGCTTGACAAAAAAATTTTGTTAACTGACTCCAGCTATTTTTTTAGGATATAATTTCTCCCAAAATTTCAAGATCCTAGCTTGAACCGTTTAGAAGATATGTGGGGCCAAAAATTTTGCGAAAATTGAGTTTTGCGTAATGTTAAATTTTAGTACCGTATGGCAACCCTAAACATTTGCGTTTTAAAAATTTATAAAGTTTATGAATCCAGCTATCATTTGCCGTTTTCAGATTGAAAATATATGTAACAGAACTCTTGTTATAACAATTTAAATATAGGGCTTTTTCCAACTTTGGGGGACTGTAGCCCCGTAACAGGTGGGGCTACAGAAAAAAATTCTTCTACGAAATTATTTTTTTTGCAAAAACTACCCATGGTTAAAATTTCTTTTCTCTATTTCAAACGGTGTAAAAGTTTTTGTAAACATACGGACGGACGGACGGACAGAGTGAAGCTATATAGGCACATTTTTACAAAATTTTTTGAAAATGTGCTAAAAATTACATTTCTTAGGAAAAATTATGTGTTCATTAGGAATCAACCAGAATAAATGCATACGGCGTGCAGTTTCTGTCAAAAAATTTTGAAATAAGTAGGTATGTTATATGTACTGTACTTCGGAATTTAAAATTTTAAAATTTGACAAAGCGTATAGAAATATTGTAATTGTTTTTTCTGATGTTGCTACGATTAATTTTTCAAAATAAAATATTTTAAAATAATATTTTTTTTTAAAAAAACATACATTCCAAATAATTGAAAATACCTATAATTGTTCGCAAAAAAAACTAAAAAATAATCTTCAACTGAAATAAAAGTTGACGTATAATTTCTGTCAAAAAATTTGCATATAAATAGGTACATGAATTTACATGAGAGCTGTTCGAAATGAAAGCAATACATTTGGTTTATACAGTAGTTTTCATTTATAACGAACTCGGTTCAATTTTAATTATAATAAACTTTACACTTTTTGATAAAGAATTAAATTTTAGCTAAAAATGTAAGTTTTTTATTACATTGATATTTCTTTTATTTAAACTTATTATATCTAATAATGTTGCTTGGCGATTAATTAAGTGTTTTTTATTTAGTTTTGAATATAAAAACAATCATAATAACGCATCAAAAATACAAAAAAAAATTCAATAGAAGAAAAAGCACTATACATAGGCTTAACATTTTATTTGAGACACATCAAATAAAATGTTAGCAAATGAGTTCAAAGTGTCCATTCTAGAATCAGCACATTCTACAATGTTCAAGTTTTATACTAATTTTTCAAAATTCACAGCATTCTTTTAAAACGACATTCGTTTATTACGACGAATATTTTCAGTCCCATAATGGTCGTTATCACCGAAAAGTACTGCATTTTGTTTGCAATTTATTGTAATACAGTAGTTACCAAAAAAAAATTTTTTGTAAATCGTAAATTGTGGTTGCTTTTTGTTAAGTTTTTTGTAAAATTAAAAACCGAATTCTGAAATATGCAGAAACTTAAAAAAAAAATAATAATTCTAAGAAAAATGATTTGTTTCTTATGGATCAGCCAAAATCAGCATGTACGACATTCAGTTTCTGTCAAAAAATTTTGAAATAATTAGTTATGTAAAAAAATTTACATGAAAGCATACGCGACGTTTTAAATTTTAAAATTTAAAAATTGACAAAGTGTATAAAAATACATATTGTAATTGTTTTTTCTTATGCTGCTGCGATTAAATTTTAACAATAAAATATTTTAAAATAACATTTTTTTTTAAATAATTTAGTTTAAAACATACAAATACTCAAATAAATTAAAAATACTTACAGTAAATATGTTTGCAAAACTAAAAAAATTATCTTTCTCAAAAAAAGTTATTTGTTCCTTAGGTCCTAACCTAAATAAAAGCGCGCAGCATATAATTTCTGTCAAAAAATTTAAAAATAAATAGGTTCATAAATTTACATTAGAGCAGCGAAAATACGCGTAACGCAATGTACTGTATCTCGGATTTTTAAAGACAAAATGTATAAAAATATTATTATTGGTTTTTCTTATATTTCTAATATTATGTTTTAAAAATAATATTTTTTTACAATAATTTTTATTAAAAAATATCTTATATTCAAAATACCTATAATATGAAATTAAAAATATTTTTTGTAGGTACTAAATTAAAACATTCAAATAAATATTTTTGATAAATTAAATATTGTACGCGCGTATCGATTTACCGATAATGGATATGCAGACAGAAGTATTGACGTACTGCCGTATAAAAATTGTACGTCGTATGTTTGATTTCATTCTAATAATTGAAAAGTTTATTTCACACTTTCAACATCGAATAATGTTTTTTTATAATTAAAAAAACTATTTTTAGTTTTACTTTGACAAAACGAACGAATTTTATATATCAAAAAGTGTACATGAAGATTAGAAAGGCGTAGTTTGTAAATGGAACGCATATTTTTGTTTCAGGAGTACATAATTGTCAGATTATCATCATAATATATATTTGACATTTTAAAACTACCTGTCATTTGAGAAGTTAATTATATCTAATAGTATTTAAATATTAATAAAGTGAAAAAATTAAGGTTTATTGCTGATATAAATTTAAAGAATATTTTTTAAAATGGAAGGGGGTAAGTGCTTATTGGTTATCAAATAAAAAATATGATTTAACATAACCTATTCAAGAGAATTTTAATTAAAGCCATCTGCCGGAAATTATTTATCTACTCTGTCATATACTCTTTTACAAGGGCTGAAGTAGCTGGCAATAGTTGAGAGTAGAAAAGAGTTTACTCCCCTTAAAGGAATAAAAGCAATAATATTTATTTGTTTTCAGAAACTTATGAGTCATGGCTCATGACCATGTATAGAAATATATTTTTGTCAATAAAAAACTTAGGAAATATTAAATAAATAAACTAGACTAAAAGGTATAAAGTAAACTAAGCAATTCAGAATAATTTTTCCCATGTTTTCAGAACTTTAAATAGGCATACATTTGTAGTAAAAATTTACCTATGTAGCTATTAAATTTAAAAATGAAAAAAGGGTAGGAAAAATTTATTCTTTGACAGCATTAACTCGAATTTTGGGTTCTTGACTTCAATAAATATATGTATCTGTTTAGAAATATGTATTTATTAGAATAATATTTATATGTATTTAGAATTTTAATTTAATTTAACTGTACCAATTTATCCTCTCTTTAAAGCGGCTTAAGCTATAGAAATAAAACTCAAAAATCGGTACTTAACAACGTTTTAATAATTAGGAAAAATTATAAATTTTTTTTAAGCAAATTTCAAGTGCAAGAATTGTTGACAACACTGTTGGCAAAATTTTTATTATGTATAGTCTAATATAATTTAAACAAAACGAATTTTATATGTTAACTTAAAAGCAAAAATAGCTCGAATTTCGAGCACAGGGCGATACTAGTAAGCTTTTAATATACAATATGATCAATAGACGTGTTGATCAAGTCAAGTGTATTGAAATGTATGTTTCTATTCATTTACATATTTGTTTATATTTTAATATGATTTTATGTTAAAACGAGGAAGAGTGTAGTAGTGTAGACTCTGTCAACTTTGGGATACCCGTATGAACGTTATTTAAACATTATATCATTGTTATAAATATTAATTACTTTTGGCAAAATTTCAGACACGCAGCTGTAATAGGTACAGGGAAATGCTCATTTGAAAAAAGAAGTTGTATGGCAGCTACCCCAACCCATGGACCAATAAGGCTGGATTTAAATATCGAATCTATATCTACCCCCTCTTCTTCTTTTCGTTTTTGCGTTACAAACGTCATGGCAAATTTATTATACCCTTTAACCTACGTTCATACGGGATAAAAAAAACACTGAAAGATGGTGTAGGTAATTTTTTCATAGTATTATTTTCAATGGCTGGGGTTTTATATTTTAACCCTTGGTGGCTTGCCGTTTCATTGTGAAATTATCTATTAAATTGCGGTTTCTAGTTTCAAAGAGGTTAAAAAGTTAAAGCCAAAAAGTTATAAAAGAAAAATTTAAATTTGAGCGGTAAGTTGTAGTTTTATATTTATAAATTTTAATTAAAATACGTGCTAATAATAAATAAATAAATAAGTTAAAACAAATGTTTACTAGAATATTATAGTTTTAAGTTTGCTTTGTTTTTATAGTTTTATGTTATAGTTTGTACAGACATAGATACCTAGTTTTAAGAACCCACATAGTAGCTAGGTATATGTTTATTATTTTTAAAATTTCGTTTTTTTAAAGGGTTTTTTAAACCGAATTAAACGTTATTCATTTTATTTATTATATAACTTCAATTCCGATTTTTCCCTTTTATAAAAATATAAAATGAAAATTAAATTTTTAAATTGATTGTGTTTTGTTTTTTAATTAAACCAAATTTTTCAGATATTATTTTACTTTTCCCATCTCACCTATTTGATTCTATTTCTCAAAAAGTATTCAATTTTATATACGATGTACGGAATTTTAATTGTACACACTAAATATCCAATTTTCATTTTGTAAAAATTCCTAAATTTAGTCTATTCTTAAAATTCATTTGATAGTAAAAAAGAAATTCGTTTGTCTACTCTTCGCTATGATGTTATATTATTTCAATACCTAAAGAGGTAAAATAAATATTTTAAAAAGAAAAATTTGATTGAATATTAGAAAAAAAATGTTTATACATACATATATAATATAGTGTATTATAATATTTAATTAAGTTAAGCCAGTAGTTAAATATATGTATATTTGAATTGGCATTTGGTTTTATCAGTATTACATTGAAACACACAAACTCATTAAAAAACGAGGAAGATTATAGTTGCCCTTGTCAACTTTTAGATACCCGTGCATACCCACTAACCGTTATTTATTTCACTTATGCTATTATAAATATTACAAAAAAAAATATAAAAAAGTATATAACTTATTATCATAAGTTTTGCTTAAAAAAAAATAACAAAAAAAAAAAATGAATTTTTAATTCATTATAGGTACCATAGTTTTGCTTAAAAACAAAAAAAATCCTTAAAGTTGGTCCGGGTGATGTCCAACTTTGCCAACTAACTGCCCAGTTTTAATTTTAACCTCGTAGCTTCATTATATAACTAATCGTGTATAAATTCCATTTTCGTAGCATAATTATTTTTAAAGAAATTCATATTGGTGCAAAGAAGTTGTATGGCAGCCCCCCGAACATTTTGAAACTTCATATTAGTGCTCGATTCATTATATAACTAACAGTGTGTAATTTTCATCCTCGTAGTATAATCAGTTTCCAAGAAATTCATTTTGGTGCAAAGAAGTTGTATGGCAGCTCCCCGGAAATGCAGCCGTAACATTTTGAAACTTCATATAAGTGCTTGATTCATTATAAAACTAACCGTGTGTAATTTTCGTCTTCCTGGTATAATTACTTTTGAAGAAATTCATATTGGTTTAAATAAGTTGTGTGGCAGCTCCCCGAAACCTTGGTCTGGTCTTAACCAAAAAGAATAGGGAACCTCAAAAATGTCCAAAAAATGTTTTGTGTGAATTTCAAAACTCTAGCTCTAATTTTTCAATTCTATCTCTTTTAATTAATTTTTAATTCACGAATATATGAAACTTAAGCAAAATAAGCTTCATATGATCATATTCATATAATGATCATCATGATACATATTAATCATCATATTCATAATGAGTATATCTATCAATATCAATAAGCCATTTACTTAAAAAAAAATCTTTGTCTACTTTTTTGCTTATCTTAAATAAACTACGCATGATTTAAATCATATGAAATTCTAACTCGAAATCGTTATCTACAAAAAAAACAAAAACAAAAAAAAAAAAACAAAATTCATATAATTTCATGTTAAATACAAGATGCATAGCAAAATTTCAAATTTTTATATGAAAATATTGAAGTTAAAAAAGTTAGTTGTTCGAGAGCTACCCGAAGTTTTGGTCCGATCTTAACCAAAAAAAATAGGGAATTGATTGAAAAATATTTTGTGAAAATTTCAAAACTGTAGCTCTTTGAGTTTTTGAGTTATCGTGCTGACACACAGACGGACGGACGGACGGACAGGCACACATAGCTAGATCGACTCATTTTTCGATTCTGAGCCGATACGTAGCCTTGACACTATATCTAGCTCGTCTAGATCGATGCGTTACAAACGGAGGAGCAATTCTAATATACCCGATGTCATATATGTATGCACGGGTATAATAAAATGAACCAACTCTAAACTTTTTTTTACTTTTTTTTTTAAGAAAATAATAATAATATAAAACAATGTGTAGGATGAGAAAGGTATATGTTTTTACAAATGTATAATATCGTTTTTTCTCTTTCGTGGGGCATTGGATTTCACAAAATATAATGAGATTTTCTGTTCTACTTGCATTATCTATATATGTATAATTTTTGTTTTAACTTAATTAAATTTAGTTTACAAATATTAGTTTTTATTTCTTGGGTTTGCAATTGAAGACTTAATAATTGAAGTAAATTTAAGATTTAAAATTTAAAAGTTTATTATACACATGTTACAACAGGGCCCCTACCATGTAAAAAATGCGCATCGCAAAAATGTGCGCATTTGATTTGCGATGCGTAAATTAATTGGTACCATGTAACAAAAACGCATCGAAAAATAGTGCTGCCATTGAAAATATTTAAAATTGACACTTTGACATTTGTTTTTCCTTCTAAAATTTTTAAAATTGACATTTAGACATTTGTTTTTGTTTGTAAAATCGTAAATTTGTAAACAATTCAAATAAAATTTTTTTTAAAAATAAAATAAAACATAATTTTAAATAAAAAATAAAGTTAAATAAAAAAAATGGATTCCATAGCATTGTTTTTAAGTGACAGTGATGAAGAAAATAATGTGTCAATTCAAAGAAAAATTCTTTGGGAAAAATCTAACATAATGCAAATGCCCACCAAGAGGTAAAAAGTCTTATGGCTTCTTTAAGTAAAAGATTCATTTTTAATAATTGATTATTTTTTTTTACAATTTAGTTTTATCAAAAATTTCCGGCTATCAAAGGAAGCATTTTTATATGTATATTTGCCACAATTTATTGGATTTAACCCAGCCATCCACTGTTCTTGAATAGCCTTGAGCTAATTCCTTATGTTGTACCATAAAGTCCACCATAATTTGAAATTGCGATGGCTTGATTGTTTGCTTAGACCTACAAAATAAATGCAAATACATAGTAATATGTTAATGCACAAAAAAAATTAAAGATTGTTGTTTATATCACAATGAACAAAAAAATTTTTACCTTAAAATATTTTTGTTAGTTTGAAACAAAGTATAGTTAAAGTAATTTGTGCTTAAACATAGAACTTTAATTATCATAAATTCTATAAATGACATATATTGTATGTTTATACTTACATGTTTATTAAAAACTACTAACTAATTGTTAAAAACTAAAAAATTACACCTCCTTCGCAAACAAATTATCAAGCGAATGAAAAAAGTAAAATAAACGTCAAAAATGTTCGCAATTAGCACACCATGGTACCAAAGTTGCTACTTACGAATGCGCAAATTTCCTATATGCGCTCTACATGGTGTCATTTTTTCTCATGCTACTTACGTTTAGCGTAAGTAGCAATACATGGTAGCCTACCAGAGTTTCCCAAAATGTATGAGTGATATAAAATATTGTGTTCTACAGGGAATAATATAGTACTAAAGATTTATGAGAATTTATGGTGTCAATCATGAAAGTCTTGTGAGAAGACTTTTTTCTTTTTTAGAAAAATTTCTTTAATTGTCAATCATGAAAGTCTTCTGGGTTAAGACTTTTTTCTTTTAAGACTTTTTTCTTTTTTTCGTTATCATGAATGTTTATTGGTTTGACTTTTGTCATAATTTAAGACTTTTGAAGTCATATGCATTTTAGCTGCAGACTTTGAAGAGAAATCATTATGGATTCAATTCAAAAAAAGTAAGCAAACAAAAAAAATAAATAAACATTAAAAAAAAAATTATTACTTTGAAAATAACAAAAAAAAATATTTTTTTAGAAAAATTTTTAGTAACAAGAGGCAGTTAGAGAAAATGGTCCATTTAATGGAAAAAAATGATCAAATTGCAAAAGGAATAACAAAAAAAAGAGAAAGTGATTTATTTTGGGAAAAGGCGGCAGTTGAATTAAATGGCGCAGGACCTCCACTAAGAACACCAGAAAAGTGGTCTAGAGTAAGTAGATGTCGATTAAATGTCTATTAAAATTAATAAAGCTACAATTTTAATCTATAAATAAAATTTTAGGTTTGGGCTGATATGAAGGCTAAACTCAAAAAAAAACTAATAAAGAATAAAAAAGAAATAACAAAAACAGGAGGTGGGCTAAACACCCAAGAAACTCTAAGTCCTCTAGAAAATAGAATCTCTGAGTTCCTCTCCTTAAATGTTCATATTGAACCAGAAGGGAGAGAATTCGGAGAAAATATTGATATTTCTGAACAAGAGAACTTAGAGTTTCTTCTTGATGTCGATAATATACAAACTGAAAGGCCTTTAGAAAATGAAACAATTGAAACACAAAATATTCCAACAACTGTACAAAATAAAAGATCTGCAATTAAAAATCGAGTTACATTATTAAAAGAACACACTAACGATTTTAAAAAATTAAGGGCAGACATCACAGAACTAAAAGCTATTCAAAAAAAAATTATTATATATTGAAAGACATAAAAAAAATTCATTTCTTCAATTTCTTCATCATCCATTTCTTCAATTTCTTCATCCAAAATGAAGCTCCAAATAAAACTCATTTTAAAAAAAGTAACTAATAAAAAACAGAAATTTTAATTTTAAATGTTAATTTTTTTTTACACAAATTATTTTTTTAAAAGTCAATATTTGTTTAGACAATTATTATTTCAAAAAATTTGTTATTTCAAACACAAATCCACACAAATCTATTTATTTAACAACTTCAAATCTATCAAAAAACTAAAAATTCATTATTATTCAAAATTATCAAAATAAAAATTCAGAACTGACATTTAATTTTGAATAAGATAATGCAGTTTTCGTTTTTTCCACAAAAAATTTTTCCCACTACGGCAGTATTGTTTATGACAATTCTTTTAAATTTTTAAGACTTTCATGATTGCGTGACTTTTTTTTAAAGACTTTTTTTAAAAGAAAAAAGTCTTTTCTCACAAGACTTTCATGATTGACACCTAACTGTAAAAAATGGTATATTACATATAATATTGTTTTTATTAAATTCAGACACTTTATTACTCTCGCTAACACTTTCAGAATTATTGAATAATTTGTTTCGGTTTTATAGAAAAACAAATTTTTTGTGTTTGCCAAAATAAAATTAAACAAACTGCCACGAATATTTTAAAATTATTTAATTTAAAAATTTTAAATTTTAATGCATTTTTATTTTAAGTTTAAAAAAGTTTTTTTACAACATTGATTCCTACCTCTTGAATTCAGAGGTGCGAATTTAATTCAATTTATACAATTGCATATAAACCAAGGTTTGATTTGATCGCTCATGAGCTCTCGTACCTGTGCTCGGTATATACAAATTTTTAACAAAAAATTTCAAAATACAAATAAAAATTTTTGTGTATCTCTCAAGAGTTTATTTACAAGATCATCATAAACAGCTCTTGTACAGTTTTTTTATTTTTTTTTTATTTTTATGTTCTGCTCTCAAAGAGCGAGATGCAATGAAAAATTTGTTTTAATACTTTAGTATATACAAAAACAAAATTTTGTTTGCTCTTGCTCGCAGAGCTCATATCTTTTTTTTTATGTTGCTCACCAACGAAGAGCTCATATCTTGCTGTTCTTTATGTTGCTCACGAAGAGCGAGCCAATTTTTTTTATTTTTATGCTCTATACTTTGTGAGCCGATCAATTGATCATTCGATAAACTTTTCGGCTACCATATTTCGCACTTGTTAACAGGTTTTCTTGAGTGCATTAAATTATTTTCTAAGTATTGATTTCATTATTATTCATAATTATTAATAAATTGATGAAATAAGTAAATTATAATACTCGCATTATAATTTATTTTTAACAGATAAAATACTCAGTAAGAATCCCTATATAATTTGGAAAATGTGCTTTTTTAAAAACCCTTGGTTTTTTTCATCACTTGTTAATTCTTTTGTATCAAATTTCAAACAAATCCTAAACAATAGTTTATATTTTAAATGTCTATGAGCTTGCTATGGGTTCGTAGGTATAATACTTTTAAATAATATCATAATATATCATATATTGTTATTGTATAATACACTATACACTATACTATAAACACATACATTCATCATAACAATCTACGACACTAAAAAATATAAAAAGCATTATCTATATATCAGATCTGTATAAATTTATATTTTCGGTATACTAATAAATAATTTATACTTTAAATTAATTTGCTCTATTTTACTTATGTAAATCACTTCATATAAAACTATTGCACCTGCTCTCGTGAACTTTTACTTAAATTTAAATGTTAAGCTCTGAAAGAGTGTGTATAGGTACTAACATTTTTTATTATTGAAATAAAAACAGAAAAGTAAAAAATAATTTTTATGCTCAAATACTATGAGCAAGAGTGCTTGTTTCCCAATTAGATTCACAGATCTGTGAGATTTATTAAGATTATTTATACAATCAGCTCATGCTTTACTTTTATTTTACTTTTCTGTTTTTGCTCTTATGAGCATGAGCTTTTATTACTCTAATAAAATAAAATCAAAGTAATAAAATCAAAATCGTGTTAACATTATTAGTTAATTGTATCTATCATTTTTCGGATGCTCCCGGTATATCTTCACCAAATTCATAAAAAGTACTATCATATTTCGTTACATTGTTTTCTTTAAGCCATTTAATAGCATCAGAATAGTTCATACGACGAAAAGGTTTTTTAGGAGGAACAAAATCTGGGTTTAGTTCTTTCACAATGTAACCATATGTACTTTTAAGGACACGATCCACAACATCGCATACTAAATTTCCAACCGATCTAATAAATCATCAAATGTTATAAATGGACATTCAGCTTCAACGTGAGTGTATTCTGCTAAATGACGCCTGGTTCTACTTTGTTCAGCAAGATAACTTTGCGCAATACAGAAAACATCTCCTAAAGTTGGAATACATGTTTCCAAATAAAGTTGAGAACTTTGTGTTAAATAAGCTTCTGCTCTAAAAAAGAAGATTAAAAAAAATAAATGAAAAAGAACTATAATTTTCTTTTTGTTTTACTCAAAATATTGCAATTTAAACAATGTAGATCCACCTTCTACTTGAGTTTGAACAAGTGTTGGTGGAGTAGCTTCTGTATATCCGTTAGCAAAGTAGTATTCACGAAAATTGCATGATAATGGAGGGGAATTTTATAATTTTGGAAGTATTTTCACCTCGAATTATAATATGTCTGTTATCTAACTGCACATCTGGATGTACTTCTTCATTTAAAATACTTACAGCACCTCCAGCTGGAGCATTTCCTAAAAATTCCCAGTAGTCTACATTTAATTCATGTCCTCTTGGTGCACTACTTCCTTCAGGAACTTCATTAAGTGTACCATAAAGTGCTACAGATGCTTCAGTTTGTAATATTAAAGCTTCATATGTTTGACACAATTGGTCGGTAAGAACACATTGTAAGAAGCCAGTACCATCTCGAAGTGTTATGAACATTAAACCTTTTCCTTGACGATGTAGCCTATGTACCCAGCCATATATATTTACCCTCTTGTTTCGTTCATTTGCTCCGTCCATTATTTTAATACGCTGAGCTGTTTGCCATTACAGATTTTCAACAATTTTAATTTTTTTCGCATCTTCTAAGTTTTTTTCTCTTTTTTTTGCATCATCAGTTTCTTTTTCCTCTTTTTCTGCTGTTTTATAATTTTCTCGATTCCAAATTTTTTGAAAGTTTTTCAATTGAGATTTTGCGACAGTTTCATATTTCGATCCAGCATTGGGGTCTTTGCGCCAACCATTATCACAGGAAAAGGCTCTTTACCGGCATGTCTCATAGCTTGTAGTACGTCTTGTAAGGTGAATCTTCAGTACCTTTCCCAGTTTCATCATTACCGGTTTTATCGGATGTATAAATAGTATCAATTAAATTGATTTTTATAAAATTAATGCAGTATTGAGCTGGCATTTAACCTTAAAATTAATTTACCTTGCACAGACATTTCAGCTAATTTTGATTCTGGCATAATAATAATTTAAAACTGTTTATTTTGTTAAAATAATTCAGTTCTTTTTATTTATACACACTTTAATGAGTTGTGAATCACTTAATAAATAAATATTCTGCAGTTTTATTGCATCAAACAAAATAATTCGCCTGATCTATGGTGTGGTATTTCGGTTATTGACATTTGTTAACATCCAACAAATCATAAATTATCTTTTAAAGTGATAAAAGTAGCACCTGGCGGAAATTTTTGTAAAATAATCAATGTAGTTTACATATTAATTATTTAGCGTTGAATTTATTGGAAAAATTTATATCAAACGAGGTTTTATATTTTATTTGTCTTGGGACGAAGAAGTATGAAAATATTATAATTATGCAAAAGTTAATTTTCTGACAAGAATTAATCTTTTATTAATTTAATTTTTATTTTTGTGATATACTAAATTGTTTTAAAATAACTTCAAAATTCAATTTATGGTAGATAAATTACTTCAGACTTCAGAAATGGATTAGATTCTGGCTTAGAATATAGCGTCGGTTCTTTTACAGTCAAATTCAAATAATTGCAGAAAATAATAATTCATATCCTTGCTTTAGGCCCCAACATAATTAAAAACGTACGCCGTACAACATACAATAAGCCGTACTTCGATACGGCCACGTATCCCTAAATCAATACGCGCGTCAATTCTTAACTTGTCAAAAAATCTACATTTTTATACAAAAAAAAATTTTATTTTAATATTATATTGAATTTTTTTGAATATTACGTAATTTTTAAAAAAAATAAAAAAATATTTTTTTTTAAAACATTACCTTTGTACAACAAAATAAAAAATAGTAACAAAATTTTTATACGCTTTGCCAATTTTTAAATTTTTAAAACCCGACGTTATATTTCGAGAGCTTTTATATAAATATATGTATTTAAAGTTATTTTGACAGAAAATATACGCCGTACGTCGATTCTAATTTTTTCCATAAATAAATGTTATGAAGTTTTCATTTCAAGAAAATTTCAATTTTTGACAATATTTATGATTATAACATGACAGAACTTGGCTTTGCAATTTGCATCTGATACTTTGACATTTCTATAAAAAAATTTTGACAACTTTTGCGGCAATATTAACATCTGGTTTTTTCGTATGTTTTGAATTGAAAATAACTTTTGAAAACTGCAATTAAATACGGTTACATATAATATTTATGTTTAATTTTATCTCAATTAAATAATTAATTTATTAACTACAAAAATAATACGTAAATATTCTAAAAATATAAAAGCAAGGCAGTTAATATTTCTGTATTTTGTTCATAACCCATATGCATGATTGTCATAAATACAATTTAAATATTTAAGTAATGAATATTGATAAAAGTACAATTTTTTAAATTGTTTTAAACAAAACATATCATGGAAGGAAATTCACCAGAACAAATTGTTTTTCAAGCTTTAATGGCTGCATGCAGTCAGGATACTGAAATATTAAAACAAGCAGAACAAAAACTAGGTGAATGGGAAATTCAACCTGGATTTTATTATACCCTTGTAACCATATTTTCCAATCATCAAATTGATGTCAACATTCGTTGGATGGCTGCAGTTTATTTAAAAAATGGAGTAAATAAATATTGGAGAAAATACGCAAAAAAGTAAGTAAAAAGTTTATGAAATATTTAAAAAAAAATAAAAATTAAAATTTTTGTAGTGAAATTCAAGCAGAAGAGAAAAATAAAATTAGAAAGCAACTAATATCCAATTTTAATGAACCTGTTCCTCAAGTTGCTGTACAAATAGCAGCTTTAATTGCAAAAATAGCTAGGCTTGATTGTCCAAAAGATTGGCCTGAAATTGTTCCAGTTTTATTAGAGGCTGTAAGAAGCAGTGATGTTCTTCAACAACATAGATCTCTTCTAATATTACAGCAGGTTATAAAAGCTTTATCGTCAAAACGTCTAATGGCAGAAAAGAAGTACTTCGAGGTTTGTTTTAAAAAAAAATATATAGAAATTCCATAATAATTTTTTCCCATTTTTTTTAGCAATTAACTTCTGAAATTTATAATTATATTCTTAATTTATGGGATACTTATACTACATTATTTTTTCAAAGTTTACAAGAAAATAGTCCAAATGCTTTAACAATAACACTTTTAGAAAAAGCAATTTTAGCATTACGAATATTGAGAAAATTAACAATTTATGGAATTTATAAACCGCACAAATCCGAACATTGTATGATGTTTTTAGAAGCGACTTTTCGTCGTATTAAAGAGTGCATTGAATGTAGATATGAATTTAAGCAGAGGAATACAGCAAGCGATCTTGTAGAACTAATAGAAAAATTTATACTTAAACAAACCAAAATTTTAAATGAGTTCCTAGAGCAACATCCAGTATCATTTGTTAATGTAATATCAACTGCATTAAATTTTTCATTTAATTATGTCTTCCATAATGGAGCTAGCATGATTTTTGATGGTACTGTTATTAATTTTCCGAATTTTGCAATACATTGTATTAATCTAATGAAAGGAATTTTATCGAGTCGCGCCTATACAACATTTGTTCAAGAAAATTGTTCAACAGAAATTGATATAAATGTAGCAATAGAAGCTAAAGCCACCTTTTTCACAAATGAACGTTTATGTTATATATGTGAAAAAATTATTACGCACTACTTTTTGTTAACGCAACAAGATTTGGATATGTGGATTGACGATCCTGAAGGTTTTGCTGCCGATGATGGTGGAGAAAGTTGGAAATATGCTCTTAGACCATGTACTGAAACATTTTTCTTACAATTATTTAGCCAATTTAGAACAGAAGTTCGAACTGAAGTTTTAAAATATATTACTAAAGCTCAAGAAAATCCTTTGACAAGTGAATCTGACCTAAAAGATATAATCTTGAAAGATGCAATCTATAACGCGGCTGGATTAGCACCTTTTAATTTATTTGATGAAGTAATTATAAAAATAATGTACGACAATTTTGTATCTACACTTTTTCAATTTTAGATTGATTTTGATTTATGGTTCAGTAATCAACTGGCAACTGAAGTAAAAATAACTACTGATAATTGTAGAATTATTAGAAGGCGTATTATATGGCTTATAGGTATTTCATTTTTTGCTAAATTGTTCAAACTAGTTGTTTAAAAAAAAGATCTTAATTTTAGGGCAATGGTCCGGTGTTAAATTTTCAAGAGATTTGAGACCTCAAGTTTATCAGCTATGTTTGCATTTGCTACAAGCCAATGAGGACATGTCCGTTAGATTAGCATCTTCAAAGTAAGTAATTACTTGATTTCTTCACAAAATTTTTACTTCAAAATTTAACCACATTTACTTAAATTAAAAAAAATTTATTTCAAAAGAAACTATTTTACATATTTAAAAAAATTAAAAAATTAAAAATAATTATGTCTGAGCTACCGTAAGATCAATCCACGGTATATATGTAGCAATATTTGTATAAACGCCAGGAACATCTTTTACAGCGCATCCAATGCCCCAAGCAACTAAACCAATAGCATACCACCTTAAACAAGAATCGATTCATAAAAATCAATTAATCAACATTTACAAATTACCTTCCATTTTCCGAGCAAACTACTGGCGATCCACCATCACCAGTACACGCATCTTTACCATTTTCACCACCTGCGCACATAAAACTTGTACTATTTAACATGAAATTTGGTCCAAGTCTAGTTTTTCTTAATTTTTCTTGACACTCGTTTGCGGAAATAACTTTGATATCAACTTCTTTTTGTATAGCTTGATATGCTCCATTGAAATCATCTTTACCCCAACCAGCCACATAACATTTCTGTCCAGTAAATGAAGTTTTCGTTAAACAGATTGTACCGATTGTTGGTATTGAACCCAATTGAACTTCATTTTGTAAACGTATTAATGCTATATCATTATATAAGTTATTAACATTAAAATTTGGATGTATAATTAAACGAGCTATTTGATAATCCTGGGCAGGTATTGGTTCCGAAGTATTAGATGCATCCCATTCTCCTAATCTAATTTTAATGGATGCGATTCTATAACAAAATATGGTGAAATTTTAGATTATTTTAATTCTTTTTCTTAAAAAAAATATCTTACGGCACATTATTAACTTTATGTGCAACTGTCAATACATAATTTGATTTAATTAAAGCTCCAGAACCTAAATAAATTTCACCTAAAGTTAATATAGCTGCTTGCCATGGATATGCTCCGAATGCAGCTTGTCCTGGTCCATTAGATTTGCTACCTGGCGGTGGAGGATACCTTATCCCACATTCATATGGCGTGTTTAAACAGCAACGAGTTAATCCATAGTTACAATTACCCGGTGCCGGCGTATTTGTATCACTTGGCTAAATGAAATAAATAATTATAATAATAATATCACTTGTATAATACACAATTTTTTATACAATTACATTGGTAACTATTCGTAAATCCAATTGTCCACTGCCATCGTTAGGTTGATTAGGACATGAACCTGGCGGTACACAAATACCTGATGTATAATATTTTACATTATTTTTTTTAACTTTCTTCTATTAAATATATATGTACATGCTGATGCTCTTTTACTTACATGATGATGCTCTTGTAGTTATTGTTGCAATTGTTACTGTTCCACTTACAAGTTCCCGTATGAACCCTTAAAGAGTAATTTAAATTTTAAATGAATTTTATTTATGAAAGAAATACTCAAAAAATAAAACACTTAATTTAAACGTATTTTCGGTTTTTTTTTTGTAAAAATTTAGGCTAAATAAATTTAAAAATTCTCTTGTTTAATTTTTCTAAAAATATTAATTTATAATATTCAATTAATATTAATATAATTAATATTCAAAAAAAGTTCCTATCAAATATTTATTTTTAAAATTTAATTTTTTATATTGTTTTTAATTTTTCTGAGTATTTCATTAACTGATAATATTGTCATGATGTAGCAATTATTAAAGAACATAGAAAAAAAATCTGGACTGGGTCCAAGAACTTTTAAAAATAAAAATAAAAAAATCAATTTCAATTTTTTCCCCAAATTATTTGAAAATAAAAACATACGTACTGAAAACGAACGTAGTTGTAGTTAGAATGCGGGTCAAGTTGAAGGTTTTTTATTTTTCCTCCTTATTTTTAATAAAAAATTTAAATTTACAATGTAAATAAATTAAAATTCAAAATAAAACAAATTTTTTTTAATAATTCAATAAAAAAAATCAATCAAAAATCAAACGAGTTTCAAACAACTTAAAATATTATAAAAAAAAAAGTGAAAAATTAGCAGCTGCTGCTCTCTTAAAATTAGAATAGAAAAAATATTTAAAAAAAAACAACAATAAAAACATTGTTTTAAATTTTAATTTTCACAAGAGAAAAATCATTTCATAAACAAACAAACTTTAATACAAAATGAAAATATAAATAAATACAAAAAAAACTATACGTCTAGAGATTTTGTGTATTGAGTACATAGTATATACATAATATATATGTATCTATATATAAAACAAAAAAAACAAAAAATTATCAACAACAACACAAAAAAAATTTTCTTAAATTTTCATTAGTCAACAGAAGGAAAATGAAAAATTTCGATGAACTCATGAAGGAAGATAGTAAAGCCATCCCATTAGTATATCAAAATGATGACAATAACGGATTGAATATATGTTATGAAAATGAATCTTTATTTAAAACTCCAATTAATGAAGATTCATTAAGTAATTTTGATAATAAAAACTCTACAAAAAAACCTCGAAAACGTTTAATTACAAATGAATCAGCTGATTTTTCAACTATATCATCAAGAAGAGAAGAAATACCAGATGGTGGTTATGGCTGGATTGTTGTTTTTGCATCATTTTGTGTATCTTTAATTGCTGATGGAATTTCATTTTCTTTTGGACTTCTTTACACAGAATTTTTACATTATTTTAAAGAAAGTAAATCAAAAACCGCTTGGATTGGTGCATTATTTCTTTCAGTACCGTTATTACTAGGACCTGTAATGTCTAATTTAGTTGATAAATATGGTTGTCGAAAAATGACAATTTTTGGTGGATTATTATCATCAATTGGTTTTGCACTCGGATCATTTTGTAATTCTGTAGAAATGTTATATTTAACATTTGGTATAATATCTGGAATTGGTCTGGGAATTGGATATGTTACAGCCGTTGTTTCAATAGCTTTTTGGTTTGAGAAAAAACGTACATTTGCTACTGGTATTGGAGCTTCTGGTACTGGTATAGGAACATTTTTATATGCCCCACTTACAGCATGGCTAATAGAAGAATTTGGTTGGCGAGGTGCAACATTAATATTATCTGGTACATTATTAAATACTGTTGTTTTTGGTGCTTTGATGCGTGATCCAGAATATTTAACTGAAGAAAGTTCATTAGGAAGTCAATATCAAAGTGAAGTTACATTATTAAATTGCGATAATAATTTTAATGAAATTAAAAAATTAATCGATAATGGTGTGTCAAATGATGCTATAATTGATTCATTAGTTAAAACATGCAATTCATTAAATAATAAAAATATTACTACACAAAATATGTTAAAAAATAAACGATATCATAGTGAAGAGTTTTTACCAAAATTCGGAAACACATATTCAAATGATATACAATCAGAATTTTATAATAAAAATAAAGAAAAAATTTCAAAAAAATACTTAAGTGTACCAGTTAAAAGTACAAGTCTATCCACAATTGCAAGTCGAAGTAGTACTAGTAATCAAAAAGATGAAGCAAATGTTGCAAATAAGTATTTGGCAAGTGCTGAATCACTTACACAATCTGAAAAAATTTCTTTAAGTTCATATAATCCTTTCGGTGAAATAGGTGATTCAATAAATCCATTTACATTAGAACATGTTATAAATAAGAAACCATCTTATCAATATGAAAATGATTTAATATTTTCTAGTAAAAGACGATTATCTTTAAATGAAAGTTTAATCCGACACAATTCTTTACCTAATTTAAGACAAGATCTTAGAAGAAATACTTTAGATGTTTTAGATATAAAAAATGATGACAATCAAAATATATTTAATACAAATTTATCAGATGATATAAAAACTTTAAATAATAATGATAGTATTGATTGTAATTTAGAAAAAAATAATTTTTTACGAAATTCTAAAAGTCAAAAGCAAAATAAAGATATCTTAAGTCCAACTTCAAGTCATAAAAAACGTAATTCAGTGAAAAATCCACAACGAATACAATATTTTCATATTCATCGTAATTCTCTTATAATTCGAAATATTGGAAATAATAGTATTAATTTTGCTAATAGACATAAATTAAAGAATCAAAAAAGTTCTTCCTGCCCAAATATTTTAAATAATAGTAAAAAAAATAATTCAATTTTAGTACGAACAGCTAGTAATAAAGAAATTCATGAAAATGAAGAAAAACAAATCGAAAATTTAGCTTGGTATTCAAATTTATTAAATTTAATTAAATCTGTATGTGATTTTTCTTTATATTTAGATATAAAATTTTCATTATTTAATTTTTCAACATTATTTTTATTTATATGGTATATAATACCATATTTTTATATAACCGAATATATGATTGAACATCAATATACTGAAGAAGATAGTGCTTTTTTAATCTCAATTATTGGTATATTTAATACAATTGGTATGATAATATTAGGATTTTTAGGTGATAGACCATGGTTAAATGTTAATGTTATTTATTCAATATGTATGCTAATATGTGGTTTATCAATTATGTTAATGCCATTAGCAATTAATTCTTATTATTCTTTAATTGCTTTATCAATGTTATTTGGTTTAACATTTGCATCAACATTTTCATTTACACCAAGTATATTAGTTAGTCTAGTTGATTTAGATGATTTTACATCAGCATATGGTTTAATTTTATTAACAGAAGGTATTGGAAGTTTATTAGGACCACCATTAGCTGCTTTAATATATGATTATACATTAAGATGGGATGATTCATTTTATACAGCTGGTGCTTTCATATCATTTTCAGGTGTTTTATCATATATTGTTGAGTTATTAGAACGTCGTGATAGAAAACGTAATATAGAAAATGATGATGGGATATTAATAATAAATAATGATATAAATAAAAAGACAAATCAAGTTGTTTTCGTTTAAATATAAAAACTATTAGTAAAATATGTAATTCTTAAAAGACAACCGTTTATTAAAAATAAAAAAATGAAATTTTATATTACACTTATTCAACTATAACTTTTCATTCTACTTGTTAAATTTTTTTAAGATAATAATAAGGAATATTCGATTTTACCAATAAATTAGATTAGAATGGTTATGAATTTTACGAATTTTCGCGGAAAGGAAGTATGTTCTTCAATTAAAGCTTTAGACTAGAAACGAAATTAATTATGAATACTAGTTTATAGATTAACAACGATTTTTACTTTTTAAATAAAAATTTGTTATTTGTTATTGTTATTATTGGCTAGAACTAAAATAAATAATATGTAGACAATTTTAAAAATAGAATTAATATTTACATTACACTTTTACTTTTTATTTTAATATATTATATCTTTATAATACAAGTAATGTAATTTTTTTTTTGTAGTTTTATAATCATTGAATAAAAGTAAAAGTAAATTGTATTTAATCTAATATTATATTTAGTTTAAAGCATTGGCTCTTTATCAATTATTTAGAAAAAATTCTTTTAATTTTTGTTAAATATATTGTGATAAAGATACAAAAGAATGCCTTGCAATAATAAAAATACGTAATATTGATTGAGATTAAAAAACAAATAATTGGGAGCGCCATCTCTAAAATTTCTTATTTTAGTTGTAGTTGGTCCAATAAAAATTTAAGATTTAATATTACAAAATTATTTTAAATTTATATAATATTTGAACTGTTGAAATGAATTTTAGTTAATCGTTTGTACATGATATATTAACTAATTATTGCAAAATATATTATTAATTAGACTTTTTAAATAAAAATTAAATAAAATTTTAAAAATTAAATGTTTTAAAAAAATTTGAAAATTATTATTTTTATGTCGGGAACAGTTTTATTTTAAAGTGTAAAGTCATCACTTTAATTCCCTAAGGGAATATGTTTAATAAACTATGTTTAACAAAATTATTAATATTATATACTTAAGTTATATTTACCAAAATAAGTATTATTTATGTAATTTTTTTTTTTAGTTGTAGCAAATTTAAATAATCAAAATTAAAATAATTTTATTAAAAAAAAAATTTACTTTTTTTTAATTAAAAAAATATAACATAGGCGATGCTAACATTTATAAAAGAATTCAGAAAATATATTATTATGTTTAAGAAATCATTTAAAGATGTTTTTTTCCTTTATAGAACAAAAATTAAGGATTTGAAGAATCTAGGGGCTTCACTTAAAACTAATTTACTTTTAAATTTTAATATTTTAACTCTAATGTTTAATTATGAATTTAAACTCTATCTATACTTAATAATAATTTTAAAACTTAACATTAGTCCTCAGTCTTTTAAATTAAAAAAAAAATCCATGACGGAAATAATGACATTGTCAGCGGAAATTTCAAGTTCTAAACTTTATTCATCGTTTACAATTTTTGCCAAAATCATATAAAACGTTTTTATTAAAGACCTCTCGGCCGGTTTTTTTTAATTCAAACAAGACTTTCGAAAAAATTCTCTTAATAAAACTTATCAACGACCAAAATTTTACTCCTAATGTCATTAGTTTTCTTAAAAAGTATTTTACAGATTTTTAAGAATTTTCTAATTTCCACAAAGAATTTTCCTTTCCATCTTAATAGATTTTCAAAAAAAACAAATATTTATTACGTTTTCTCATATAAATTAATAAGATTTTGCTAAAGTATAAATAACTTCATATTCACATTCATATTCAAATATTTAAATATTTTAATTATAAGTATTTAATAAATATATTTAACAATGTTATACATTATTATAATTAAATATACTTACTATTTTTATAATTCCTTTTAAAATCTTTCATTAATACATAATTATTAAATTGAGTATTTGTTATTTCATCATTTACTGTATATGATTTATAGCAATATATTAATACAAATATATTTAAAATTAAAATTAAATTTAAATATCGACTTATCAGATGATTCATTTTATAGAATATAAATATAATATAAAAATTTTTAAGATTATTATTTTATTTTAATTTTATTTTCTACACTAAAATTTATTTTAATTATTTTATGCACTTATTTATGTGATTAGTTTCATTGAAAAGTAAATTTCATATTGAAAATTTTTTAAAATTAATATTCACATGCAAATAACTAACTAAATCCCATTAATAATGTTAGAATATTCAAAGTATTAATTATTTATAAGTGCATTAATTTAAAATTTTCACTGTTTTAATATTTCCATTGAATTTAAATGCCATAGTTAAGGAAAACTCCAAGAAACACTATATTATATAGAGCACATAAATATATTAAATGTAACAAGTTGCTTTTCATTGAAATAATATAAAAATTTCCCAGTTAATTTGTTTATAAATTATTGTAATAAATATTTTATTAACAAAATAAACGCCTACATAGTATATCAGTATTTTAAAATAAATATTTAGATTATTTTCATTGAATCGTAGTTAATTAAATGAAAATTATATTAAAATGATGGTCAGTTTATATATTTAATTTGGTTTTTTTTTTTTTTTTTATACAAGGTAAAAGATATTAAAGTGAAAATTTTAACCGGAATTGATTATAAAAAAATGAAAAATTGTGATGAAAAGGGAAAATGCGATTATAAAAAAAAAAAAAAAAAAAAAAATGTGTGATAAAAAAAACTCATTAAATCATAAATATAATTTAGATTAGTTTTTTTTTTACTTTGCATTTATTGCATAATTCTAATTCTAAATATTTTATAAAAAAAAATTAAATTTAATTTCATTTGTTCATTCAAATTTATTGAAATTGCACAATAAATAAAATTTATTACAAATTTGTTCTTTTTTATTGTTATTTCTAAAGTAAATTCAGATTTTCGTTTATTTAATTTGATATTAAAACATATAGTACATACAAATTATTATTTGTAATTTTAAAATAGAATAAATACTGTATCTATAGTTTTGTTAATAAAATATTAACTATTATTAACTAATTATTTTATTGTTATACAGTTATAATATTGCAAGTTAATAAATTTTTTTATTTAATTTTCTTTATTTACTTTTTTAATTCATTATTACTTTTTTTTTTTTAATTTTAGTTATTCATAATAATATAGATGATCATATGTTGAGAAGAACTCTAATTCGTTGTATCTGACTAAAAAAGAGTTACTTTTGTGTGTCCAATTAGTTAAAAAGACAATTTTAAACTGTATTGATTTTAAAAAAAACAAATTGACCCTAATATAAGAACTTGAAATTGTTAGTAGCACGCTATTTTATTTCTATTAATTGTTATCTGGTATATAGATTTATTTTTTAATTAAAGAATGGTAGATATCTCTTAAAAGTGTGCATATACGCCTATATTACATTTGCCATTTTTAAATATCTATATACAGGGTGTTTTTTAAATAATTTCCGTATGCTATGAACTGTAGATGAATGTACCTTTATGAGGCGGTATTTTGTATGTATTAAGTCGAAGATGAAGGCTTAGGACTGAAACTCTTCATATTTTTCAAAATTTGACGATTTTAATTAAATTTCTATTTTTTTCTTCCATTTTAATTTAAATAAATGGGTTAGAATTTTTAGATGATTTAAAATTTCAAATTGTCTATGTTATAGTTCCACAAAATCTTGTTTTGCACTTGTCGCATTCTTGTAGTAGTAGCATCTGCCAAATTGCATATTTATGCTCGGTAATTTAATTTTGTAAAAACACTCGGCCAGTGGGACTTAGTTAAAATCAGTACTGAAAATAAATTTTGTAAACCTATCCCATATTATTCTTCAATGTTAAACTAAAAAAATTAATTTGAAATTAAATGGATTGAATGGATACTAGTTTAATTTTTACTCAAAGATTTTTTTTTTAAATTTTACTGTGCGTGTTATGTAAAAAAAAATAATAATAATAGATTATCTATAGATTAAATTTCGATAAGGGAAATTCTGACCCTATTCTTTTCTAATTTCAATGTTATTTGTGTAACAGTTCGTTGAATTATGTTATTATAAAATAGATTTGTTATTTGAATGGGGAAACTCGTCCGTGTAATTGATATTTCAATGCTTAACTAATTTCATATGTTTGAAAAGATTATGCTTACCCCTAGATAACAAAAAAAATATATTTGTTAGATATTATTTATAATTTAAAAAGATATTTAGATAAATGAATATGGTATTTTAAAATTATCACGTATTCAAGAATCATTTTTTTTTTTATTTTAAATTTTAGCATTATTCAAAAAATAATCAGTTACATTTGTTTCTAACTCTTTTTATTAATTTTTTTTTTAATTACTTAATATTTTGTATTTTATTGTTTGATTAATTAATAAATTAATTAATTATTTATATTCGTAAAACAAAACTGCAACTCATTTAAAAAAAAATTAATAATTTGTAATTAGGAAATAATTATCAGTATATTTCAACTATTAGGAAATAATTATCACTGCAGTATATATTTTTTTTAATAAAAGTTTTTTCTTTGTTAAGTACCTATAAAAAATGTTTTATAAAAGTGTTGAATATATGATTTTTTTAATAAAATTATTTTTAATTATGAAAATAACTGACCTTTGTGTGACAATGACATCAAAATTAAAGAGATTATAAATAGAAATGCAATTTAAATTTGATCCAATTATTGTGACTAATAGATGGGGAATTTTTTTTTTGATATTGTATTATATTCTTCATGTGCTTTTTTCCTTTCCTCCACCCCTACACCTAAAGCAAACTTTGAGTTTATATAAGTTCCATATCGAGAGTGGAGCGATTTGGATAGTATGTTTAAAAATGGTCATTTGAAAACTTTCTTATTTTTTTCGTATCTGCCTTTTAACATTAGTCAACTAATTCAAAAATACATCATTCAGTTCTCAATTCTTAATCACCTAGGGTTAGATTAAACAAGAGTAAACTGTTAAGTGATAAGCTTAATTGTTGTACGTTTTCTCATTAGTCGCTTTTTATAGCATCAAAAATAAAAATTATATACACTTGAAGCAAAATAATATTTTAATATATTTAAATTTTTTTTAGAACACTAATGATGACCATTGATGACTTCGATTTCTCACCAGAGCCATTCTTGCCATTCTTAGAACCATGCTTTTCGTCGTTATTTGTACTCTTAAAGGAATCAAAGGAATGTGATACTAAAGTATGTAATAATTTAATATATTATGTTAATAATAAGAATATTTAATTTCCATACTAATTTAGCTACAATAATAATTTTAAAATAATTTTTATTTTAAGATGAATGTGCTCTGTACGATGTCTTTTATTGTGGATAAAATGGGTGATAATATACAGTCACATGCAGATAATTTAATATCATATTTGCCATATTTATGGAAAGAGAGTGAAGATCATAACATGTTACGATGTGCAATTATATCCACTTTGGTAACTATGAAATTTATTTAATAATTAATTAATAAATATTAAATTACTAATTTTTTTTTTAAGTTACAAATTGTAAAAGCTCTTTTTGATATACCACCAATTTTGTCACCATTCTTGTTTCCTGTAATATCTATTAGCACCAATATAAAAGAACCTTCACATATTTATTTAATGGAAGAGGGTCTTGAGTTATGGTTAGCTGTTGTCGAAAATACTTCACAAATATCTCAAGAATTATTACAATTGTGTGATAATTTACTTCCAATTATTGGTAAAAATTATTTTAAAATTTTATTTAAGAATTATTTTAAAGATTTTAATATTTTTTTAGAAAATTCATCAGAAAATTTACGAACTGTTTTACATTTAATACAAGCCTATGTACTTTTATCACCTGAAGTTTATTTACAACGTTATGGTAACAAGTTGTATCAACGTGTGCCTATTTATTGAACGATATTAGAAGTGAAGGGATTACCATGATAATGAAATTATATGATATAATGTTAAGAGTAGATGCAACAATAGGCTTAGAATTACTTCGACCAGCATTACCATACATATTTAAGTATGCTACTCGTATATTAACACATTAATTTTTTACTAAAATATATTTTAATATGGTTTTAGGCAAGTTTATGAAGATAAAGATTATCCGTTAGTAATGAGCATGTATTTAACAATATTGGCCAGAGTGTTAATTACGGATCAGCAAGTTTTTATTGAAGCATTACAATCAATTAATTTAGAAAAACCATTAGAAAAAGTTATTGATGCTTGGATAACAAAAATGCCATTAGTCACACAAACAGAAAAAAGAAAATTATTAAGTAAGAAATAATTGAATTATTGAATGATTACAGTGGAAAATTTAAAAAAAAATTTATAATTTTTAATTTAACTTTAAATAGGTTTGGCTTTAGGATCTCTACTTACAGTAGATAATCAAATATTTTATGAACGATTTCCTGGAATAATACAAAATATTTGTGAATCTTTAAATGATATTATGAAAGAAGATTATGTAGGAGCTGAAACTGGAGAAACATCTGAAAAATTTTTAGAGTAAAATTAATTATAAATATTGAATTTTGTTTTACATTTATATATGAAAAATATAACATAAATTCATTATCTCTTTCATATTTTTTCAGTTCTTTGGTATTTTTTGATGAAAATGACTTTTATTCAATAATGTGTCCAGTAGAAGATTTTGGTTATAATACATACCATAGCGAAAGATGTAGAAAAGTGTGCTTAAAAGATCCGGTATATAGAATTGTTTTAAAGGATTATATTCAAAATCAGGTAAAATTTATTAATGTTAACTAAATGTTAGCATTAAAATATAATGTTATAAAGTAAATTTATATTGTTAATAAATATACCAAATAACAATATCGCATAATTAACGAAAAATTTTTGTTAAATTTGATTTTCAGCTTGGAACTCTTAAAACTAATTTAGGTGAACAACGTTATCAAACTTTAATGTCAAGTGTAGATCCTTGTATATTATCTAATTTAGCAGAATATCTGAATATACATATGCCGGTACCAAAAATTGATGCAATTGGCAGTGTATGAAGGAATGTTTTACGTTTTATTCTTCTTTGATCGAGGACTGATTTTTTTTTTTTACTTTTTTTTACGAATTTAATTTATATTCACATGAAGTTATAATGTAATATTCACAATTTTATAAAAATAACCGAATTAAAAAATTGATTATCAAAAAAAGCTAAGAAAAAAATAGAAAGAAACAAAGAAAAGCCAAAACATTTATTTGTACAATATTTAAAAAAAAACAACAATGAAAAATCTTGTTTTTACTTTTGAATAAGTATATAAAGTGCCTAGAGTTTTCTCTAGTAAAATAGTTGAGAAATAATTTAAAAGAATTAATAAAAAAACCTTTATTTTAAAAATATAATTCTAGTTATTTTATCTACTCACAAAAAAATCATTTGTGTAGTAAAGATGTTAAATTAATATATCAAATGTATTATATTATTTTATTATTATTAAAGAATTACTAGAAAATATAACTCCAAATATTATATATAATACTTACCATCTTTATTCGTATATGTCTTAAATTAAAATCGTTATCTAATTATGTTTGAATAGAAAATCTATAAACATATTTTGTTTTTTAACTTTTATTTTCATGGAGGAAAAAATTAAAAAAAAAAACTACATTTTTATATACTCAAAACTTTTGTTTTCCCTTTCAATTCATTTTATTGTAAAACTTTTATTTTTTGTTTTAAAAATGGCATATATGATTGAAGATTGTTAAAATTTATATTGCTAATTGTATCAAAAAAAAAAGAATATATGTATATATATACCTATATATAACTAGAATATGAATATTAATGCTTAAAATGTATCTAATACTAACATATTTTTAATTAAAAAATTTTAAAAAAGTTCTCGGAAATCAATTGCAAATTGAAAAAAAAAGAAAGATACAAAAGCTGAATAAAATTTTTTCTTAAAAAATATATGTATTATTGCATTTTATTATTTATTTAAATCTTAAAAATCCTTAATATTTGGTGTGCCTCCCGAAAGAAATCATAGATATTATAAAACCCGAAAAAACTAAATTCTATTACTATCGGATACTTTGATAGTTGAAGTAGATTCAGTTAAAATGGTATCGTTCAATTGTATTACTCAATTACTACTATGACTCAATAACATATAATAAACCACTAATAAAAGTTAATTAAAAAAAAATAATCATTTTAATAAAATTTTTATCGTCTGTATATAAAATAATTTAAGTAAAATATATAAGAATATAATATAGTACATATATTTATTATAATTTAATATAAAACAAATGTATACTTTTTTTTAATATTTATTTTATGATAAAGTTTACTTTGCTAATTTATTCAAAAGATTATTTAAATGAAAAGAATCTTTTAAATAATGAATTTCAAGGACATAACAAGAATATTCGGATGTGTGTTAGTTTTCATGCTTAAACATTTTTATTTGTTCTTTTTATTAAGTAAATACCTCATTGGTAAGTAAACAATAAATGTAATTCTAAAAGCTTACCCATTATTTTTGTTATATGCATCCGGCCTCTTAGAAATAAAGCTTTACAAACAAAATCTAATTAATCCAATTAATGGAATATTAGTTCCTAAATTTATAAGGCAGTAATTGCAATAAAGTTGTCTGTGCAACGAAGATTTTTTGGTAAGTAATAAATAAAGATAAATGAATGAAACCTAAAAGGAGTAAAAACCAAATAAAAATGAGTAAAATAATTCAAGCATCCTTAAATAAATTGATGGAAGTGAGGTCCACATTTTCAAATTGATATAAGCGGTAAGTCTTTTATTTCAACAATTTATATTTTATGAAATTTGAATTTCAAAGGTTCTGCATTATTGGTCAATACAATTATCTATAATCTAGATCATCTTTGAATCTCATTTGAAAACTCGTCTTTGATATTTCATTTCAAAACTTACTGACTAAATTATATACATAGACTACAGATTTAGAAAAAAATTGATTGACTGCAACTTTTATACTTTAAGTAACTGAATAAAAATGACTAGAAATGAATTTGTTTTCTTGTACGGACAGAGTATTTAGGGTGGACCCATTTGGAAATTTCAAACTAATTTTAATTTTTCGCACAATATGTATATCTTCTTCTAATTTGAACTTTTAACAAATTTTTTAATTCTATGAAATTCTTAAATAAATCAAAATAAAAACATTTCATTCAAGTTTTTCAAAATACTTAAATGCAATTATTAATTGCGTACATATATTTCAATTAAATTAAAAATAAAAAAATTTCCTTGAGAATTAGGTACTACTGTTAAATAAATATATAAATTTTTTTTTATAATTCGGGCATTAGGAAGTGAACTCATCGATGTTTTTAAAAAACACTTGAAATTAACCAATCGTATTTCTGTAGCGCATACTCGTTAGTCGTGTGCTACTCATTAAAATATAAAAAACCAAAACCAAAACTGTTCTCTTTTTTAATAAAATAATTTTTCCTTAAATTTTCTCTATTTTATTTTTTCTAAACATACGTCATCCATTATATACATATACAATAATATGTATATAATGTGAATATATAAATATAATATATATTACAAATACTACATTTAATACTAAAATTATGTGTATATGGAAAATTAAATGAGACATTTAGTCTTTAAATATCCTCAAGGGTATTTTACCGGTCTCCTTTATAGAAAAAAAAAAGTGTATCTGTCCCACATATGAACTTGCAAAAAAAAAAAGAAAATAAACTTAGAAATTGAATAAAATTAGGATAAAAGATACGTGTAAATACCTGCAAATATTAAACATATATATATATATATATATTCGAGAATGAGGGTATTAGAAATTCTTGTTTAATTTTGGCTCTTATGTTATATTGTTCCTTGTAAAATTTGTTTGGATTATTATTAAAAAAACTTATCTCTAAATATAATAGGGGTTTAAAATACATATATATACAATACATTAGGTATATATATTGTATACATATATTAGTATTTGTTGATTTGAAAATAACTACGTCTAATTTAATTCGATTAGATTTAAAGAAATTTAAATTTATGCATATTTTCAATAAATTTTTCTATATTTTTCTTAAAAATATACCTTTTTACTTTAATTGAAGAATTTTTAGTTTAATTGAAATTTTGCTATTTAATTTGAAGACATTTTTACTTGAATCAGTTATTCAGCCATTCATTCAGCATTTCATCAATAGTTAAAGAAATGGTATAGGCAAAGGGTTAATTGAAAATGTTTAATTAAATCCAATAACAGTCCATTAGATATTCAGCAATTCATTCATCATTTCATCAATAATTACAGAAATGGTATAGGCAAAGGGTTAATTGGAAATTTTTACTTAAATCCAATAACAGTCCATTAGATATTCAGCAATTCATTCAGCTAAAAATAACTATAAAAAATTATAACAAGAGTAGCCCAATGATTAAGTGAAACTTTTTACTTCAATCCAACTGTTGTTCAGCAGTTCATTAAGCTAGCAATGACTTTCATAAATTAAATATAGATACGCAAAGGGTTAGTGTTAAAATTTATTACTTTAAATTACGAAGATTTTATTTAGAATGAAGATTCCTTACTCTTAGGTATCAATTAATTAAATAATTGTCTATCTCATTTTCTCTATATAAGATTCATGCACTTCAGCCTAATTTTGAAAGCTTAAATTCCTGGTTAGTGGGTTTACCCTATGATTTACCTATAACAATGATTATTGATTTAATTAAAAAATTTATAATATATGTTTAAAAACTTATCAGTCATATTTTTGGAATACATCTTATAACAATTTCATATGTATCTAATCTTTTTTATAAGTATATTTTACATATACGAATGTAAAGCGACTTAGAAAGTTTAGGAAGTTAGGATTTTGGATAATTTAATTAAATCTTCCATAAACTTCTTTAAAATTACTTTATAATATTAATTATAATCTTATATACTCAATTAAATTATTGAAAGTACTCCATATTGATAATAAAAAAAAAAAAAACAAAAATACCTTATAAATGGAATATTTTAATTATAATGCATTAAATTTTAGTATTACCACTTTATTAAATATATAAATTAATAATTTTTATTTTGGAATTGACATGTTGAAAATCAGTGAATTCATAATTTATTCTTAGCTCTTATATGAATATGTAGTCTTTCTATTCATATAATTAAGGTTAATAATAATTATGTATACTATATGTATATATAAAATTAACTAAATATAAAAATTATGTTATATATATAATTATTATTAATAAAACAGTAGGTAGGATAATTTACTACCACAAAAATAAAGACGTAATTTTTTTTCTTGTAAAAGATATCTGAAGAATTGAATAATTGGAGAACTTCGTTTTTGAAGGATATATCATATATATTTTGGTTCTGGTACAAGAAAATAATGTGTGAGGTGGCTTATAAATTTGGTTTTCGGAAGGAACTGACGGAGCAAATATTTTAAGTAAATTATCAATTTGTTTAATATTTAAAAAAGCATTATTAAATTAGGTCTCAATCACCCCCATACAGGTTGAGTCATTTTTAAAAATGTATAATCTAATCTGTTAGGCTCAGGACTTCTTATAGTCCTTTAATCTTTTGGCTGCTTATATCAATGTTCAAATATTAATTTTACCAAAAATTAATTGGATGGATTTTTTTCCAATTACCATTTTGTATTTTATTATTTATAAACTAATTTAAATATAGTTAATATAATTAATTCGAAAGTATAATTAATTCATAACTTTTAGTTTTATGTATCTAATTAATATTAATTTTTTTTACTATAGTTATTTTAATTAATTTTGTATATAGTAGTTTCGTTTTTAGCACATTTTCAAAAAAGTTTGTAAAAATGTGCCTATATAGCTTCACTCTGTCCGTCCGTCCGTATGTTTACAAAAACTTTTACACCGTTTGAAATAGAGAAAAGAAATTTTAGCCATGGGTAGTTTTTGCAAAAAAAATAATTTCGTAGAAGAATTTTTTTCTGTAGCCCCACCTGCTACGGAGCTACAGCCCCCCAAAGTTGGAAAAAGCCCTATATTTAAACTGTTATAACAAGAGTTCTGTTAGATATATTTTCAATCTGAAAACGGCAAACGATAGCTGGATTCATAAACTTTATAAATTTTTAAATATTTAGGGTTAGTACTAAAATTTAACATTACGCAAAACTCAATTTTTGCAAAATTTTTGGCCACACATATCTTTTGAACGGTTCAAGCTAGGGTCTTGAAATTTTGGGACAAGTTAGATACTCAGAAATTAGTAGGAAACAGTTAACAAAATTTTTTTTTCAAGCCCCATATTTAGGATGCGTATAATAAGGGCTCTTAAGGGCTCGAAAATCGAAATTTTGCTATTTTTAAACACCTGTAACTTGAATACCTGTCCAAATTTTTTTTTAGTGATAAACAAAATTGAAAGCTCTATAATTATATTTCAACATGTGTTAAAGGTTTTTCTAAAATTTAAAAGCGGTTCCTTAAATTGAAGAAAGTGTCTATCAGTTTTACCCATTTTTGCTTAGATAGTATAATTCTAAGTAAAATTTCAAATTTTTGTGGAATTCACAATTTAATTCATAGAACCTAAAACAATAGTGGCGGAGGGGGGGGGGGGGTAATTAGATGAAGTTAGATCCTTGAGAAATTTGGAAACCTTCCCAAATGAAGGGCTATAACAACTTTAAAATTAAAAATTTACTGTTAGCAATAAATTTTATAAGTCAGCAGTAACTATTTCCAAGTAAATATTTCCAAAGTAAATATGTATTTTCAAACTCAGTATGTAATACAATATAAATTTGAAAATGTGCTTTTTTTCATCACTTGTTTATTACTACTTATAATAAAAATAATTTCCTTTAATAACAATTTCAATATTTAATCAGAGCTTTAGTTATTATCTCTTAAAACTTAATGGATAACTGAGTTGATTATTAGATATGATCAGAACGGGGTACAAAGGCGAGATCTCCCACCTGAAAGGTCAACGTCTTAGCCAATACACTATTGTTCATATAAATCTAAAATAGTATTACGAATCTAAAAAAATTTAATAAACTTAGTTTAATAATTCGTATCTATATTTACTATCAGAATTTATATCATTCACTGCATGGCAAAGTATCCGAAATCATGTAAAACTCAAAACTTTTATTTAATTACAATTTGATTACCACAACGTCATTAGGTTTAAATCAATTACTAAACCTTTAAATATAAAAATAATTTTATTTAAACGTTTTAACCTACAGATTCTAAGATTATTCCAAATCATTATTGAAGAATTCTTCTAAATTCCAAAATCCAATTTATATACAAAAGAAAAACTTCGATAAAACTATACTACAATTTTCAATAAAATAAATCATTTTAAATAAACATATTTATATATTAATCTAAATAAAAATTAAAATAATTTATTAATATAAAGTATATCTATATATATTTAATATAATAATAATATATATATTTATAATATAATAAACTTATATTGATATAAAATGAACAAAATAAAAAAAAAAAAAGCAAATCTATATTACCTTTATGTTAAAGAGGTCATGGTAAAATCGATTTCAAAAATTCAAAATAAAATATATATATATATACATACACCCTATAAAGAAAATACAATTTTCATGTTTTGATGACAAAAAGTTTGCATGTTAATTTTACAAAAAAAAAAAAAAAATGATACAAAGGCACCTTTTTTAGAAATTCTGTCACTAACAAAATGTTAATAATACTTTAATAATAAATCTACAAACAATTATATTTCATATTCTATTGTGATTTCTATATTAAAACGATTTTGGTTTTAGGGGGTTTTTCTGTTTTTTTTATTTTTTTTATTTTATTTTTTTTTTTTATTTATGTATGTTGTTAATTTTTCTATTTCTTTTATTATTAGTATTATATACATTTCTAATGGACATATATATATAATATATATGTACATGTATATATTTCATAAATCCTTAACTATTTACTATATTATTATTTGCCATATACACATACTTATATAGAATTTGTTTAGTGGACTAGTGAGTGGTCATAGTAGTATAGTAGAAAAATAAAAAAAAAATAAATTACCCCAAAAGAATTATTATAAATGCTTAGTTACTACATGGTATTAATTTTTTATTTTGTAGCTTTTTATTTTTTTTTTTGTAGTTTTCCTTTTTTTACGACTTAATTTTTTTTTATAAAAAATTTTTACAAAATAAAAAATTACCATAATAGTTATTTTATATTTTACTATAATGTAGTTTTTTAAAAGAAAAACAACAACAACAACAACAACAATGTAATGATGAATTTCGGAGGGAAATTTTTGTTTTTTTTTTTTAAATATTTTTACAACTAAATATATTTAATTTAAGATGTAAAAATCTCATAAAGTACATCCACATGCAAAATAAAAAACACAAAACAAAGTTTTTCCATAATATTATAAATTATAATATAAAATATATATATATTAATAAATAAATATATATATTAAAAAAATATTTACATCAATAAAATATACATAAATCATAAATAAAGATATAAATAAAAAAAATAAAAAATATAAAATGATTCTTTCTTTTTATTATTTTCTATATTTTGTCATCTTCTTTTTCATACTATTATTCATTGTATGCTATTTTCCTTTGTTTTTTCATTTCCTCGCATCCATTCTATTTACTAGCCTAGCTTACTCATTTATATATTGTAGTAAAAACTTTTCTATATTTCTTATTTTTTTATATAGTCGTTTTTCACCCAAAATTCACTATTCGTAAAATTTCCCAAGAATATAGTAAATATAAAAAAAAAACAACAAAAAAAAAAACAAAAACAACAAATGAAAAACAAATATTATAAAATGTCCTTCATTTTAAATACCAAGAAAACAAAAACAAAATAACAACATTAATAAACATCTTGATTCAAATACATGTAAATATATATATATATATATATTAAACAAATATCACAAGTATTTAGCATCCATAACCAGAAAAAACAAAAAAACTAAATACTAGGTTTCATGTCTTCAATAACATACCATCATTGAAAAAAAATAAAAAGAAAAACAATAACAAAATATATTATCCCCTATAAGTATGCAATATTATTTTTTTTTTCTATTTTAACAAATTTCTATTAACCGTACAGTATAAGCATTTTTCTTAAAACATTTTGATTTTCCTTTTAAATTTTTTTTTTTTTTGTTTATGATTTTCTTTCGTTTTTCTTGTTTCATTCTTTTTACTGTTATTTTTTTTGTTTTGTTTTTTTTTCTTTCGTTTTAGAAATGAAAAAAAAAATTTTGAAAATTTCCTCTTTTGAAAATCAGTCTCCAAATATCATCCGCCCTGTTAAGACAGACGGATAATTATATTATAAAACAAAAAGTTTGGTTGGTGGTTGGTTGGTTGGGTTTTTCTTAGTATAAAAAAAAACAGAAAAACAAAACAATCAAAAGAAAAACTTTTTTTTTTTTTCTTGTAACTATAGAAAAAATGATAATTAAATAGTGATTAAATTATTAAATATTATAATTAAATACAAAAAAAAACAAAACAAAAATAATCAAAATGGATCCAGATTAAAGAAAACTAAATGGCAAAAAAAAAAACAAACAATAATAATGAGAAAAAAATATTTATATTAAATTATAATTTTTAAGTTTTTTTTTTTTAATTTTTTTTTTTTTAATTTTTATTTTCAATTTTCAAAAAAAATAAATAAAATGTAACAAAATGATTACAATAACGTTTTTATTATTAATTACCACAAATTATGTGGTAAATGCGATGTGTAAGTGTACAATAATTTTAATTTTCTTGAGGTTTCGTTAATATGTGATTTGTCTTGTTTTCTGGCTACAAGTGAACCCAACATTTTTTCTTTTTATTTTTTTTTAAACTTATTTTGAAATTTTTATTTATAATATTTAAATTGTAATAAATCTATAATACATTTTTTATTATATATTATAATTACTAATTTTAGTATTAAAAATAAAAACTAATTATTATATTTATTGCTTTCAATTTAATTTTTTTACGATTCTTAGAAAAAAAAAACCTCTTTTATATATATATTTTTTATGAGAAATTATTGATTTTATAAGTTTTTGTAGGAGAACATTTTATTTAAAATAAAAAAAAATAATTACATATACTAACAAGAACTATACTAAAAAAAAATATTATCCCCTATAAGTATGCAATAAAATGTACAACAACAACAAAAATAATATAGGAATGACAGAAACAATATTAAAGAAGAACTGAACTGTCACCGTGTCATGGAAATAAAAGTTTTGTTTTTTTGTTTTTTTATTGTATGAAAAATTTGAGGAAAAATTCAAAAAAAAAAATATTCTAGAGTGAATGAGTTTTTGCGCATAATCTTTATTTTGATTTTGTTTTTTTGTTTTGTTATTTTGTGTTTTATGTCTACTATTTTTTTTTGCAAGAGTATAGAGTACAACTTAAAAACAGCTGATTTTGATACATACTATTTTTCAGAGTAACGTTTTTTTATTTCTGACATATATTAATTATGCAAAAATATACAAAATTAATCATGTGTCCTTTTTTAAGGATTATTTTAAGTTTTTGATACCATATATTTTATTATATTTACTTTTTATTTTAAATTTATTCAAAATAATTTAATTTATTCTTTATTTATTTATTAATTCATTATTATTTTGCAAAATTTGAAATTTGGAATGAAATGAAGGGAATTTAAATGTATAGGAAAATTTAGGAATAGAACATTTCTGTTGTCAATTTTAATACAATGTTTAAATAGGGTTGGGACTTAGAATAGATTGATTTTTCTTTTTCAAATTGTAAAATTATAATTAGTATATGGCTTTTATAGTTTACAGTTGACTGTTATATGGTTATATGTATATAAATTTAAAATATTTAGATTTTTTATTTAATAAAAAGTTTAGAAACATTTTATTAATAACATTTAGGAACACTTAAATTTTAAAATATAATTTCATTATTGTATATAAAGTAAGAAAAAGGGGGGGGGGGAAGTATCCAACTTAAGGAGCTAATAAGAAAATCATGATTGAGGTAGTGTCGTACTAATGAAAGAATTTTTAAAACCTGATTGAAACTGTATTTAAACATTGATTGGGATGGAATAATAATAGACTTTGAAATTATAAAAATATGTATCAATAAATTTGCCTCCAAAAACGAACATTCCCTTAGTTTTAGTCTCACCTATTTTTGTTGTTGTAAAAACCATATATTAAAAGACAGAACATATTGGTATTGACATAGAAACTGGCCAATTGTGGTACAATAAAATCGGTAGATCTTCTTAGCAAGACAACATACTTTGCTACCTCCAGAATGCTCCTTAATTTTTTAAACTAACAAATCATGCAATAGTAACATGATTTGGAGCCTACCTAAATGATATTCTATAACTCTATAGAATGTGAAATACTATAGAATTATAGACCATTGACAATTGACACATATGAACCAATTTAAAATAACTTGCAATAACACAAATTCTCATCATTGGCCATATGAGTTATGACTTACAAATTTTCATTACTGGACTTATGAATTATGACGTTTTTTTTTTGTTTGTAAAAATAAAATGTTCGCCTTTAACAAAAATGTGAACAAATCTATACCAATTTTTATTTGAATTGTTTTGTTTGTTTGTTTTGCTTTTTTTTTTTTTGAAAAATAGTTCCAGTTCCAAATTTTGAGGCAAATCCATATTCGAAACGATTGTACGATGATTTGCTTAGCAATTATAATCGATTGATCCGGCCAGTTGTTAATAACAGTGAAACATTAACCGTTTATTTGGGATTAAAATTATCCCAATTAATCGAAGTTAATTTAAAAAATCAGGTTATGACAACAAATTTATGGGTAAAACAGGTAAGTTATTAATTTAAGTAGTAAAATATATTATTTAGTATAATTGTTTTTATTAGATGCCAAAAATTAAAATTATAATAAAACCTCCGAAAGTATTCCGTTTCGGAAGAGATTGAAGTTTAGAAAAGGGTGAAGTATTTTCCCCATAAAACTTATAAGGGTTAACATCTTTATTAAATTTATATAAATAATGACAATTTACACATAAAAACTCTTCACAGTCAGGATTTTCCGTTCTCTACATGATTCAACGATTTTCAATGTATATATTTATATGTTGTCACATATATATTTTCAATATTGTGTGTGTATAATTTTTTTAATGTTATAAATTAATAATAATTCCAATTATCATTTTAAGAGTATTTAATACTGGTAGATAATAAATATGATTCATGATACACTATATGTTTTGGCACTAGAGACTTGGATTTGTACATGTATTTTAATAATATATTTATTGTACTTACAATAAAATGTCCTTTTCCGGTTCTTTTGTTATTTAAAACATATAATAATATATATGTAATTTTTAAGAGTAGTCTTTTAAGGTTAACAAACTTAAATGCTAAGGGGTAAAATAACTGTATAATCATTCGTATGTATAAACACATACGTATATATACATATAATAAATATTTTCATTCCCTTTCAAACGATTAATTATTCAAACAGGATGGTCAGCAGGGATTCTCTTGTATATATATACAATATATATTACAATATGTTTTTTTTTATGTACAAGACTTCCTGGTTTTCATACAGTACTGATTTTCACATATGATTTTTTGACATTTTTATTATTTTCTGCATTTTTATATTAAAATTTTTTTTTTTTTTTTTTTTTAAATATTTATAATATAATTTAAATAGATTTTTAAATTTTCATATATTTATATACTTTTTAATTAAAATTTTTTTAATCTCAGATATTTTAATCTTATTTATTAATATCTTATATTTATATATATATTTATATATATATAAGATAAATGTTTAAAAATGTATAAAATAAAATTGTTTTTAATTTTATTATTTTGGTGGCGAATATTTCTTGAAAATGGTTAAAAATATTCAACAACCATTTTTACCATTTTGGAAAATTAAAAAATACAATAAGATATGTATTCCCTTTATACAGTATAGGGTTCAGAGTTTTCATTTCCTTTTTATAATTTTTGTTGCTCTTGTTGTTGTTGTTTTTTTTGGCTTAAAAGATAAATTGATGCATTTAGTTTTGATGCCAAAATATTGTTAAAATAAAAATCAAAAAAAAAAAAAAAAACAAGAAAACTAAATAAAAATCTGTGTGCATATATTAAAATAATATAAATTTTAAATTCAAAACTTAATTTAAAATAAAAATAATAACAACAAGAACAACTACAACAACTACAATAATAAAAAGTTGGCATATAATCAAAAATAAGACTATAATTATTCTTTAGAAAAATTCGGATACACAGATGAAAAAAAATAATAAAAATGGACAAAAGATGGGAAATTATATATAAAAAAAAAATATACGATATAATTTTGGCGGCGACTATAACTTACGATATATGCGTTTGTCCTTTTTTTTGTTGTTTTTGTTGTTATTGTTGTTTTAATATAAAATAATTTTTAGTAATTCATATTGTTTTATATTTTAATTTATTTGAAATTCATAAATTAAAAACATAAATAGAAAATTCCATACTGTTGACAGGCCATATGCATAAATATATATATATGTATATATTTGGTAATAAATAATATTTAATGTAAATGTTATTATTATTTTGTATATTATATATATGTATATATGTATATTTAAATTAATGAAATTCATTTTTTTTTTTTTTGGATAGGCGATGATATTTTGTTTTTTTTTTAATAAATTATAAAATGAAAATATTCATAAAATATAATAAATAATACTCGTATATAATATGTCTACCCACTGGTTAGATTGTAGTTTTTTTTTGGATTAAAATCTTAAAAAAACAAGTGATGAAAAAAACCAAGGGTTTTTAAAAAAGCACATTTTCAAATTTATATTGTATTACATACTGAGTTTAACTTTGGAAATATTTACTTGGAAATAGTTACTTCTCAAAATTTACTGCTAACAGTAAAGTTTTTATTTTAAAGTTGTTATAGCCCTTCAATGGGGAAGGTTGCCAAGTTTCTCAAAGATCTAACTTCCTCTAACTCCCCCTCTCCGACCCCTCCTTTTTTTTTAGGTTCTAGGAATTAAATTGTGAATTCCACAAAAATTTGGAATTTTAATTATACAATCTTAGCAAAAATGGGTAAAACTGAGAGACACTTTCTTCAATTTAAGGAACGGATTCAAAAGCCTTTAACATATGTTAAAATATAATGTTGGACCTTTAAATTTTGTATATTAATAAAAAAAAAATTGGACAGGTATTCAAGTTACAGGTGCTTGAAAACAGCAAAATTTAAATTTTCGAGCCCTTATAGCTCCTTAAAAGGGGGCTTGATAAAAAAATTTTGTTAACCGACTCCCACTAATATTTGAGGATTTAACTTCTCCCAAAACTTCAGGACCCTATCTTAAACCGTTTAGGAGATATATGGGATCAAAAATTTTGCAAAAATTGAGTTTTATATAATGGTAAATTTTAGTACCGTAAGGCACCCCTATGCATTATTTCAACATATTTCTGTAAAGCCTATAAAAGCAGCTCTCTTCTACCTTTTTTCGATTGAAAATAAACCTAACAGAACTCTTGTTATATCAATTTAAATATAGGGCTTTTTTGGAATTTGCAGGGGTGGTAGCTTCGTCACCCTTCAAAATTAAGAAAAACCTTTGACACATGTTGATATATAATTATAGAGCTTTGTATAATATATTTTGTATATCACAAAAAAAAAATTTGAACAGGTATTCAAGTTAAAGGTGTTTAAAAATAGCAAAATTTCAATTTTCGAGCCCTTATAGCTCCTAAACATGGGGCTTGACAAAAAAATTTTGTTAAGCGACTCCTACTATTTTCTGAGTATCTAACTTCTCCCAAATTTCAAGACCCTAGCTTGAACCGTTCAGAAGATATGTGTGGCCAAAAATTTTGCAAAAATTGAGTTTTGTGTAATGTTAAATTTTAGTACCGTATGGCAACCCTAAACATTTGCCTTTTAAATATTTATAAAGTTTATGAAACCAGCTATCGTTTGCCGATTTCAGATTGAAAATATATCTAACAGAACTCTTGTTATAACAAATTAAATATAGGGCTTTTTCCAACTTTGGGGGGCTGTAGCCCCGTAACAGGTGGGGCTACAGATAAAAATTCTTCTACGAAATTTTTGTTTTGTAAAAACTACCCATAGTTAAAATTTCTTTACTCTATTCCAAACGATGTAAAAGTTTTTGTAAACATACGGACGGACGGACAGACGGACAGACGGACAGACGGACGGACAGAGTGAAGCTATATGGGCATATTTTTACAAAATTTTTTGAAAATGTGCTAAAAAAGGATAATATTAAGTGCACGTGATTATGTATTAAATATTATACTTATTAATTTTTTGTCCATTGTTCATTTGTTGTCCTTTTTGGGTACAATTACAATTGAGATTTGTTTGATATTAAAAAAATTTTTAAATATATTTTATCGAGGAAGAGTATTGGTTTAATTCAATACGAAACAATACGAAAGGTTTTAAGTGCTCATTCCTATTTTTTTATTCTATATTGTGCTAGCGCCTTATTTTCCTGCTTCTGCGATTTGAGGGCTTCCTTGACGAACGAAATAGTTTTCTTAGAGTCCTGTGAATTCATTTATACTTTTTTCCCTGAATTCTATGAGTTTTTGTTTTGTAATTTTATACAAATCTTGGCCAGAATATTCTACATATTAAGGGCTGACATCTGTTCAGGAATGTTTGAGGTTTTAAACTATTTTTCCTGTGGCCATCCTTGTCTCGCTACCATACAGTGTTCGTTTTAAAAAGTCATAGGTTTTTTAACATATCGTAGAGAGTACTTTTAATTAAGAAAATTGTTATATAGTAAGGTAGTTTTACTAATTTGTGAATTCATCACCTGCTCTAGGGTTATACTCATAATTTGTAGTACGGAGAGGAATTCGAATTTTCTTGCACCTGTGGCCTCTTTCCTGATCGATGGCGATCATTTTGTACATGTTCCAAAAATGTGGATGTGTAGACCAAATGAAGTATAGTTCCGTTTTCCTATATATTGTTGTACAATTTGAATAGGCTGGAAGGAAAACCGCTGGGAGCTTCTTTTTTTCATTCGGAATAATAAAAGCCATCAAATTGTAGTATTTTGCTCTTCCATATTAATATTTTACATGCTTTATATTTACAATCTCTTAATATTGGTAAATTATGGTAATATTGAACATTAAAATTACGTATTCTGTTTTAAACCCTATTTATATATTTTTTAAAAACAATATTTACATCTTTTTTATAAATTAGGTGTTATTGAATATGTTTAATATTCAAAAATTTTTTCCACCTTTAAATTTTTACCAAAACAATAAATGAAATATAAACTATTTACATCTTTATAATATTTTTACTAAGTATCTTATATCTAAATTTCAATACCATAACACTTTCTTTTAATTTTTCAATAGTTTAATTTGAATTTAAATTATTAAGAAAAAAAATGCACAATCAATTGTGAATACATCTCATTTTACGAGTACTTAATATTATACTCCTTACTCCATTCATTTATCATAATGTTATTTATAGTGACATTATTGTAATTGATATTGACAATTTGTGACATTTTTGACATTTCTGTAATATTAAATTTTTTTTTTTTATTTCATTATCATTTTTTTTGTCTTTTTACTTAATGATTTCGATTAAAAATAACATCATTTCATGTTATTGATTTGCTCACACACGGTTTTTTTTTTTTGAAATTTACTTATAAATATTTTATAAACATTTAGAATTTATATCTGAATACATGCAAAAGTCAAGGATTGAACACTCCTTGTTTATTCAGACCATTAGTATTTTCTGAAAGATAAATTGTGAAGGTTATGAATTTTTTATTTTAAAGTTAAATTCTGAATGTTATAAAATAATGTTTGTAATGTGTTCAATGGTTATGTATAAATAGAAAAAAACTTTAATAATGTTATTTTTGAAAAATTTAATTATAATCGGATGAATCAAAAAACTAAAGATAACTGAAAAAAAAAATAAAACAACTATAAAAAGATTTGTATTATTTCAAATAAAAAAACCTAATATTTTACGGCAATACTTTTTTATTAGAGATTCAAAATAATCAATAATCGAATTATTTATTTTTGGTTTTGTTGCTTTGCGAAAGTTTATATTATATCGAAAAAAAAACTTTCAAGAATTGCAGATATTTTTTTAATATTACTTTTATAGTTATAAAGAACTGAATTTTCAAAGTTAATGACCATTGCTACAAAAAATATAGCAAGAAAAAATTGTAAATAAAAAGAAACTTTTGTTCTGCTTTTCCAAACTAATTGAATATAATTTGAGAAAGTATTGAAATCGGCTAGGTGACAAAAGTCCCTGAGTGAAATGTCCTGCATGATTTTCTCTAGGGACTTATTACTAAAAAAATAAGTCAAAAGTTTTGGGGAATTATGACTCACGATTAGTGGATCAAAAGTCCCACAAGGACTTACGACTTTATAAATAGAAATATTAAACACTCATTTTTTGACGACGCAATGAGAACGAACCGAGAGCGTTCATTGCAGACAGGCTCTAAGTTCAAACTGGTAAATTCCATTTTTTTGCAATGTTAACTTTGTAATCAACTTGAAACTCACTTTTAATTCAAAATTTTGCATTTATGAATCCATAAATACCATGAAAAAAGAAACTACTTTAACAGCTATTATTTTACCTATATATTTTTTTGGTATTATCACACTTTAAAAAAATTTTTCAATATAAAACAAAATCCGGTTTTCTTAGCTTCAATTTCAACATTTTTCTTTTCAAAATGAATTTAAAGTGAAGTTAGAAAATATAATGGGGAGTTTGTTTTATTTTTTAGGGGACTTCCAACCCACTCATCGTGTGTCTTAATTTCCCGGAGATTTAAGCATTTTTGCCACCTTAAGACGAGTTTTAAGTCCAGGGCATTTGTCCCTCGCCATTGATTACTTGGCTTCTGCGATTGAATAAAATTATGACATAAATATAAATTTTTTGCGATATCTTAAAGTCTTACACATATATATATATGTATATACTAATATATTATTTTTTACACAATTTATGATATTTCTTTTTGCAATGATCTGACCACGTTCTGAATCTGACATTTAGGCTAATATAAATATATTAAAATTTTGCTTCTTTTGTTGAAAATCACTATTTTAGCCAATCCTAAAAAGTTTTAAACCTGATTTTTTTTTGGAGTTTCTTTTAATACACAAAAATGAATGTATATTTATAATAAAATCGATACTAAAATCAAAATTACTCTTTTTGTCGAAATTAGAATTTGTTAATAACTATTTTTGTATTTTATACAAATTAATATTTCATTAAATGTATCGCTGTTTTTTTTATTTTTAGGCCAATTACTCTTTCCATATATGAATAATGGTGGAAGATATGGGAATAGTAGCACACTATTGAACTTTATTCCTTGGAATTTTATACACAAGTATATGCTTAAGTTATATATATATATTAGTATATGTGTTCTATTGTTCTCTATTCTTTTTGTAATATTAAAACGCAAAGAAAATTAATCGAATAATAATTATTATGAAATTATTTTCATTATTAAATTCTGAATACCCTCAAACTTAAGCTAAGTTTTTATATATATGTAGTTATATTTAAATTATACTTATTATATTTATTTATACTTACAATGAATCTGTGGTTTCTGTGGTGCTATTTCCAAATATGGCCATTTAAGAAGATAGGGCTGGAATCTCAGGCAAAGAGCAAAACTGCATCTAGTTTTCGACAAGATTCAACTACCTTTCATTGTAATATGATTCAATACAAAATATAAACAAATAACTTAATTAAATAATATAACTCACAGATACAGAAATACCTTATAAGTTATAACTCTATTATAAAATGGACTATAGGTCTTATAACTAGTAATATTCTAAGTAGAATTTGTGCGGTGACTTCATTAAAATAAGTTAAGTTATAAGAATATTATCCATCATATTTTGGAATGTCTCCAGTATCTTCGGTCTTCTTATTTCAACTTTGTAACAATCAATAGTTAAAATATTGACATATAAAAACAAAGTGATTTTGTTTTGGAAACAATAGGGTAACAAATTCTGACAATTAAAAGTGAAGTTTCATATGAAGCCCTAAGAACATTTTAACTTTCACTATAAAACAAAGTCATCAAACCGCAAGTAAATTGTACTGCATTTGTGTTGGTGTTGGAATTATCTTTACATACAAAAGGAACTGTCAATTGTAACTTTCTTCAACTGATTGAAATGTTATTTAAATTAGTTATAAACTCATGCCATCATACATATAAAGAAATAAATTATGTTTATAACAAAATTTTAAAACTCATATGAAATATATTAAAAAAAATTTTGAAACAAAAAGCTTCTTTTTTATTTCATTTTTCACAAAACATTTTGAGGTTAACGACAAGAATTTGACAAAAATGTCAAACATTTAAATAAAAATTCCCTTTTTTGAAAATATTTTAACTAAGTTTTTCTTTTTACCACAAAAATAACAATATAATCATGAAAGAAAAAAAAAAATATTTTATAAAAAACGCAAAAAATTTCCTTAAAAAATAAAAACTTTTTTATAAAAAGAAGAAAAACAAAAAAATTAAAATTCTGATCTTTTTCTTAAAATCTGTGGTATAAAGTTAAAAGTAATGTCAAAAAGTGTAAATTTAAAATATTTAAAAGAAAAATGACATAAGTTTTCATTGTGTTTGGGACCTTTGAAAACTTATATATATATATATATGACAATTTTGTATATATAATATATATCAAACTGTATGTAATCTAAAACAAAAGAAAGAGGAAGAAAAATAGAACAAAAAGCAGGAACACCATATTTTATCTCGCATGAACATACTGTCCCAAATTTTACTTAAATGTTTTAGCATATTTTCAATAAGAAAATGGAAAATATAAAGTTTATATTAGTTTTAAAGCCTGTTCAACTGTCAATTATTATGTAATTGTTTTGAATGTATTTGAATTAGTAGTTGGTACCCATATAATATTTGTGTTCCTTAGATCCAATTTTTGAATTTAATTACATTGGAAATATTAAAGTTATGAAGAGCATTTTTCAATGTGATGATATTAATCCCAACGAACTTTTCTGTCATAAAACAGGGCCATTACTTTTTATAAGGATTAGTTATTATTTATTATATGTATTTTAATGTGCTTAAAGTCTTCTGCGAACTAAAATTGTTAAAAAACAAAATTGCATACTTTTAGGATTATTCTATTTAATCCATCGGCATATTGAACCAGCAAACTTAATTTGATTTTAATTATATTATTCGTTCAAACTGTTGGGTAAATAAAATAAAATATTAACTTTAGATGAATGGAACTTTTTTTTAAAGAACAAGATTCAGAAGAAAAGTATTTTCTATGAAATAAAAGTAAATAAAATCTGTCGGAGAACTTCGTTATTAATTTTCAAATTTTAAATTGCTTAATTCATTTCAAATAATGTACAGACTTAGGTAATAATATATATATATACAGGGTGTTCGGTATAGAAGCTCATAATAAACAACAAATTGTTCAGTAGGGGGGGTGATCTATTTCCGAGACAACTGCTTTCCAAATAATTCCCTTATTTTTTTAAAGAAGGAACAACATAACCACCACTTCATCTTCATACAACATAATGGAAATTCGTTTAAGTCTTGGTCGTTATAACTGAAGTTATAAATTTTAATAGTATAATAACTTAATTTTTAATAACCTTTCATAGTTGAAAGAGTTATCTAGAATTATCAAAATATAATCATGTGCTTGATTGAAATTTTGTAAAAACAGTTATCTTCAATATTGACACATTAAAATAATATTATTCAGGCCAGAATTGCTAAGCAATGGCAATTTCAAAATCATAATTTGTGCGGAATCTGTACAAAATACGAGAAAAATCTAATCTAATAAATTGAACCGAAGATGAGGGGTAGTAAAATTTTTAATAATAAATATACTTGGTACATTAATAACAGTTTTTATATATACACCCTGTATATACACATTTATTTGACAAAAAACAAAAAATATCCCCAAACACAAATATTGAATATAGCAATAAAATAAAGATGTGCGTTTCAATTACTAATAGGGGGTAACAAAGTTTATTCTATATTTATTGAATTTTTATGAATATTTTCAAGTTAGGCTTATTATGTTTTGTAATATCCAGTTGTGAGGCAAAATCTTACAATAATTGAATATTCAATTTAGTATTTGATTTTTTTTTTGGAAAAACGTGGGTTATATTCAAAATTACTCTATTTAAAATTTATTTTGCATGTTTTAAACCGACTTTTTAAATCATTGTTAATATCTGACAATCAACTTAAGTTTTTATATTACTTTTGGGGATTCTGAGTTTTAAGTAGTATCCGCGTAGGATCAAATGACTATATATTAAAGATAGCTGGTGTTGCTAGCTTTCAAAAATTATGTAGGTTTAATGGCGTATATTACCTTTAAGGACGAAAAGGACATTTGAAAGTATCCTTGTTATTTTAGTCTATTTAATAAAAACCGTTATATCTAGCGATATTTTCGGTATATATATATATATATATTCAATTAATGCTATTAATTAAGATAGCGATCTGAACTGAAGAATATTTTTTATGCAAAAAAAAAATTACAAACAAATAATTTTTTGCATAATTTAAAACATATCACATATCTTATAGTATACAAGAACATTTAAAAATAAAAACAGGACCCATCTGAATATTATTACTTTATATTACTCCAAAATATATATTCTGATTTTTATATCTCTCTTTTCAGTAAAAAGATCCAAAACAACCTGGACAGTTTGGTTTTCCTTTCTCTATGTTTAAATTTTCTTTGTTTTCCATCTTTGGCTCGTTTTTTTTCTGAATTTCCATTATTTCTATGCTTAAAATTTTCATTTTAAAATTTTGTGTATTTTCTTCGAATATGGTATTGAATATGGTAATATGGTATGGTATTGTATGGTATACCCTAAATTTTTTTTTTTTTTTTTTTTGGAAAACGTTTCCTTTTTTATTTTCTTCTGTCATTGTTCTTTTTGTATCTTGTACCCATTGTACCCATTTTTGTTCTATATAACAATTATTTTTATATTTTCGATAATTTTCATTGTTGATTTGGGGTTTTTCTGGAAAAACGTTTTATGTGTAGTGTACAGGTTTCAGGTTTTTCTTTTACATACAAAAAAAAAAATAAAATTTTAAAAAGACTAAATTAGGAATTTTTATTGCATTTTAATATATAAATACATTTTATTTTATATATATATATTGTAATATAAAAGAAAATGGAGTCTCTAGAGTATTTCTAGAGTATATACTCGTATTTGTTTGTTCCGATTCTTAAGAGGTTTTTCTTGTGCTGTTTTTTTATTATTATGGTTAAAAAATAGTTAAATGCCATAGTCATAGTGTTTTAAGTAAATAATGGTACAATAATGGTGTCAGTTTAATATTTGCTTTTTTTTTTTTTTTTTAATTTTATTTTAGTGGTATATTTAATAGAGAGTTTGTATTGTGAATTCGTTTCGAAATGAGTATAAAAAAAAATTCAATTCATGACTTAAATAAATATTTATAGAGTTTTAAGTTTTTTAAGAAGAAAATTACAAAATTTTATTTAGTTTTGGGAGAGAAGTTGTTGTTTTTAGATCAGTTCTTTTGAGTATTTTGTGTTAAATATTTAAAGAAATGAATTTCTTCTTATAAAATTTATTGGGAATCATGGGAGATAACAGCAGGAGTCTTGTATTGTACCAACTTGTAATCAAATTTTCGATTTTGAAAGATTAATTATTCAATAAAAATAGTTAAAAAGAACTTAATGCACTGTGTAGTGTAGTAAATCAATATTGCTTCATGGTGGTTTCTGGAAGATTAAGTTTGTTATGATCGGATAACCGAAGCTGATTTGATTGTAGAATTGCTAAAATTAAAACACAGTTAAATTTTGGTGATAACTTAAGGATCGTAAATTTTGATCACTGGTGCATTTACAAGAGCCACGCTAAGCTATTAGAAAGTCATACAATCTTCTTCTCCAATGTTGAATTTACAATATTTTCTTAGCAGACTTGACATCAGTCTTGCTGTTATCGCATAGTCTCTGACAAATCTTGTAAAGTACAATGTCAAAATAAAAACTCTTTTAATACATTCGCAGCCTGTTCCTCAATATTACTTTCAGACCTTAAGTCCCTCCTTTACATTTATGAACAGGAAATTTATATCCATATGTACAGCTACATTCGGATAAATTTACTAAGCACTACGAATATGTATCAACAAAAAAAGGCTGGAGAGTTGGAAACTTCGAATGGTACATATAAAACTTCATACAGACCATAGCTACTATTGGAATATGAAAAAATCTAAAATGTGGTTTTTTTTAAAGGATTCGGGTCATTCATAATTAAACAGCGTGTTCATGGGCCCATTTTAAAAACTATTTCAGCATAGTATATTCACTTTTTACTTAAAAAAAAAAACTTTAACTTTTTATTTAAAAAAAAAAATTTTCACCTAAAGTGAAAGCATTTCTTTGTTAAAATATATGAATATTTTCTTTGTTAAAAATCAGTTTTTCCTTAAGTGCAAGAACTTCTTCTTTAAAGCAAATTCGATAGAAAATTTCATTTAAAAGTATATTGTAACTAAACTAACTTTATTCTAACTAAATTTGCTATCTTTAGTTTTTTGTTTGTAAGTTATATAAAATATGTGATTTACATTTCCATCACAGTACATTTTTTAAAAATCAAAATGTAGAGTTCCCTGTGTCCTGTCCAATAGAATGTTCCGTCGGGAAGATAAAGGAGCAAAGGATAGAAATCCAAATTCGTTCAGTTAAAAAATTAATATCTATTACTACTATCTTACAAACTTCTACTATTCTACTATTAATTTTCATTAAAGTTAATTACATAGAAAGATCTACAAAATTTCTCAATATAATAAAGTTCTAATTTGTGTAGTGGTATTTATTCTATCTTTTCGATGTTTTTTCTAGAAAAATTTGATAAAAAAACAAAAATTAAAAAATGTATGTGTATATTATGAGTTTAAAAAAATATTTTATTGTATTATTAATATTAATTTTTCAAAATAAATTCCCCCAAAAAAAAAACAACAAAAAACCCAAGTATTTAACAACCATGAATCAAAATTTTTTAAAATTCTTATTTGAATTTTCTGGAAAAATTTTCTTACATTAAAATTTATGTATAAAAAAAAAAACAAAAACAAAAACCAAAGTATGTATTCGTATTCGTAGGTACCATATTTAGGTACCATATTTTTAAAGAATACAAAAGAATATAGGGAGTAAAAAAAAATATTTTTTGAAAAATTTTATAACATAAAAACATTCTTTAAAAACATTATTTAAAAAAAACAAAAACACACACAAACAAAAAACAAACAAACAAATACAAAAATTTTTTTTAACATATTTGAAAGTTATTTTCATTTTATATAAAAGATAAATTTTAAAGGATGCGACTTTTATTATATTATATTTTATATATGTATCGATGCGTATATATATATATATATATATATATATATATATTAGTAGATTATAAGGTAATTTTGAATTAAACTCCCCATCAATTTGTTTTTGGTTATTGTTAAAGTAAAAGTAATATAATATTATAATACTTATTAAGATTTGAGTTAAAAAAAAAAACATCTATCGTTATCTTAAATCTTTAAGGATATAACAAGTATAGATTGTGTACAGATTTTGTTATACACTTGTATATCCTTTGTTATTTGGTTAAAAGAAAAATATATGATGAAAACAAAACCAAAGTATCTGTCGTTATTAAATTTATATTAATAAAGAATTTTTTTTATAAATTTATATGTATATATATGTATGTATTTATATAAAAGTATATTTATATTTTGAGTAAATATCTTTTATAATATTGTATTTAAATAAATATATAGTATTAAAATAGATTTAACTATTTAAAAAAGTACAAGACACTTTTACTATTTGTATGGCTTATGTGGTTTAGATACTAAAGATACTTTTATATAGATGTTTTTATATAGATGCAGTATTATATACATTTATACACACACAATACAAATAATATTATGAAAATAAAAAGATTAGAGAACGAGGTAATGAGCTGAGAATATCCTTTTAAGAAAGTTTTAAAGTTAAGTAAAATGATTTAAGACATTTGTTAAAGTTACGTTAAACTTGCTCAATTAACTTAGTTCTAAAATGTTAAATGATAATTTTTTACCTTTTATAGTTATCATTTAATGCAAATTTATTTTAGAAAATTCTTTAAAAGAAATGTGTTATATGTATTTATTCCAAGATTTGATAAAAATAAATTATAGTTAAATTTTCAAATTTAGTCATCTATAAATTTATATTTTGATAGATTATTAAAGTTGTGTAACTAATACAAGATTTGAAAGCGAAAACGAAATAACGTTTCATAATTTTAATTTTTTTTTTATTATACATAACTTTACCTAACGGTATTTATTTATGATGGAGTAACTCGTTATTGTGTTAATAATTTCCAACAAGATTTTTAAAATATTCAAATACATACACACAAAAAGTTTATTATATATCAGTTAGACTTACACTTTCTTCCAGTATGAACTTTGCAATGCGTCATCAACCAAGAGAAAATCTCCAAATTTTTAGATATGGAAATAATATGGATTAAAAAAAACTTCACAAGTTCATCGGATCAACAACTTCTATGGCAAATTTGTAGCTCTTTATTTGTGTAACAACTTTTATATGATAAATTTTTTCTTAATATTTTTGGTTAACGCAATATTTGCAAAAAATCTAAAAATTATCTTAAGGAAGCTCCCCTTAGAGTTGCTCGGTTTTTTTGTTACCAAGAGCTTATCAATTCAAGATATTAACATCAAAACCTTATAAATATTTCTTAAATTTTTGAAAAAAATCCACTCAGTCTTTTAATCTGTACTAATGTGCACAGATCGACAGACAGATACAAGGACGACAAGATAGAAAAAACACATTTTAAGCGCTCTGGATTATTGCATATATTATGTAGGTGGCAATTTTTTTTTTATTTTTATTTCCTGCAGTTTATTATTTATATATAGCGATTGGTAAATATGTAAGTCATATTAATTGGAGTGTCCATTCCCAACTCTATTGTCTAAACAACGATTACTAATATAATTTCTAATTCATAATTTGTATTAATCTTTCAAAAAACTTATAATTTAATCAAAATCAAGAATATTAAACAAATATATGTCTAAAGAATGTTAAAAATTCTTATCAGCTTGTAAAACTACAATTGTATTTCCTTTGTAAGAGATTTTTTTAAAAAAAGTTGTTAATTCAATTGTTTTTCGGCTTGTTCTTTCCTGCTACAATTAATTCTAATTGGAATTAAATATTTCAGAAAAATTCCTCTGCATCTGTAGAAGGAAACATAACCTTTGTAAATTTGAAAAAAATTGAATTGCATAAAATTGTAAATATATCGAATTTGTGATTTGTTAACTAAATTTAGTTTATTTTAACTCTTCGCGGTATATTATAATTCGTTAAACATTAACATATATTATTATTGAACTTTTGTTCTATAGGTTAAGTAGACCTTATTAAGAATAAACTTTGAACCTTCAAATATAATGTGGCACTGTTAATTGATTTTCATCTTTTAGTATCTTTAAAATTGAAAAGTTGTTAAAAAGAACAAAAACTGAGTTATTTTTATACTCGTATGACTATATAGTCAAAGGGTATAATAAATTTGAAATTATGTTTGTGACGCAGAGAAGGAGGGGGAGTAGATATAGACTCAAGTGTATGGAGCGGATCAGAATCGAAAAATAAATCGATTTAACTAGTATGTCCGTCCGTCCGGCACGATAACTCAAAAACTAAAAGAGCTAGGATCTTGAAATCTTAGGAAATTCGTTTTTTTTTGCAATAGCCGTCATCGCTATTTAAATCCAGCCTTTTTGGTCCATGAGTTCGGGTAGCTGCCATACAACTTCTTTTTTTATATGAATATTACTCTGTGCCTGGTACAGCTGCGAGCCTGAAATTTTACCAAAAGTAGTTTAGTTTTATGGCCAAAGTTTTTGCAAAATTTGGTTGGTCTACTGCAGAGGGTTCAAGTAGCAGCCATACAACTCCTTCTTTTATTTAAGCATATCACTACACCTAATAAAGCTGAATGTTTGAAATTTTGCCAAAAGTAATTAACCGGATAATACAATGTTTATATTACGGTGATACGGGTATCCCAGAGTTGACACAGTCTACTCTACTACACTCTTCCTCGTTTATATATAAAATAATTTAGGACATTGCGTACAATTTTTTTTATATTACTCCATCTAAATGTATATTATATATATATGATCGAAGATTACATTTTGATATTTTAACAATTTTAAATTTGTCAATAAGAAAACTTGCTATAGTCTTAATTGGTCAAAAAGTTATAAATTTTGTCGAAATTCTGTTTGACTTTGGGAAAAATCCTTTACGATATGTTAGCCTTTGAAAATTTATATTTTAATTTCTGGCATTAAAAACAATCAGGAATTTAAATAAAAATGTACATTAAGAATTTGAATAATTAATCTTTACAGGGTTGCAATATGAATATATACTATATTTGATAGTGTAAAATATTAAATTTCTTGTTTTTGAAACATTTTTTTAAAATCTGAAGAATACATTTGAAAAGAGCTTAATACTTTCAGTAAAATTTTATTAAAATCTTAAAAAAGATTAATTTACCAATACTTAAATTAGTTATTCTAAAATTTACTACAGTTAATTATTTTTTAAATAAATATAATTCATTTTAATTAATTTAAAATGTCACCAAAAGCTCATATTCGTAATTGATGGCACTTAAATTTTGTAAAAATTAACTTTTCATAAACATATATGTAAGTAAGTATGTAACTGTTATATTATTTTCAAAATGAAAACTTTGAAGTACTTGTAAAATACATGGTACTTATATCTTTTTTTGGACTAAATATATGACATTATAATAATTTAGAATTTCATTTAACATTTATAATACATTTTAAATTTTATTTCGATTTTTATTTATAAGAAACTTTTGAGACATTTTTTGAAAATACAAGAAACTTTTGAGAATTAATTTGAGTGCTTTAAAATAGAATACTGTGTCATTTTATTCTATTGATTAATTAAAAGATCGAATCAAAATAATTTATCAATTATATTCAATAAATATTTAAATTTTTTTAGTTAAGTTTATATTTGATTAAAAATTTTTTTAATTTAGTCTGAATAAATACATAATTTATAGAATTTACATTTTATTTTATTATTTAAGTTAGAAACAGATATTTATAACATGTATCACATTCATACAATATATATTTAAAAATACTATATAGTATAATACACATATTTAAACATTTTTTATTATTCTTTAGAATGATGACTAAAATTTTACAAAAAAAATTTCAAGTACTTAGTTTTTCTCTTACATAAAATAAATAAAAATGAAAACTTATGAAAAAAAAATAAAAAAAAAAAAAAAAAATTGAGAAAAGAAAGAATGATGATAGAATAAACTAAAAGAAAATTAGGAACATTTGTTTTGTTTTAGAGGGGAGGCAACAATTGCATTCATATATACTAGTTTTAAATTGTAATTCTTCTTAATGGATGGATGTATTAAATTCATTTCATTCTATTTTTGTGTGAATTTTTAAAAATGAAAATCTTATGCAATTCTCTTCAATCCTTATATACGCAAATATAACTGAAGAATAAATTTAACATATATAATAAATTAATTTTATTTAAAATATAAAATATATAAAATTACATAAAAATTTCGTTTATAACACTACTATATTTGTGAAATGAATGAGATAGAACATGCGATATAATGTTAAAAATCTACGTTCGACTGAAAGTATGCAATGTGTAAACAAAACCTATAAAATATCACAATAGCTTCGAATGTATGGCTAATACTTTCTAATTAATTATTTAAGTACAGAGTGAACCTCTTGCTTAGATTAAAACTCTGGTAGTCCCAAAAAAATATATTAGCTATCTATTTATTTATTTATTAATTATTTACCTATTATCAAAAGATTGTACAAATTAACGCATTTGCACTTAGGTCCCTTAATTCTATAAATATATTGTGCTTAAATTTAGTTTTAAGTTCTTATTTAAAACCTTAGTTTAACTTAAATGGTTAGAATATTAAAAGAACTGCAACAATCCATCAGTAAAATTTCATGACAATTAAGAATTATCCCAATTTAAAATAAAAAAAACTTTAACCCTAATGTTGTATATTCAATTTTTACTAAATTAAATATTTTAAATTGTTTTAAGTGATATTACATAATAAAAACATGAAAAGAAAAAAGTGTGAAGAAATTTTTTATTTTTGAATAAAAATGCACGTATCCACTTAGTATATTTTTTAATTATATGAATTAAAAGTTTTTGTCAATTAACGCACAGTCTAAGTTTTTTTTTTTATTTAAAATGAATGTCAAGTATAAAAAAAACAAAACACTATTAAAATAAAAATATATTTTTGTGACGTAAAATTAGAGCTTGATGTTTAGAATTTGTTTTTAAATAGTTTCAAAAAGCTTATAAGATGTATGTACTTATTAGAACAAAAGTTTTTAAGGTTATTAAAACAGATGAAGGTTTTTATTAAGCAAAAATTTAAAGAATTGAAGACTCGTAATATTTTAAAAACAATTGATTTTTATTTAAATTAAATTTTAAGTATAAGAATAATTTTTTTCTATTTGGTTCATTAAATTTTATTAGAATAATAAAAATTTAAATTTTATTTAGTTTTAAATTTAAAATATTTTTTTATTTATGTTTTTTTCAGAAATGGTTTGATTACAAGCTGCGTTGGGATCCAGAAGAGTATGGTGGTGTTGAAATGTTATATGTTCCGTCTGAACATATCTGGTTACCAGATATTGTCCTCTATAATAATTGGGATGGTAATTATGAGGTGAGGGTTATTTATTTTTTTATAATATTCAATAATTGAAATATTGAGTATTTTATAAAAATAAATAATTAAATTAAAATTTTTTGAAATAATAATGAAAGATGAATTTTTACTATAGCAGTTGAATTTTCCTATAGATTAAATTTAATTAAAGTATGTGATTTAATTTAGGTTAATTGTATTTTTGTATATGTATTTGGAATTTTTTTGAATATATTAAAATTGATACGAGACTGTTTTTTTGATAATAAAAATGTCGAATTAAGAGAATTTTATATTATAATATATTCTCTAAATAAAAATATAAATTCATTTTTTTTTAAAACTCTTTAATTGATTTTCTTAAGTTTATTTTTATTAAATCAGTTTTATTCAAGAATTATAGTTTTTTATTTAAAGTTAATGTTCAATTTTATTATGAATCATTATTTTTTAAAATTATATCTGTTATTGCATTATTTAAATTAATTAATTAAAAAGTAGTTTATAATAATGCATATATTGTTCTAATTTGATTTATAAGTTTGCTAATAAAGTAATGATGCATACAAATAAAATATTTATTAGGTAACTTTAATGACCAAAGCAACACTCAAATACACCGGTGAAGTATTTTGGGAGCCTCCTGCTATTTATAAAGCATCTTGCGAAATGAATGTGGAATATTTTCCATATGATGAGCAAATTTGTTTTATGAAATTTGGTTCATGGACATATAATGGATTGCAAGTAGATTTAAAACATCTTGACCAGGTAAGATTGTATTTTTTTTTTTAAATGATAATTATTATTAAATAATTAATATAGTATAGAATTATTATTTAAATATATACACTGTATTGTAATTTTGAGTTCCGAAAATGTTAAATGATCCAGAATGAAACAGGATTCATAAAATCTTTTGCATAATAAGACTAGATCTCCCCAAAATCGTAATAGCTTGAGTTGATAAAAATAGAACTAATTTAGAACTAATTTAAGACATTTGTAAATTTTAAATAAAAAATTTACTAACAGGCAGGTAAAACAAAGTAAACATGGGTTAAAAGTTTATTCGAACTTTAGATAAAGTATATTTGTTATAAATGTAATTTTACGGCAATCCAGTTATTAGAACAAACCATTTGAATAATTTTAGAAAAATTCATTGTATTCGTTCTTACCTGTCTTTTCAGCAAATTTGTAATTTCCAAATTTTGTTGACTTGTCATAATATTTTCGAATGTTGGACGAATAACTTTTTTTATACACGAATTTTTAATACACCTATTTCTATTTTTAAGCGATAGATACTTTCGCTGAAAATTCGGGTACAAAGAAAATTGCGTTAAAAAAATTCGAGGCTCGTAGAACAAAAGTGTCAAATTCGATCGCGTAAAAAGACAATTGAAAAATTTTTTGTAATCGTGTTATTTCAAATTTTCGTATAAAGGCAATCTGGTGTACTATGCTTAGACACCAGGTATAAGTTATATATAAATAGTATCATCTATGTCGACAAGTTATTTGGATTATTTAAATTTAATTGCCTTTTTTTTATATAAATAATTATTATATTATCAACAATAAATAGATTATATATAAAATAAAAAATTAAATTAATTAATTGAAAAGGCCAAAACAAATCAAAGTCTATTATTTAAAAATAAAAATATTTCTAAAATTTATTTAAAAGTTGTTTTCGCTTCATAAATAGCAATTACACCATTATAATACAAAATATGTAATAGATTTAAGTTTTTTTTTTATCATACATTATATACATATAAACATTTATTTAAAAATGTTTATCATATTTTTGTGACAATTAAACGAATATTTTACATTAAAAAAAAAAAATTCATATTTATCAGTGGTGGAATAATGTTAGAAAGATGACGAAAATCCGAAATCTGTTTCTTCTAAAAAATAGATACGATTTACGACCTCACTTGAATGGTAAATTAAATCCTTAGTTATTAAGGGGTAGATGTTGTTCCAGCGAATTTTTTCCGAACAATTTCGAAAATCAATACGCGTCAATGTATCTCAATAAAAGAGCCACAGAAGATCTACGAACTAACTATGAGCATTGTACATGGCCTTGGTTTAAGTTAAGGCAATGCAATCATATGCTTAATTCATAGGATATTAATTAAATTGTTGAAACAGCGAGATTTAAAATGAATTGGTTGTTGACTTTGCTAACACACAACTGGGTGTTGTTTTATAAATTTAAATTGAATATTGCTTCTTATTACAAAGAAAGTGGAAAACTAAGTGAAATTTATATTTTCCGACCCTTTTACATATTTTATAACTGTATTTTGCAAAACAATGTATACAAAATCACAATTATTTAAGATTAAATATTTATTTATTTGTTGTTTTTATTCATTTTTTGTTTAAAAAAAAAAAAATTAGTTATTTTTTAGTATTTTATTTCTAAAATTAAAAGAACTATATGTATATATAATATTTTAATACATGTATTGTTGAATTATTAATATGTATTGTATAGTTTTATTTAGTAAAAACAATAATAGAAAAAATAAAAGAGGCTTAAATTAATGGCAGTTTTTATCTTTGTTCAATTTTCAACAAATAAAACAATATAAAATTTAACTGACAAAAGGGAACTCAATTCTGTAAACATTTATAGCAGTGTTAAAATATATATATATATATATATATACATATTAAACATATACATATAATATACATATGTGTCTTTATATGCGGAATGTTCCGTAATAAGTGAGGACTATCAAAATATAATAGGATATAATAGAACTTCATAAATATTTTACGTCGCAGAGACTAGTTACGTTGGAGAAACTAATTTTTAAACCTAGATTTAATTTGATCAGACTTTAAGGTTTTTATAGAGAGTAGCTGAGAGTTAGGTTGATTAAATTACATAAGAATATTAAGTCAATTTAAAAGCTGTATACTAAAGTTTTAAGTATTTTAATTGAAATCTCCCTCATGTTCGGAAAATATTTCTATGTTCGGAAAATAATTTTTTATTTCTAATTTTTTGTGTTAAACGGAATTTTCCGTAATAAGTGAAGACCATCAAAATATAATAGGATATAATTGAACATCACAAAAGTCTTACGTCGGAGAAACTAATTTTTAAATCTAGATTTAATTTAAAAAGGCTTTAAGGTTTTTACAGGGAGTAGCTTAGAGTTAGTTTGATTAAATTACATAAGTATATTAAGTATATTTAAAAGCTGTATACTTAAGTTTTAAATATTTTGATTGAAATCTCCCTCATGTTCGGAAAATATTTCTTTGTTCGGAAAATGATTTCTGTACCTTTTTTTTCTTGTCCTTATTCCAACTAAAGCGAGTTAACATGTAACTGTCGATTATAAGCATTTTTTCTTGTTCTGAAAAAAATAGTGTTGGTTCGGTAAATTTCTATTTGTTCGGAATATCCTTTTTAGTTCGTTAAATAATAAATAAAAAATAGAGATTATTCGAAAAATCATTGTCAATTAACAAAATGTTTTTAAAATGGTGTACTTATTAACAATTAATTTTTTTGTTTTTACTTTAACATTTAATTACTAACGGGTACACCCTGTAACTTTCGATTACAGGAATAAAAAAAAAAAAAACTTGAAATAAAAGAAAATTGTCAAATAGGTTTTTTTTTTTTTTGAAATGGAAAAGTAAATACTAACATGTGTCATTTTGTTTATTTTTTATTAATAGCTATTTTTTTTTATTTTTTTTTTTAAATAAATAAAGTTTATTTTTGGATTAAACTTTTGTATAATTTGAAATTTTATTAAATAAATAACTAGTTTTTTGTTTTTTTTTTGTAAATTAATTTTTTTAAAAGAATTTAAAGGATTGATTTGGAATTTTTTTAGTTTATTTTTTTTTTCTGAAGGTCCATTGATAGTCTATTGATAGTGCCTTTAGAATGTTTGGAATTGTGGTTCTTTATTAATTCCTTATAATTAAAACCTCGTTGTAAAATAAAGAACCGTTGCTTGTAAGTTTCCAAATTCAACAATCGACAGTTTTACTTCATTTTAATTCAAAAACTTGAGTTCGAAAATTTTCGAATATTGGTTTAAAAATTATCTGGCATAAATTTTTTTTAAAGAAAACATTTTATTAAGAGTTGTTAAAATATAAAGTTATAAAAGGAGGTTTTAAGTGTAACCCAAGGATATCAGGAGAAGAAAGGGACAGAGTTTTTTGATGCCGAAGTGGCTTATTTATACGAAACCTTTGTTTTAAAATTAGAAATTTGTATATTCTTAAAAATATGAAGCCCTTTGAATATTAATTTTTTAAAAATACGGTTTTTACGAATATATTCTTCCTCGTACAGAGAGCTCCTACATATAGCCTCTCCATCTTACTCTATTATTGGTCATCTACTTTATATGCGGAGCCTTCCAATCCTCCGTTTTTCTTTCGGGTTCCACTCTAGAGCTTGTCGGGGAATTGTTTGGGCAGTTATTCCTATGGTATGATCAATGCATCACCATTTTTGTTCTTTTATCTGCAACCTGTTATAGCTTTTTTTTTCAAGGAACAGGCAAGTCCCGATATTGATAAAAATTAGATCATTGGTGTTTTTGATTTCTTTTGAATTGCAGTCTGATGTTGAATTGTTACGTATCATATATCGTAGTCTTCAACTTATTAGGTCTAATTTCGCTAATCTAAAAATTTATTAATTCAAATAGTTATTATTCGAGAAATCTAACTTTGCACTTAAAGATTAATTTATTTTCTAAATACAGTACATAATTCTTTGCCTCCTAGAAAATATCTGTGCCACAACCTTTATTATGTGGATCTCTGAGTAAAACAGTATTCTAACAATTTAAAAGTTTGGTAAAAATTTTAAAATAAACTAAGAATTGGGAACTATTATTAGGCCTAAAATTAAAAACTGCCACAGACTTAATTCCTATTATTGAACAGATTTCATAGAATAACAAATTCTTCAAAGAAATCGACAGGGATTAGAATATTCAAATCATATAAAAATTACTTTTGATTCAAAATCGAATAAAACAAATCAATAATCACATATCAATTCAATTTTATATATTCCTAATAGAATTTATAAAACTAAATACCTTATAAACTTAATTATTTTTTTTTTTTAAATTTCAAATAAATTTACATATTAGTTTAAATATATCATAAGTACTTTGTATACATTTTCAAAATCTATCAATCATATTCATTTTGTTTTGAAACATTTATTGAATAAATCTTTTTAATATTGATTTACGTTTTATGTTTCTTTTTTTAAAATCTAAATATTAATTTATTTATTTTTTAAAATTTTTAAATATTTTTGTAGTTATTTTATTTAAAAACGAAGAAGAGTGTAGTAGTGTAGACTGTGTCAACTCTGGGATACCCGTATGACCGTTATATAAACATTATATCATTATTATTATAAACATTAATTACTTTTGGCAAAATTTCAAACATACCAGCTTTATTAGGTGTAGTGTAATGCTTATATAAAAGAAGGAGTTGTATGGCAGCTACTCAAACCATTTGCAGTAGACCAACCAAATTTTACAGTAACTTTGGCCATTACACTATTTTTAACAAAATTTCAGACACCTAACATATATAGGTAGTGAGTAATGCTCATATAAAATAAGAAGTTGTATGGCAGCCACTCGAACCCTTTGCAGTAGACCAACCAAATTATGCGGTAACTTTGGCCATTACACTAAACTATTTTTGGCAAAATTTCAGACACCCAGCTTTAATAGGTATAGAGTAATGCTCATATAAAACAGGAAGTTGTATGGCAGCTACTCGAACTCACTGCAACAGACCTATCAAATTTTGCAGAAACTTTGGCCATAAAACTAAACTACTTTTGCCAAAATTTCAGACACGTAGCTGTAATAGGTACAGAGAAATATTCATATAAAAAAAGAAGTTGTATGGCAGCCACCCGAACCCATTGACTGGATTTAAATAGCGATGACGGCTATTGCAAAAAAACGAATTTGCGAAAATTTCAAGATTCTAGCTCCTTTAGTTTTTGAGTTATCGTGCGGACAGACGGACGGACGAACGGACGGACATACATATCTAAATCGATTTTTTTTTCGATTCTTATCCGATCCATACACTTGAGTCTATATCTACCCCCCCTCCTTCTCTGCGTCACAAACGTAATGGCAAATTTATTATACCCTTTGACTATATAGTCATACGGGTATAAAAATTGAGTTGATAAAATGGATTAATTTCTATTTAAACATGTGTTATTTTCATAAATAATTTATGCATATGCATCAGATTATAATTTATTAATATAAGTATTAGATACATTCTATAAAATCGTTTTTCTAAAATATAACTTTTAAATATAAATATGGTACATTATATTCTATATACTCCTATTAATATTATATTATTTGTTTTTGGAAAAAAATATTTATATTTTTAATTTCAATTTTTGATTTTAGATTTTAATTATACTGGATTGCAAATAATAATAATGTATATTTAAAATTAATAGACCACAAATGAATATTAATTTAGTTCTAGTTTTACAATAAATAATATTGTGTTTTTTTTTTTTTAAATAAAAATAAATTAATAAAATTAATTTAAAAAAATTATTATGTAAAAAATTTAAAATTATTATTTGATATTAATTTGAAAATTATTTTAATATTTGATAATTAGATCATTATAGTTTAATGCTAAGGCTTATGAAACTGTATGTGCAGTTTGTGCACTAACTGAGTTATTGAAGATTAAACAGTGCGTTTTTATTAAAATAATTGGTGCTTCTTATTGTGGGCTTTATTTAAAAATTTGAACCACAGAACCCAAATTATCCGTAATACCTGATACGAAGAAATTTTAACCAACAAAGGTTAAACCCATTTAGATTTGCCAGTTTAAAGAACTTATTTTAGAATTAGAATTAAATTAAATAATTGTTATAAAAAAAAAACATTTGTTTTTAGTTCAATTTAGCATATGTATGTGGTAATTAATAAGAAAAATATTCATTCAAATTTTTATATGCATTAAAAAATTATTTATTTGTCCAAAATATGTAATATACAACTAATATTTCCAGTAAAATTACCCTAAAAACTTATTTGACGAAGAAATAGCAAATTATCTTAAGACATTACCATAGAAATTAATAACAGGCAAGGAGCGGATTTGTTTCACAATTTACTTAAATTAATTACTTAGTTATAAGTCCAATGTTTCAAGCTTAGTTTTATGCATTCAAGCGGATATTTGAAAAGTACTTGAACTCTTAATGCTAAAGTATTTCTTGGTACCTAAATACTTGACCATAGTTACGTATCAAAAATAATTACAAAAGTAATTAAACTCAAAATTGAGTTACTTTCTGGGAATTAAAAGAATTATTAATTGATTCTTCTACTTATACTTAAATTTTGTAAGTATCGAAATCTTACTAACACTACTTGACAAAGTAATGAATATCAATGGCGCTGGTAATTGTGCTGGTACTTGAAATATGCAGATCTGGATCTAGAATACTTTTTGTAATATCGAGCACCGGAACTACTTTTAACATAAATTATATTAGAAATAATTCTTTGTATTATGTTAAAACTCAAATTAAATTTCGCCTCAATATGAGCCTAAAGGGCCAAATACACGCTGAGTAATAACTGCACAATCATATTGACTGTGTTATCATATAGGTTCTTCATATACGTACATTCATATAGGTTCTTCATACACGTTCATTCATATTGTGCAGTAGTTGTTATTTCGAATGCACAGTCACTCAATCAGAATGCACATTCACTCACTCAATACCATACACTTTCAATTTACCTGCACAAACCAAATACTGCGCAGTTATTACTGAGCGTGTATTGGGCCCTTAAATGAAAAATTCCGAAAAATATTTGAAATATAAATTTTTTTAAAAAGTAATTGCAACTTTCAAACTTTAACCTTCTTAGTACAAATTTGAATATATTTAATATAAATCAAAATAAAACTTATAATGTAAGATAATCCCTTAAATAATTTCAACAAATATAATCTTTAAATATCTTTAATTTATATTATTTCTTCTTCCAATCTAATTTCAGATACCTGGTAGTAATCTAGTAAGAGTTGGAATTGATTTAAGTGAATTTTATTTATCCGTTGAATGGGATATACTTGAAGTACCAGCAACAAAAAATGAAGAATATTATCCAGAAAGTTTGGAACCATTTTCTGGTAATATTACTTCCTTCAAAATTTTCATTTCCTCATTTTAATTAATTCAGAAAATTTTATTATTATATATGTTTAATATTATACACACATTATATACAAATTTCAGATATCACATTTAAATTAACGATGAGACGTAAAACACTTTTTTACACTGTGAATTTAATAATACCGTGTGTCGCTTTAACATTTTTAACGGTGCTTGTTTTTTATTTACCCAGCGATTCAGGTGAAAAAGTAAGTACAAAAAAAAACTGAGAGGGGGTGGTAAGAAATTTATTACATTATTCATATAATATATACTTGAATTTTCAAATATTAAGCAGTTAGAAATGATGGGATAACCGAAATAATAAAAACTGAAATTGATTTTCATATAAAAATTTTATTACGTTTTTTTTTTTCTACGCATTATTCAGCGCCTCAATTTATGCAAAAAATGAAAAAGGAAGTTGGGGGAAAAAATGTAATTGATAGTTTTCACAATTTTAATGTTTAATTTTTGAAATTAGAAGGAATATATGTAATTTGGTTTTTATACTACGTACACACATACACATATATATTAAAAATGTGCGGTTTTTTAAATACATTTTTGAAAATGTAATGATTATATTTTGAGTAGAAGTAGCAGTAGCTATAAAATATATAGTTAGATACTCGTAAAAAACTTTTACCACGATTACAAAACCGTATGGTAATTAAATTTATGTATATACATAGATATATATATATATATATATATTTTATTAATTTTTGATAGAAATTTTTGTAAATTTTTAATTATTTGTTTTTCTTTTGAAAAAATGTTGCGGTTTTTTTTTTTGAAAATTTTATGATTAGTAAAAACTTATACCAAAATATTCTAATCGATAATACCATTAAATTTGTTTAATTCTTATTTGGAAAAGTCGTTATTTGGCGAGTGGAGGGAAATTGGGGTTTTTTTTTTGTATAAGAAAATATTATGTGATTTTTGAGTTTTCAATTAAGGTGCCATTAGAAGGTTTGTACGCCATTAAAAGGTGATATTAAAAATTATTTTATCATTAGAAGAATCGTTAATGATTAGTTTTTGGAAAATTTTTATAGTAATAATATATAGAATCATTTAATTATTTATTTTGGTATGTTGAATATTTAAGTTTCTGAAAGAAATTAAAATCTATTATTTTTTTTTAAATAGTAATTAAAAATTAGTAGTAATTTTAGAAGGTGGAGTAAGGAAGGAAATAGATGACAATTTGTTTCTATTACTCATCAAATACATTTTTTTTAATTTATTAAAAATTTTAAAAATTCATATTTTCAAATCTTTGACGACTAAACCTAGATCCTGAATGGACATGGAGTTAATTTTATTTAAATAAGATATGAAAGTATTTGAATTAAATGGAGTAGATACCTATGTAAATAAAAATAGGATCAATCCAAGTTGATTTATGCATTCAAAGTTCTCTTTAAAATTCGAAAAGCCTAGAGTCCAGAATGCTAAAGCAGCTAAATAGAAAACTGTATAGGTTTTAGGACTTGAGAAAATCAATTTTACACTATTGAATTGGGAATAGAAAGTCTATAAAAAAGTTTTTAAAGGGGTTCTAGAATGTAAGATCTTTTCAAATGATGCATTTTCTAATCAATTTTTATGTTTTTCAATTAAATTGAAAGTTTTAAATATCTCTTATTGAATATAAGAGGCTAAGCTACATTACAAACTACGTACTAATAGTAATCAAAACTTTTATTAAACTTTTAGTTTAATTTTTTAAATAAATTAACAGAAAAACAAGTGGTATTATTTATATTTCACATTATATGCTTCTGTGCAAGTACAAATAATTCCTTAATTTTGGAATTCATATATTTAGGATATAGAACAGGCATATCCAAAACTTTAAAATTAAAAAGTAAAAAATTTATTTCAAATAAAAGTTTTTATTTTTTAAAGAAGAAGAAACTCTAGATAGTTTTTCTATTTGTATTGAAGGATTAAGATTCATTAACAAAAAACGTGCCATTGAAATTGAATGTCTTCAGTTTTATCGAAGCACAATTTGAAATTTAAATATTTATCTATAATTTTATGGAACTTTTTATCTCTTTTAAAATGGTTATAAAATACTTTATGTATTCAATTTATAGTTTTTTGTACAAATTCTACAGTAAAACCCTTCCTAAGAGATATCCTTATATATTATAGTACGATTAGAAAGTTATTCAAGATAAATATTTCTTCAAATGTTTCAATTATAAGAAATATGGAAAATAATTTGTTTAGCATCAGTACATAACATCCAATTGAAAACTACAAAATCTCTCTAAAGTGAGTCAGTTGAAAGGCATAAATTTTATTATGAATAATCTCTTAATATCTTTGAAGTTCTGTATTTTGAAATCGGTAGAAAATAGAACCTAGATCGTTTAAACACTATTTGTTTTAATATTTCAATCCCTAAGGAATTAAGTAGTTCCGGCACTCAACTTAGAAACACCCTATATATTCCTCATTTCGACAATATAATGTAATTTGTTAACTTTAAATTTTAAAAAACAGGTCTTTAATATTTTTAAAAATTAACTAGAATTTCCCATTTCGGGAAGGGTTAAAAATATCTGAACATATAAATAACATTACATCACTTCCTGAGTCCTTCTAAAATCGAAGAGGCATATAAAAGAATGCTTTATTTTTATTAAGGATTCGATTGTTCGAAAGAGTTAGTCGACTTCTTTATTGACAAATTATAAGGATGATGTTAAAAGACTCAAATCTTTAGATTTTCCTCTGTATTAATACAAGTGTTAATAAATATTACCAATTTTCAAAATCCACGTGTACTCAAAAAACTACAAAGGAAATTATTTCGTGGGAACATATAATAATCATATACTTATTTAAATTTAAGTTTCAGAATTTCGACATCCTGTAACTTATCTGCTTAAGCAAGAATAATGTTTGATAATGGAAGCAATTTTTTTAAATTTCCTGGAATATACATAATAAATTATTTTAATAAGACAGGTTATTATAATTAGCTTATTAATATTATCATTCTAAAGATCTAGATATTGAATAACAAAAAAAAAAAAAATCCCCAAAATATTGGTACTAGTATTATTTAATTAGATTAAATGAACATAAATGAGGTAAAATAACAAATTCCAAGAATGTTAATTTAATCTTTTATAAGATACCAAAGATACCATTTCATAACATTTAAAAGAATATTAAAATTCTTAGATCCGTAATTCAGAGTCCTTTTTGTTAACTTAATTGAAAGGATAGGTGATAATAAAATAAGATGATTATGCAAAAGAAAATTAACGAGTAATTATTTCAATTAGAAATTTAACTAATTTTCTAAAATAGTAACTCTTATTTCTATATTCAATTCAAATTAGTTTTAGTATTAATAACTTCTAGTATTGTATATTGTAATAGTGTATTATAATATTAATAATTTCAAGTAATTAAAATTCTCTAATGTACATATCGATTATATAATATAAGTAAAATATAATTTAAATCTAATTAAATGAAATATTAAATTCGTAAGTACTAATTAGGTTTAATATTGTATTCAAGTGAAAAAAATAACCAATGGTTTTTAAAAAAGCACATTTTCAGAAGTATATAGTGTTTAATACTGAATTAAAATTTGGAAATATAAGCACTGGTAATTAGGTTACTGATTTATAAAATTTAAAAATTTTTAAGTCCTAAATCAATGGAGCCGGTTCCCAAATTTTTACTAAATAAATTTATGGTGATTCTCGAGGTTCTAACCCCATTTACCCACACCAAAAATTTGAAGTTTTAGAAATTAAGTTGTAACTTCCTCTTGAATGTTGTTATCTCAGAAAAATTGGTTAAATCTAATAAACTTTTTTCAATTTTAAGGACCCTGTTAAATTTAAAGTAAAGCGTTAAGACATGTGCAAATATTATGTAGTAGTTTCTTGAACGGCTATTTAAGTTACAGGTTCTTAAAAATAGCAAAATTGCGATTTTCGGCCCCTTACAGCTCCTAAACAGGGGACATGGCAAAAACTTTTTCTTAACCGACTCCAACTAATTTCTGACGATCTAACTTCTCCAATTCCCAATTTCAAATTTCTAAGTTGAGTCGTTCAGAAGATATGAGTGATCAAACAATTTGCAAAAATTGAGTTTCACATAAGGGTTATTTTTATTACCGTATATCAGCTTTATACATATAAGCGATAAATTTTTATAAATTTTATAGAACCAGCTGTATTCGATTGAAAATAAACCTAATAGAACTCTTGATATAACAATTTAAATATAGGGCTTTTGCGAACAAGGGCTGTAGCTCTATAACGGGTTGGGCAAAAAAAAAAATTTGTTTCAGGAAATCATTTATTTGCAATACCTACCTGTAGTTAATTTCTTTACTCTGTTTTAAACCGTGTAAAAGTTTTTATAAACATATGGATATATGTTTCTGTCTAGATGGACGGACGGACAGATTGAAACGAGATAGGTACATTTTTATAAAATCTTTTGAAAATGTGCTAAAAATAAATTTTTTTTTAAATAAATTTCTTCAGAAAAAAATAGCGTGTCTTAGTTTCCATCTATTAAATCTGGCATCTGTTTGAAAAAAATTCAATATTTTTATTTATTAATAAAAAGAATATTTATATAATTGTAATTATATATTTCAATACTGTATAATTTGAAATATAAAAAGAGTTGTATAAAATTTGACAAAATTAAAATAGCTAATATGTATTTCACCGAAGTCAAAAGTTATTTAGAAAGTCTCCTACTTTAGATTTTTACAATTCACATAAAATTCATTTGTTAGTTTGACATTTGTCATCTACAAATTTTTAGTTGACATTTGTCAAATTGTATCTATTAACAAAATAAACTAGCAGGATTCTTAGGTTGGATACATAATTGAGGGTTTCAATATTTTTTTAAAGTAGCATATGACGTCAGCAAGTCCCTTAAATATTTTTTAATTTACAAAAAAAAAATTTTGAAATCTTTTAAGAATTAGATCCAATGCTTAAGTTTATGTTTATATATACAATGTATATGAAATCTGTTATACAGATATTTTGCAAAGTTAAATTTAAAAATCTATGTATTACGTGAGTTGAGATTTTTTATTTTTGCAATATTAATTTTGGGTCAACTGTCCTCTACCCGATAAAAAAGATAAAAATTTAATAAAATTTTTTTTGAAATATAATAAATGTCAATTCTTTTATAATTTAAACAGTAGAATATAATTTGTATATACTTGCATATATTTCATTATTGAAATTGTAATTAACCACTTAATATAATTAAAATATCACATATGGGATAAATAAAAAAATTTTTTATTTTAAAAAAAATTAAAAATCAGTTAAAAAAAAAACTTTTTTAACTTTTATAATCAAAACAAATTTATCTTTTAGAAATAAAACAATAAAAAAAAGGTTAAAATACAATTTAAACAAAATTAAATTATTTAATAAATATCTACATAATAAATGGTATTTAATTTGTGTTTTTATCATAATTTTTCTGACCATAACCATTTTTTTTTATCATGATGGTAGGTAGCATTTTTTTATTTATTTGCCTTTTGATTTGTTATAATTTAATTTTTTGAAGATAATCTATCTTAATATCAGAGTTTTTATGTCTGGCTGCCTCACTGTCTAATCTGCTAATAAAATATACAATAGTGCTTTGTTTTAATGGAAAATATCCAAGCGACTTGAGGCTAATCGCGAGCTTACAAATTAATTAATGTTAAAATTATTAATATGTCCAAGATGTGAATTCACAATATGAGGTTTCAACTAGCTTAATTTGATTAATACTTGAAAAAATACCACTCTGTATTGAGAATAATCATTACTTTTGTTTAAATATTAAAGTAGTAATAATCAATTCCCCCTTTAGTTGAGCCTGGTATTTGCATTTGATTATCGTCCAAGTTGAACCTGCTTTGGCGACGTTCATCCAATTAGGTTATTTTGAAAACTTACATTTTGATTACTAAATCTTGTATTAAATCGATCAGAATATTGATTGGCATTTAATAGGAGTTGAAGTGGGAGTTTTTTCAAACATTCGATGTTGTTGTCGTTTGGAAAATTGGTTGATTCCCAAAAGGAGATTTATATTTTCCTTATTACATCTCTTGGGACAATGAGGCTTCCACAAAGCACTTTCTAATAGTTCTGTTTTAGGCTAGTTGCTTAATTTCAATTCAACTTTTGCGGTTGTGTTTCACTTCATTACTGAATAATGTGCGCCATGTGTCTCCCTATTTTGCTTCCTCCTGGGTTCACTCCAATCCTTATCTGTAAAATTATTTCTAATCTTGATATCACTTTAGGAGCTCAAACACTTTTGGACACCTCTTTGAAGAGGATACGCCTATAATATTTCATTTGTAGGAAGCTGTAATATTTAGATAATATCTCTAATAATATCTATGAACATATATTTTGCAAATTTTTATCAAATATTTTTAAATTAAATTAGATAATTTTATTAGATAAATATTCATATTGTTTTAAAAATAAAAAAAATTGTTGAAAACCAAAAACTGTAAAACCATTTTTTTAAATTATCAAAATATAATTAATGGTATAAACAGTGACATTTAACCACCAAACATCATATAAATTATCTTGACGATTTTTGTCATATTTATTTTGATTCTATGTGTTAATCGTGGGTTTATTTTAATTTTTTAATTCATTTAAAATAAAATATAAAAATATTTCTAAAATTTTTTTTTATTTTATTGTGGGATTTTTGGTTTTTTTAATTATTCTAAATTTTTAATATACGTATATACACATGTGTAGTATAGTATTGTAATATGATTTTCTAACTTTTATAATAACATTTATTTTAATACTGAATAATAAAATCACTAATTCAAGTTAAATATGTTTTTGTATGACCAGAAGCTCTGCACAATATTAAATAATTGTATTATTATTGGATTAAAATTGGATAATAGTCTTTAAGAAATTTAAAAAAAATTGGAAATTACAAAAAAAGTTGAAATAAGGGTTTTTTTTGATTCCTATATGGTTTAACACTTCTTCCAAAAATTAATCCATATCATTACTCAGGTTTTTTTTTATTTATTAAATTTACTAAAATTGTATATTGTATTTGAATTTGATTATTAATTATTTTCACATTGAATACTATGAATTAAATATTGCAATTAGATTCAGAGTATTCAAAATATCGGATTTTGCAGTGCATACTACTAACACCATCGAATACTGAAGCCATTGTGGACTCGATACTATTGTTATTTAAAACTAAACTAAAGGAAATATTATTTTGTTTTTCTGTATTATATATATATATATATTTAAAGCTATTGCGACCTAAATAGGATTTGAACTCACACTACCTCGGTTAATAGGCTTAGTTTTTTACAACTATAAGGCCCTCGGAATTATTTTAGAAAACATAAGGTCTCCCTTTCAAATTGGACAACTCTATACTCCCTCAATATACATTTCGAGTACTTAAATTTAAAATATTAAAAACCTAAATTTATATATAAATTTATTTATCAACTCCAAATTCACCCAGAATAATTTGTAAATAAACTACTCCTTAAAATTATTGCATACTTTTAGGAGGTACTTCTTTTAAAAATAAAAATTGTTCAACAAAATAAATGCGGACTTGATATTAAAATGAACAAGATTTAAACAGGAAATTTAATTGAAGTTAATTTTAAATTTATGAAAATTTTTAGTTAAGTTCCGAAAATTTTATTAAAATAATTAAACTAACAACTATAATTTAACTACCATAACTTTTTTAAATTTACTTATTTTTAAATATGTTTATATGAAAATGATTTAAAATTGGGAAAACTAAACAACTTGTGTATTTTTTTCAACTTTTATAAATCTTCATAATTTTGAGGCTTGAAAAAGTGTAATTTTTTCATTTTATTTTATTTTTTAGTTCATTAAAATTAAATTTACTTCTATTAAAAAAATATGTATATGTATTTTATAAATTGCTATATATATAATTTTGAATATAATAAAAGGCTCTTCTAGTGTAAGTATATATATATTTATTCATGTTTTCTTCATTTTCTATCTCTTTTATATCATATTATTAAAAGTAATAAGTATATATATATAATTTAAATTAAATAAAAAAAAAAACAAGAAGAGAATATTTTTTTCATTCCATTTCTTTTACAGGATACTATGCTATTTAATATACATATTTGTATATATATTATACATTATATTTATTTATATATATATATTTGTATAAAAATTTTAAATATATATAATTTTACAAAAATCCTTGTATATATACATGTAAAAAATTATTCGAAATTAAATAAAAATATATATATTCATATTATAATAATTTTGTTTTACAGTTATGGACAAATAATTTAAAGTATTCAATTTTTTTATTATTATTATATTCTTTTAAATTGGGATTGGGTACTATTTTTTCAAATGATTACAGTTCAATATAGAAATAAAAATTATTGGCAAATAATAGGAGCCAAACTTAATTACTTTGAACAATATTTCCTATTTTATTACAAAATTAATCATTTTAAATTCATTAAATACACTTTGTAATACTCATCAGAATTTTAGAAGGTCGGAACTCAAAATTTTCTAATAAAGTGTATATTTTTAAGAAGAAGATCTTTAAAGTTTTAAGATGTGCTCAAATTAATTTACTAAGTCTCTTAGTTCCAGAGATATTTTAAAAAATATACAGAGTAAAATATAACTTAAAAGCATATCTGTATATTTGAAGAACCAGTAAAATTAGCAGCACAATTACATTATGATTTTCAATTTCAGTAGTATTGGGCTTTATGAATAAAAAATTTTGCGAAATTCTTGAATACTTCTAAAATAATTTAAAATAAATTAAAATAAATTAAATTGTTGATACCTAAGTACTCTTAGTACTTAATTTCTCAAAAATACTGAAGTATCAAAAAATAACTAAACTATTAATTTAATTACTTTCTGGGAATTACAAGTATTTTTACTTGATTCTTTTACTTATTTATTAATTTTGTAAGTATCGAAATCTAAGTAATACTGGTACTTGACATAGCATTTGATTATCAAGTAATAGTACTAACAACTTAGGTATCATTTTCTTCAGTATTATACAGGCTTGCTTTGAAGCGTTATTTGGACGGGAAATTAGAATTTATTCAAACATTTTTACTCATTTTTAAATTCTTTTGTCCAAAATTTGAAATATTAATCGAATTTAACACCTAATGATTTGTATAAATTAAATTAAAAAATCAAATTAGTTTTTAAATTTTGAATCTATTCTTAAAAAATCTTCTAATTACAATTACTTTTGAAAATAATTTGTCCATAACTGTACTCCATTTTCATATTATATACAATTTAAATGCATACTTTTTTTTTTATATCTGAATTATTTATATATATATGTAAAAACTTAATATTTATATGAATAAAAATTAAAAAAAAAAAAACCAAATTGTAAAAAACCCAAAAAAATTTTTTTTTTTAAATAATAATGTAAAAAAAAAAAAGAAAAACAAAAAAAAAATCAAAAATTATAATAAAAAAAAAAAGAAAAAAAAAATATCAAATTATATTTTCAGGTCACGTTGTGTATCTCGATCCTTGTCTCATTGACTGTGTTCTTTTTACTTTTGGCTGAAATTATTCCGCCAACATCATTGGCAATTCCATTGTTGGGAAAATATTTGTTATTCACAATGATATTGGTCTCGCTTTCAGTTTGGACAACTGTATGCGTACTCAATATACATTTCAGGTACTACGAATTTAGAAATATAAAAAAAAAAATTTAGTAGATTGTTACCAGTGTAACAAAAAAAATTAAAATAAAAATATTTAAAAAAAATTAAAAGTTAAAATATTTTTAGTTCTTTTTTTTATTTTCTTACTTCTTTAATTTATTTTCTAATTTTATTAATCTTTTTAATTTGTTTTTTTTTAAATTATAATTTAATTTAATATATTATTTTATTAAATGCTTTGTTATCTGATATTATTTTAAGTAAAAGAGTGTTTATAGAAAATGTTTGAAAATTGAAATAAAAATTTGCTTTTTTTAATAAGATGGGAAAAAATTTTAGAATTTTAATATGAGTGATAGTATATAATTTATAATTTAATTTTTATTTTGTAGTTCCAAAACTTCACTAGTGAATAAATTGTAATTTGTAATATGTTTGTTTTTTATTTATTATTTTAGTTCATTGCTTATTTGTTTCATGTTAAATTTGTTTTATAATAACTATCATAAAACGCATTTTTAATTTAATAAGTTATTTACAAGATGGTTTTGAAATAATCTAATTCCCTCCATTAAACAAATCATTTTTTATTTAAAATATATTTTAAATAGTAGATACTACTCAACAGATTTAATTTTAGTGACTTGAGACTAAAACAACTTTTAGAATATACATGATTATAGTAGTAATAACCTTATTTGAACTCTTGAAATGATTTCAGGAATTTCAATGATTTTAAGAAAGTCTAGGATAAATAAAATATTTGCTATAAAATTATATTCAATTTTCTTAAATTAAAAATAGGTACAAAGTGAATTAATTCTTAAATAAAATTGTCACTTTAAATATATTTAAAGTTAAACTATAGAAATTCATTACTAAATTAAGTTGATTAATAAATTCCTATAATTGAAAACAATTCCTTATATAAAAGTTAATAAATTTTAAGTTAAATAAAAAATGCGTTTATAATATAGGCTTTTGTTTAATATAATTAAATTTTTAATTAAATTTAATTTAATTTAAACATTATTAGCTTATTATAACATTTTTAGGATTTTATTCATATTAATACTAACATTAGTTTGGTCATATAGAAGAAGTTTATTACTGTACTTTAAGCGTACCATGGGTGCTGTTCTATTTTTTTAAATACCCCCCTTCCTCAGATTCGACTTTGAGCGTGCTACTTAAATTTTTAAAGAGTCCCACTTTCAATTTACATTCAATCTTGAACGTTTTAGACTTCTGTTAATGTAATAAATATTAATTGAAATGGTTTTGTTTAGGGACGAACACTTTCGAACTTTAAAAAGTTTTAAATTTGATTCATTGAATGTCTTATATAGTTTTTTGCAACTATTTTAATCCCCTTTCGCATACATTGAAGAGTGCAGCAAGTCTTATCTTCTATAATGTGGCACATATATTTTACCATTGTATTAATAAATCATAATTTTAATCAATAATTTTTTTCAATTAAAAGTTTTATAACGTGTAGGGGAAGCGAACTCGAACTCCCAGTGGCTAAATGTTTACTCTCTGCCCCTGTTATTAAATAGTAGTTATCTTATAAAATAAAATTTTTATTGAGGAAAATCTTAAATATTTTTATTTTTTAAATTTTAATTATTGTGGAGATTAAGAAGATAATTATCAATATCTGAATAAAATCTTGATTAAAATTTTTTATTTCAATTCGAGTTTCAAGCTTTCTTTATACCCGTGCATACATATATGACATCGGGTATATTAAAATTGCTCCTCCGTTTGTAACGCATCGATCTAGACGAGCTAGATATAGTGTCAAGGGTACGTATCGGCTCAGAATCGAAAAATGAGTCGATCTAGCTATGTGTGTCTGTTCGTCCATCCGTCCGTGGCACGATAACTCAAAAACTAAAAGAGCTACAGTTTTGAAATTTATACAAAATATTTTTCAATCAATTTCTAGGTTCCCTATTTTTTTTGGTTAAGATCGGACCAAAACATCGGGTAGCTCTCGAACAACTAACTTTTTTAACTCCAATATTTTCATATAAAAATTTGAAATTTTGCTATGCATCTTGTATTTAACATGAAATGGTATGAATTTTGTTTTTTTTTTGTTGTTTTGTTTTTTTTTTTTTGTAGATAACGATTTCGAGTTACGATTTCATATGATTTAAATGATGCGTAGTTTATTTAAGATAAGCAAAAAAGAACACAAAGATTTTTTTTAAGTAAATGGCTTCATAAATAATATGTATGTGTGTAATATTTTGCATGCTTTGTATATTTTGATATTGATAGATATAATCATAATGAATATAATGATTATTATCTATCATGATGATCATTATATGAATATGATCATATGAAGTTGATTTTGCTTAAGTTTAATATATTCGTAAATTAAAAATTAATTAAAAGAGATAGAATTGAAAAATTAGAGCTAGAGTTTTGAAAATCACACAAAACATTTTTTGGACATTTTTGAGGTTCCCTATTCTTTTTGGTTAAGGCCAGACCAAGGTTTCGGGGAGCTGCCACACAACTTCTTTGCACCAATATGAATTTCTTGGAAACTGATTATACTACGAGGATGAAAATTACACACTGTTAGTTATATAATGAATCGAGCACTTATATGAAGTTTCAAAATGTTACGGCCCCGTTTTCGGGCAGCTGCCATACAAAGTTGTCAATTCGATAACTGTGAATCTAATGAAGTTACGAGGTTAAAATCAAAACTGGGCAGATAAAGTAATAGGGCAATTTTGTTGGCAAAGTTGGACATCACTCGGACCAAATTTTAGGGTGGGCTATTTTTTTTGTTTTATGGGATAAGTTAATCAAAAATTAGGAGATAATAAGTTAAATTTTATATTTTTTTTGTAATATTTATAATAGCATAGGGGAAATAAATAACGGTTAGTGGGTATGCACGGGTATCTAAAAGTTGACAAGGGCAACTATAATCTTCCTCGTTAATTTTAATTTCGAAATATTATGTATCTTAGAATATTTTTATTTTTTTTTTTAATTAAATTTGTTAAATTATAATTGTTTGATTTAGTTTTTAGTTGTTTTTTTTTTTAATTTATATTAATTAATTATTTAATTATTAATAGTACGCTGTGTGATCGTATCGTATTAATTTGTGATCATAACAAAATAATATAGCTTTCGTTGAAATTCGTTAATCATTTATATTGTAATTGTAATATTTTTGCTGTTATTATTTTTCACACAGTTGTTAATTAAAATAAAATTTAAAATTAGATGGGTGTTTATTATTTAAATAAATTTAATAAATATATATTTAACTCTAAAAGGCATTATGAATTATATTACACAATGTAAATTATGTAATTGAAATTATATTTAAGACATTTGAAAGTTCTGTAGTGAAACTATACCAATATTTTTTTATTTTAAAACGTCGATTAAATTTAAAACTAATGTTTTGGTACTAAGTCTCCATTTTCTAATCAAAGATATTTATTTCTAAAACTATATCCTAAATTTATATAATGTATATAAATTAATTTCGATTGGTTTTTTGTTTCCAAAATTAAATTCCAAAATAAATTATAAACAAATTTAATTAAATTATTTAGTTATATCTATTGTTATTCTACCATCTTTAATGCTACATTTATTCAATTTTAAAATCAAAAAAATTTATGTATAAAATACTTATAGAGTTAAAATATATTTATTTATAATTATTGGAAAAATTCATAAAAGTAACACAAATAATCATTCATTTAATTAAATTTTAATAAAATATAAATTCATTATATAATGATAATTGTATAATGTACATTTATTAATGTAGTTTTATCATTCATCCATAAAAATTCAGTAACAAAAAAATATAAAATAATAATCGTATTTAAAAATCGTATTTTATTTTAAATAACAAAATGCTGTATTTTATTATTTGCTATCAATGATTACAACGAATATTTTTAATTTAAAGTACCAATATCATTAGGAATACCATTTTTTAAAAAAAATATAGTTAGCTAAATCATTACATAAATTTAAATAAAATTAAAATAAAAATAATCATTAAAATAAAAAGGCATTAGGTAATTCAAAATTGTATTATATATATTTGTAGTTTTCTATTTAGTTTTAAAATTATTCAAAAATTATTAAAAAAAATTTAAAATAATTTAATTATTCTTTAATAAGGTATAAATTAATTATGAGTAAGTATTGAAAAGTAGTAACTATAATACTCGTATACTTATATATATATAACTATCTTGTAGTTAGTTTTCCTAAACACTAACATATTGTAGTTTCACAATCTATCTCAAGACTATAATAGATAAAAATTATTTAAATATATTCAAAAAAACTATAAATATATAATATTGTTAACATAATGTTAAGGGTTATATTAATGCTAAATTAAGTTGGGACTTTTCGCTATTAGATTAAAATTAAAATTTATCAATTTATTCTATACTAATACTAAAATTACTCCATACTTACACTATTCAAGTACTTTTATATTTAACTAATTTTAAACATTAATTTGAGAAAAGATTTTAAGCTTTAACTCTGGCTTTCAGTACCTTAAGATACTTTTTATTTAATTTAACCACCTATCAGTTGTACTTCTGATCTTGTGACCAATTTAAATTAAAAAGTTTTAAAATTTAATTGAATTCTGATTCATTTTGTATTACATGATAATTATAGTACTGAAGCCTGTTGTTAATTATTGTTGTCCTATTTAAACTAATATAAAATAATAAAATCCTTCTAGAGACATCAATATAAACACTGAGCAATTTTCTTTATTAAAATTAAATTTTCAAACATATTTAATTTTTATCAATGTGTTGAATGATGTCTTAATTTAATATCTATGACTAAAAGTGTGCGTAAAGCATCTGAATTTTATAAAATTTAGCATAATCCTATTTTATATTAAAAAAAAAATAACTTAATGCCTTATAATTTTTGATTGTTTTTTTTTCTTTTAATTTTATTAAAATATATAACATCCATATACTAAAACATCATATAAAAATATATCATACATAAAATTTACATAATTCATTTAAAATCAGCATAATCAAAATTCATTACAAAAAAAAAAAAAAAAAAAAAAAAATTTAAAAAAAAAATATATTATTCAACATATGCATAAGTATGTATTTTATCAGTATTTTAATTGGCATTTTTTTTTATTTGATTATTACAAAATATACAATTAGAAAATATTTATTTTATATATTTATTTTTTTTATTTAATTTAAATTAAATAAATAAAAAAAAAAAAAATAAATAATAATAAAAAAAAAACAAAAGAATTAGCCAAAAAGTACCTATTATGTACATTTTGTATGATATACATTTAAAACAATATTGAAACAAAAAAATATATATATAAAAAAAAAACTTTTATATTTTATTATAATTAATAATATATTATATAAAATAAAAAAAAAACAAACTATATACTATATATATAACACAAGTATTAAAATAACACATAGAAAAGTATTTTTGGTATTTATTTTCGTATACTTTTCGTATATAAAATGCACTATACATAAACTAAAAAATACCTTACACATAATAAACACAACCAAACACACAACCCCTCTCTGTAATACTATAATTTTTAATTTAAAGTATCAAATAAATACCATGAAACACATCGACTTATACAACGCGATATCTGTTAATATTGCATATAATTTAATTATATATACCTATATATATTGTTAAATATTTAGAGGAAAATTGAAAATTAGAAAAAAAGAAGAAAGAAAGAAAATAAAAGGAAATCTCTCTTTGAAAATTGATTTCATTTTAATTTCTTTCTTTTTTTTTTTTTTTTTGTATATTTTTCCACTTTTTTTTTTTGTTATATTGTAATTTTTGCTTTCAATGGTAATTATTTATATTATTAATATTTATATATTAATCCAGTTTGTTTATAATTTTGTAAATGTTAATATTAAAAATGGAAAAATGTTGATGAAATTTGTTGTATTTCCAAACTTTTTTTTAAATATAAAGAAAAATCGTGTATTTTGAGAAAGTTCGTGTAAAGCTATTAAAACTTAATTAGATCACTAAAATAGCTTAAAAGTGCCTTGTTCCATTATTGTACATATATTCTAAAATTCACATATTCTATAATGGGCCTAGTTTTATTATTATGCATATATTCCAGTAGCTAGAGATTGTCATATTGAATTATTTAATTCCAAAGACACAAACCTTTTAAAAAAAGGATGATGTCTGAAATGAATATATTAACGGGTTAATAGAAACAGGTGAATTCTGTATAACTTTATTATGAAGTCGTGTTGAATAATCAAAGCATAGCCCAATTCAATAAAAGCCTCGAATGACTATTTATTACATTTATAATCTCAATATATATTTAAATTAAAAATTAAAAGGGCTAAGTTAAATTATTAGCAAATTTGACGTTAATTTTAATTTCGATAGTCACTTTTTAAATATGCCAATGTAACTTAAAAATACACGATTTTTCTATATATTTTATATTAAAAACAAATTATTAATAATTTGTATTGGTTGTATTAATTTTAATAAATACAACTACCTGTACATCTACCAAATAAAGTATTTATTATGAAGTAGAATATTGTTACCAACCTTATTTAATATACATCCCCTCAATTTAATAACCTTATTTAATTTATATACTTAATAAAATATTATACTAAAAAAAAATTAATATTATTTAAAATTAAATTCAAATCAATTCCGTTGTACAGTTCCTGGTTCAACAAATTTATTACAAAATTATATAATTTATTGATTATTTATTTATATATCGTATATTAATTAAATAAATATTTAAATTATCAATTTCATATAACTTTGTTATATACATATCTACATTCATTTGTTTTTTTTTTTTTAAATTAATATTACAATACCAAGTACAAAATTTATATACTATAATTTTATACTTGTATATAATTACAAAATTCTAATTATACTATAATATATAATACGTATATAATATATTGTATTTGTTTATATATATATGTTTTAAAAATTTTATTTGTTTATATAATTAATATAATTATTTATTTTGTTTTGTGAGTTGGGACGATACTTATATAAAAGTTATAACTATTTATTAGTAAATATAAATTCACAATTTAACATGTGAATATGTATATATATATAATAAATATAAATATATTTATTTGTTTTTTTTTAGAAAAAAATTCCTTAAACAAATCATATATAAACCTGATTTATAGCACTTGCACTTCAACCTCAACACACTTAGTGACTATTCTCCCGAACAATTTAAAACTTCTCCAAAAATTGTAAATAAACTTTTCAACGAAAAAGTAAATAAGCACTTGAATTATTTTTCACTTTAAATCTATCTTTAAAATAATTTTACACTAACTAATATATTACTAAAAGTAATTAGTAAATTTTGATTATTAATATATAAACGTAAAAATTTATATATATATATCTGGGAAATTATATAAGAAGATTTGTGGGAAAACTTGTAAGAGGATTTTACAAGACTTGTAGATTTTATAATATTACAATTATTTTGGAATTGAAATTATTATTAAAATAAATTCTATGGTATTTAGAACATGAATCTAATTTACAACAAATTCAATTTACGGAAACCTTAGTTATAATTAGTTATAATTTTCTTGTATTTTTGTAAAACTTTCATGTTGGCAACAATGACTTATAACTTATTATGACTTATAGTTAATTATTATTTTAATTATTTTTAAATGTAAAATGTAATAATATTATTATTTAAGTATTAAAATATCAATTAGAATTAATTTTGAAAAGTATAAAGTGTTTGTATTTATGCAAGTGTATTCGTATTATTAATATATTTCGACAAGTATAAATTGTTACAAGTACTTTTTATAATATACAGAGTGTACTGAAAGTAAGTATATAAATTTTTAAAGTGCAATGATAACAGTAAAGTTAGATTCTAAAATTAAAGTTTTTCTTTATTTAAAATTTTATTAGTAACTATTAATCAATAATTAATAGTTATAAATCTTTAATAAAAAATACTTTAATATAAAAATATAAATAAATGCAAAATATAAACAAATAATTTAATTAAATAATATAACTCGCAGATATAGAATACCATATAAGTAAAATATAAAATATTACAATATAAACAAAAAATAGAATTGTAAATATTGAAAATCTAAGACGTTTCTACATGTTATAAGGCCTAGTACTATCTCATGTTTAAATTGTATGTGGAATTCAATAAAACCAATTCTAATAACACGAATATAATATGAACCCCTGTTCCAACATGTACCTATGGTATAGACAGGCTTATTAACCTAACAGTTGAACAGTTAGCGCTTAAAAAAAAAAAAACTTTAACCATATTTAGGAGTATAATTTCGAAAAAAATCCACTTTGTCTGTAAATTTAACAAATTCGTAAGTTGACAAAAGGAATTAAAAGCAAAATGTTGAAAGGGTTACAGCACATGTTTGAATGCTTATTTTTTGAATCGAAAACGCTTAGTCGTTTTTAAAGTTTCAGCTTTATAATTTGGAACAAAAATGGTCAACATTTTTCAATTCGACTTTTTTTTATCATATATCATGTTGGAGAGGCAAAAACTAAAAAAGTAAATTTCAAATTATAAAAATTTTGATATGTGTGAAAAATTTTCGGGTTGGGTTTGAATTCCCAGTATAGTAAACCCAGTTTTCGGAAAATCTCTTTTTTAGAAAATGTAGCTTTTATTTAAACTGGATTCTAACTTTAATTTTTTCTTGAAAATCTTGTTTTAGAAAATCTCTTTTATTTTGGAAAAGTCTGATACTTCTGATTTTTATTCAACTTTAAAACCATTTTTTAATAAAGCGAGGTTTTTCAATAAAAAACGAGATTTTCTAAAAACTAGATTTAAAAAAAAAAGATTTACCAAACCGGGATTATGGAACTCTCCCATGATTTTCCAGCCTCAATGATAACTCTCTCATGATATGATATCCGCAATAATATAAAATTTAGAAAAATGTTTAAATTTTAAAAAATCTTACGTTTTCCACACTTCCCTTGTTTTACAAATTTTTACAAACAGTACACTATGTATATTTAATAATATTTAATAAATAACATAACATTGCAAGGTAAAATTAATAATTTTGTAGAAAGTTAGGTACTTAAACATTTTTTATTGAGAGTTACTTAAATAATTATTAAACAATTTTTATACACGTATTTTTATACATACGTATTTTATACGTATTTTTATACATTTATTTGATTTGTTAAATATTATTATTAAATGTAAATTAATGTAATATTATTGTATAGATCTGTTGATTTAAAAGAACATATTTTCTAAACAGAAGGGAACGTATATACATATTTAAAACACCTCAAATTTGATCCTTAATTTTATATTTAATACTCTTATAATTAATATTTAATATTTATTAAAAAAATCCAGAATAATTATTATAAAATTTAAAATTAAATTAATAAATGTGTTATATAATGTAAATTTTCAATATAATATTTACTACGATGAAGTTGTTGATGGCAGTTTTTTTTTAATAATAGGAAATTTATATTTTTTTCAATATTTGTTTTATTAAACGAAGATCTTAAGATACCTACTTTGTTTATATACTATTGAAAATTGTGTAAATTTATAATGGCAAATAATAATTTTTTAATGGTACTTTTGCGTTTTTTTTAATTAAATTAATTTAAAACTTTTGATTTGACTTTTAATTTAAACTATAGATTTAAATTTTTAGTTTTATTTATTTATTATTTTTATTATAATTTTAATTAAAGTTTTTTTTTTGTAAATTTTTTTAAACTGCCATTCAACGATGACTCGTATGTAAAAAAAAATTTTTTGTTTCTTTTCTATTGTGCAAAAAAAAAAAAAAAAACCAAAAATCAAAACAAAATCCAAAAATAAAATAAAAAAATATTAGATCAACATCAACCCATGAAATGTCACCACTTGTAAAAAAAATCTTTTTACAATTTATGCCAAAAGTAATGATGATGAGACGAACACAATATACATTACCAGATTATGATGATTCAACACCCAGTAATGGTTATACAAATGAAATTGATGTAAGGTAAATTAACTTATATGAGAAGGTTTCCAAAATATAATGTATCCTGTAAAATAAGTTTTAAATTTTTTATATATCCCATCCACCGACATTTGTTTTCTTTCGAATATACACATATAATTCAGTCCGACTCTGTTTTCTTACAATTTGATTTTAATTAAAAACTTGTTTCTTTTTAATTTTGTATCTGTGATATATAAAAGGTAAAATAAAAGGATCATAACTGTTAATTTTTTGTATAAATTTGAGTAATAAAACAAAGCTGTTGTAGAATTAAAAAAATTTTCATACTTAAAAATGTTTTTGCTGAATATTGGAAAACTCTCCATAGTATTTTCTTGGTTCAAGTACTTTAAGCCCACATATTAAGAGTTGAATAGCCTTTAGATTCCCCACCATTTTATTTAAATTATCTAGAGTTTTAGTTCACAATAAAAAGAATGAATTAAAATTTTTTAAAGTGGAAATGATGAAAAAATAACTCATTAGAAAAAAGGGTTAACTAAAAAGAGCTATTACTAATAACGTTAATACCCAAAGAAATAATTGAGCGAAATTGAAGAACTTTTCAACAAATACCCCAAATCTGTTTCTTCTGTACTTTATATATTAATTTTGATACGAATAATCTAGCTACAAATAATGTTGAAAATAAAATTGATTAGATAGGCTGATTTACTAATGATGCAGTGGCGAATTTACATAACTTGGATGCTTAATAAATGCTCCCATAAAGAAAAATTTTTAAACTTAATAATCTGGGGATATGTATATAATTGGTATGAATAAAATAAGATTAGAATGATTCAATAATCTTGTGAATACGTCAATATAATTGGTTTAAATATTAAAATAATTTGAGTGAATTTTTGAGTGAATTTTATATTTTTTGAATGATTTAAAAAATAATTTCAATTGAAAAACAGAATTAAGGTTTTAGTTAATTATTTAAATTAAAATTATTAAATATAAATGTTTAAAAAAACTATTTCTACCAAAACTAGTTTTCCTAGTGGGAAACTCCTCCATTTTTTGTATTTTTTAATATACAAATTTTGATTTAATAAGCCTTTTTACAACTTCTTAAATAATAAAATTGTTTTTTCTTGAAAAAATTCCAAAGTTAAAGATGTAAAAATTTAATAATTTATTATAACTGTACTAATAATGTATTTAATAGATCTAGTCAAAACTCTAACATATATTTTATGTTTTTATTTTAATGATGATTATAAACCTTAATCTAGTAATTTGACCAAAGGATTTGACTATAAACCTAACACAAAAACAAAGAAAAGACTAATATAATTTATTATAAATATCAATTTTAATTATTTTTATGAGTTAAAAGAATAAAATAAATTTTTAACAGGGTTTTTTTTTGCTCTTGGGCAAAATCGTGGCATTTTAATCGATTTTTATATTGTATATGGTTTAATATTGGGTTTTTTTTTCGCGATAAACAAATCTTTTGTTTAAAAATAAAATTTGAAGCAAAAAAAAAACACAAAATTTATTGTTTTTTAAGCTCATAATAAAAAATAATAAAATATTTATACATTTTTACATTGTTTTTATATTAATTTATTATTTATTTATTTTATATAATTTTTTTTCTCTTTTTTGGTGATGGGTTTTTTAATGTTTATTATTTGTGAGATTGTTTTTTTGTTTTTTTATTTTTGGAAAATTTTATTACTACATATCTTTCTATCTATATTTAATATTTTTGTATATAAATTTGAAAAGTTTTATTGAAAAATCCTATTGACCACAGTATTAAATAAATAAAATACATACAATACAATACAAATACAAGAAATAGGTTATTTGATTGTTATTTTATTTAATATTTGTATTTTATTCATGTATTTTTACGGGTCAATCTTAAAATTTAATATAAATATTTGTTGTACAATACAAAGTCAGAAAAAAAATGCTTAGGTGTTGGCAGCCCTGAATGCATTATTATTATAAAAATATCATTCTAATATAATAACCTATAACAATAGGTAAATTGATTTTAATAAACCAAATTACTCACAAAATTTTAATTATAAAACTTAAAATTTTTTTTTTTTAGCTTTTTTTGGCAAGGCTTATACTTTTATGGGCAATGATCTGTAACTGTTTTGCGAAATGACATCATTAAAATGATATTCAAAATAAACGTCAATTGAGCTGTTTATAACTAAACAATAATGCCAGAATTTGCTTGTTCCAGGAAAAAAACTATAATTTTAATTTGAGTGGTTTTAGTTCATTGCCTAAAGGAGAATAGGCCAGGAAGATTTTGCTTTCTAAGCAATTGAAGACTTTGTATACTATATTTAAGCCATTTATAAAAATTTAAAAGTTTCAATTTTACCAGGGTTTTCAACTGTACTTTTTAAATTTGATTGAACTTCCTATAGACTTTCACAACTGTGTGTGTAAGTCTCCCAAATACAAAAAATCATTTTTTTTATACCCGTATGACTATATAGTCAAAGGGTATAATAAATTTGCCATTACGTTTGTGACGCAGAGAAGGAGGGGGGGTAGATATAGACTCAAGTGTATGGATCGGATCAGAATCGAAAAATAAATCGATTTAGCTATGTATGTCCGTCCGTCCGTCTGTCCGTCCGCACGATAACTCAAAAACTAAAGAAGCTAGGATCTTGAAATTTTCGCAAATTCGTTTTTTTGCAATAGCCGTCATCGCTATTTAAATCTAGCCATTTTGGTCCATGGGTTCGGGTAGCTGCCATACAACTTTTTTTTTTATATGAGCATTACTCTGTACCTATTACAGCTGCGTATCTGAAATTTTGCCAATAGTAGTTTAGTTTTATGGCCAAAGTTTCTGCAAAATTTGGTTGGTCTAGTAGAGTGGGTTCGAGTAGCTGCCATACAACTTTTTATTTTATATGAGCATTACTCTCCACCTAATGAAGCTGGGTGTCTGAATTTTTGCCAACAATTGTTTAGTGTAATGGTCAAAGTTTCTGCAAAATTTGGTTGGTCTGCTGCAGAGGGTTCTAGTAGCTGCCATACAACTCCTTATTTTATATGAGCATTACTCTCCACCTAATGAAGCTGGATGTCTGAATTTTTGCCAAAAATTGTTTAGTGTAATGGCCAAAGTTTCTGCAAAATTTGGTTGATCTACGACAGAGGGTTGGAGTAGCTGCCATACAACTCTTTATTTTATATGAGTATTCCACTACACTTAATAAAGCCAAACGTAATTAACCGGATGATATAATGTATATGTTACGGTCATACGGGTATCCCAGAGTTGACACAGTCTACTCTACTACACTCTTCCTCGTTAACAATTAAAATGGTTGGCCGAATTTCATCCAAATTAAAAATTAAATTTCGTTTCCTATTAATTTAAAATGAGTTTAATCATCAGTCATAATGTAATCAGACTATTTCTGCCATTTTATATTAATTTTAAATATGATTTTAATTTAAAATTAACACAGTAATGATAATAAAAATAAAATTTATGTAACCGTTACTAATTATTAAATCCTTAAAAAAACAGTTGATTAAAAAGTATGAGGCAAGTCATAAAAATGATCATCAATTTGGAAAAAATCATTATTTCTATATGGAATCATCATTTTGAAATTCTAGAACGAATTTTTTTACGAGTTTAATTTTAAATGAATTTAAATTATTAATACAAAGTGAGAGTTGAAACAAAATATAATACAAAATATTATTGTATATTTTAAAAGTATAAAAATGTAAATAAACATTTAAACAGATGATGCTATTTTTGAATTATTTAATATTTAATAAAACTGCTTTTTATTTTTCTATCATTATTTTTATTTGTTTATGATGTGAATAAAATATAATAAAATTTAATGGAGAGATTTTGGACTGATATTTTGATTTTTTTTAAATATATATTGAATCAAAATTAAAAATTATTTTGCTTTTTTTTATATAAAATAAAACTGAATAGATAATAAAATGAATATAATATAATAAAAAAATTGGGAGGGGGAGGGTAAAATAAAAAATCGACTGAAAATAATGTTGATTTTAAATAGAGATTTTTTTTAGGAACGTGACAGTATTAAAATTTTGTATATTTATATTTTGTTTTTTTTTGAATCATCATTGTTATTTTAATACAAAATCGATTTAATGTATAATATAATATGTATGAATTGTATATCGAATATTGTATTTGATTAAGTTTATTAAAGGGTGTTAATACTTTAATTAAATTGATTATGTATAATGAATCGACTTTTTTATGGAATTGTTTTTATTCAATTTTTGTATATATATACTTTTACACCTTTTTAGCTTTGATATATACTAGGTATTATTGAAATCAGTTGAGTTCAAAGTTCATTTATTTGAGGTCAAATGAAAGAACTCACCTTTTTATTTGCGCTTAAAAAATTGTTGACCTTAGAAGTATTTTTATTGTAGTAAAAGGCAGACAAAATAAAAATTGTATTCTTGAATTACAATTACAATTTACAATTTTGAATTACAGTTATATATTTTAAATGTATACCGTATTTAATAAACTTTATCAATTAAAGTTAAATTGTTCAATGAACTTGAGAGAATTTAATTTAAATCGATATTTTTATTAGGTATAAAGTTAATTAATTGGGTTTGGGACTAAGTCCACAAAAAAACAAAATCCATAATGACTTTTGCCAAAAAAAAAAATCCACAAGGGCTAACAGACTGATGATTATGCCCTTTTCCAGAATATTTCGGAAAAAGGCTATATATTACTTTTAATGGCAATATATTTCTTTTAATACAGAAATCTTGTCACCATTTTGAATTTTGAGTTTATGGATTTTTTATTTATGGATGTCGGTTTGTGGATTTAGTCACCAACCCAATTAATTTCAACTTTATCTTATAGTTCAAACGTGTTCCAATTGTGTTTGAAATTGGGCCCAGTAGTCTATACATGCTAATATAAACAGTGGATTTGAGGAGTTTTTTAAAACTAAAACAATATTTAGAGGAAGAAATATTATAAAATAACTGCACACTTACTTGATTATATTAGATTTTAACTATCAAAATTCTTCACGCATTTGTTAATATAATCGAATTCTACTATTAACAGCCTAAGTATTGTAATGTATATGTAGAAATAATAGGACGAGGTTTCGGGAATATTAAATTTGGAAAGGTTACTATACTTTTAATTTCCATCTTAATCCTTTCCTCTTAATCGATTTGATAACTATATAATTTGATTCCTCCGCTTACGCTACAAACTAATCATCCTGGCTTAATAGTATTATTTGATAATCTAATTTTTAATTCTGGATAAAAAATGTTTCAAATACATGGAAATTATTTTTTTAAATACGTAGAACTGAGTAAAGAGTTTTTTATTTAATTAAAAAAAAAATAAACTGTTTTAAAATTTAAAATTGGTTTATATTCTTAATTACTTTGTTATTTTAAATATGTTCCATATCTATATATAAGTATATTCTACTCTACCATTATTTATAATAATATTCTTTAAACTTTTGAATTTTGAAAATAGTTTTAACCATTTTGTCATTCACATCCTTTGAATTTTAAAATCAGATAAGTATTTGTATTAGATTTGCATAGTTTTTTGAATGAATATACTTGTTGGAAATGAGGTTAAAATGTTTAAATTCAGTATATGTATGTATTAATGAATTACTATCGTTTAACAAATGACAGCTTTGTATTATTTCAAAAAATTATTCAAATAATTGGTCCTTTTATATTCCTTTTTATAGAATCACAATATTCAAACCCCAAAAGCAAAATGCAATCAGCTCTAAAAATTTAGTGTTTAACTTTAATTTTATACGAAAAAAGTTCCTTCAGTGTTATAATATTCAAAAAAGTTTAACATGTAATTAATATAAAATATAACATTATTTTTTTTACAGAGACAGTATTAGTGATTTTCCAAGTGAGTTTAAAGATGGACAACAGGAAATAGGTTACGATAATATGAATCCAAACGTACCGCATTCATCGGGTAAAAAAAATATACACAAAAAGAATTTAAAAAAAAAAAAACAATAGTAACTTAAAAATCTGTTCTAATATAATATTTTAATACTAATTCTAATTCTTAAAATTCTTAAGTAGATATTATTCTTGAATCTTAATTTTTGTTTTAAATAATTAATATATATATATATAATATATATGTATAATTAATTGTTACAAATTTGTATTTGTATTACAAAATTTTCTAATTCCATTTTTTTTGAAATTTTTTTTAAAGCAGATTCCGACCATACATTTCCGCGCAATTTAACTCCAGAAGTTTTACAAGCTTTAAGAGCTGTTCGTTTTATAGCTCAACATATTAAAGATGCTGATAAGGATAACGAGGTAAATATATATTTCATAAAATATTTAAATGTATTCATTTTTAATGTAAGATATCACTTTTCTTAAAATTCGGCCTTCAGTATTATATAGTAGCCTCGTCCTTTAGTTTTCAATGTTTTACAGATCTTTAATTTAAATACAAAATTTCTGATTGGTGCATTTTATATTAAAGTGCTCTAACAGTATCTTGAACCTTTTTCGAACAGGTTAAAAAAACTGTATAACAATAAAAGTTTTTAGAGCTAATTAAACTATTATGATCATAGAAGATTGATCACTAGCTAGAATCATTATTAAAGCCGTATCACTATAAAAGGTTATAATAAGTTTGCAATGGAAGAAGGGGGAGTAGATATAGACCCAAAGGCATGGTTCGGATCAAAATCGAAAGAGGTTAGAGAAGCTGCATTCAGCTTATATTTTCTTTTGGGTGTTATATAAATTTCTAACTGGATGAAACAATGTCGATATTGCGGTCATACAGGTATCCCAGAGTTGACATAGTCTATTCTACTGCATTCTTCCTCGTTTTTATTAAAATTTTTGAAAACATTGAAAACAGTAGGGCTTAGCTTCTATATGGACCTGAAGTTTAAAATCATTTCGTAATTGTTTTTTACTATAGTAAATTTCGAAAAATTAAAATTTTTAATATTGGATTCAATTACTTGATTTTTTAAATGAGGGTCTTATAAAAGTTCCATTGGTTTAATTAAGTTAATAATCAATTTGTGTGATAAGTCGTTGATTTGTTTCATAAACAAGGTCTGGAAACCAAATTAAAAAAATAATTGTATTATATTGGTCTGCCAAAAATGCATTTTTAATTATGGTAATATTAAAAACATATCAAAGAAAACATATTTTTAAAATTAATTTTCAAAGACTAATTAAAAAAATTTTGTATGCATAAACTGCAACTTTTTGCAGCTAAATTCAGATGCATAACAAAATTAATATTTCGTATTTTGTTAAATCCTTCCATTTGCCAAATGCTCTATTTTTAATTAAAAAATTCTATTAATAATTTTTTTTTTGTCATACTATGTCTTCAAAAAAACAAAAACAAATAATAATTTTTACAAAAAGTTATACTTTGTTGTTAAATTAATTCAAAAAAAAAAAAAACAAAACAAAAATTAATATTTTGACGCATTTTTATTGTATGCAATAATATGCACTGTGTAAGCATAATGTTAATGTTAAAATAATTGAAAAAAACAAATTTTTTTTTTTTTTGAAAAAACTTTAGAATATTTTCATTTCATTTGGTTTTTTCTTTTTTTTTTATAATATAATTTAATTTCTCCCTAAAAGTGTAGGAAACTTATTAATAAAAAAACAAAACACAGAAAGTTAACAGACTATATGCATAACATTTTTGTGTCAAGGCACATCAAGTTGCATCAAATTATATTCGTATTATTCCGTCTAAATTTTGGTACAAATTATGGTGACCTGAATTAAGGCCCTGCAAAAAAAAAGCCCCGGGTATTATTTTCCGTTGAATTAGAAATAACGCCCTGGGTCTGTAGTATATATGTGTAGTTTTTAGTATAAAAGTAGTTTATATATGTCAAATTAGTATTGGTTTTTAAATTTTGGAAAAAGGGAATACCCCTGATTTCAATTCGTACTCCAAATGTGTGCAAATTATTTTTGATATATTAGTGCAAGAAAGTCTGTATATATTCGTATGAAACCATAATATATATGAACCATTGTGTTCTTTTCATTTGCAAGTTCAATTGAAATGAGAAATAATACCATAGGGCTTTAATTTTCACAGAAGTCGTAGTCGTAATAAATTTCCCATATTTTGGGGGCTTATTTCACAATTACTACGAGAAATAAAACCCCAAGGCGTTATTTCACATTAAATGGGAAATAACACCCCGGGGGCTTTATTTCGCAGGGCCTTAATTCAGGTCACCACATTTATCTGTAAAATATCCTGCAAAAATTAAATATGCAAAAAAAAGTGCAAGAGATAAATGCATCTTCAAAAAATTATTTGTTATGATAATATAAATTTTTTTTTGGAATTTAATTGCACTGTGTTGGAATTACTTCAGTTAATGATGTATTTATTCAAGTTGTTGGTGTTTTATAATTCAACCTCTACTATTTTAACCAAGCTACTAATATATTTTTCAATCTGTGATTTAACGATCAATTTTACCGTTACTTAGAGGTTCTTAGTTTTTAAATATCATACGAAATCCAACTCTTTAACAAAGAGCTTTAGGTAGTTATAGACTTAGTAGCATGAGCCGTCCTGGACCCCATTTCATAAATATTGACAAAGTTGTCACAATAGTTTGACAATTTTATTTTTAAAATCCTTTAATTACTCTGAATTTTGGTTAAATTGTAGGTTTTACATATTTTGGCCTTAAGATTGGGGGATTGTCAATTTTTATGAAATAGGGCACTGGAATACACGTTTTTCGAAAATTTTCTTCAAAATTTGTATGTTAGTTTGCTGCAAGTCTAATATTTTACAAAATACTGTCTTTTAGCAATAGAAAGTGCCCCTATTATATTTTTAGTTATTAGTTGAGCTCCAACTTTACAAAATTTAGTCGGATCAGTTCAACAGGTTATGTAACACCCATTCAACATTGCCTATATATATAAAAGATAATTTTTTAAGGTCCATTTTTTACACACTGCTTGGGTACTGAAAGCCATTATAATAAAAGCCACTTTTATCTTCATGTGGTGTATTCCACTGAAAACCATTTGTCGACTCCTACAACTTTTATTTTAACATCATTTGTCCAGGTCCCAGGTTACAGGTTTCATCATAGTTCTAGGCGAATAAATCTTTCTAAGACATATGGTAAAATCTTGAATAAATCTTTTGCTTAACTTTTTTTAAATTGAACATTTAGTGAAACACTTAAACAAGCGTTTTGAAATAAGAATGAACGGATTGTCTAGGTTATGAACAGTTTTTGGGGTTAATAGTGGTATTCGGGATAATAGCGAATAAAATACAGCGCAATATTGATGGAATCAAAGATTGATTTTAATTATAGAGATTTAGCTTAAATGCTGGACCGGGAATTACTATTAGGTTAACTACCAAATCTCGGACTTTTTCAACTCACTTTTTTCGGATATTATTTTATCTTCATTTAGGTTCCTTACTTTTTTTAAATATTTTACTATTTGTATTCAATTTTATAAAAGAACCCACTTTATAATTTTAGTTTACAATGTTGTATTCATGTAAAAGAAAATATTAAAAGTTTCCCCTAGAAAATAGAAAACTATAACCTAAGTTGTTGGCAATAAAATGTGCTTAATAATATATTATTTGTTCACGTATAATCAAAAACGTTTAAAATTTAGGTTATGTAATTTTGGAATACAATTTAATAGTTACATTTAAATGGGATTCTCAAATTTCATTGCTTAAATTTAAACTTGTATAATAATAAAGTACTGTATATACTGTAATATGACACTAAACTTGTAATGCAATATTGTAAATTGTTATTGTTAAAATTTCTCAAATGGTCCTTTAAAATGCTGTTCTCAAATTATCCTGAAAAACAACTTTCTTTTATTGTTTGTCATCAGTATTTGGTGTAGTGTAATTTGAAGTCATTAGTAGAATTTTCATAGTCGATATAATTTCATCAAGTTATTACTGTATACGGCAGGAAGGATATTTTTGTGATGTTGTAAATAGTGTAAATAGGATATCTTACTTTTCCTGTTTGTTAATCTTTCAGCTTCTATTAAATTTTGTAATCTTTTGTTTCACACTAATACAATTCGTGTATTATTCAGAACCTTTAGTTTTTTGATTTTCAAATGAATTTTTTCTGGATCTAATTTCCAAATTCTGAAAATTTATTGCAGTTAATTTACAAGTCATGTATTTGATCTATGTAAAAAAAAACTATATTTAAACCGGATGGCACTCGAAGGGATTAGGACCGAATTGGAGTGAAATTTTATTTGAGATTGAGCTTGGTTCAACTACTGTTCGTCAATAGGTCTCAATTAATTTCAAAAATATTATTTCTGTATCATCAAAATCTAAATTAATAATTTAATTTAAACTTATAACTCACAGATACATAAGTTTTCAAACCTAACTTTATTATTAACCCATTAGAATAAAATAAACAAATAGATGTATTCTAACTTTAAGAGTATTCAAATTCAAAGACTTATATTACATATGATGAAGCCAAGAGCTTTCTCACGTTGCAATTGTATGTGCAATTGTATGCAAATTACATAATGTTGTTTGTGGAATTCATTAAAGTAAATTTTAATAATTAGATTTATATTTACTCACTACCTTCCATAGTGTTTTAACATGACAGGTCATTGTTCCATTGCCAAGAATTTTACAGGCAAGGACTTCAGTTAGATAATGTGCAAGTAAAAGATAGAAGTCCACCAGGTTTTAGTTTTGACCTGTTTAAGAGTTTTGTACAAAGATTTAATATATACTTATACTTACTTACTTATATTCAAAAATGCACTCAAAATGAAACCCTGGATTTAAAGTTGTGCATTTGAATTTATAGTTTGTGCAATTTTTTTTATTTACCGTTTTTTTTTTTTAGAATAAGTGAAGATTATGCTGGCGGAACTAAAAAAAAAAAACTTAAAAATAAAAAAAATTTTTGGTATGGCAATAAAAGTAAAGTAGGAAAACAAATGTTGGTTGAATTTGATATGTAGATTACATGATGTTGCATTATCAAGGATGAAATTAACATAAAACGTAGTTTTTTTTTTTTGTGTATTTGTATGGGATGTATAGGATATGTTGCACATTTCGGTTAATATAAAATTCTTTTACTAAAAACTTACATAATTTATATATATATAATTATATATTCATGTATATGTAAGTATCTGTGGGTAAAATAAGTTTACTTTTTTTATATTTTGGTTCTTATAGATATATTTTCTTTATTTTATTAATGGTAAACGATGAATAAGAATTTTTCTTTAAGTGCATTTTGGTTTTAAGTTATCATGTTTATTTAGTTTTGTTTGTTTTTTTTTTTATATAAGTGAATATAAATAATTGAAATTAATGCACACTTTTCAGTAGAATTTGTAAAAAAAAAAAAACGATATAATTAAAATTCTATGCAAAAAATTTTATGTCTGAATTCATTACAAAATATAATTTTTTTGAAAAAAATTTTAATTAAAATTTAATTCAAGTTTTTTTTGTTTTTTTTTTGTACATTTAATGAAAGGTTTCATAAAAAAACAATGTTTTTGGAATTTTATAATGTGTTGTTTTCATTTTAAGCTGTGCAATACTGAATTGCAATTGATAGTTTTATAATTCTATGTCTTGTTTTCTTATTGTTTAAAGATTGGGTCTTCTATAGCAGACTTATTATTTTGTTTTTACCTTTTTCGAATACGTATGGGTCGTATTGATTTAAAAAATCAATAAAGTGTTTCTATTCTGTTCTAATTTTTGTAATGTGGTGGATATTATAGGTTTATGAGTGGGTATAAAGGTACTCTGTGAAGGACTTTAATAGGTTTATTTGTAAAATTTACTTGCACTGATTTAAGCTCGTTTAATTTAACATTTCATCTTTTCGTCCAAGCTTTAATTATCCCTTGATTTTTGTAGTTTATTTGTAGACTTGCTAACATTTGATCCAACTGGCGTTATTGCAGAATCGTCAGTAAAATTCTTTTTAGTATTTTCTGAAATTATAGCATGTCACAATTATATAACAAGTATTTATAATATTGGACCCAAGATAATTCCTAGAGGTAAACTCGCTTTAATTTCTCTCAGTATAGAATATTTTTTACCCTGTTGAATTCTTAACTGTGTATAAGTTAGGTATGATGAATATTTTGTAGGCAATAATTGCAGTAACTTATAAATTAAACTTTCACGCCAAAACTTTATCAAATACTTGTGCTACATCTAGAAATATTGCAGAGCAAATTTACTTTTCTTCAAAGACTTTCTCATTCTTTCTTTTCAACTGTCTTTCTCATTCTTTCTGTTCTTCTTCAACTTTCTAATTCTATGTACTTGATCAATAGTAGAGTGTTTTCTCTAAAGTCAAATTGATGGTTTTGAATTAGTTTTCTATTTTCTTTTATAGGTTTCAATATTTTTAATAATAGTTTCTTAAAGAGTTTTGACATAATAGATAGGATATTACAGATGCTTCTAATATTTTGACTTTTATTTTAATAGCTAAAGTTTTTTTCAGTGATCCCTCTTAAGGTGCACAACCCAAGTAACTTAAATAACAACATTAAATTATTAGTTCTAATAATTATTAACCATCGTCTTGTCATACATTTTATAATCAAACTGATATTCATAATTTCATCTCTTAAATTAAAAAAAAAAACAAATTTTTGAAATAAAAAAATTTTCGAAATTTAATTTATAATATTTTTTTACAGGTTGTCGAAGATTGGAAATTCGTTTCAATGGTCTTAGATCGTTTTTTCTTATGGTTATTTACATTATCATGTATATTTGGTACATTGGGTATTATATGTCAATCTCCATCACTATATGATACACGTGAACCAATTGATAGACGATTAAGTGAAATACCATTACGTAAAAATAATTTTATGTTGCCACCAGATATTGTTAGGCAAACATTAGACTAAAATTAACAATAATTATATTTAAAGAAAAAAGAAAAAAAAAACACAATAATAATAAAATAATTTTATCAAAAAAAAAAAAAAAAAATAATAAAATAAAATAAACAGAACCCATGAAAAAATAAATAAAAACCAAAACGTAACAAAAATTTATATTATATATGATAGAAAAAAAAAAAAAAAATGAAAGTATTACATATATATAAATACTATAGTTATATAATATATTATAATCCAAGTTAATTTTACCATTTTTTTATTTTGTTTCAATATTTTGTTAAAACAAAAAATTTATATACGTTTTATATATATTACAATTCTACATACAATTTATTATTAACAATATTTATTATATACAAAAAAAAAAAAAAAACAAGAAAACAATGAAATAAAACGAATTAAATAAATATAAATCCTTTATAATAATATAATAATAATAATATATAAAAGCAATCTTTTAGTAAAATTTCTATTTTTTAATCAAACATTTAAATGAAACTTATGAATACAAGAAAGAAAATTTTCAAATAATTAAAACATATATATATATAAAATATAATTAATTTTTTTCCAAAAAAATATTCATTTAAAATCAAAATTTAACTAAAGCACATTATAATTACTTATATTATTGGTTAATATATTAAATTAATTATCTAAAAAACTTGACTAAAAATTTATAAATAAAATTTCAAAAAAATCTAATAATATGGATGGTTAGTGGCTTGGCAAACTTTTGTGATTTTATTTGTATGCAAATTTAAAAGTTTTTTTTAAAAGATTAAATTGAAAACTTCTTAAAGTATTTTTTTTTAAAGATTTCGTTATTATTGAATAAAAATTAAATTATATAATATTGAAACTTTGAAAAATATTTTGGTATTATTATTATTTATAATATGCAGTTTATAATACCAAAAAATGTTCGATAAGTTTCTTTATTATATTTTTTTTATTTTTTGAGCAAGGTAATAAAAAAGTATTTAAAACGGTATACATATATATTTATATATGTAGCTTTAAGACTTTGTCTAACAACTTAATTAATCAATTTAAAATTAAATTGTTACATACGCCAATTTAATATTAAATTGTTATACAGACTACCATCGGGTTTTAATGCCTTTGTATGTATATAAATTCCGTAAAACAAAAACATTAAGTAATTTTTTAATTTTTCTTTTTTTGAGAATTTTAAAATGTTGTTCTTTTAATATCACAATTGTTTGCCTAGCCCTTTTTTTGAAATTTTATTCCTTCTTAAAAATTTCAATCTTCTATTTAATTATACTTTTATATTTAACTAAAAAATTTTACAGTAAATTTAATTATATTGTTATATTAAAAATTAAAAACCAAAAAAAACCAAAATATTAAACAATAAAATTTTAAAGAAAATAAAAAAAACCAAAATCTATTATTATTATTATAATTATCAAATTTATTTATAAAAAAAAAAAAAATAAAATAAAAACTACCTTTTAATAAAACCAAAACCAAACGAAAAACAAAAGTATTAAAAAAAATGTATTATCTTTAAATAAAAAAATATTTATATAATATTATATATATACAACAAAAAATATTATAAAATGCAATTAATTAATGAATTTAATTAATTTTATTAATTAACGAAAAAAAAAAATAAAAACATTTAATTATAGTTAAAATTTATAATTAATAATAATTATAAAAAAACAAAAAGAAACAAAAAATAACAACAAAATATAAACAAAAAATTATAACATTCTCTCTACTATATCTTACGTAGCTTGAAACCAAAAATGAATATCTATATTTAATAAATATTATTATTAAATTTTTTAATTCAGCAAAATTAATTAATTAATTAACAAAAAAAAAAAAAACAATACGCAATTCATATTTATATTTAATAATAACTTTATAAAAAAAAAACATTAACTTTAATTAGAAAAAAAAAAAAATGGACAAAATAAACATTTTAATTAAAATACTCAAATCTTTAACTATATTTAACAAAAACATATATTTAAAATTAATGAAACACAAAACAAATAAATAAATAAAAAAAAAAAATTGTAGTTAAAGTTAATTATAATTATTATCGTTATATAAACTAATAAAATATAAAAAAAAAAAAAAATCTTGTTAAAATTTATATCTAACTTTAAAACTAAACTTAAAAAAAAAAGAAACAAATCTTTTATTAATTATTATTATATACACTTATTCAATTAATTAATTAATTACAAAAAAAAAAAAAAAAACAAAATAGTTATTAATAAACTTTCTATTCTACATAACTTTTATTACTTAATTATTATATTATACATTTATTATAATTTAGGAAAAAACTATCATTAACAAAAAAAATGATATCTTAAATATTTAAAAATTTAAAGAAAAAATGAAGATTATTAAAACAACCAACAACAAACTTTAAAAATTTAAGAACAACTATATATTATTAAACTATATATATATTTAAAATGAACTAAACTATAAAAATTTGCTTCTCATGTTAATTAGGTAAGGAAATAATATAAAAATTAAAATTAAAACAACAACAAAATTATATTTAAAAGGAAAAAAAAATTACACAAAATATAAAAAAAACATCACAAAACATCAACAACCAAAAAAACATTTAAAAACAACTAAAAAAAAACAACATACACAAAAAAAAACAAAACATCAACATTAACATGAAAACACATTAAAAATATATTAAAATATATATATATATATACAAACAAAAAAAAACTTCATTAACACTTGACATACAAAACATGAACAAAAAATATAATAATAAAAAAAAAAACAGTTATTTTAATATAATATACTGTTTTTTTTTTTTAAATCTAGATTTTAAGTCACTAATAAAATTCTTAACATTTTTAGTATAAATATTTACTAAAATAAATAATTTATTATTAAAGTTATATATAACATTCATACTATAATAATATATTATATACTAATTACATACTATATATTTAACTAATTTTCACATAATATATTATATATAACCTCATATATACATATATGAACCAATTAATTTAAAAAAAAAAAATAAAAAAAAACTTTAACTAAATTTCTAAGATAATAAAAAAAAACCATTTTTAAAAATACAACAGCCATATAATCTCTTTATAATCTAAAAAACTAAATTTAAAATTAACAGTTATATAAAAACTAAACATAAAAACCAAAACTAGAGAAATACACAAAATTTTTTGAAACAAATTTCAATTTGTTTCAAAAAAAATAATAACATTTAAACTCTTATAAGATAAAACAAAATTAAAAACCAAGAAAAAACGAAAATATAAAAAAAAACCAAAAACAAAAATGAAACAAAATGAAATGAAATGAAACAAAATAAAATGAAATGTTAATTAATTAAATAAAGTTATCCATACAACTGGAAAAAAAAAAAACAAAAAAACAAAAACAAAACAAAAAATTTTCTTGTTTTATTCGTAATTTTTTTTTTAATTGCATACTTTCAGGTTATTCATAATTAAAAATAGTTCCCAAACTTTTTATTTTATTCCCATAGATAAGTGTCATCCATAAAACAATCATCACCCTGTTCAATTTAAAAATAAATAATTTAATAAAGAGCCACTCAAATTCATACCCTCTTCTTAATTCATTTCAAACATTTTATGTCCATAAAAAGGTGTTTTAAAATTTCTTTTATTAGAAAATTAACTGACTTGACACTTAAAAATTTTAACGCCTAATAAATGTCAACGTGAAATGTAACTAAAGGATATAGAACAATTGACATTTGTCAAATGAGTTTCTTCTTTTTATATTACAGTCATATATCTGTTATTTTAGATTCATTAATAAATTGAAAAAATGAATTAATGCATAAATACCGTTATTTAGTTTATTTATTTGATCTTAAAATTAGTTATAAAGATTAAATAATGAAAACTTTAATTTAAAAAGATATTTTTGTAAGTAATCCTTTAGCGACCATTAGTGACTGAATGAAATTAAAAATGTAGAATTGAAGATGAAAATGAAATGAAGAATTCAAATTAAAATTCAAAGTCAAAGCTAAATTTCAGGTAGGCTACAACATATTCGAACTTTGATAAATTTTTTGACTAAATAATTCAATCATAGAATTTTAAAAAAGATAAATAACTGTTCTTAGTCTAATTTGTACTCTGACTTCTTTTTGAAAAATAACTGAAAGCAGATATTTTTCCAATTTACTATTTCATGGAAATTTTTCTAGACCTGCTGCAATTTGTATATTTCATTTCATATAAACTATCATTAAAAATTAATTATATTAACTTTAGAATTTTAATACCAGCATATGTATTAGAAAATTCCAACAATCTTATTAATCTGCTGCAAGTGTCAAAATTCACAATATTATAATTAGGTTTTCGTAATTTTTTTATAACTTATAATTTTAAATCTTTCCAAAAAATTGACAAAAAACTTTCTAATTTATAATAAAAAGCTTAAATATTTGAAAAATTTAACACAAAAACACCAACAAGGATAAAATTCACAATCAAAACTGGTGGCATGTCAGAAGTCCCCTGGGACTTCTTTCTTACCACTGTGAAACAAAAAAGTCAAAAGTCCCATCGAATTTGTATCTCATTGAAGTGAAATTAATATTCAAAATTTGAAAAAACGAGGAAGAGTGTAGTAGAGTAGACTGTGTCAACTCTGAGATACCCGTATGACCGTAACATATACATTATATCATCTGGTTAATTACTTTTGGCAAAATTTCAAACACAGTTTTACTAGGTGAATGAATATATTGAGTTGTATGGCAGGTACTCGAACCCTCTGCAGTAGACCAACCAAATTTTGCAGTAACTTTGGCCATTACACTAAACTACTTTTGGCAAAATTTAAGACATCGAGCTTCATTAAGTGTAGTGTAATGCTCATATAAAAGAAGGAGTTGTATGGCAGCTACTTGAACCCTCTCCAGTAGATCAACCAAATTTTGCAGAAACTTTGGCCATAAAATTAGATTACTTTTGGCAAAATTTCAGACACGCAGCTGTAATAGGTACAGAATAATACTTATATACAAAAATAAGTTGTATGGCAGCTACCCGAACCCATGGACCAAAATGGCTGGATTTAAATAGCGATGACGGCTGTTGCAAAAAAACGAATTTGCGAAAATTTTAAGACCCTAGCTTTTTTAGTTTTTGAGTTATCGTGCGGACGGACAGACGGACGGACATATATAGCTAAATCGATTTATTTTTCGATTCTGATCCGATCTATACACTTGAGTCTATATCTACCTCCCCTCGTTCTCTGCGTCACAAACGTAATGGCAAATTTATTATACCTTTTGACTATATAGTCATACGGGTATAAAAATTTTAAACTTAACTTAATTACTACTGCCAACTATAAAGTCATCATCAGATACATATACCATATGAAAGGAAGGAAAGTTTACATACCAATTGTAGAGGAAAAGCGTAGAAAGCATATAAAAGCTCTCTGATTCAAAATTTCTCATATACTTATATGTACAAATTTTCTGTTCTGAATTTAAAACTGAAATCCCCCCTAATTCAGATGTGCGGATATAATATAAATAATATTCTAGATATATTATAAATATTCTTTTGCTTAAATATTCATACAAGTCCCATTGTAATGAGTAATTAAGTGAGTGACTTCTGTCTCATGGATCTTTGTCTCATTGTAATAAGTAATGAAATGAGTCAAAAGTTCCAATGGGACTTTTGGCCAACCGCCGACACGTCACCATCAAAATTCATCTCATTAAATAGATTATTCACAAAAAAATATTCTCATCTTATCGCTGCCATTTTACTTAATCCACCTTTAATTTACAAGTTGAGTGCTAAAAAAACACACCAACAATTGAATTACTCATTGTTATTATTAAGTGATATGGCAAAGAATGGTTTTTATGTGGGCTTTCAATTAAGAACAAAACAATTTTCCAAGAAAAAAAAAAAGAAACACTAAATAATACACAATATACACAATAGAAGATTTCAACTGGAGGATTTTCTTCATCTTTTGACTTGATCGTCAAGATTGCAGCCTATTTATTTTATGAGAGAGATATTTTTTTTTTAACACTACAAGCACTACAATTTTTGAGGATATAATAAATCATTAATGGTACCATATTTATTTCACTTCAATTTAATGTCTAGTACAGCTTTTGCTTTTCCTGTAGTTGGTATTTTTTTTATTTTCTATGTAAATTTTTGTTTGTGTAACTGAAGAGTCCTTTAACTTAATCATGGAGAATATGGTGTGGTGATTTGTTTTTTGTGTTTTTTTTTTACTTTTTGCACAATATTTACAAAATACAAACACTATTATTAAAAAAAAAAAAACAAAAAATGAAAAAACAAAAAAACAAAATTTGTATGGAGAGTAAGCGAGTAAATGAACAAACAAAAATGGAATAATATGATTTTGGATGGAAAAATTGAATTATTTTTGAATATAGTATGATCGAATGGAGCTAATGAATTGGAAAATTTGATAAAAAATGTGGAAAATGTTTTGTAAAATATTTTAAATATCATTCAAATAAATTAATAATTCATGATTTTTTGATTTGTTTTTTTTGTTTGTTTTTTTTTTTAATTTTGATGTTTTATAATAAAAAAGGAAATTTTACAGAGCATTTTGATTGAATTTTAAATTTTTGTATTGTTTAATTTAAATTTCTTTGATTTTCCGGAAGGTGTAGTTCAGGAGGACAATCAAATAATTGTAATTGGGGCACAATTTTTTTTTTGAAAAATTGGATTAACATATTTTCACATCTTATTTACACCTACAAATTTTTTATGGATATAATAATTATTAGCTGTTTAAATAACCACAATTTTGAAGGCTATTTTTTTTGGATTGATTCGTCAACTTCCAGCCTTCGAAACTAAATTTGTAACAAAAAAGATGAATAAATAAAAAACAAATAGCATTTAAATTTACTAATGTTAAGTTTCTAAAATTAATTTGATAATAATTTTTGGGAGCTTTCCATAATCTTGGTTTAGTAAATCTTTTTTTTAAATGTTGTTCTTAAAAAATCTCGTTTCTAGAAAATTTCGTTTTAGAAAATCTCGTTTTTTATTGAAAAATTTCTATTTAGTTGAAAAATTTGGTTTTTAAGGATTTTGAGTTGGATACAAAACCAGAATTATCAGTTTTTTCCAGAATGTAAAAAAAAGCGATTTTCTAAAAACAAGATTTTCTAAAACCAGATTTTCTAAAAACGAGATTTTTTAAAACCAGATTTTGTGAAAAGGAGATTTACTAAACCGAGATTTCAGACCCAACCCTAATTTTCAAATAAAAACGTTTGTTTTTTAAAATCTAAATTGAAATAAAATAAAATAGAATTACGCACATGCGAAATGTTTTTGGATTTATTTAGAGATTAAATCTAGCATAATATTTAGCCATACCTCGGCCTTAACGGTTAAACTATGATATAAAAGGTAAGTCGACATAAAAGGTAAGTCGATTAGAATATGTCAATGTTAACTATCTTATAATTTATTGAATTCTTACAACTAAGCACTATCTTATAATTTATTGAATTCTTATCACTTACCAAAGTTTGATTAAAAAAAATATAAGTTATGAGAACTTCAACCAGAACTTCGCTGAATTGTAAAAAATTATGGAGTCAAATTTAATTCTTAAAAACATTAAGCCTTTTTATATCCGTATGAATATATAGTCAAAGGGTATAATAAATTTTCCATTATGTTTGTGACGCAGAGAAGGAGGGGGGGGGGTAGATATAGACTCAAGTTTATGGATCGGATCAGAATCGAAAAATAAATCGATTTAGCTATGTATGTCCGTCCGTCCGTCCGTCTGTCCGACCGTCCGCACGATAACTCAAAAACTAAAGGAGCTAGGATCTTGAAATTTTCGCAAATTCGTTTTTTTGCAATAGCCGTCATCGCTATTTAAATCCAGCCATTTTGGTCCATGGGTTCGGGTAGCTGCCATACAACTTCGTTTTTTATATGAGCATTACTCTGTACCTATTTTACAGTTTTATGGCCAAAGTTTCTACAAAATTTGGTTGGTCTAGTGGAGTGGGTTCGAGTAGCTGCCATACAACTTCTTATTTTATATGAGCATTACTCTCCACCTAATGAAGCTGGGTGTCTGAATTTTTGCCAACAATTGTTTAGTGTAATGGCCAAAGTTTCTGCAAAATTTGGTTGGTCTGCGACAGAGGGTTCGAGTAGCTGCCATACAACTCTTTATTTTATATGAGTATTCCACTACACTTAATAAAGCTAAAAGTAATTAACCGGATGATATAATGTATATGTTACGGTCATACGGGTATCCCAGAGTTGACACAGTCTACTCTACTACACTCTTCCTCGTTATATTTATCCGTAGGATAAGAAATTTAAAGATCTCATTACATTTAATGTGAACCCATTATATATTTTATATTATTCTTAGTATTAAAATTGTATGTTAAACTTACTTCAATTTTAAATAAAACTGCAATAAATTGTATTATTCCTGGCCTGACAAAATTTACTACACATAATAATTAATCTTAACATACTACTATTTATATTACCTTTTAAGATAAAACGAGGAAGAGTGTAGTAGAGTAGACTGTGTCAACTCTGGGATACCCGTATGACCGTAACATATACATTATATCATCCGATTAATTACTTTTGGCAAAATTTCAAACATACAGCTTTTTTAAGTTTAATGGAATACTCATATAAAAGAAGGAGTTGAATGGCAGCTACTCGAACCCTCTGCAATAGACCAATCAAATTTTGCTGTAACTTTGGCCATTACACTAAACTATTTTTGGCAAAATTTCAGACACCCAGCTTCATTAGGTGGAGAGTAATGCTCATATAAAATAAGAAGTTGTATGGCAGCTACTCGAACCCACTGCAGTAGACCAACCAAATTTTGCAGAAACTTTGGCCATTATACAAAACTATTTTTAGCAAAATTTCAGACACCCAGCTTCAATAGGTATAGAGTAATGCTCATATAAAATAAGAAGTTGTATGGCAGCTACTCGAACCCACTGCAGTAGACCAACCAAATTTTGCAAAAACTTTGGCCATAAAACTAAACTACTTTTGGCAAAATTTCAGACACGCAGCTGTAATAGGTACAGAGTAATTCTCATATAAAAAAAGAAGTTGTATGGCAGCTACCCGAACCCATAGACCAAAATGGCTGGATTTAAATAGCGATGACGGCTATTGCAAAAAAACGGATTTGCGAAAATTTCAAGATCCTAGCTCCTTTAGTTTTTGAGTTATCGTGCGGACGGACGGACGGACGGACGGACGGACGGACGGACAGACGGACGGACGGACGGACGGACGGACATACATAGCTAAATCAATTTATTTTTCGATTCTGATCCGATCCATACACTTGAGTCTATATCTACCCCCCCTCCTTCTCTGCGTTACAAACGTAATGGCAAATTTATTATACCCTTTGCCTATATAGTCATACGGGTATAATAAAATTTCCTTTAAAATTAAAACTTCACAATTCTTAAATTTCTAAATACTAACGATAAGCATAAATCATTTTTATTTATTTATTCATTTCACGTTTTTGTAAGATAGTTAGATATTGCAATTATATATACAACTCTTTATAATTGTGTACTAGATTTTAATTTAATTTAATTATTCAGTAAATATTTATGCACAAAATCTTATATTTTTGTAAACATCTGCTAATGAACGAAATAAATAAACGTGAGAAGTGAATTGAAATTTTACCTTATATTTTACCTAATGTTTAATGCAGATATGGCTATTTAATTAGATACGACTAATTAAAATAAGATAGCACATCACTTTCAGAATTTATAAGAAAAATGTCGTAATCCTAAGATTAAGGCTGTAAATATTTTATTATTATGATTAATAAACAAAGATAGAGGGGTCTAGGACGTATTTGGCGAAGGCAATCTATCATTAAATATTTAAGAATTGTAGTATACTTAGACCTTAAAGTCAGTACAAAATAATGATTTTGATTTCAGTAATATTAATGAATTTAATATTTTTATTTAAATGAACAGTAGGACTAATTACAAATTCAGCCAGGATATTAATTAGCGTCTCTCCATTGTTAATTTGATTTAATTGAAAATTTTCTTATGAACACTTAATATTATTATTGAATCTTTATAGGAAAATTTTTGATTCCTTTTCTAATTCCATTTCTAATTAGTTGGCCATAACTGTATACAAAAATATATTATATGTAAGTTTGTTAACTGATTTATATTTCCGTCTAATTTACATAAGTAAGTTTCTCAAAAATACTGATTTTAATTTAGCATTGTTAGAATTATGAAATAAATTCATGTATGGTGAAATTTAATGCCTTTTGAAATTCACGTATTTATTTTATACCCGTATGACTAAATAGTCAAAGGGTATAATAAATTTGCCATTACGTTTGTGACGCAGAGAAGGAGGGGGGTAGATATAGACTCAAGTGTATGGATAGGATCAGAATCGAAAAACAAATCGATTTAGCGATGTATGTCCGTCCGTCTGTCCGTCCGTCCGCACGATAACTCAAAAATTAAAGGAGCTAGGTTCTTGAAATTTTCGGAAATTCGTTTTTTTGCAATAGCCGTCATCGCTATTTAAATCCAGCCATTTTGGTCCATGGGTTCGGGTAGCTGCCATACAACTTCCTTTTTTATATGAGTATTACTCTGTACCTATTACAGATACGTATCTGAAATTTTGCCAAAAGTAGTTTAGTTTTATGGTCAAAGTTTTTGCAAAATTTGGTTGGTTTACTGCAGAGGGTTCGAGTAGCTGCCATACAACTTCTTATTTTATATGAGCATTACTCTATACCTATTGAAGCTGGGTGTCTGAAATTTTGGCAGAAATAGTTTAGTGTAATGGCTAAAGTTACAGCAAAATTTGGTTGGTCTACTGCAGAGGGTTCGAGTAGCTGCCATACAACCCCTTTTTTTATATGAGCATTACACTACACTTAATATATAGCTGTATGTTTTATATTTTGCCAAAAGTAATTAACCAGATGATATAGTGTATATGTTACGGTCATATGGGTATCCCAGAGTTGACGCAGTCTACTCTACTACACTCTTCCTCGTTTTATTTTATTTCTTTTGGAAAATAATTAATTAATATCCTGAAAATGTATAATAAATAAGTAGGTAAGATATATTCCCCCATTAGAATTTTTTATTATTAAAAATTATAAAAAAAGATCAATGTTAAAAAATAATATTCGTATCTTAATTACTAGGAAAATTTAAGGTATAACTTATACTCGTATTCAACTTATATATCGTATTATACAATCTGTAAAATAAAAACCGAAATAGAGTTTCTTAAAGTTTTAAAATCAGATTTAAAGTTTGAAATATTTTTTTTTTAATTAATATAATATTTCCAAAAAAAAAAAGCAAGTTGTGTCTAAGTCTGCTATTATAATAATACTTAATTACCGTATTTTTAAGATCTGAATTGCAATTTATGTAATATTTTGTATATACAATTATATTTAAGACCCTTAGTATTTTCGTGGTATATTGAAATGGTTTTTAAATCTCCAAATTAAAAAGTATAAAACAACGTATCTTAAAAGTATGCAATTTTTTTAAATTTAAATATTGGCGGGGAAAACATTTTAAAACGCGAAAATCGTTTCATGCAATTCGTTGGTGCAGTGGAAAAGCTTATGGTTTGTTAATCACGGAAATGCTTATCATACAGAGCCAATTTTATATATGGGAAAAAAATATATCGAAATTTTAGTTTTTCTTTACAAAACCACTTAAGAATTTATAGTTTATAGTTTAATGATTGTATCAAACCTATAATGGTCTCAAAATTTGATTGGATTAATAATATCGCGAAGTCATAATATCCATAAATAAGAAATAGTTTCAAAAGACAAGAAAGCGTGGAAATATTCTGAAATATTTTTTTAACATTTCAAGTCTCGAACTAATCGGAAACTCATGATTAAAATTGATCCCAAACTTTGTACCATTGTTGCAAAATATAAGAAAGCGTGGAATATTGAACAATATCTTATAAATATTATCTAACGAACACTTTGTAATTAGTCTACACTTTAAATCAAACAAAACTATAAATGAACGTAATATGCGAATATAGAAAAATTTATAAAATTACTTTTCTCTATCTTTTTAATTCTCTATGTGGCGGTCCGTAACTATTCAACTCTTGAGTAATTTTTCCCAAATGTCATTAACTTCATTTGGAGATCGAATTGTGTGGCCCCGACCAATGTCCTGTTTTTCTTTCATTAATCTGATAAAAGATTCTTATTGATTATGATTAGTTCCAATATATGTAAAGTAAAAATTTATTTTTATTCTTTAAAAATTTTAAAATGACTTACATTTTTCTTTCAATGCTAAATTTTGTATACCGCCCGCACAAAAAAATTTACGTTTTGTAGTTGTTCTACAACGGCCACATTTTTTTTTTAAATGATACAAAAAAAAGCAATTTCAAAAATTTGCTGTCATACGTTTACCGCGTTACCGCTTACGTTTTCCACGATAGGAATTTTGTACGTTTCACGTTTTATTCAAACGTACGTTTACCACGATAAGCCTCACTATAATCAATATTAAAAGTTCTATAAATAATTAAATTATAAGTACATTTTCCTAGTATTTTGCTCATAATTTTTTTCATATAATTACAATGAAAATCGTAAATTACAATACGATTTCCTTGAGTTTTTTTGTAAACTATATATTTCCATAGAAATTCTTTTAATTTTCACCTGTAATCACCTATAATACACTTATAATATTTTATGAATGAAAGAAAATTTGGAATAGTGATGTTATATTACAGCTATATAAAGTCTTAAATATCTTTCATAATATTTGGAATTTATATAAAACATTTTATTTTATATAAATTAATAAAATATAATAATAAAGCAATTTTCCAACTATAGAATACCTTTTAATAAAAGAAAAATGATTTCTTTATGTTTTTTAAACATATAACAGAATAAAACCATTATATAATTCAGAAAATTCAGAAAATTTTTAATATTTTTTTTATAAATAAAAAATGGCTCAACTATAAATATTTTTGTCGTATTTTATGTGTGATTTTTTTTTGAAAGTTTTATTGTTGTAAATCAATAGGAAAAATCTTTATGTTAAGGAAAATGGGAAAATTTTTTTTTGTTATAAATAAAAATAAAAAAAAACAAAAAAATTTTAGAAATTACCACATAGTAAAAACTACAGGATACAAGAAGTTCTTTTGTATAACATAACTCATATATTGCTATTGTGTTAAATTCGGAAGGAATTCTTTAAATTACATAAGTGTTTATATAGTAAACCACATATTTTTATTTTTTTTCTGGAGATTATCGATTTTACTGTTATTTATAGTTTTTGTATTTTTTTTTTGTTATATAAATAAAAAAAAAAGATTTCAATGCTTTTAAGTGGGAAAAAAATGAAGATATCCAAAAAGTAGTAGTAAAAAAAAGCATCGAACAATATTTGTAGTCGTCATAGTTATAGTGGATTTCCGTTTATGCATCGTTTAATTACTTATTAAATACATATTTGTTTTTTTCTAGATTTTAAAAGGGAAGGGCTATTTTTCGGAATATCTACTGTACAGAGGTACGTACGGGATATCAGTACTGTTAATACAGTCCGGAGGTGTTTCATAGGCTCATAAAATTCAATTCAATTTTTATTTTAGTATTGAGTACTTGAGTGAAATATATTTGGTGTTTGAGTAAACTGATTACAAGCTAGAATCTAAGACTTCTGCTAGCCTTATCAACCAATTGGTTGATTTCTTAGTTTTTTATGTTATACTTGGTATATCCAGTGCATCCTACAGTACATGTTACAATTGTTCCAGTGTGTCTCAAAATCATTTAATATATAGGATGCATAGTTTGCTGAAGTATGATCAATTGCCGATAGCACATTGCATTTTAGAACTGCTATAAATTAGTTCTAGTAGTATAACATTGAATCAACTCTTATATAAGGATTGCACTACGAGAGTCATTCTACACTTGACAATTGGTATATATAACTTGATGATTGGTTATTAAGTTTCTAATAATGTTCCCTGTCCTTGGAACTCGTATCTAATAATTTTTTTTTCATTTGCTTTCATCCCCATTCTCATTTAGAACTCCTTTGTTCTATTTCAGAATACTCCTATTTAAATTTTTCAAATTCTATACTTTAAATTATTATCAACTATGAATTTTTAATTGTTTTTTAATGTTTCGAAATATAATACCCTTGTGAAAGTACAAAAAAATGGATTGATAATTTTCATTTTTAACTGGAAACAAAATAGATGAAAATAATAACAGTTAAGAAATGAGTAGAAATAAACCGAGTTAATATTTCAACAACAACAGCAGAAATTAAATATATTATACAAAAAAAAAATAATAAAACAAAAAAAAAGTTTATAAAACATAATCTATGAATATCAAAAGAAAATACAGCATCTTGCGGAGAAAATGTCTAGCCTTATTTCACAATTCATTTCTATTATACATTATACAACTATTTACAATTTTTTGGGGTACAAAGAATTTTTCCATTAATATTTTAGTGGTTAAAAACAAGATGACTATAAAATAAAAAAAAAACAAAACAAATCTTATGTAGTTGACAGATGTGACGTCAGATTCATATTGTTCTGTTCAATGTTAGATAATTTGATGTAATGTTAAAAAGTGATTGTATGTGTACAGGTAATTTGTACAATGTAATAAAAATCTACATTTGTAGAACTGCGGTTATTATGCATAATAACAGTTTCTTTTAAAGGGAAGTGTGATAAGTTACTGCAGTGAATCCATCTATTATTTTTATTTATTTATTTATTTATTTATGTACAGTACCCTACCACATTGAATCTGTTAAGTCAGTGTTTCTGCCTTTCCTTTTTGGGTGTGGCAGTTAAATTTATTTTATATTATGGTATAAACTATTACGGTATCAATTATAAAATATATTTTTTTTATTAGATATGACATGGATTTAATCCCGAAACTTTTCGGTTGAAAAGGTGCTACTTTAACCACTGATCTATTAGTCAGATCATTTATATTTTGTGTTTGGAATTTAAGATTTTATTGTATTTTTATTGTAAGTAATAAAGACCGACGATGAAACCAAAAGTTGATTTCGAAATTTGTACTTAGAAAGTTTTAGACTTAAATATTCTAGTTCCTAACATTATTTCTAACTAAGAATGAGTTTTTTTTCTTAATACATTTCTATAAATCCATATGATTGCTGATCCTAGGAAATGAGGTGTTGCAATCTAACTTGGTTTCATTTGTGGATAACATTGTACTTTATTCAACATTCAGTTCAAATCAAAGACAAACAGTTAACTTATGCATAATGATAATTGGATTCAAATACTAAATATATAAATACATATCTCATTATTATTTAATAATGTCTCCTACAATAACCTGGGTGACTTTGTGATGTTATAATTCAAGTCATTTAGCCTCACTGATGGCATTATTTTATACTTTTTTTTTTGGAGTTTAGATAGCTAAGGTTTAAACTAAGTACTAAAGAACATACAGATAGAAATTTGATATCATGTACGAATCCTAAAGCAATTTCGGTGACAATTTTTATGTTCGTAGGTGCCTACTATATGGACTTAGATTCAAGTGATTGTTTATGTGTAGTTCAGCCATTACATATTAAAATTCATATGTTATATTAAAAAACTTAACTTTGCTTTAGTTATGGAAAAGATGAAGCCGTGTTATCTACCATCTTCAAATTTTTATCGTAACTAAAGCTTCTGCCAGTTTCATCAACAAATTAGTGAAAACAAATTGGTGAAATTTGACATAACGACTCCTAAACTTAGTCTTTTTAGAAACTCAGTCAATAGTATCTGATTCTGAATACAATTAATGAGTATCTTCTGATTCAACTAGTTGGCCTAAATGCTTTGCTTAAAAAATTTCTTGGAAATAAATTGTATTAGACATAATCGTTTTAGGTAAATTATCCTTAATCTTCATCTCAATTCTATTTTTTTTGACTGTATAAATATTTAACTTAGTATTAACTCAAACAGATTTGTATATATATATATATAAATATATATATATAAAAAATAACAAAAACAACTTTTCTATTATGCGAAAATAAGTAACCAGATGTCATGTAATATTTTCGCGTTTGTTTTTTTTTATATAAAAGTGGGTGGAGAAAGAAGAGTATATTGTTTGTTTTTGGAAGGACATAACTCTGAAATTAATCAAGAAAAAAAAAATTTATTTATTTTATTTTTGTTGTTTTTTTTTTCACTAAACGGAAATAATAACAACAACAAATACAAAAAAAAAAAAAATTGAAATATAAAACATCAGTTACTGTTTCAGGAATTGGATAAAGATTAATAGCTTTCATATAACTCAAGGACGTATTAACAACAATATATATTCGTATATATATGTATATTATATTCCTCAAGGATGTTTTTTTTTCTTTTTTTTTTGTGTTTTTGTATGTTGTTAGGTTGTTTAAAAAAAAAAAAACTTTGACTTAATTTATATTTTTTTTCACTTAAATTATGTTATTTTTTTTTGTATTTGCTTATTTTTTAACATAAACTTAGGCGCAAGGACAATATTTTATTAAAAAAAAAAATACAATTTTAGTTAATAAATACATTTTTTGTTATTTATTAACTAAAAATTGAAGAGCCTATTTTAAGAACTTCACATAATAAACACACATACACACACACGCTTACAAAAAAAACAAAATAGTTAATCAAAAGTAAACAAAATTTGAGTCCCTTAGTTTTTTTTGATTGGGGCCGAGATGAAAAGAAGAACTTAATTAAGTTTCTAAGGTAGAATTCCAAAGAAACAAAATTGTATAAATTAGAAAAATAACTAAAAATAAGAATAATTTTCCCATATTTTTTATTTAAAAAAAAAAAGTAAAATTTTTATAGGTAAAGGTCAACTTAATTTAAAAGAAATAATTTTATTTATGGAATTAATAAATATTTTTACAAAAATATAAAATTTCTCTAATTTTTAATATTCTACTTGAAAATCTTTTAATTTTGGGGATTTTTTAACCGAAGAGGATGGGAAAAACTGGGAATGGAATTGCATGCCAAGCTAAGTTAAAATACCGAAATAAAGTCGTAAATTCTAATAAGCGCTATATAAATAAGCTTTAATGCACTCCGGTGTATAGGATTGGGTCTGAAGTCTTGGCTTAGCAATCCCGTTTTCAGAAAATTTCGTTTTTTTATATTCTAACTGTATTCAAATTATTAAAAAAGGAATTTTTTTAACAAACGAGATACTTAAATGAAAAGCGAAATTTTTTAATAAAAACTAGATTTTCTAAAAACAAGATTATCTAAACCAGATTTTCTAATTATTTTATTATTATTATTATTGTTATTAATATATTTGTCTAGAATGAGGTGTAACAAAAGCATTCAATTAAAAGTGTTTTGTTGGATGTGTTCAATTATTAAAAAATAAAATATAAATAGTTTTGTTTAATGTGTTTTATTTTAGAAAATAAAATATCATAAACTAGCTGTTGGCCCGTCACAGAATGACGGAAGGTCAATTGAAAGAAGAACTTTTTCTAATTAAGAACTATTTCTCATTTCATTATGTACATTATGTTAAAAGTATCTCAAATAAAATTGCAACCGTTACATTTTGTATAACGCATATTATGCTTCGATGCACAGAAAATAAAGAAATGACTCATATAATTTCTTGAAGTATCTTAAAAACTTAGTTATATAAAATAAGTTAGTTAGTCTACTTTTTTTATGTTTCGTATTTTATAAGATGTTGGGGTCGTTAGTTCAAATCTCTTCTTGGTCTAATTTTTTTTTAATTTTAATTAATATTTTTTTTTTATTTAAGTGAGTACGTGCTTAAATTAAATAAATTAGTAAAAGATTTTAAATTTTTTTATAAGTTTATTCTGTTTCAATAATGATCTATTTCTCCATCTATTAATGTTTTGTATATAAATTTTTAAAAAATGTTGCTATACATTCTATATTGTTTCCTTTGTTTAGATTCAAATCGAAATCCTTGTTTGTTGCTAACATTCTATAATGTACATCCTTAACTTAACATGTTCAATAATGTATCTATAATTTATATGTACGTAAAATTGTATTAAATAAATGTTGAAATTTGAATTAAATTTTGCATTATCAAATTCAAATTATAAATTTTATTTGGAATTTTTTCAATATACCTAATTTACTTTAAAAACAATTTATTTTGTTGGGCTTCTATGGTGCATTGAGCTCAAGCATTGTAAACCCGGAGCCACTTGCCCAAACTTAACACCATTTTCTTCCATTTTTAACTTTTTTTAAATTGTAAAATTTTTAAAAGATTATGAAGGAAACATGAAGGGATGGGAGATAGATGAGCGAGAGTTAAGAGCGAGATGTGAGAAACTTTTAAATTAATTTGAAACATTACTTGGTTTATTTGCTTAAGCAAAGCAAGCAATGCATCAAAGCGAATAATTAAGACTTTCTACACAAATATTCATGTGAAGCATAGTCCTCTTAATTTTTATTTACAAAATGTTTTACTATTTAATTAAAATTTCCAGAAAATCATCTGTGATTTTTAAAGCTGAAATGAATTTATTCATATACTAATAAATAAATTTTATTTCATCAAAAATTTTTTTTTTTTATTAAAAATAAATAAAATATTTTTTGGCCTGCTTATGATAATTTTGGATATTTTATTTTCTAAAATAAAACACATCCAACAAAACATTAATATTTTATTTTTTTATAATTGAACACATTCAACAAAACACATTTAATTGAATGCGTTTGTTACACCTCATTCTAGACAAATATATTAATAACTAGCTGTTGTCCCGTCACAGAATGACGGAAGGTCAAATTTAAAGAAGAAATTTTTCTAATTAAAAACTATTTTTAATTTCATTATTTACATTATGTTAAAAGTATGTTAAATAAAATTGCAACCGTTACATTTTATATAACGCATATTATGCTTCGATTCTAGTAATAGGTACACAAAAAATAAATAAATTACTCATATAATTTCTTCTTGTATTTTAAAAACTTGAAGATGAATAAGTTAGTTAGTCTACTTTTTATATGTTTCGTGTTTATAAAATTTTGGGGTCGTTAGTTCAAATCCCTTCTTGGTATAATTTTTTTTTAATTTCAATTATTATTATTTTTTTTTTTAAGTGAGTACTTGCTTAAATTAAATAAATTAATAAAAGATTTAAAGATTTTTTATAGGTTTATTTTGTTTCAATAATGATCTATTTCTCCATTCATTAATGTTTTGTATATTATATTTTTAAAAAATGTTGCTATACATTCTATATCGTTTCCTTTGTTTCGATTCAAATCGGAATATTTGTTTGTTGCTAACATTCTACAATGTGTACTCAACATGCTAAATAATGTATCTGTTATTTAAATTTACGAAAATTGTATTAAATAAATGTTGATTTTTGAATTGAGTTTTGCATTATCACAAATTATAAATTTTATTTGAAATTTTTTAATATACCTAACCTAACTAAGTTTAAAAAAAATTTATTTTGTTTGGTTTTTATAGTGCATTGAACCCAGGTATTGTATACCCGAATCCACCTTCCCAACCGTTAGTCGTTACATTATTTTTTTCCATTTCTAACTTTTTTTAAATAGATAAATAAATAAAAGTTTATGAAGGAAGGGATGAGGGATAGTTTAGAGCGAGATGAAGGGAAACTTTGAAATTACTTTAATACATTGCTTGGTTTATTTGGTTAAGCAAACCAAGCAATGTATTAAAGCATACATTGGGCTTTCGCCCTTATTTCAGATTTGCACTGAAAATTATTAAGACTTACTACACAAATGTGCCTGTGAAGCATTGTCTTCTTAGTTTTTATTTACAAAATGTCTTACTATTTATTTAAAATTTCCAGAAAATCTTCTGCGATTTTTAAAACTGAAATGAAATTATTCATATACTAATAAATAAATTTCATTTCAAAAAAAATTTTTTTTTTTTTATTAAAAATAAATAAAATATTTTTTGGCCTGCTTATGATAATTTATGATATTTTATTTTCTAAAATAAAACACATCCAACAAAACATTAATATTTTATTTTTTTATAATTGAACACATCCAACAAAACACATTTAATTGAATGCGTTTGTTACACCTCATTTTAGACAAATATATTAATAATAATAATAAAATTATCGTAAGCAGGCCAAAAAATATTTTATTAATTTTTAATAAAAAAAAATAAACAAAAAAAAAATTTTTTTTGTTTATGAAAAAATTGATTTCAGTTTTAAAAATCACAGAAGATTTTCTGGGAATTTTAAATAAACAGTTTTTTTTTTTTTTTTTTTAATTTATAGTTCTTTTTAGCACATTTTCAAAAAATTTTGTAAAAATGTGCCTATATAGTTTCACTCTGTCCGTCCGTCAGTCCGTCTGTCTGTCTGTCCGTATGTTTACAAAAACTTTTACATCGTTTGAAATAGAGCAAAGAAATTTTAACCACGAGTAGGTATAACAAGAAAAATAATTTCGTAGAAGAATTTTTTTCTGTAGCCCCGCCCCACCCGTTACGGAGCTGCAGCTCCCCAAAGTTGAGAAAAGCCCTATATTCAAATTGTTATAACAAAATTTCTATTAGGTGTATTTTCAATCTGAAAACGGCAGGAGATAGCTGGTTTTATAAACTTTATAAATTTTTAAAAGACAATTTTTTAGGGTTGCCATACGGTACTAAAATTTACCATTATGCAAAACTCAATTTTTGCAAAATTTTTGGTTACACATATCTTATACGAGCCAAGCTAGAGTCTTGAAATTTTGGGAGTAGTTAGATCCCTAGAAATAAGTAGAAGTCGGTTAACAAATTTTTTTTGTCACGTCCCCTGTTTTGCAGCTATAAGGGCCCGAAAATTGAAATTTTGCTATTTTTAAACACCTGTAACTTGAATACCTGTTAAAATTTTTTTTTTTGTGATTTACAAAATTTTAAGGTCCAACATTATACTTTAACATATGTTAAAAGATTTTCTTAAATTTAAAAGCGGTTCTTTAAATTGAAGAAAGTGTCTGTCAGTTTTAACCATTTTTGCTTATATAGTAAAATTCTAAATAAAATTCCGAATTTTGGTAGAATCCACAATTTAATTCCTTGAACATAAAAAAGTTTAGAGGAAGGGGAGTAGTGAGGATTAGATCCTTGAGAAATTGGGCAAGCTTCCCCATAGGAAGGGCTATTAGGACTTAAAAATTAAAAAAATTACGGTTTTTATAAGTAAATAGTAACTTAGTCACCAATGTGTATATTTCCTTAATTAAACGTTAACATTGAAGCTTCAACATTATATTCCGATAAAATACTCAGTATAAAACACTGTATTATTTTGAAAATGTGCTTTTTTAAAAACCCTTGGTTTTTTTCATCACTTGTTTAATTTAACAAATAAGCAGAACAAAAACTTAACACTAAATCAAAAATCATGTTATACCCTAAAGCGGACTTACAACAAATCAGAATTAAAAAAAAAATAAAATACAAACAATTATCAACATTATTAGTAATGAAATTAATGAAAAAAATGATAAAAAAACATGTAATGAAATAGAAAAAAAAAACAACAAAACTAAAACTAACTTACATACTAATGATCACTGGTTAGTGTTGTAAACCAGCAAGTCAGGATTGTGACTACCATGGTGGTATAACAAAAGTTCACCATCAGAAAACAGTGAATTATTATTAGACAAGTGAAATATAAATGAAGGCGAAAAAAATTTAACGTTTTCAGAAAAAAGTTCGATCAAGCCACGAATAAAACGATTTTCGTGATTAAAACAATTAGCGCAAAATTTAAGATTAATTTTAGTTAAGAATCTATCGATTCTATTGATTCCAGATTGTTCAAATAGTAGACTATTATTAATATATAAGTAAGAGCCACGCTGTCTATGAAAGCCTCCAGCACGACGAATTATCTTTCTTTCAAGTAAGCGTAATCTCTCAACTTGATGAGCTGAAACTAAAGTAGGATTAAGCCACACCATAGAAGCGTGTTGAATAATAGACCGAATATAGACTTTATAAATAAACAAACGAAATTTAGGTTCCAAAAACTGATTAAACATTACTTAAATGATTTAAATAAATAGTAAATCATTTTGGTATTAAAAACTAAGACTATGCTTCACATGAACAGTTTTGTAGTAAGTCTTCATTAGTTTCAGTTAAAAACTGAAATAATGGCAAAGGCCAAATGTACGCTTTGTTGCGTTGCTTGCTTTTTGCTTTGGAAAGTAAATGAAGCAAGCGATGTTTCAAAGCAATTTCAAAGCTTCCCTCATCTCATCCCTGAAATAAAGCCAAATGAACTGCACCTTAGTAATCAAGCAAATATATTTTTTTTACTTAATTAGGTAGGTGTAATAAAAAAAATCAAAAAATTAATTTGCATTTGATAATGCAAAACTCAATTCATAATTCAATTTTATGTCCATAAAATAGGTACATAATTAAACATGTTGAGTAGGAGGTCATTGTAGAATGTTGACAACATACAAGTATTTCGATTTGAATCTAAACAAAGGTTATGAAACAATATACAGAGCTTAGTAACATTTTAAAAATATGTCTACATAAAGTTAATAGATGGAAAAATAGACCATTATTGAAACAAAATAAACCTATAAAAAAATTTCAAACCTTTTAACAAACAATTTTATCGAATTTAAATTAAAAAATTTAAACAAGTACGTAATTGAATAAAAAAAAAATTAATTTAAATTAAAAAAAAAAATTCACCAAGAAGGGATTTGAACTAACGACCTCGAAATTTTATCAAATTTAAACCATACAAAAGGTAGACTACATAACTTATTATTCATCTTCAAATTTTTAAGAAACAACAAGAAGTTATATAAGTAATTTTTTTTTGTGTATCAATTACTAGAATCGAAATATAATCTACGTATTACAAAATGTAACAGTTTCGACTTTTTTTAAGAAAATAATATTGATATACAATATATGTACATGTATATAATGAAATTAGAAATAATTCTTATTAGAAAAAGTTTTTCTTTCAATTGACATTCCGTCATTCTGTGACGGGCCAACAGCTAGTAAAAGATATTTTATCAAAACGCGAGATTTTCTAAAAACAAATTTAAAACAAGTAAGTATGAAATTTTTTTCAAAATTTTTTGATTTGTACTTAGTCAATTTGATTAGCTATATCCTTTTGCAAAATCCTATGTACTTCCATGAGGAAGTCTATGGAGTCGAGAAATTAGTGATTCTCATTAATTCACCATATAAGTTTCTTGCAGGTTCTAATATATTTTTCAGAGAATAATTCGAGCAATCAATATCCCCTAAGGATATTGTCCTATTGATTTTAGCTAGATAAAGTATTTCTCTTTTTAAATTGTATCAAATATATTCTAGCTTTAATATAGAACTAATTCTGCCCTTTAAAATCTAGAACAATTTTTGCATTTAATTCAAAGTTATTTAAAAGCTGGAACATTAGTGGTTCCCTTTAAATACTAAAACCTTTCAAATTTCTGGATTCTTAATATTATTTCCAGTTTCTATTAATTATAAAATTTTATCTTAAACAATTTTTTTTAATTGTTCCTAAAATAAAATTAATATAAATTTAAAAAAATATTTTAAACTATTATGTCCTTTGTAAAAAATAATCCTGTTCTGTAAAAAAATAATAAATCACCTTTTTTAACAATCTAAAACACCTTCATTATTCTGAATCTTTTAAAAACTTATTTCTAATATTTAAGTTTTAAATAATTTGTATAAGGACGAGTATTAACTTTTAATAAACGACAATGACTTGAAAAAAACTTTATTTAATGACAATTATATTAATGCACGTAAAATGTCAAAAAGATTTATTTAAAAAAAAAAAATTATGCAAAATATAAGTTTGTATATATATATTTATATTGAAGGACATACACACTTTATTAAAAATTTGATTTACATAAAAAATATTCAAACAGAAAGAGCCAAAATCATTTTAAGTATAGTTTAATTATTTTTAATAAGATTGGACTACTATAATGCAGGTGACTGGGGTAACTTAGTATGAGTATTCTTTTCATAAATGTTTTTTAAATTTTAAAAAATGGAGAGTTGCCCAAAAGTTTGTAAAAAATGTTAAATTATTCTGCTGAGCAGAATAGTAGAAATAATATTTCTATTTTTCTATTTTTAACGTTGAGGATTTTTAGGATTTTTAACGTTGAGAATCCGTAACGAAATCCTGGTTTCCAAATCCCGTCAATCGAAATACTGCCGTCAGTTAAAGTCCTACCTTATCAAATGGAAATTCAATTGCCGGGATTCTGATATTGCAGAATTTCGATTTACGGGATTTGAAGTACAGACCCATTAAAATCTTTTAAAACTGAAAAATGGCGGGAAAACAGATTAGAGTATTGTAAAATTTAGAATTTTTAACTCACTCTAATCTGTTTGTTAAAAAAAGTAGTACCGTTGTAGTATATAAGTATTTTTATTATTAACTAAATTATATACAGTGGTTCTCAGCTCATCATTGTAACATTAAATCTTCAAATTGAGCAGAAGTATAAAAAAGTAGCTAATGGTCAATTTCAATTTAAGAAAAATCTAATTTACCCTTAAAACACATCATAAACGATTTAAAATATTTGGAATTAATTGTTTTGATTCTTATTTCCAAAAGATAAAAAAATTATAATAAATAAAAAAATTTTCAAAGATAAAACATTTTATTACTTATAATTATATAATATAAATAAAAATAGAAAAGTGAATCTCAAGGCGACAACATTTTTTTTCTTCCATTTAATGGAATTTTGTCTGAAATGCACTTTAAAATAAAACAGTAAAAGTAAATAAAATATAGCTATACATATATATATATACGTGGTATGAAATACCTATGAGTATCTTTAAGACCTTGGTAAAACTGGAAAAAAAAAAAATACTAATATAAAAACAGGAATAACTAAAGGACGAAAAATCTAAATCAAAATTAGATTTATTCATTTAGTACTGCTCCTTAAGTTTAAAAATATTTCTTTTGAATTTTTTTTATTAACCCTGATGTTGTTGAGCGGGCGGTTTTTGGACATACTTCTCGTGGTTATATTGTCTGATCATTTTGAAGCTCAAGGTGACTTAATGACGCGGCGCTATGAATTTGAAAGAAGAGATGAGGATATTAGGAGTTTCAAAGAAACTATTAAAATATATGGGAGAACTGGAATTTAAAGAGTTGTTTATCAGTCAAATTATTTGACTATATACAGGCACTTAAAAACGCTTGAATGAATGCTTTAAGTTTCCCATCTTCCACATATTTATAAAAACTTATTTAAATACTCAATGGCTTCGGTACAGGGTGTTTAAAGAGAACAAAACTTGTAAAAAAATTTGGAGATTTTATTAAATAAACAAGTGATGAAAAAAACCAAGGGTTTTTAAAAAAGCAAATTTTCAAAATTATATTGTATTACATACTGAGTTTAACTTTGGAAATATTTACTTGGAAATAGTTACTACTGACTTATAAAATTTACTGCTAACAGTAAATTTTTTATTTAAAAGTTGTTATAGCCCTTCAATGGGGAAGGTTGCCAAATTTCTCAAGAATCTAACTTCAACCCCCCCCCCCCCCTCATCCTCTAGTTTTTTAGGTTCTAGGAATTAAATTGTAAATTACACAAAAATTTGGAATTTTACTTAGAATTTTATTATCTAAGCAAAAATGGGTAAAACTAAGAGACACTTTCTTCAATTTAAGGAACCTCTTTTAAATTTAAGAAAAACCTTTAACATATATTAAAATATAATGTTGGACCTTTAAATTTTGTATATTAATAAAAAAAAAATTGGACAGGTATTCAAGTTACAGGTGCTTAAAAATAGCATAATTTCAATTTTCGGGCCCTTTTAGCTCCTAAACAGGGGGCTTGACACAAAAATTTTGTTAACTGACTCCTACTATTTTTTTAGGATCTAACTTTTTCCAAAATTTCAAGACCCTAGCTTGAACCGTTCAGAAGATATGTGTTGCCAAAAATTTTGCGAAAATTGAGTTTTGCGTAATGTTAAATTTTAGTACCGTATGGCAACCCGAAACATTTTCCTTTTAAAAATTTATAAAGTTTATGAAACCAGCTATCATTTGCCGTTTTTAGATTGAAAATATATGTAACAGAACTCTTGTTATAACAATTTAAATATAGGGCTTTTTCCAAATTTGGGGGGCTGTAGCCCCGTAACAGGTGGGGCTACAGAAAAAAATTCTTCTACGAAATTATTTTTTTTGCAAAAACTACCCATGGTTAAAATTTCTTTTCTCTATTTCAAACGGTGTAAAAGTTTTCGTAAACATACGGACGGACGGACAGAGTGAAGCTATATAGGCACATTTTTACAAAATTTTTTGAAAATGTGCTAAAAACTGACGTTATAACGGTACATTTTTATAACGCCATTAAGCTCTCCTTGTTTCCTTCTTTTTAATATAGTTCCAACATCCTATACTAAGTATATTTTAAGGTATGAAATTTTAAAAGTCAAAAACTAACTTTAGAGACTGGTGGGCAAACATATTTTTGATTTTTTATTTTGATAACGGTATAAGAGAATTCGACAGGGTGGAGCTAATAAGTTTTTAATTTTTTTTTCTTAAAAATGCTGAAAAGCGCTCTTTTGAGAAGATGAACAGTAGCAATTACAAATATGAGGATAGGACTTTTTATCAATAAAAACGGTTAACCCATTTTTACTCCTATGAGAGGTGCAGGGTCTTTACTCTTAGTTGTATGAATCGTTCGCTAATATGTAAATTAATGTCTGTAGCTACTTTAAGGGCATGTATTTAGTATTAGATATAAACAATTGTTATTTTAAATGTAGGCGTTCAAACCGTTCATCTTTCGTTTGAGGATAGAGTTCTAACCACCACGCCATTGAATAAAAACATTTAAAAAATATATCATATGTCAGCATATGGGTTAATATTTTATTTTTTGTTGTTGTTTTTTTTTATTATATTGTAATATAAAACAATAGAAATAACAACATTCAGGAAAATGTTGGCAAAATATTGTTGACATGTTTATAGTTGTTGTTGTTATTTTGTTGTAATTGTTGTTATTATAAGAATATAGCTGTACTTCTGTTAGTGATGGTGCGTTCATTTATGCATTACATGTTATATAATGATATATAAGATTATTTATATATATATATATATATAAATAATCTTATCTGTATTCTATGCTGTCATTCTATCAAATAGCAGATTAGAAGGTGTTCAAAGGAATAACAGAATATCTCTAAGATATAAGGGTTATTTAAAAACTCATGATACTTGAATAAATTTTCTCAAAATAAAAATAATAAAAAAAAAAGTTTAAGCTTTCAAGTATCTTTTATTTTATTTCAAGTTTTTTTTTTGTTTTAGCTACTACTAGTTAAAGTTTTTGTTTTGTTTTTGTTTTTTTTTTGATTTTGTTTTCTGCTGTACAAAGTTCCAATTAACACTTTGTCAATAAAGTTTTTTGTTTTTTTTTTTCGTTTTATTCAGATTGAAAAAAAAGTTTACAAAAAAAAAGCAAAATTTTCATTGTTAAAATTGTAAAATCAAAAATAAAAAAAAAATTTTTTTAAATTGAATTTTTATTAAAAAACTCGAATTTTTTTAAATTTTTGAATTTAAAATTTTTGTGTTAAAAGAATTGAAAATAAAAGAAATGAATTATAATTAAAAAGTTTTATCTTTAAATATATTTTGCAAAATTTTAAAAATGTACATATATATAAATATGCGCATATGGATTTAGTACAATGTTTGTTAAATTAAAAAAAAAATAAAACTATCTAATATTTATGGGTAGCCTACAAAATTTCATATCTTATAATCCTGTTTTCCACTTTGTGTTTAATAGTAGTTGCAATCTGAATGGTCACATACATCGGCATCTCAGGAAGTAGGAAAATGTCATTAGTCATATAATGCAGTTGAAATCGTAGCATAGTTATGATAACTTCAATGCATTATATGGCATATGGCTAATAGCCCTATCCAGTAAAAAACATAATTAACATTCATACATAATACACTAAATTTGTATTTCATACTTTTGAATTATAAGATCGGATGGCTTAGGCAACGATCTAAACATAATATGTTAGTGTTGAGTTAATGAATTGTATATTTATAATTAGAATTGTATATTTATATTTACTATTGGAATAAAGAAAAAAAAAAAAACATTGTTATGAAACCTAAATGAAAGCCTGGGATCCAAATGGAAACACGGAACCGACCCAAGCAATAGCAAATGGATATTGATTTTCCAACATGGAATGTTAAAACACTGAACAAAGAGGGAAAATAAGGAGGCCAAGTTTCGACAACGGACTGTAGCCATACAAGAAGAAGTGTCTAATAACTAAGTCTTATGCTAATGATAATAATGGCGAATAGCGCAAGATCGAGATAGATGGAAGGAGTTTGTTTCCGCCCTATGCTCCGACAGGAGTGGCATTTATTGAAAATACGTGTATTGTAAAGTTTATAGTTGTATCTGTAATTTTATTTTTACTTGTAATTGTAATTCTCTAATTATTATTCGTGTTTTGAAATAAATGTAAAGGAGAAAAAAAAAAAAAAAAAAAATGCTAATGATTAGCCTCTATTAAACTTGGATTGAGCTTATAATTATTTTATTTATAATTATTCAAGGAGATTTTTCTATATTTTTCTGTATGACATAAAGTCCATCTGATCTTGTAAACTTCTTATAACTGTCAAATTTATCTTTTTTTTAGCACATTTTCAAAAAAATTTGTAAAAATGTGCCTATATAGTTTCACTCTGTCCGTTCGTATGTTTACAAAACATCGTTTGAAATAGAGAAAAGAAATTTTAACCACGAGTAGGTATTACAAAAAAAATAATTTCGTAGAAGAATTTTTTCTGTAGCCCCACCCGTTACGGAGGTGCAGCCCCCCAAAGTTGGAAAAAGCCCTATATTCAAATTGTTATAACAAGAGTTCTATTAGGTGTATTTTCAATCTGAAAACGGCAAAAGATAGACGGTTTTATGGGTTGCCATACGGTACTAAAATTTATCATTATGCAAAACTCAATTTTCGCAAAATTTTTGGCTACCAATATTCTCTAAACGGTTCAAGCTAGACTCTTGGAATTGGCAGTAGTTAGATCCTCAGAAATAAGTAGAAGTCGGTTAACAAAATTTTTTTGTCACGTCCCTTGTTTAGCAGCTATAAGGGCTCGAAAATTGAAATTTTGTTATTTTTAAGCACCTGTAACTTGAATACCTGTTCAAATTTTTTTTTCTTAATATACAAAATTTGAAGGTCCAACATTATACTTTAACATATGTTAAAAGATTTTCTTAAATTTAAAAACGGTTCTTTAAATTGAAGAAAGTGTCTCTCAGTTTTAACCATTTTTGTTTATACAGTAAAATTCTAAGTAAAATTCCAAATTTCGTAGAATTCACAATTTAATTCCTTGAACCTGAAAAAGTTGGGGGAAGGGGAGTAGTGAGGATTAGATCCTTGAGAAATTGGTTAGCCTTCCCCATATAAAGGCTATTAAGACCTAAAAATTAAAAAAATTACTGTTTTTACTAAGTTACTAGTCACCAACGTACATATTTCCTAAATTAAACGTTAACATTGAAGCTTCAACATTATATTCCGATAAAGTACTCAGTATGAAACAATATATTATTTTGAAAATGTGCTTTTTTAAAAACCCTTGGTTTTTTTCATCACTTGTTTTGAACTCCTGATAATGTGCTAAAAATTGGATATGCTACAGTTCGCAATAATTTTCAGTAACTTTCTTCTTTTATGATTCTTTCAAGAATTTCTACTCTTTAAAAATATGTTGGATTCATGACTTCCAAAGAGTCCACTTTTAATTTTTGATATAATCTTGTGTAGTAAATCCGATTAGACTTAACGTTTATATTTGGAATTAGAGATTTTGAAAAGCAATTTTTGGAAATTAAAGATCCTAAAAATTAGAACTTATAAATAACGCGACTTAAAAAAACCTGATTTAAGTAAGATAGTGTCTTTGGAGCAATCGTTGAAATCTCAATATTTTCCTCACATTCTTAAATAAATTACAAAAAATTTTATTTTATTTTATTTTAAAATTTACATATTAGTTTTTGCTATTTTTTTTTTTTGAGGTTTTATTTTTATTAAAAACCTCTTCAAGTTTTAAGTTCCTGAAGGCTTTAAATAAACTTATTCTAGGGAATAACATACTCGTATATATATTATCTACCAAGATTCAGAGTAAAATTTTGAAAATAAAAATAAAAAAATCTTGAAGATTCAAATAATTCAAAAAATTTTTTTTTAATCTCATGGACGTTTTGTTGTTTTTAAAATAAAAATTTTACTAGGACATAAAGTTTTTAAATCATATTGTAAAGTTAAGAATTAGAATAACCCTTAGATAAATTTTAAATAAAGTTATTCATATATATAAATTATAATTTACACATCGAAAAAGAATATAATCCGGTAAAGGAATAAAATTTAAAATTTTTTTATATAGTCTTATTAGTTTTCAAACAAGATTGCTTTAAATTTAAAAAAAACATATGGTTAAAATTTAAATTTGTATTTTTCTTTATTTATTTTAAGATGGCTTAAGCTTAAGCTTTATAAAGTCTACATGTTGATAATCTTATAATTTTATATTTAACTAACTTTGAAGATGATACAGAAATGCTTAGAAAAGAGTCAAGAAAATTAAAATTGAAATAATTCAATTAAAAATTTTTTTTAATTAGTTTTTAAAGATTTGTTTTAGAACAATAATTGAACAAATTAAAATTTAATTGAATTTTGATTCAAAAATTCGATAAAATTGTTGAATTTAAAAAAAATTAATTCAATATTAATTGATTTATAACTAAATATATTGAGTGTATTTTATAGATAAAGATTCTGCTAATCTTAAAACTATTTGTAAAACTTTGAAAATTTCCAATTTATTAAAAACTATACCTAGAAAATCTACAGATATCTTTTGTTGTAGTTTTGTATGGTAGTGGTCATTTTTTATTTTATAACTTATTATATTTGGAAGACAGTTAAAAGACCGGAGGCACACTTATATGAATAAATGTGATAATAATGATTTTAATTGAGTAGATAAGAATTTAAGTAAAATAAGAATTTTTAAGTAAATTTGTTATCACAATGAACAATTTATAAGATATAGTATGAGCACTGGATTCATTGCTCCTAAATCTTTTATATACCGAATATATCGAATATCGAAATTATATCCGTCTATTATTTCATAATAATAGATGGCCACATATAAGACCATTGACTTTAAGCCACAAAATCTTGAAACTCAGGACTAAAATTCATTAGTATGTAACATATTAAGTATGAAATTATTACTTACTTACTGGATTCTGGAACATCTGGTGGGGCATAGGGCGTCAAATCCTCTCAACCTTTCACGATCCTTAGCAATTCCTTTTAGCTGTACCCACGTTTTGCGTTGCGCTTCTGCCTCTTAAAATGCGGTATAGACAACAGTTTATACACGTCTGCAACTTTTTGGTGATATTGGCGGTTACCTTCCATGTTTCACAGCCGTACAGAAGTACTGATTTGACGTTTGTTTCAAATATGTTTAGCTTGAAATGTTTCAAATATGTTTAGCTTTAGTACGCAGAGCGATATTATTTGACTGCCATATGTTTGATTCCAAAAGCAGCTCTAGTTTTATTTATTCTGCTGCCAAAATCAACTTCCTTTCCCCCATTTGATGACACCATGCTTCCTAAATAACTGAACTGCTCTACTTTTTCAATTTGACTTCTTCTAGTAGAATTCTTCTAGATGAAATTATCAGTGATTAGAAAATATCTTCACATAAACAAAATGATTAAAATGATTAGTAATTTATTAAGGTTGAAATTGTTTGATATATTGCATACTTTTAGGTTAGGTTCGTTTTCATAATGAAAATGTTTAAAAAATTAATCTATTAATTATCTTGGATTTCTTTTAAATTAAATATCAATGAAGATATAATTTCTTCTTTAATTAATATTTAAATATAAAATAATTTAAATATTTAATTTATCAATAAATTAATAATTGATTGCAATGCAAAATAAATAAAACAATTCTTATCTACAACTACTCGTATTTACATTTAATTTCACTTGAAACTTTTCTTCCGATGTCAATTACAATTTATTTTCTACTGTATGAAACCTTTTTTTTTTTTTTTTTTTTTAAAAATGTCAATTAAAAAATGTCCTTTTTACATCCTTATGCTTTTTGCTAAGTCAATTGCAAAAAAAATAAATTTTCTTTTAATTTTTCCAAGTTTAAGAGGAAAAATTCATTGTCGATACAAGAAAAAAAAAAAAAAAAAATAATAAATGGAAATTGTATAATATTAAAAATAATAAGTGATTTATATTACATAGAAGAAATTTAATTATAATTACAAACAAAAAAAAAAAATGGTAGAGTTACTGTACGTTCTATAGAGTTTTTCATTCAAAGCAGCAAAGGATCAAATACAACTCTTTTAATTGCATCTGCTCTGCTCTTTTAAAATATTTTTTTTTTTTGTGCTTTTTTTTCTAAACCATTTTCAATTATTATTATATTCTATGTTTCATGTTGCATAGCATGTAATTCGTTTATATTAAAAGGCTTTAATGAATCCGGAGTTTTGTGTTTTTTTTTATTCATTTTTACACCTTATAATTGGATTTTTATTTTTAGTTTTATAAACGTTTTAGTGTAAAAAAAAAGTATTTGAATTTAAGAAAATGTTAACAAAGTTGCAGTTTAATTTTTGGAAATGAGTCAAAAGAGTATTTTCTTTTTATGATGGACATGGAAAACCTTGAAATTCACCTATTGGAACTGTGAGTGGTTCCTATAGGAAATTAGGTAATCAGCGACTTAAACACACTAAAACCACAATCTTTTTCGAACGAAACCTTAGAATAGGACCTGTGATGCAAACATACAGCTTGGTTCCAAGGATAAGAATATGAAAGGATTATTGGGTATTGGGTTGGTAAAAATATAGGATTCTGGAATAGGAATATTGGATTATGGAAAATAAGGAAAATATACTAAAGAAATATACTAAATTTTCTATAAATTGTTTCTGGAGAATTCGGTTTAGGTAAAAAAATTCAAATATGAGTATTAAAAATTTAAGGCTTTAATAGAATTTGCCTCATATACTATCATCAATTCAGACGATTAATTTGAACCATTGGCATATGAAGCTCATAAGTTGGATAACTAGGCGCCGACCGCTTATTACTAAACAAATAATCTTAGTCCTATTGCACTAAACACTTAAATTTCCGTTTAAATGAAATTCTAGATAAGAGTCTCCTTGAACCTTGCCATTCCTGGAGTCTTGAATTAAAAGCACTATATCATCTGTACAAACCTAGCCGTTTTAAAATCTAATTATAACGAACAGATGTATCTAGAAAACATCAAGACTCATAAATGTAAAGATTCGAGTTTTTAGAGCTTAGCTTAAATTAGATTTGGATGACGACCTCTCTTTTAGTTAAAAATTTTCTAATTGAATTCATTGCAATTGAGTAACAGTTAAAAATTTCAACACAACTCTTCTATTTTTCAAATGTTTTAAATTTTTTTAAAAATTGTCATTGCTTTTCTGAAAATTCCTTCTAAGTTAAAAATAATTTTTTTCTTATAAGTTTTTTGTTATTTAATACTACAGCAGCTCTTTTTGTGTCTAATGGAATTCATTAAAGCAGTATTTAAAAAAAAAAAATTGTAATATAAACAAATTGAATTAATTTTAATTAATTGAATTAATTATGAAAAGAAAGATATAATATATTATTTAAAATTCATTGTAAGAATTGAAATTGAATTTTAAAATGAGTTTTTTTTTCAAAGAAAATCAAAAAACACATGTAAATGAATAATTGAATTAATTTGATTTATTGTATTTTTTGTATGATAATTTTATTGGAAAACATGTAAAGGTATTATGTTTGAAAAGATAAGGTTATAATGGATTTGAAGCTTAACGATAATGCAATAGAGGATTACCAAAAATTTTAAAAAGGAAATACCGTTATTTTAAGTTTGGAGTATCGTAAATCGTTGATTCAAATGGAAAATGGTCAGCAAATGTTTAAATACTAAAGATAATTAATTGTAATATAGGAGAGGAGGTTCAAAATGCTAAAGAGGAAACTTTAATGTATAAAATCGGCAGGCTGTGAATATTCGGCACCTATTGCTAGAGACCTAATACTCGTATGATAGTCTTTTAAAAAACAAAAGATTTTATAGATCAAAAATAAGAGAGCGTGAAATTGTATATCAGACACCTATTTCTAAAGACCTAATATGATTGACCTTTAAAAACAAAGATTTTAAAAATCAAAAGTAAGAGAGCGGGATATATTTATTTAAAATTAGAACTGAAGTTCTTCAGAAGAATAATAAAATTAAAAAATAAAAAAATTTTATAAGTTTAATCTCAACAGTTTTTTTTTTTATAAATAGATGCTTAATATTTAGTCATTCTTATTTTAATCTTTAGAATTACCAACTGTTAGTTTTTTTAAGTCCGCGTGGTATTAAATTCTTTTTTATTAAATTTTATATTTTATTATTATAGCATTTTATTTATTTTTTTATGAAATATTTTATTATTAAGTGTTATTTTAAATAGAAATTAAAGGAAATAAATAAAAATTCTTTTACCTCAAGCATGAAGTATTAAATATTTGTATTTTTATAAGAAAAAAACGTTTTAAGAAATACTTTAGCATTTGAAAGTAGCTTATAATTCTTCTATAAAAAATTTGTTAAAATATTTATTTAGATTCTTATTAAATATGCATTAATCTACTTAAAGTACAGATTATGATTAAATTTAATTTTTTTTTTATATATTTTTGCAAATATTTTAATAGGAATCATTAGTTTTTATTAAAAATGTTTTATCCAACAAGTTTTTAAATTTAATTTTATTTAATTTAATTATTGCAGGGACTTAAACAAATGAATGCATCTTGCAAAAAAATAAACAAAGGATTAAATTGAAGATGGATTGTATAAGCTTTTCTACTTGAATATTGTGGTTTGTATTGAAAAGTCTTTTTATTTTATGTAGGAGGCCCCCAATCCCGTAGTTTAATTTGGCTCATCTGTCAAGTCCTTCTTACTTTTGACAAAAAAAAAAAAACATTCCACAAAATTTGATAATTATGAGAACTTCCCTGAATATTAGAAGCTCTAGACACAATGAACCTAGAACAATTTATGAAAGCTACTATTCTTGAGTACATCGTCTGTGTATCATATATGAACTGACTCCAATGGTTAAAATTCGAGATTCCTCGAAAAGTTCTGCTGTTTTGGAAAAGGAGCCTCTCAATTCCCTGGTCCAATTTGACTGATCTACAAATTTAGCCATACTATTGACGAAAACAGAATTTCCTTTTTAAAATAATTTAAACTTAATAAAAAACTAAAGGTAGGATGATTGAATTCATTTTGGGTCTTCAATTGATCCCGAATTAGTCGTACGAATATTCTTGCCATCAATTTCGAAGTTAAATTCAGTTGAAAAAATTGGAAAAACCGATATAAAAAATTCCTTAATGTTAATCAATTTTTATAATAAATAACTTTTCGTAAAATCAATGCAAATCTTAAAATGGAAATACCGTTACTTCATGTTTAAAGATTCATAATTTGATTCAAATTGAAAATGGTTAGATAGCGCTAATGCTCCGGATATTATCATAGATATTCCTTACATAAAATATTTAACAGTTCTGCAAAGTATTATTTTGTATTTTTTAAAATAAATAGATCTTTACAAAAGTTATGAAAATCCTAAAGGGGAAATACCGTTACTTTATGTTTGAAGAATTGTAACACATTGATTCATTTGGAAAATAATAAGAACAGGTTTAACTACAAAATGTACACTCAAAGTTTTTAAATTTAACTTGAAACTCGCCATATGTTTTGCTTCAAGTCTGAGAGCATGTATAGTAACCTTTGACATTATATATTTATTAAATCCATATTTTATTAAGTTCATTTTCTAATGTTCACATTTTTTTCCAAAAAAAAAAAATAAAGTCCAAAAAAAAAACAGTTAAACAGAAAAGTATTCAAAAACGCCAACCTTTAACAGCAATTATTTCCAAAAATTTTTGAAGCAAAAATAACAAATACAAAAAAAATAAATAACAATTTTGATATAAAAATTTCTAACAGTGTTACAATAAAATCTGTCACATGTCGAATTTGATAGTTTTTTAATTTATCTTCTAAAAAATTCCATTACATTGAAGTTGAACATTTTGATGGGAAAAATATGTTGTACTCAATTCATATAAGTCTATTAGTTTTGTTGTTATATTTACCAAAAAACTTGTTTATCCCTAGTACAAATATCTATCATCTATTTATATGTGTACATGTATATAATATTATTATCTTACAATTGAATCTAACTATGTATTGAGTTTTTTAACTAAAAATTTTGTCAAAAACAGTCAAAAAATGTCTGTTAAACTTGAAAAGGACCTATTAAAATAATAGAAAAAAATTGATTTAGAAAAGGGTTATATTGTTTTAGAATTTTTTAAATTTATAAAATTTAAAATTCTGTTGTTAAAACTATTGACCCTAATGGAAAATTTAAATTATATAAAATGAAAATTTGAATCTGAGTGCATGGGAATTGATTATTTTGACTAAAAGTTGTTATTTACATTTAATGTGCTATGTGCCAGCGGTTTGTGCTAGCGGCCAGACAGTCAAATTAGAAAAATTACTAAATTAAAGCAAGTGATGAAAAACAAAGGTTAACAAATTTAAACAAGTGATAAAAAAAACCCTCTAAAAAGCACATTCTTAAAATTATATAGTGTTTCATACTGAGTATTCATCGAAATATAATGCTGGAGCTTCAATGTTAACGTTTAATTTGTGAAATATTTACACTGGTGACTAAGTTACTACTATACTTATAAAAATAGTAAATTTTAATTTTTAAGTCTGAATAGTGCCTCAATAGTATATCCTAATAGTGCGAGTACTGCCTTACCCTACTCCTTCCCTATCTATTTTTTTATTTTTTTTCCCTATCTATTAAATTGTGAATTCAAAAAAATTTGAAATTTTACTTAGAATTTTACTATTAAAGCAAAAGTTGTTAAAAATGAGAGACACTTTCTTCAATTTAAAGAACCGCTTTTAAATTTAACAAAAACCGTTAACATTATGTTGGAATACAATGTTGGACTTTTAAATTTTTTTATTTATAAAAACTAAATTGGACAGGTATTCAAGTTACAGGTGTTTAAATTTAGCAAAATATCAATTTTCGAGCCGTTCTAGCACCTAAACAAGGGGCGTGACAAAAAAATTTTGTTAACCGACTCCTACTAATTTTTGAGGATCTCACTTCTACCAAAATTGCAAGACTCTAGCTTGAATCATTTAAAAGATATGTGGGGCCAAAAATTTTGTAAATTTATTTTTTAGCTCAAGCATATTATAGCTATTAAAAAATAATTTTAAGTTTTATCATATCTTACAGAGCCAATGCAGCAATAATCATTAGATCAGAGGCAAGAAATGTATATATAGTGCCTCTTCAAGTGTGGCTAAATTTCTTTTCGATATGTGAATTGCTATCAACCATTCTGTTATCGATGCTACCAAAACATTTTAAACTTCATTATATTCGTCTTATAAATGATCTCAATGTTATTTCAATGCTCAATAAAATTGAAAATCGGAGCACATTATAGTACCTTACACCGTTTTACAAGAAACTCCTAGAGATGAATACCGGGTCTAAAGAAATAAAACAATTTTGTTCAAGTGTTACCTAAAGTTGGCAATTCGTATATGCGAGACTTAATTAAATTTAAGAAAAATATTAACTTTTTCCTCCTAAATATCGACCTAAATTTTCCCTTTTATCCTACATGATCCGTTCATCCCAAACCCAATTGCTAAAGTTTCCTTTTCCTATTTCCACTCTCAAAATCAAAGTCATACCCTTCTCAGAGGAACAGCGTATGGTTTCAATGGGTAATTTTCGTTGGCTTCCATGAGTCTCGAAAAAAAAGCGAAAACTTTTAAGAGTTACGAAATCTCAGCTCATTTTATGTATGAAAATTTTTTAACATTTTCAGAATTTTCTAGCGATCTGGTGAAATATTTTGATTGAAAATTCCTATCAATAAAAATTATTATGCATATCTGTTTAAAATTAAATATTAATTAAAAATTATTCAAAATTAAATGTGTAATAATAATTGAACGATGGTTTAATAAAATTCTGAAAAAGAATTTAATAATTTTTAAAGTGCTTTTATATTAAATTTATTTCACATTTTTATTCAATTAAATATCCATTTTTAGATACATTTTGCTTGTTTAATAATCAGTTAAAATCAATGAATAATAATAATAATCTTGGTTTATTAAATTTAATTTCCGTATAAAAAAGAAAAAACCAAAAAAAAAGACAAAAAAATATTAAAAATTTTATTTTAGGGTATTCTGACCCTATTAATGATTATTTTCTTCAATAAAATGTGATGAAGACCGTCAATACCACATACCAATAATCATACAGATTGATTCAATATTTAACAGATTATCAAAGTTTTATGTTTTTTTTTTTTATACAGATTTGAAAAAGAAATTATTTTTATATACATTTACATTAAATTTAAGTGTATATGTGTATTATTTATTTATTTATTTTATGTGTATAAATTAATATAAAATGCACATAAATATTGAAAATATGGTCGTCTATCGAAAATAAAAATCCCAATGAAAAAAATCATTTTTTTTAATAACTTGTCTATAAAAATGAAATACACGAAAATTGTATAAAATTATTGTGAGGAATAGTTAAACAGTTGAGTTTAGTTAAATGGAACATTTAATATGAAGGAAAGAATTGGCAGTTTTGATTGGAATACTACTATGTCTTCATATTATAACGGTATTTCCTCAGTGCATATTATACCGGTTCCTTACATCAAATCTGTTCTAATGATTTTACTTGCAGTGGCTATTCATTTCTATTCGTAGCTTTTTCTACTATAGGATATTTTGCACTTAATTTTTGTATTTCAGTTATTTTCCTTGCCTGGATCTGACTAGTTGATTCCTGTTTAGTGGTAATATTATTATGTATTCTTTATCTTTCCTTATTGTATAGCCAATCCACTTCAATTTCCTTCTGCCGATTTGATTAATTATTGGATCTTAGGTTGTTGTGGCCACAAGTCTGCACTTCTTATTCTGTTCGGCCAGAATATTTGGCATATTATTCTGGGATGTATGAGCAAGTACGATTCATAGCCATATGTTAATGTAAGTTTTGATATTTGCAAACTATTCCATTAGGGGCGAAGTCAACCGAAGGCTGTTCTAGCTTTATAGATTCCGTTTTGTATATCTTCGTAGGTGCTTTTTGTGGGCGAAATGAGACTATTTATATATCAGAAAACAAGGTCTACATTCAATGACTCGATCGTTTAATTTGATTTGGTTGTCATTTGCAAATTGTACATACATATCTTTGGTTTTACTTATGTTGATCTCTAAGGCAACAAAAGTATTATATAAAATAAAAAAATTTCACTACATCCCATATTAAAGTTTTGCTTATTTAGATTTTACTGTATATAAATGAATAATAAACAAGAATTCCGCGACTAGATTTATTTAAGTTCTTTATATATTCAGGGCCACAACACATGTATGTATATGCATTTAAATACACACTTAAATATAAGATTTTAAACATTAAATAAAAAATACATTTTGATTATTATTAGACAGGTGGGGGAAGAGAAGAATATGGAGTTAAAAAACCATTTTTTTTAAGTTTCAAAAAATAAAAGAAGAAAATAAAAAAGCTGGAAGAATTTATCTTGAACGATAAAGAATAGAATATATATGTATATATATATAAGAAAGTAAATCCATCCATAAAAAAGTCATATACAAATAAAGAAAAAAAGAAAATTAAATTAAAATATTTACTACACCAAGGTCTCTTATGGTCGATGATATCCCCAATACCCATTGGATATGTTGTATTATAATTTTATTAAATTTGTCTTATACTTTTTGCTTTTCTTTGTTTTTTTTTGCTTTTTTTTGTAGCTAATAATTCTTTTTATAACAAATTTTATAGCACGCTCTCTACTGACACACAGAAGAACTACGCAATAAACAACAACTTCAGCAGCAACAAAAAAAACGTATAGCAAAGCAAAAAATGAAAGAAAATAAAGAGCTCATCCGCATCATAAAGTTAACAAATTGATAAGCATGATTTTGTATCTTTCTTTTGTTTCACTCTGGAATCACTCACTCTCCAGTCTTCACAGTAATTGAAGATTTTAAGTCAGATCTGTATAAAGTATATAATATTGCCATCAGTATATTGTGTCAATTATTCTTATGTATTTATATTAGTTGCGATGCCATTTAATAAATTTTTTTTTATTTTAAAAATTAAGTGTATACTTTATTTAACGAAAGTTAAGTGTATCTATATGTAGTTTTTAACATTGAAATTGAAATTACTTTTATAAAGTACTCAACAAAGTACATATGTATTCGTATAAAAATTTTTTTATCTTAACTTTTTTGGAAAAAAAATTCTTAATTCCCTCAAGATTTTCTTCTCTTTGGATTTTCTTTAATATGAAAGTTAACAAATAAACCAATCAACTGGGTCATTCCAAAATAAGAGGACAATCAATCTAGATTTAAGAATAAAATTTTACTAAATGAATTTAAAAAAAGAAAGTGGAAATTTATTTCAAAAAGCAGTAATAATAATTATTTTATTTGTATTATTTTAAGAGCCAATATTTAGAGTGTTATATATCATTTTAAATGAATTAATAAGTTTATAATGTATATAACGTAACGGGTAAGTATATATTTTACTATGGGTAAGTATATAATATTAAGGACAAGATCTAATTTGACAAATTTATATCATGACATTTGTTAGAACAAGTTTCATATTTTGCTGTGTTCTTTTCATTTTCTAGAAAATGTCTTCAGAATATAACGGCATTTCCTTAGCCTTAAATTGTATAAGATCCTTGCATCGAATCTGTTCTTGAAATCTTTCAAAATGTTCGGTTTTCTTTTTTGTTCATTTGTAACGGGTTGTCTTATTTTATTTTAAGCTCCTTATTTGTGTTGATACGAAATATCCTTCTCAGTTAATGGTTTACAAATATGTGCCCTAAATTAGTTGTTGAATTATATTACATTGCAAATTTTACTTCTGTATGATGTTAAATGGTTTTTGACTGGATAAATGAATGTCAATTTTGATCAATATTAGCTTATGAATGTCTTGGCTTTTATTTAATTTTTCCTCATTTCTAATGTTGAGACAGATTTTTAGCATTTTATGTCAATTGTTATTGGAATACAGTTCAGATGGCATCAAATGAGGTGTAAGGAAGCTAGTTACCAAGTCATATCAAAATAAAAGTCTTGTTTAATACGACGACATTATCCACTGTGGCAAAATTTAAATTGCGAAACCTACACCAGAAGAAACCTTTGATAATCTTCTGATTATTCGCATACAGAATATCTTATAGTGTTTTTCTGACATAAATTTTTTTGGCAAATATTTTCACTTTAAATATTGTGTGGTTTCCCTCTAATGAGTGATTTTTATCTGTGTTATATAAACCACATAATTTATTGTCAATTTAAGTTGGTGCTGGTTTCATTTTAAGCTATAAATTAAAAAAAAAAATTATATATATTTAAAACACTATACGAGTACACTAACAACATTACCATCAAACGCAAAACTGATAAAAATAAATGTTGTGTAATAACGTAAGTTGGTGCACTAATAAAATAATATTAACTAATTTTAGATTGAATTTTGGTATGAACATAATGTAAAAAATGTGTGGAGATATAAGGTATCCTGGTGTAATGCGTTTTTTCTTAGTAGTTTCGTTTCATGTTTTGAGGTTTTTGCGTGGCAACGAAATATAATTTTAACCTCTCTAATAATAATTTATTACTGAAATAAAATCTGAAATGAGATTTCGTATTTTTTTTTGCTTTTGTTACTAAAAAGTTTTTCTTTATTTTTTCCAACATTCGTTACGATTTAAATTGAATGCCACAAGAAATAGTTAAATATGTTTTTTTTTTTAAAAATACAGAAAATGCGGTAATAATAATAAATCTGTTTTTTCGTTTTTCATTAGATGACAGATAAACGAAAATAAATGAAAAATATAAAATGTAGGGTAAATTATATTGATTTTATATAGTGTAACTAATCAGTGTGTATATCAGATGACCTTTTATTATTATGGTGCAATATTAATTTATATTTATGTGCAGGAAGTAGTAAGGTGTAAATGTTATAAAATTGAAAAAAAACTAAATTTTTAAAATTTATAGGAGTTTAGTTTTGAATTATACAGGAAGGACTTCCACGATCACGATAAGACGTTAATAAATTTTCATTGATTCTTATAACTCACAAAATTTTCATTGATTTTAATATCTTACAAGTCATTGTTTTTAAAAATTCCTACAAGTAATAAAATAAATCAATCAGGAGTTGTTCAGATATAAGCAGGAGTTTAAATAAGGAGTGATCGAAACACTTTTATAATTAACTAAAAGATTGGCTGTTTTTAGAATTTTTTCATTGAGTCATATTAAAATTTGTTAAGAACTATTAGAAACATCTGCAGGGTCGAAGCAAAGTAATTTTTGAATTTCTTAGTTACAAGTGTCAGGCATTATGGAGTTTAAGAAATTTGGAATCTTTTAATATTAGATATTTAAGAAACTAAATTGATTTATATTCGTAAGTTTTAAATTCTATTCTTAAACCGAAGCATTATGTATAAATGTATAAACGTATGTCTGGGTGGCAAAATGGTTAGAGTTTCAAACTTTCACGCAAAGTTTTGTTTTATATTCAAAATGATTGATATTTTATTCGACTGCTTCTTTTTAGAGTTAAAATCTAATTGAAAAATTATTTTTTAATTTCTTTTTAATTTGTTACTGTACCTGTATTTTATGCTGACTCGCGTGTTGATGCAACGCGACTTTTTTTGGTGTGAAAATGTGGTGAAATTAGTTCACATGGAAATTATGAAATTTGATGACACGGTCAATATCAATTATTGTTATACCCGTATGACTATATAGTCCAAGGGTATAATAAATTTGCCATTACGTTTGTGACGCAGAGAAGGAGGGGGGGTAGATATAGACTCAAGTGTATGGATCGGATCAGAATCGAAAAATAAGTCGATTTAGCGATGTATGTCCGTTCGTCCGTCCGTCCGTCATCACAATAACTCAAAAAGTAAAGGAGCTAGGATTATGAAATTTTCACAAATTCGTTTTTATACAAAAACCGGAAATTTAAATCCAGCCATTTTGGTCCACGGGTTCGAGTACCTCCCATACAACTTCTAATTTTATATGAGCATTTCTCTATATAATATGGAAGCTATTTGGTTGGTCTACTGCAAAGGCTTCGAGTAGCGGCCATACAACTCCTTCTTTTATATGAGCATTACTCTACACCTAATAATGCTGAATGTTTGAAATTTTGCCAAAAGTAATTAACCGGATGATATAATGTATATGTTACGGTCATACCCAAGTAGAAATTTGTGTCTATTATAGTTACAAAATTAGAAGTTGAAACACAAAGTAGTTAAATTTCCTGATTTTTAAGTAAATAAAGTTTTTGTGACATTGAACTAGCACTATGACTCTTATTTTACTACATAGTTACTTATAAATACAATTTGACTTTATGGTGTCAATTCCGTAACTTTTGTGACTTAATTGTTACCAAAAGGTAACCTTTTTAGTTACGATAACTTAATTGATACTACTAAATGTAACCGTAACGCAACCGCCTAATTAAACACACAATATCGTCTTTGTGACTGATATATGTGATGTTAAGATTTTTTTAAACTTTAATGCGACCAAAAGGGAACCTTTTTAGTTATGATAACTGAGTGGATACTACTAAATGTAACCGTAATGCAACCGCCTAATTAAACACACAATATGGTCATTTGTGTAGATAAAGTAATTTTACTTACAATGTGTAAATACATACACATTATAAACTAATTATTGTTACAGTAAAGTTATAAAATACGAATTTGTATTTGCAGTAACATTTTGTGTACTTAGTGATACATTTTTATAAACATTTGTGTAGATAAAGTCATTTTACTTACAGTGTGTAAATACATACACATTATAAAATAATTATTGTTACAGTAAAGTTAAAAAATATGAATTATTGTATTTAGAGTAACATTTTTTTAAGAAATTTGTGCACATACAGTCATATTAAGGGCAGTGTGTGTATTCGGTTACATTTTTGGAAAACGGATACTTAATTTTGTGCCAGTCTGGAAACAGGGAGCCACAGTCGGTCACAACAAACAATAAAGTTAAAATAAAATTAGCGCCATTTTTTATGAAAAATTATGGTATCCATCTTGATGAACTAATTGAAATAAAATTTTAAAAGCATTTATGTTGCTAATATATTTCTAAATTTTAGCTTAAAACCCTATATTATTGTTTTTTATAATATAAGGTACTTATTAAACATTATTTAAAAATTTTAAAAAGAATTTTAATATTTTTATTCTTTTTAAAAAATCATTTTATATTGTTAAAAATAGCATATTTTTGAAGCGCATAATTTTTTTGCTTAGTAGAAGATAACATTTCATAATAAAAATGGTGTTCGTTTTATTTTTTGAGCCTTTTGTATCGAGAAAAACAAAAATTAAGTTCCATATTTTTATAAATGATTTCATATAGGTAACATTTTATTTGTGTAATATAAATTCAAAAATATAGTTCGTATAACGTTCATAAAATATCTTTCTATATAAACGTTCAATAATTTATTTAGAAGTATATGTATACACATAATTCAGCAAGAAGAAATATAAATATTTTACATGTATTTTTTTAAATACGAACAATTTAATACACACCCAAACCAAAATGTGTAGTTAGCGTTACGAAAAAATAGGCGTTTCTGTAACTGATAAATAAACTTCCCAATTTTAGTCACTAAACAGTTACAATCTTAGTTATAAAAACTACAAATTACCTACTCAATCTAATATCCCCACTTGGTAACTGATACGTGCCAATTATAAGAAATATCGGAATCAAAGCCTTTAAGTACGCAAATACTAAACCAACACATGACTCAATTTTGGTAACATTTCAGTAACGCTGACCAAAATTTCTGCTTGGGTACGGGTATCCCAGAGTTGACACAGTCTACTCTACTACACTCTTCCTCGTTTTTTATATGAAATTTGATAATTACGAAATTACGAAATCTATAAACTTTGTTGTTCGTCAACTTAACTTACACAATGGGGGACAAGATAAAGAATTCCAAAAATAATTCTATATTCATGGTATAAATTTCCTTCCTTTCATTCACATAGTGCAGCTATGCAGATGACTACTGTGAACTGAAGTAGATTTTATGGGAAAGTTCACATATCTTGGATTAAATTAAATCCACTGCTTTTATCCCCAACTACAAGACTACAAAGTTTTGATAATAAAATTTACTTTAATTCAATATCTTGATGTATCAATGTTTATGATTTTTGTATTATACTATTGTATTTTGTTAACTATCAACTAATCCTTTACATCCCCTACTCATGTGCTATTCCTTTTAAACTCATATTTACAGGTATAAAATTCTTTTGATTTTTTCAGACATATAATAAGATTGTAATATTAATTTAATATAAAATCAATTAGTTTGTTATTAAAATATTATTAAAGTTTATACCAAGTATTAAGTTTTAAATATTCTTTTCAAACCAAAGCATACGAGAATCGTAGTTAAATGGGATTTGTATAATCGGAGAAAATCGAATTAATAATAAAGCAATACGATTTTCTCTGATTATACAAATCCCATTTAACTATAATCATTGTATTTTTTTGTTTTTGGTTTTTTTTTTTTAAGTTTTTTTCGAATATTCGATTAAAATGTCAGCCCTTAAATATAAAATAAATATTCAGAAAATGGTTGTATTATTTTTTTTTGTTGTATTTTGTTGGCTTTCTCTTTGGGTTGTTTTTGGTTTTTATATATGTATGTATATTTGTTTTTTGTTTCATTTTTATGTTTTCAACAAAATTTATGTGAAATCGGATATGTAAATCAAAAGAAGAATAAAAAAAAAAGAAAAAACTGAAACGAATAATAAAAAAATATAAAAATTTATAACACCACAAAATGAGGTAACAAACCTTAATAAAAGGAAAGTAACCCGAGAGCCTTTTAAATCACAGGATTTAAATCCGTGATATTGAAACCTCATATATGAACACCCTTTTTTTTTTTTTGTACAATAAATTTTTTATTTTTGGTTTTTTCTTTTGTTTTTTATTTTTTTTATTTTCGAGTATTTTTTGTGTAAAAGGCTGTCTTTTTGGAAGATAGCCGTTCGTCGTTCTGGTCAATTGTGTAATAGAAAATTTCAGATATGTTTTAATGCATATTTTGTCAAATGTTGATGATTCTAATATGTTGCAATTTAAATTATTAATGTGCTGCAACATTTTTTTAATATACAAGCTCAATTTATAATTAGCACAATGACGAGTCACCTTATTTTATAATAAAATCACATATCACTGTTATTGAGACCGTTACAGATTTGAATACTATTATTATATTATACCAGTTCTATTTTTATACCCTACACCTATAGAATAGGTAAAAGGGTATATTAACTTTGGTATGGTGTTTGTAACCACCTAAAGGAAGCGAGCTAGATATGGAAAAGTATATATATTTGTGATCAGCGTGACCGCCTGAGTCGATATAGCCATGTCCGTCAGTCCGTCCGTCCGTAGGCACGATAACTCAAAAAATAATGGAGCTATCTTGATGAAATTTTAACTGTAGGTTACTAGAACTGAAAGTACGGCGGGGATTGCATATGGGCAAAATCGGCCCATGGGTTCGGATTCTGGACCTTTAAATCGATCGAAGGGCTAACGAACATAAATAAAAAATCACGATACCTCAACAACTAATGACGCTATTTTCATCAAATTTGTGCTGTAGGTTACTTGTAATGAAACTACTTCGGGGATTGCGTAAGGTCGTGATTGGACCATGGGTTCGGAACCTATAACTTTTTGATCGAATTTAGGCCAAACGAGCATAATTCCGAAACCAATGAAGATAGAACCTCCAAATTTGGTATCAGGGTGTCCCTTACTATTTCCTAAGTGTCTTGGAAATTCGGGCCCCATTGGAGTAGTGGGTCGAGGACCAGCCACACATTTCCGAAGACCTTAAAGCATTTCTTTAAAATTAATAAAGATAACAACTTGAAAAAATGTAGGAGCTTCCAATATACCACAAGGGTGTTCCTTACTATCTCTTGCGTGTTCCCCTAATTTGGGATCAATTGGAGTGGTGGTTCAGTACCCCTCTCAGACCTCCCAAGTTTTAAAAGCTTATAATCGAAATTACTAAAAATAGTTACTTAAAATTAAGATAGACCGTTCAAATTGTGTACAAGGGTTAACTAGTACTATAAGTACAGCGCGGACTGTATAAGGGCAAAGTCAGACCAAGGGTTCGGATTCTGGACCTTTTAATCGGTGTCAGGGCTAACGAACATATATAAAAAATCACGATAACTCAACAACTAATGAGGCTCTTTTCATGAAATTTGTGCTGTAGGTTATTGGCAGCGAAACTACGACGGTGATTACGTACGGTGAGGATTGGACAATGGGTTCGGAACTTAGAACTTTTTGATCGAATTTAGGCCAAACTAGCATAATTCCGAAACCAATGAAGACAGAACCTCCAAATTTGGTATCAGGGTGTCTCTTCCTTTTTCCTAAGTGTCTTGGAAAATTGGGCCCCATTGGAGTAGTGGGTCGAGGACCAGCCACACATTTCCGAAGACCTTAAAGCATTTTTTTAAAATTAATAAAGATAGCAACTTGAAAAAATGTAGAAGCTTCAAATTTGGCCCAGGGTGTTCTTTACTATTTCTTGCCCCCCTAATTTGGGATCAATTGGAGTGGTGGTTCAGTACCTCTCTTAGACACCCCAATGTGCAAAAGCTTATCATCGAAATTAATAAAACTAGTAACTTAAAATTAAGATAGAACGTTCCTATTGTGTACAAGAATTAACTAGTATTGAAAGTATGACGGTACTGCATATGGGCGAAATTGTACCATGATTTCGGGTTCTGGAACCCTTGAAAAGTTCAAGGACTAACAAACATATATCTTAAAAACACCATAGCTCAAAAAATAATGCCGGTATTTTGATGAAATTTAAACTCTAGGTTACTAGTAATGAAAGTACCATGGGAATTGGTTGTGGTCGAGTTTAATTTCAAAGCCAAAGAATATATTTTCTATGTCCTATGTTTCTCCGAAATCTAGACTTAATTGTAGTGGTTCAGCAAAGGTACTTACAGCGTGTATGTAAAATTTTTTTTTTATATTTAAAGAAATTATACGAAAAGTTCAAAATTTGTAATTGTATTTTAGAAGTACATTTATTGCATATTTTGCGTTTATAAGCTTTTCTATTAGGTATATAAACTAACCATTTAAAATAATTGCAATTTTTAAAAATTTCGATTATTAAATATATTATGCTTTGATTATCTTTTTATCACAAAATTTAATAATTAGCATTATTTCATTTATTTCAAGTTTGTTTGTTTTTTAATATTTTTAAATAGATAAATTAGTAAGAATTTGTAATATTTTTTAATAGATAGTGTAATTAGAAAATGTTTTTAGTATTATAAAGTTAATTTGGTTAGCTATGTCTTACGATCAAATTAATAACAGCTTTTATGGTGTTAAAATGACTTATGGATATGTCCTTAAATTTGAACCAAATAGGTGTAGGGTATTTCTAAGTCGGTTGCACCGACTGACTGTTGCTTTACTTGTTTCACTTAATTTTAATTACTATATAATTATAATTGATCATTAGGGGGAATTATAATAATAATACTTTTTTCAGGAACTTTCTTTAAAATAATTTTCCTTCCACTTGGTTGATACATTAGTTATTTAATCACCACGCCCCTGAGGCCCTCTTCAATTCTTATTCTTGATTTTCAATTAAATTAAATAAATTGCATACTTATAGGATAAAATGATTAAGTATTGTTATTTTTTCCTGTATTTGTCCCTTCTGTACTAATGAGTGTTTTGTTTTTGTTCCTATTAAAGAAAAAACTTTTAAATGATATCTGGAATACTAAACCTCCTGGTGTTGTGAGATTCCTACTCAAAACCTTTCCTCCAGAGCCACAATAACGGGATAAGCCTGGAACGTAAAATGGCTGAAAAATAATGATAAGAATATATCATAAATATAAAAATAAATATCCACCAATAGGGCTGAATAAAGAATTCCGAAGGGAAGGAATAAGTTGACTTGGGTATTAAATTCCTTGACTTTTAAAAAAACACTGGGCACCAAGAGTTGGTTCTTATATTATATAAAGACAAATCCTAATAGAGAATTTGATGATATTTGGTTTTGGCATTTGGAACTTTACATGAATCCCTATTTCCATCAGATTACATTCATGATACTACGGAGGGAAAGCCCCCACTTTTCCTTTACAAACATCTAACTATAATAACGGTAATATTTTACTGTTATTCTTTTGACTATTTGTTGGTAAGATAAAAATTATTATTAACATTTATTATTATACCCGTATGACTATATAGTCCAAGGGTATAATAAATTTGCCATTACGTTTGTGACGCAGAGAAGGAGGGGGGGTAGATATAGACTCAAGTGTATGGATCGGATCAGAATCGAAAAATAAATCGATTTAGCTATGTATGTCCGTCCGTCCGTCTGTCCGTCTGTCCGTCTGTCCGTCCGTCTGTCCGTCCGTCTGTCCGTCCGTCCGCACGATAATTCAAAAACTAAAGGAGCTAGGGTCTTGAAATTTTCGCAAATTCGTTTTTTTGCAATAGCCGTCATCGCTATTTAAATCCAGCCATTTTGGTCCATGGGTTCGGATAGCTGCCATACAACTTCCTTTTTTATATGAGTATTACTCTGTACCTATTACAGCTACGTGTCTGCAATTTTGCAAAAACTAGTTTAGTTTTATGGCCAAAGTTTTTGCAAAATTTGGTTGGTCTACTGCAGAGGGTTCGAGTAGCTGCCATACAACTTCTAATTTTATATGAGCATTACTCTATACCTATTGAAGCTGGGTGTCTGAAATTTTTCCAAAAATAGTTTAGTGTAATGGCCAAAGTTTGTGCAAAATCTGGCTGGTCTACTGCAGAGGGTTCGAGTAGTTGCCATACAACTCCTTCTTTTATATGAGCATTACACTACACCTAATGAAGCTGAGAGTCTGAAATATTGCCAAAAATAGTTTAGTGTAATGGCCAAAGTTTGTGCAAAATTTGGTTGGTCTACTGCAGAGGGTTCGAGTAGCTGCCATACAACTCCTTCTTTTATATGAGCATTACACTACACCTAATGAAGGTAAGAGTCTGAAATTTTGCCAAAAATAGTTTAGTGTAATGGCCAAAGTTACAGAAAAATTTGGTTGGTCTACTGCAGAGGGTTCGAGTAGCTGCCATACAAACCCTTCTTTAATATGAGCATTACACTACACTTAATAAAGCTGTATATTTTAAATTTTGCCAAAAGTAATTAACCAGATGATATAATGTATATGTTACGGTCATACGGGTATCCCAGAGTTGACACAGTCTACTCTACTACACTCTTCCTCGTTTTTTTTCTTTTTTTATTTTTGGGTGGAAAAGATTTTTTTTTTTTTTTTGAGTTTTTCCTTTCTGGTTAAAAGAAGACATTTTGGAGGGAAAGGGCTAAAGTTATGTGTAATATATTTATTTATTTATTTTTTTGTTTTGTTTCGGTTATTTTGCGATTAAATGCTGAGACAGAAATATTAGTGTTGAACAATAGGGGATAAAGAAAGCTCAAACAATTTTGTATTTTGTTTTGTGTTTTATTTAAAAAAAAAAATATTACTGTAAATTTGCTACAAATATTTATATTTTTACATTTTTTTTTATTTTGGAAAATTTAAGTAAACAAAATCCGAAAAATACAAAAAAAATAAAGAATCATAAGAAAATTATAATTTTGTTTTATTTTGATGCTGATTTAAAATTTTTAATAATCAAATTTAAAGAAAATGAATATGAAAAAAGGAAAGTTTTATTATTATTTCAAGAAGATGAAGGAAAATTTTTTTTTGGATTTTCTTTAGTTTTGAGATCAGAGAAAACTTAATATAAAGAATATAAAGTTGGTGGTAATATGTGTGTGTGTGGAATTAGTTTTTCAAAGTAGTTGAAGGAAAACTAAATTTAGGTATTTACGTCACAGAGAAAAGAAGCTTGAAATTTTGAATTTTCCAGAAAAAAGAAATGATAATTAAAACCAATTTCATAAATCTTTAGAATAGTGGTTATGGTAAAAATTATTATTAATAAAATCATGGAAATTAATATGTGGAAGTTTTAGAAAACCTTTTGCTAAATATTAATTTTGGAAAAAGACTTATTGGAAGCTAAAAATTGGTTAATTGGGTTTTGGAAAAATTAATTAAAAGAAAATTAAATTAATGTAGTGTATTATTTCATAAGGAAAATTTTTGAAATGCTTTGCAATGCAATTCCATGCAGAAAAGAAAATTAAAATCAGATTGAGATTTATAAAATTAGAAGTTGGGATTAGAGTATGGAAAAGTATATAAAAGTTTTTTATATAGGCTGTATTTGTTATCTGAGACTTATTGCACCAACCACTTATCACTAATGAAATAATGAAATAATAATTATTTTAATATATTTTTATTGCACCAAAATTATATTTGACAACAAACCAATGAAATTTGATTCAAGCAAGGATTTTATAATTAGTGATAAGTGGTTGGTGCAATAGGGCTTAGATAACAAATGCAGCTTATACAAATAAGTAGTAAGTAGTTGGTGCAATAAGGCCTTGATTTATAAATTTGGTATACGAATAACTAACTTATTCCAGAAAAAAGGTTATAGAATTATTGAAACGCTTAATGAATTATATTTAAAAAACTTTTTAATTACTATCTACTTGTGTAAGGAAGTTGCTAATTAGGACGTTTTTATACCAAGAACTTGTCTAATAATCAAATAATCATTTTTTTGATAAATATTTTTCACAAATCAAGACTTACTATAGAATATTGTTACATAAGGTTTTAGTGAAAAAAAAACTTCAAATCCACAAAAAAATGAAAACTTGATTTGATTATAGTGTCAGTACTTAGTTAAATGGATCCTAAAAAAAAAAAAATACTTAATAAATTTGCATTCCTTATATCTCACAATATAAATTTATAGGCACACTTAATTTGTTTCTGGAACTTTAATTTTTTTTAATGCAAATTAGTTAGAAAAGTGCAATTGCTGCTTAAAAAATTTGCCAAACTTTTTAAATATTTAATTCAATATAATTGTTTTAATTAATTATCCTTGAATAAGTCCTTTATAAAACTTAAGTATTACAATTAAATATCGGAAAACAAATAAGTTTAAATATGAATATTAAAAAATAATAAATATCAAAAAAATTTAAAAAATATTATTGAAGTGATGTTACGCATATTTAGAGAACAATATGCTTCTAATGCAAATTATTGAATTAATTTATATAAGTTAACGAACGTCACAAAATTATTTTCTTCTTATGTCTGTAGTATTGCCTGTTGAGTGATTCACATAAAAAATAATTATTTCTTTTTATTGTTTTTGCTTAGAATGCACTTTTTATTTTTAAAATTTTTATAAAATTTTTATTCATAAGTTTTTATAAACAAAAAATTGTAAACAATAAAATACTATAAATAATTTAGTAATAAATTTGTAAGTTGAAATTTGAATCTTTTGTTCTAAAAAAATAATAAAAATTAAGTTATGAGGAAATGAAATTTTGTACTAAAAAATAATAAGAATTAAAAATAAATTAATAAATTATGATTTGATTATGAATTATTTTAGTAAGCAAAAATTGTAATAAAGAAATTTTAATTTTGTAATCTGTTTATTGAACAAATTTAATTAGTAGAACCATAAGGTAATAAACTAGATCAATAAATCAGATCAATTAATTGTAAAATCAATATTGTAATTTTGTTTAATAAACAGAAATTTTTCATATAAATAGAACCAACATTTCTTTTGTAAGTTAAGTCTTATTTTGTCAATAAAATTGGAAGGTCTATTCCTTCTTTAAAATAAAAAAATTAAATCTTTTATTTAATCAAAGAATTAAATAATTTAACTTATATAAATTCAACACGATGTAAAAAATAGTGTTAAACTGTTCCTACTGACTCTACTCACATTTCTTATTGCTAAAATAAGCTTATATCTTCATTGATTATATCTATCGCTTCTACTTCAGTCGGTGGTAAATCCATCAAAAGATTGCAAAATATTGTATTTATTATTATTAATTTTCCAATATTATACAAGCCTTTTTTTTATAAAATTTCCTTATAAAGAGTAAACCAATTGGAATTATTTTTGAGAAATTTTCCAAGGATTTTAAATCCTTAAAAATTTCGGTTGAATTCAAATTTTTATCTTTAAATGAAATTATATACTGCTGAAACCGATTGAATTATTAAATTAATATCTTAAAATTTAATTTTGAAATATTTTAAAATGTAAAATTTTAACTAATTTATAAGAGAAAAGGACCTCATTAAAAAGGAGAAAATTTCAAGTTCTATCTATGTTTAAATGAAAGTATTTTTCTCAAATATTCAATTCTTTAAATTTGTAAGTAATAATATTTAATATGGTACCTACAGCTATTTAGTTAACGAACTTTTTTATATATGTAAATACTTTTGTATTAAAAAAGTATTGGGTATTATTTTGTCGATTTTTTAAGTGAAAGGACATTTAAACTTTAACCTTTATGCAAATTAAATTTATGCATAAATTTTTTATTTTTTTTGTTTTTTTTTTCCTTTTATCTATTTTATATCAAAGGACGACCACCTTTTTGTTCTTCTTCTTAAATTTTGTTGTCTTCAAAACATTTATTTGAATTAATTGTACACTCACGTCTTAAAAAAGTAGACAGTGTACACTTTAAATGTGACTCATTAACCAGACATTTTAGTTTTGAATAGCTTTAGAAAATATTTGATGTAAATTGATTGAATTCAAAGAGGACATATAAGAGGTTCCAAATCTGTTGAACAATGGTAAAAGGTCTGTTTAATCAGGTGCAAAATTTTTTAAGGTAACTTTTGAATTCAAACCACTTGACTATGAAGAGGAATCATTTAATTTTATTGAATTTATTTTAAAAGTTCCTTTAAAACTTTTATTCTTTTGATTTTATACAAATGATTTCCTCACATGCGTCTATCATTATGCATCCAAGTGTTGTCTTTATATACCTATACACATATCTGTAATTTTGAATTTAATACAGTTCTAAAATATAAATTTAATCGTTTTCCAATCTTTAAAATATTTATACATGCATATTTATTTGTATGTATACATGTATATATATATTTTAAAAAATTTATACAATTTTGTTTTTGGTCCTTTCTAAGATAAAAGTCTATAACACGCCTTCAGGCGTGAATCCCTTAATTTTGTACTTTCCATTTATTTATTTTTCTATATATTATACATTTTCCTAAATATGCATACATATGTATGTAATAAAATGGTGTCCTTGTTATATTATTTTAATTCGTTTTACACCTTTTGGCTTCTAAGTGTCCTTTTCCTATAGTGGTGATTTCTTTCACTTTTTTTTTGGTTTTTTGTTTTTTTTTGATGTGGTGTGAGTGAAAGGACGCATTTTTTCTAAGATGAAAAGTAAAAACAAAAATGTTATCACTTTTTTATTTACCACTAGAAGAAAAATCAACTGAAACGATGAAAAGTAAAGTTGTAGGGATGATGGGAAGAAGTAGATTTATATGAAATTGTAACTATATAGTACGTAGATATTTAGGTTATGTTAATATATAATAAATATATATGTTTTGAGTTTGATGGAATTTAAATATATTTTGAGAAATACGTTTACAATAACAGTCTTACCAATTATTTGAAAATTTTTGCATGAGGTTAATGGAAGTTTCTATAAAATATATGAAAGTGTGTGCTCACTTCTATAGACTTAAACAGAATTAAGAATATTGTGTTTCATAAGCATATGATTTTGACATTATCAAAAATTTTTTTATTCTTGCAACAGTACTGGAATTAAAAAAAAGTTTGACGATGTAAAAGTGGCAATAATTCTCAATGCAGCTGAAAGGCAGAAAAAGTTTTCGAAATGTCCTAAAAATTCCCGAGGATGAAAAAAAGAAATTAAACAAAGTAATTCTAGTCTGTGATCTGACCAATGGCGAAGTTGTAAAGAACGCCATGTTTTATCTGGAAAATCTTTGATTCAAACCCCGATCGATCATACCTAATAATAAAATTTTGTAAAATTGTATAATTATATCGTTATGGTTAATATCTTAATATAAGATATTTAATATTTTAATATAAACATAAAAATAACTCTTGCGTAGGATAATAGATGGCGCTCATTTGTTAAATTTTTTATGGAATTAACATTTGAGTAATCATAATTTTATACAACAGCTACAGCCGAGCAATGAAAAGAAAAAAAATATAAAAGCCTGGGCCTTATTGCACCAAACCTTTCACAAATCAACGAAGGGTATGAAAGTTTTGTATTTCACAATCGAAATCAGTCAGAAAATAAATCTCTTGAGATAGATATTAAAAAATATCCAAAAAGTGCGCATTTAGTGATGTTAATCGGTGCGTAACAGAATAGTTTTGGGAGTTCTGCAAAAAAAAAATTAGTGAAAATCAGTGAAGTAAACGTGAAATTGATATTTATTCTGAACATAAATTTAACGATTAGAAAAGACGTTTGGGTATGTCACAGTGTTAAAAAAAAGTGATTGAAGACCGTTTCAAGTATATTTTTAAAACAAATTTGAAATGGTAAGTAAAAAAATGTTTCTTTAAATTACTTTAATACCGAATTTTTATCGAAATTGTCTAAATTATAAATAAAATAAATTCGAAAAACTATCTACTAAAACTATGAAATTTTACTATTTTTGGTTTCAAAACGCTTTTTTAGTAGCGTCCTGAATGACTATTAACATGTAAATTGTGTTCCTTAAATGATTAAATTGTTTCGATTTTGTTTTCAGTTTTAATAATGTTGGCAACACTAAATTTTAAATTCCTTTTATAACAGACATATTTATTGTAATTTAAAAGAATTTTTTTTTTTATATTTTTGTTTTCATTTTGTAGTTCAAAAGTTGAAAAATTCTTATTTATTTTATTTTTGTATTTTGTTTTTTAATAATTTTCCCTGTTAACTGTTATTTCTACCACCCATTTCCAACACCCATTTGGTTTTGTTTTGGTTTTTTTATCAGAGAATTTTTTTTTAACTCTAATGGATCTTGTGTGTAAAAATATTTGAAATGTTCAATTTTTGACTCTGAAGAGGATATAATGTGATTGAAAATGGCAATTTCCAATGTCATTTGGCACCGTTAACAATACAATGAAAAAAAAAAGAAATTATAGAAAAAAAAAATAAACAACAAAAAGAAAAAGTAGAAAATAATAAGTTAACAACAACACAACTGAAATTAAATTTTTTAAAATGAAAGGGATAGAGTTATAATAAAGAAAAGTTGGAGGAATGATGAATTTCAAGTGATTATAGTAATACATATATAATAAATATATTTATTTATACATATTATATATTAAAATACTTATATTGTAAATGTTTTTTTTTATTTAAGTTAATATTGTAAATACATACAAATATATATTTATTTATAAGTATTATATGTAAAATACAATTCATTTATTTTTAAATGTACATTAGGGAGACATTTGACATAATTTTATTTTAAAATAAACACAAATAAAAAAAAAAAAAAAAAAAATGTTTAACATATTCGTTATTTAACATTTTGATTGTATACCAAAATATCATCATGTTTTTCTTTTATTCATCTACATTCATTCGTTCATTCATCTATTCAAATTCTTTCGTAGATTTTATCTAAAGATTCATTCAAAAAAAAAATTGTTACCTCCTGCGTATTTAATAAAATGTTTTGTTTTTTTTTTTATTTTTTTTGTATTTTTTTTATTCAAAATCAAATTTTAATTTATCCATCTTTAAAAAAAAAATCAAAAGGAAGGAACAACATTATAACGCCATATTAAGCTTTAGATAAAAATGATAACAATTGAAATAGAATGAAATAATTTTCAATGGATTGATGATTCTTATATTCTGTTTTTTTTTTCAGTTTTTTTGTTTTTTTTTTTCTAGAAATTAAAGTTGTTAAGAAATGAAATGGAGATTAGACAAGATTAAAATCTGGAGATTGTTTAGAGGAATTTTTAGGAAAAGAGGGTAGAAAAGTATATATAATATTATGTAGCTTAAGAACAGTTATTGAAAATGATACTGTAAGGTTTACTTATCAATCAGAAAAATGTTGATACAGACAAGGTACTGAAAAAATACATACAATAATATTCTTATATTCTATTCTTACTTTATGTCAGTGTGGTAGTAAATGATTATTAAATATTTGAAAGTGTCAATTAAGTTCGCAATTAATTTAAAAATTTCTGAAAGTAATTCTGTTAGTTTTTTAAAAATTAAGTACTTTTTTTATTTTTTTTAAGAGTACTTATGCATATTGTCACTGATCTGTTTAACCTTGTCCCTTATATATTTTTTAACGATTTTTAATAAAGTTTATAAAGCTTAGATTTCTAAAAAACTTGGCATTTTGCTTATATATAGTTGATACATCGTATACGTCTCACAGATCAATTGTTAAAATATTGAAAATATGCAATTAAGTAAATAAGTAAAAGAACGATAGATTTAAGCTGAAGCTGGGTGTCTGAAATTTTGTCAAAAATATTTTAGTGTAATGGCCAAAGTGTCAGCAAAATTTAGTTGGTCTCCTGCAGAGGGTTCGAGTACCTGCCATACAACTGTTTCTTTTATATGAGTATTCCACTACACTTAATAAAGCTGTATGTTTGAAATTTTGTCAAAAGTAATTAACCGGATGATATAATGTATATGTTACGATCATACGGGTCTCCCGAAGTTGACACAGTCTACTCTGCTACACTCTTCCTCGTTTTTAATACTTTTTGCATTATGTACTTTTCATATAATAAATGAAGGAATTTAAATATTTAGATAAAGTTAAATTAAATTTACATAAATTAACAATAAAAAATATGATTATTTTAAATGTTAATAATTGTTGAAATAAAGCCGTTCTGTAAACTTTTTTGGTTTGTACTTAGATAGCACAAAATATAAATAGAAGTTTAAAACAAAAAAAAAAAAAAAAACGATAGATTTGGATTCAAGCGATTTGAATATACTTTTAAATTGCTAAATTGCAATACTCCTAAGATGTTTAGGAATAAAATAATTAATAAAATTAACAATAAAAAAGATAGTATAAGTTTAAATGTAAGTATAAAACAAAGTTATCATATGTGCTGAATAACATTATTTCAATTAACTACTTTAGCACCAAACTAGTCCAATATGTGAGGTTTCTTACACATTCATCAGAAATTTATTGCGTTTAGGAGACCTAGATTATCAAAAGACTTAATATGTTGGTTTTGAGCAGTTGATACACCCTATTCATCTCCCAAAATTTTTGCCAGAATTTTAAAAACCCCTAAAGAAATGCAAATAAGTAAAATAGCGATTGTTTTAAATTAAGACGATTTCAATAGACTTTTCGCATAGACGCGTTCAGTCAATCTTTGACAGAACTGCTTGTTTCGTTAAAGTAATTTGATAAAAGTTAACTTAAGATTTAATAAATGAATTTTTTAAATTTCTTAGAAATCATTTGCACGCATTTTGATATCATTAAGTGTTTTTTTGTTAGAATATTTGTTATTATTTGATTTTTGTTATTAAGGTTTTTCTTTACTATTATCTTTCCTTACTTTATCACATTTTTTTTTTTTTTGTTTTTTTGATTTATTTTTTTTTGTATTTCATTGTTCCTTTCTAATTAACTGGACGTTTTTTCGCATTTTTTTCATTTTATTCTTTTCTTTTAATAATTGAAAAATTGAATTTTCTTTTCACGTTTTGTGACATTTTTCGACAAAAAAAAATTTTCAAGTACAGAGTGTGCAACATGTTAATTTTCATTTAGTCATACAGTAATACTTTTTGACAAAACAAAAATTTAAACTCTAAAAAATTTTGATTCTTCTTAAAGTAATCATATAGAAATAATTGAATTGTAGAAATATATTTTTTTTATGCAATGAGTTATCACTAGCAGAACATCCAGTACAATATGAAAAATTTTACATTTTTCAGTTTAAAACAAAAAAAAAAAAAATTTTTGTCATTTTGGTATCTCTTAAAAAAATTTTATTTCTTTTTGGAAAAATAATTGTAAAAGTTTTATAATTTGTTTAAAGGCGACTATGACAGTTTTATAATAAAAAAGTTGGCAGACATTAAAAAACGGAAAACTTTAAAAAATGTTGGAAAGATTAAAATTTTGTGTGAAGCTTTTCTATTGCATATTGTAATGGTGCTTTTAGTTATTGCAATTTAAGAATTTTAAAGTATATAGGTATATATAAAGTACAGAATTTTTATAGTAATTTAGGTTGACTTTTAGTAATAATCTATAGAACTCCACCTTTGTTTTATTTATTTTACAACTGATACTTCTTAATTAATATTAGCTGATTAAACAATTGGGGCTCTTTAAAAAACTTTGGAACAATCGCAGCATTAAAAGAATTTGAAGTTAGCTTAAGGGCGGAGATAGGATATGTTGATTAGATATCTACAACAATTTACAAAAGAATCCAATCCAAGGATCCAAGATCAAATATTTTTGCAGTAATCAAAATACAACTAATGTGACAACCAAACTATAGTGGCATTATATTGTAAAATATATGTTATCCAATATTTAATGGTATTTTTGATTAAATTGAACATTCAGCAAATGATTAGAATATTCCATTTGCTACTCAGTGAGCTAGGTGAGCAGTGCTCGCCAATTATAAAGTCATTCTTAACCAATTCCTCTACAAAAAAAAAAAATTCCAATTAAAAGCAATGAGCTAAGCAAGGAAATAATACAGTATTTGTATTCTTACCTCATTTAAATGACTTTAGTATTAGTCTAGGAGCAATCTTAAAACTCTAGGACAATACTAAAAAAATTGCGTAAACAAATTACATTTACACAACTAGCTATTTTCATTAAGGAATTAATAATTAAATTATAATTTAGTTTCCTTTGTATATTGGACAAATTATTGTATATAAGGAGTAGTTACTTACATACCATCCTTTCATTTAAATTTAGAAACAATAGACTTATTACTTGGAAAAGGCAACACAAATCAAAAGATAATAATTTTCCTAAATGAGCATAAATTTCCAACATTGAAGTTAAAAAATAAAAATGTAAAAAAAAAACTAGAAAAAAAAATGTTTAAAATGTACTCGTATTGTGGAAAACTAAGAATTGTGTAATTTTTTTTTTATTGCCTTTTCATTTTCCAATTTAAATAACAAAAAGGATAACGATAAATTATATTTTCCGGATTTGATTTGATTTCATTTCAAAAGTATTAGTAATGGTAATATAAAGGTATATATATATATAAATGGAATGAAAAAATGAAGAAGTATAAGAAAAATCTTTAAGTTATTTAATTTGGAAAAATTTTAAAATGAAGTGAATTATACAAGGGAGAAAAAAAATTCTAATGAAATCTAATCAAGATTTCAATTAAAAATTTATTTCTTTTGATATTTTTCTTGGTTTTTTTTTACATTATAAAATATCTTATAGAGATTATGTAATTTTTCCTGTTTAGAATGCAGGATATTTTAGTGGGGAAGCTGGTTTTTGAAGGAAGAAGAGAAGTATATTGTAAAATATCTCAAGTCTTCTTTACTTAACATTATTTTGAGGAATTTTTTTAAAATGTTCATCATCACTTCTTAGGGGTCAGCATGTACTCTTAATCTGTCCAGATTTTAGTCCATTGAATATTGCTGGGTTAATAATGCAAATTGTAACTATGGACGCGGATTCACACATCGTCACAAATCGCACATTCATCATAATTCATAATATTTCTTATATACTCTGGAGTTCATATGATCAAACAGGGTCTTTGACATTTCTAAAAAACAAATCCCATTCGAAAATATTCGTGAAAAGGGCCTTGAGAGAAAATCCCAAATGATTTAAAATCTGAAAAAAAAATTTGAAAATACCAAAAATCCGAACAATGTAAAATGTCCAATAAATAATCCTGAAATAACATTTTAGCTCTAAGATCTAATATATGTATAGGTACATATTCTTCAAATTGCTCATTATTGTGATATTGCATCCAACTCTAAAATCCCTTTTTTAAAATTTTATGTTTAATTTAAAAAATTTAGATTCGGTATTTTTGGTTTTCAGGATCTTGTAACATTTTCAATATTTTCCACAAATTTTAAGTTCAAGATGTTTTTTCGATTAATTATACCACAGATTGAGGTAAAGGTATTCCAGATCAAATTAGGTTTTTAAGGCATCAAATCGTAGGTTCGGATAAAAACTTCCTCTAAAGAACGTATATTTCGAAGGATCTTCATATTCAAATCCCGATGCTGAATTGATTTATTTTTAAATTCTTGAAAATTACTACTTATCAAACTTTCTTACTAATCACAATTTTCAAAACCAAATAATTAATGAACAGAAATTCAATTTACACTTAAACCTAGATAATATGAAGGGTGATGACAATGATAAGTTAAGTTAAATATTCCATAATAATTGATGGGGTCAAAATATTATATATAAATTCATTTTATTCAACTAATTACTACAACTATTTGAATGTTAAAAGGTAAATAATTTAATAAATACTTTGAATTTGTATATAATATTTATTTCAATTAATATGAAATGATTTTAAAATCTCTTGAGATATTTAAAAAAAAAAATTAATTTATTTCACCCTTAAGTATCTATAAAATAAATTTTCTTGAATAGATTAAGTAATTTATTTACCATATAATTTTACACAAATTATTAATAAGTATGTACATAAGTTTTAAGTATACAAAATGATATGTAAATTTTGAAGGTCTTTTTAATTAACCTTTTTAAAATTAATTGAATTTAAAATTGTATTTTAAAAATTTAATTTTACATAAACAAAAAAAAAAACACCAAATAAAATATTTTCAAATGGTTTTATGGTAATAATTTTTGAATCCATTTATTTAATAAACTGGTTAATTATTCATAATATATTGAATTAAATTGAGTGAATTAATTTATAATTTTTTTTGGAAATGTAATTATAAAATTTATTTTTCTTTTGTTTATTACAATAAAAATTTTAAATTATAATAGACTTTAAACAAAATATGTAGAGAATAAATGTATTAAATGAAAGTGTCCTGCTATATGAGTATTACATTTCATACCGTAGTCTAGTTTTGTACTCAGAAGTAATTAAAATTTAATAAGTATTTTTAAAGATAATATTAATGAGTGAATAAACCATTGGTGTAAATGAGTTGACTCATTTGGCAAACTCAATTCATCGCTGAACTAAAATTTTGAGTCATTCATAATTTGAGCGTGGCAAATGCGCTCATACTTTGAGGTAATTTAATATTGAGCGGACTCAAATATTTGAACGGACTAAAAGTTTGAGTTCAGTTATAAATTGAGTAGAAAATTGAGCTTTTTACAACACCTCTTGAATAAATTACAATTTTAGATTTTATAACAGCATAACTTGTTAATACCAAAAGGACTTTAAAGATTTAAATAGTAGTTACTTTTATTAAATAAATTACTTAATTAAAAATTTAGTCTTAGGATAAGCCTTTGAGAAAGCTAAAAGTTAAGTTTGAGTTTAAACATAAAGGTGGCGTTAAGAAAATAGTTTTCTTAAATATGACGTAGAAATATTTCGTTGAAAGGTCTTAAAGGATTGCTGAAAGCTTTTGATTTAAATTATGTCTCTTAAATTAACTAACCCTAAGTGAGATTTCGAATTTTGATTAATTTAGGGCAGACCTGTATAATACTGAGTAAAATATTACTTATAGTACAGTACTTTATTAATGAAAATATTTGAGAAAATACTTGCATACCTGGAGAAGAAATTAATTCTTGATATTTAAGTATTTTTTGGTATTAAATTACTCCAAAATACGTAAATATCAAAAAATAATTACTATTGTAATTAAACTCAAAATATAAATATTTTCTGGAGCAAGTACTCTTACTTGATTCTTTTACTTATTTGCTTAAATTTTGTAAGTATCGAAATCTATGTAAAACTGATACTTGAAAAAGTAATGAATATCAGGTAATGATACTTGAAATATACATGTATAATTTACGAATTTATAGTAATCGTAATCACTCATCATAACAGTAAAAGCTGTTTAAGTTGAAAAAATAATCCTAGTTCCCTTACATATATTATGATTTCGATAGTTGCATAATATTTTAAAGTCATCTCTGATAATATAGTAACTTAAAATATTTTGTTAATTATTTAATTCCTGCTGTTTGAAATAAAGCATCGTTAATTACTTCAGTTTAGATTTCTTCAAAAATATTTGACCATGTAACAGCATCTTAAGGGCATGAGGTTTATTTCTCTTAACAAAATTATTTAATTAATTTATTGTATTTATAGCAACATTGAATAAATTGAATCTTTACGAATCACTTGAATTTAATAAATCCAAATATATATGCAATACTTAAAATATGTGTATGCAGGGTGTATTCAGGTTGGGTTCAGTTAAGCGTACGTTATATTTAAATAATTATCTCAAAAATTATTAAATATATAAGAAAAATGTTAAAACTTAAATTGAAGCTGAGGAAAGGGGTTCTAAAAATTAAATAATATATTAATAACGGTTTTTATGAAAAAATTACAGTTACAGTATAATAACATTTGAAAATATCAATATTTTTAGTATTTAAAACTTTGAAACGCTTCAATTATGAAAGATAATAAAATGTTTGGATAATAGTACGAAGTCCATAATTTCAGATCAATTTTTTCCTTGTAATAAGCTTCTCTCTAGTTCTCTGTAGTAGTTAGGATTTGAGGTTTGAAGTATATAGAGCGATGAGGAAAAATGTTCTTGGTAGGAAACGAGTTAAGACATAAAGTTTAAATTTGAAAAATCTTTCAACGATCGGTGGTGGTTCTGGTGGACAATAGCTGTTTTAATTTTTTTTAAAATAATTCTCATCGCAACAGAAACTGTCCGCCAAGCCCTCGGTGTAGGGTTGAAAGATTCTTCAAATTTAAAATTTACGTTTTAACTCGTTTCATACTCGTTTTCAAAATCCCATACTTAACAACTTCATAAATAATACAACTCTATATTTTAAATTCAAAGAAAAACCACCTCCACTGATCGTTGAAAGATTTTTTAAATTTAAACTTTACTTTTTAACTCGTTTCAATTCAAACCAAAGTCACAAACCTACAAACCTCATTTATAATATTAAAAAAAAACTATCAAAGATACTAAGTACTAAAATTCCCCATTCTACACTACCGACATCTAATGCGTTTTTATAGGACGCTCTAACTTAGACAACTTTTAACCAATTAAAATACATAACAAAGACATTTTTTCCTCATCGCTTCATATACTTCAAACCCCATATCCAAACTACTCTCTGTTCTTCGTGTCCTTTGAGTTTAGACACCCTGTACACAAATTTTTACATATAATAATTGTTAATAAATTTGAATAGATATTCAAAAATCAAAATATGTGTTTATAAAGATTATTACGTATACCTGTATACGTATATGTAAATACATTTCAAATTTGAATAATTTTAAAATAAAATCTTTCATTATTACATATATATTATATATACACATAGTCTCATATTAATTGGGTCCTTTGTAAAATCTTTAAAATCAATTTAAAATGAAATTATTCAATTAAAAAATTTTCAGGAAATACTATAAAATAAAAAAAAATCTTTTTTTAAATATATACTTTTATTGAAGTAGTACTAGCCCCCTAAAATGCAGAAAATAAAAAATTGAAATAAAGAATTGAATTGAATTTGTTACTGTGTTAATATAAAAGTAAATTGCTGGTATAAGAAACAGTTCTTTTAATGTTTCAAAACTTTTAAGCTTAAAATGTTGAAAATTTTCATTAACTAAAAATTGATGGCAGATCTTTTGCATTTAAAAGTGTTTTAATATAAAAGTAAATTGCTGAAATGAAAGACAGTTCTTCTTTTTGTTAAAATTAATCCAGTAACTACCTACTTGTATAAATTTTAAATTAATGAACCTAAAATGTACGGACTGACATAAAAAAAAAACCCTAAAAATTTTTTATATGAAACTGATCGTTTACATATATAATTATTTCGTCTATGTTTTATATTATCAAAATGAAGTATTTTAGTTCTTAAAGTTACTAATTTTTAAAGAAACTATACAAATAAATTAATTTTATTTGTACTTTTTTTTATTATTTCTGTTGAATTTAAAAAAAAAACAAAAAAAATTTTATCTCTGAAGGAGGATCGAACTCAGACCTATTTACACCGTCAGCCACTTTGCTAAACACTGAACTATACAATTCTTATAAATTTATGGTCAGATTTCTGATTACGGTCAGAATATAAATGTATCACTAAATGGCAGAATGAAAAATAAAGCCATAGACATAGGCAAGTTCAATTAAAAGTATATAATAAAGTATAATTGAAAATGAAAAATAACATTCAGATTTGATCATGATAAATTGTTTTCTTTCTTAAATCCATCTAAAATTAAAATTGAAAAAAAAAGTCAATTGTTAACTCCACGTGTATTTTGATTTATTCTCTTTTCTTTTTTAGATTTCTATTCTCTTTTACTGTTTTTAATTTTTTCTCCATTTGAGCGAAAAATCGTTTATATATTGAGTGGTTGTATATTTAGGTACATATACATCTATTCTGTAATTATACTTTACCTTAAAATAAAATTGATTATCTAATTTTGTCCAGTAGAACTACGATTTAATGTATAAGAATTTTGGAATCAAAGAAACTTGTAAATTTTATTACCGTAAGTTTGGAGATTTTTAGGGCTGGGGCTTCAAATTTAAAATTGATAATGTATCAAAATTCCAACCGAATTTTATGAAATTTGGTGTGAATACTTTTTTTGCCAAAATAAAGAATGTTTTCGCAATCCGTCTTGAATTTATTTCTACGTTTTTCTGTATATTTTCAGAAGGTATGGTGTTGCACGATTATAATTAAGGCCTCTATGAGAAAATAGTATGTTAAGTAGGAGTTATGCTAATGAATATTGTAGAGAACGTTTCTAAATTGTATGATCGGTTTTAAATTTATTTTTATATTCAGTGTAAGTATAGTTAGGTAAAGTCGGGGATTTTACATATTTTAACTAATATTACTTTGACTGAGCAGGTGTTACTACTCTACTAACATCTAGATCCAGACACTATATAATATAGTATTAAAGAAGTAATAACTATATTTTATGTAAAATATGAAGTTACCGGATCCCAGAACATGTATTGTTTATTAAGAGCAGGAAGATTAATGCACTTATTTCCTTATTATGTTGAATTGAATGCATGTAATATTTTTTTAGAATTTTGAATTACAGCTTCCTCTTTAAACTTTCTATCTTAAATATATGTATGATACCCATGATACTCATTTTTATTTACTTCACTCACAGTTTCTTCCCACGGGTAGAGTTATTACAAAAGAGGTTTGATATTAAAGCACCTTCACCATTAAATGAATTTTTGATGATTACCTACGGAAAAAATAAATTAAAACAAATCGTCCTTTAAAAAGGATCCTATCCAGAAATAATATTATGGCTTAAATAAGATCAAAAATTAATCAAAATAAAGCCTTCAAACAAATTAAGAATATTTGAAGTTACAACAAGTTTCTTTATTCTATGATAAAAATAAATGGCAGTCAAGCCTTAGGGAGATAAATGGCATTCACATATTTTAATTTGGTGATCTTTGAAAGTAATTTCTTTTTAAGTAAAAGAAGAATACATTAAAATCACCCATTGAAATTTTGTGGAGTTTTTTTTATCTGGGACTTAAACTTACCAATATCTCGTCGTCCCTTTTAAGACAAACTTAATCGTGTAACTTTTAAATGATTATCCTTGTACATATCCTTGTTCCGGTTCACGGATAACGACAAGATAAGCTTGAGGAAAACTGAGTTAAAAAATTAAGTTTTAGGGCAAATGCGATAAATTAGAAGGATATTGGAAATACAGATGTAAACGTACTCTTTAAATGTAATTGTAAATGTAAATTTTTCACATATGTATAATCCACTTCTTCAAAATTCTTTTAGTAGAAGAGGTATTAAAGTACTAGATTACGTTTAAAAGCTATACATGTCTCAATAGCAGCTCTTTTAACATAAGGTTCCTCAAGTTATAAAGTTTAATTACAAAATAAAAGCAACGACGGCATAAGCCAATTTAGTCCTAAACATACTCTATGTAGTCATCTTAAAGAAAAATATTTAACCTATATTATTATTAAATTATTGTCAAGAGCTTTTAAATTAAAATTCAAGTTTTATTTTTTATTTTTCAAAATTAAGAAAAAGAATTCCCTTTACCATATTATATAGATAAGAAAAATGTTGTTTGCTTCTTTGGGAATTCAATGCAAACTTTTCATTTAACTTAAAATATATACCATACAAACCTATGTTGTAATCTATTCATATTGCATTTCACTTTTACATAATAATATATCACATAAAATGGAAAATTTCATTTTAACTTTGTAAAAAAAAACTTTAGGTATTTTATTTTTATTTTGTTTTTCTCTTCAAATTTTCTTTGAATCTTAGTTAGTCCCAAACAATGGTATCTACTAGGAATCTATCTACGGGGGGTTTGGGAACAGAGAAAATTTACAAGAAACCAATTCCTTTTACCTATGTGATTTCCTTAAAATGTAATCTGTACTTTATGTGATACAAGTAAATGCATATATTATATGTATATAATATGTATATATATATTAGAAATATTCGTATGTATTCAAATAAGATAGAATTGATGCAAGTCACTTGATATGAAGTATCTATTTATATACAAATACATACTAAATATTAAATTTGAATTTTATTATGTATTTGTTATATTTAGAAGATATTTGAAAATCTAAGAAAATCTTTTTTTGAAATTTGAATGTATATATATAATTTGTTGTAATTTCCTATATTGGAAAATTTTGTTGAAATGTTAAATAATATATTGGATATAATTGAATTTAAAATTATGGTTATTTATAAAATATAATAATTCATGTATCTTTGTTTAATTGAATTTAAAATTTTCATAGGGATGAAATATATGTCAAATGACTTTGTTTGTTTTTTTGTTTTTAATAATTTAGTTAGTAGTAGTTATTAAATTTGATGAAAATCAGTAGTCCGTTTGGTTTTTAATGAATATTTAAATTAGGTTACGAATAGTATTTAGAATTTAAGTAATTATTAAATATTTTATAAATTTATTGAAACATCACTTTGCCGAATCTTACAGAAACTCGAGAACATTAGTTAAAAAAAGATTTAAATGAATATATGATGGTCAGGAGGTAACAGTAATTGATATTAAAAAATTAAGTTCAGTTAAGATAAGATTAAAAAAACGTACTAGCCTTAATTGTAAAAAAACTGTACTTTCCATAGAACTTAAGTACAAAAATTATATATATAAAAATGTTAGTTAAGTATGTATTTTCTAGTGATAAGTTTTGGGAGCTCTGATAAAGTTTGGCAATTAGAATACAATATTTAATTTATCTACACGAATTATGTGTTTTATTAGTGGTTTCAAAAAAAAACACCAAACAATTTTAAATTTAAATTAAAATTTTTATTTTTCAAGTTTATTGTTTGAAGGTGGTCTTAAGACTAACTTTTTTTTTAACAAATCAATTTTTTTATATTACAATAATCATTATTTTTATTTTACAAAAACAATTTGCTTTATCATACTTAATACTAATTTTAATTTATTAGTCGAAAATATCTTTCGAAACAAAATTCAGTATCGAATTACAAAAAGGAAATTTACTTGAGTTTTTTATATATTTACTTATTACAAAATCAATATTAATATAATAAATGTTCGTACTGAATTTTGTGTACAAAATTATTTCACCATATGTTGGGTTTCATATTACATTTATAAAGTTAAATTATTTCAAGTGCAATTACATATTTAAAATTAGTTCAAATGCAATTGACCGTAATTATGCTTAGTATACAAAAATGTGGCTAATTATATTTTTGTATAAAATTGAAAAGAATAAAAGGAAAAACAAAAATTAAAAATGTTTTGTCTTACAAATTAATATTTTAAATTTTATAAATGTGAAATTGAGTTTTATCTTTTATTGGAGGTTCATTAATTACTATCTTGGTTGGGGTTACCAACTGTGACGTAACTCCTCCCTCCTTAAGATTAAGACTCTCCTGAGTCGCAAATTTAAATATTTTGAATTTTTTGAATAATATTAATAGAAATATAATTATGCTTATTACTAATAAAATTATAAAAATTATAAGACTTAAATAAATATAATAATTATTTTTATGATATTTTATTTCTTTTATTTCTTCAATATTTTTTTACTTGTTCTAGTATTATGTCGTTAAAACTGATATTTTCATTTATTTCTTGATTCATATTTAGATAATCTTATATTGTAAAACTTTGTTTGAATTCTCTTAGATTACTATTAAAAACTTTTCCATTTATATTTATTGAACAATCATTAAAATTGAATATGTAATTTCCATTTATTTTGAACTTTCGTTCATCACAAGTACTATTAAAATTTACATTTATCTGATTTTTTACTAAAATTAATCCTATTTTTAAAATAATTATTTCTGATACATTATTGAAAATTTTTAAGCAGTTTCCTTTGAAAATGCAGTTTTTTGAAATTATTAAATCTTTTATATCTTTTTTATTTTCATGATTAAAATTTTTGTTATCATATTTTACAATTTTTTGTTGTTCAAACATTAGTTCATTATTAAATCTATCACCTATTGGAATTAACATAGTTGTTGGTACACTGATTGTTTCATTAGGTATTTTAATAACAAAAACAATGTTCTCTTTACTATCAATTAATGTGGCTAATTTAATATTTTGTAATTTATTAAAATCAATATCGTATTCTAAAATTTCTTCATTTGTTAATATATTGCTATGTATTATTCCTAGTCTAGCTGATGCTATGTTGTCTTGAATGTGTTCAATGTTATCTTGTATAATTTTAATTTTTAGTGCAAAATCTGTGTAAAGTAAGTATTTATAAATTGTTGTGTATTGAGTGTTTATGTCGTTAAGTTTTTCATTAATTAAGGATCTGTCGTTTTCAATAATTTGTTTGAGCTTAATAAAAGTGTTATTAAAATTGTTATTAATTGTTATTTGACTGTTTAAATTTGTTATGGCATTATGATTATTTTGGTCAATTATTTTTAAATGATCTTCGATTTCTTGTCGATCAGAATCGTCCATTGTACCATACAGCCATTTTTGAACAGTGCCAATGAAATTTACTAGACCCCGTTTGTGTCTGTGTGGAATTAAAGTTTTAATCTTATTTTTCGCGACATTTAATTGTTGAGTTAAGATAAGTTTATTTTGTATTTCTGATAAATTTATATTATCTTCTAATTTATTTAGTATTTCTGAAATTTCTTTGGGGTTAATGATATGTAAGATTGTATTATAGTTTTTTACTAATTCTATATCCTCCAGTTTGATTTCTGTATATCCCAAGTCTGATTCGATTTTTTCAAATGTGAGATGGGCCTGGATTTGCATTGGTATTGTTGATAGCATTAGGAAGATCGTTAATATTAATTTTACCTGAAAATTTACAATTTCTTTTAATATTTGATGGATGTATATTTTCTAGTTTAGATTTTATAAATTTGGGTTGTTCCTTATGTCTAACACTTTTATAGTTTTTTATATAACCTTCAGTTCTATTTTCGGTATAGTTTTCTCTTTTTAAATTAAGTTTGTTTACATATCTAGATTTTTCTGTCAGTAACAAATCATAAATTTTGTTTTTATTACAGTTTCCTTCTTGAATATTAATTGGTTTTTCTTTTGCCACTGAGTGGTAACTGTTGTTATACCACTCAATTGCTTTATACATTTTTTCGATAACATTAAGGTCTTTATTAACAATACCTAAAACTCTAATTTTTTCGCTAATAGTATTGTGAAACCGTTCGATGTCTGAATTTCCAGTGTGATTGTTAGATTTTACTAAGTGAAGTTCAATTTGTTCGTCTTTAAGGAAATTTTTTATATTAATACTCTTAAATTCATTATCGGTAATCAATTTTTTGAAATGCCCTCTGTTTGATTTGAATTCTCTAAGTTTTTCTATTATAGTTTGATTATTTCTATCATTTAGGTGAAAAGCGGTAGCATATTTAGAAAAACGGTCTATAAACGTCAAAAAGTTTTGTTTTGAATTAGTATATATGTCCATATGTATAATTTCTTTAATGTCTTTAGGTGTTTCTGTCAATTGGAATTTCTTTTTTATTGGTTTTCTGTCATATTTAACTCGGCTACATATATCACAATTATTAATATATTTTTGAATATAGTTTTTTAATTTTGGAAAATATATGACTTTTTTTAGACCTTCATAATTTTCGTTTATACCGGTATGTCCTGTTTCGTTTTTATGATACTTATGTATCTGTTTAAAGGTTTCATCTTCTGTAATCATGTCTTTTGCGAAATAACTACACCTAACAAACTTTATGTTTTGAAAGCTTCCATATAGGTCAATTAGCTTTCTTTGTACTATATTGTATTTTTGGTCGTTTAGTTCAGAGAAAATGCCTATTCTACCTGTTTTTATATGTCTTCTACATATATCACTAAGATTGTTTTGTATATTGTCTGAATTTATAAATATCCTTTTATTACCAAACGTTATTTCTATATCCTTATTTTTATTATCAGTGAGAATTATTTGGGTTTTGAATCTGTTCACGACCGTATCTAAAATTGGGAAATGGTCATTTGCCTCTTCTTCTTGAATGTACAGTCTCGTTGCTCAAATTTTCGGAAACAAAGTCAGAAGTATTTATATTATTTTGCATTGAATAATTTGTATTATTACTTAATTGAGATAGAATTTCATCATTGTAATCTGTATCTTCGGATACAGCTTGTAGATCAGAAGGATCTATGTTATTTTCCATTGAAATATTGCTATTGCTACTAAATTCAGATTGAATATCGTTATTATTTGTATCTTCGGATACATTTTGTAAATCAGAAGAATCCACATTATTTTCAAGAGAGTAATTTGTACTAGAGTTTATTTGAGATTCATTATCAGAACTATTAAAATTTTCTATATTTTCTAAGAGATTTATTTCGTGTTTATTTGTATCTATTCGGCTAAGGAAATCTGCCACTTTATTTTCCTTGCCTTTTATATATTCAATATCCATGTTATACTCTCCTAATTTTAATAACCATCTATTTAATCTAGGATTGATGTCTTTTCTTTGAGATTTTGTATGTAACCATTTTAACGGTTGATGATCTGTAAAAAGTTTAAACTTGTTACCATATAAATACGGCCTAAAATAATTGGTTGCCCAAACAATGGCAAGCAGTTCTTTTTCGATAGAAGAGTAATTTTTTTCATGGTCATTTAAAGTTCTGCTAGCATAACATATTGGATGTGAATCCTGTTGTAAAGTTGCACCAATGGCAAAGGCACTAGCATCTGTTACTAATTGAAACTTTTTGTTAAAATCGGGATATTTGAGTATAGGGTCTTCGGTAATTACTCTTTTTAATTTTTCAAAGGCATTTATATAATTAGAGTCCTTTATGTTTATTTTACTATTTTTTTTCAGAAAGTTTGTCAATGGTTTTGCTAATTTGGCATAGTCCCTAATAAATTTACGATAATATCCCGTGATTCCCAAAAATGATTTTATCTGTTTTTGTGTAGTGGGAAGTTTTAATTTTAAAATGTCATCTACTTTTTTAGGATTGGGTTTTACTCCTTCTGGAGTTAAAATATGACCCAAATATTCGGTTTCTTTTGCAAAAAATTTACATTTATCTATTTGTATTTTTAAGTTATTTTCTCTAAGTTTGTTAAATATTTTTTTTATATTGATTGTATGTTCTTCTAAAGAAGTAGAGAATATAAGTATGTCATCCAAATAACATACACATATTTTATTAATATATTCCTTAAGAACATTATTCATAAGGCGTTGGAAAGTTGCCGGAGCATTCTTTAATCCAAACGGCATCCTTACGTACTCATAATGTCCAAAAGGTGTGGAGAAGGCTGTCTTCGGACGGTCTTCTTTTTTCACTAAGATTTGGTGGAACCCTTTGGCCAAATCTAGTGTTGTAAAATATTGCGAGTTTCCTAATTTATCCAATATATTTTCTATATTGGGTATAGGAAATTTATCATCTATGGTTACCTCATTTAGTTTTCTATAGTCCACAACAAGACGCCATTTCTTCTTTCCAGAATTGTCTTGTTTTTTGGGCACTATCCATAGTGGACTGTTGTAAGGAGAACTACTTTCTTTAATTATTCCTTGCTTTAGCATATCTGAAATTTGAGTAGATATCTCTTGTTCGTGGATACGAGGATATCTATATATTTTAGAATATATAGGTCTATCGGTCGTGACTACGATTTGATGTTGAATATTAAAAGTACTAGTTAATTGATCACCTTCTTTAAAGAAGAGATCTTTATATGAGTTTATAAGATGATTTAAAGTATTACACTCTTCTTTATTTAAAGATTGAAAAAGAATTTTAAATTTAGAATCGTTTAAATTAGTTTTTTCTAATTGATAAATTTCTTCGAATTTATATGGACAACTATCAATAAATTTGATTTCATTATTATTGATTTTTAAAATTTCATTTTCTAAGTCAATAATAGCACCTAATGGTTTAAGTAGGTTTTGACCTATTATAGCGTCAAAATTCTTATTTTGGAGATTTGTTAATTTCCAAATCATGAATGCATTTTCTTTAAATTCTATAGGTAAATCTGTCTTAATTTCTCTTCTTACTGATATTTGGTTATTAAATGTATTAAAATATATAGGTCTTATTAAATTATTTCTTTTATACTGTGGTAACTGATTTTCATCGAGAAGTGAAGTGGAAGACCCGGTATCTATTAAACATTTTAATTTTGTATTGTCAACAGTGAGTAAAACTATTGGTAAGTAAATTTCCGAGGCTGTAAGAGAAAATTTACTTCCTCTTTTGGTGGTTCGTAAGTATCCATTGGTTCTGATCTTTCAAAATTTCTATTATTATTAGTAAACCAACTATTTCTACTAATTCTTGACTGTCCAGAGTTTGTAGGGTTTCGTTCAGTATTTTGGTAATTGTTTCTAGATGTAGTTTGAAAATTATTTCTAGAAGTATTTTGATAAGTACTTTGGTTGTTATTATTTCTATAGTTATTTTGGTAAATATTCTTATTGTTATTTCTATAATTATGAAAAGAATTTTGATTATTTCTATACGTATTTTGTAGCTCTATGTTCTGTCGAAATTGTCCTGTTCGTCTATCATTATTTTGATATTGATTATTTTTTTTATTTATATTTTTAAAATCGTTATAGTTATTACTAAATTTATGTCTATCTCTAATCATACCTAAATTTTCTAACGAGTCAAAAGCTTCCCGTATTTTTTTAATATCTTTATTTATTATTATTGATGCCAAATTTGCATCTATGTTATTTAAAAATATATTTAAAATGAATCTTTCATTATTCTCAGCAGAGAATTCTGTTGGCTTATTACTATCATATTCGTATTTTTCATTTAATTTACTTAAAACTATTACTAAAGTATTATAATATTGTCTAACCTGATAATTTTTTACTGCAAGGGCTTGCTGGTATAGTTGATGATAACTCTCTTTGATCCCAAAGTTGGTTATTAAAGCTGCTTTTATCTCTTTCCAGTCTGCATTTGCACCTAGTGTTCTAATAACGTCCAACGCTGGGCCCTGGATTTTGTTTACAATTATCCTCTGGTAAATGTATGTTTTTGCCTGTTGGCATGTAATTAGAGGAAGGATTGTATCAACTTCCCTCAGAAATGACGTTAAGGCGTATTCGCCATCACCACGGAATTCGTGAATCCGTTGTGCATCCTTCAAAATATCGTTTGCAGAAATTACGAATGCTGATGCAGTTGAATTAGTCATGTTTCTTTCACTATTAATTTTTTTTTTTGTTGGTTTCACTAATGTCTTCTAGTTCTTCACTAATAGTATATAAATTCAATCTATTATTTATTTTTTGTTGTTTAATTTTAGGCATTAATTGTTTTTTTTTTTTGTTTTATTATATTAAAGTTTTTTTTTTTTTTTTTTTTGTTTGTATTGATATTTTATTAATTTAGTTAATTAAATACTCATTAAAATGTATATGTATTCTTTTTTTTTTTTTATTTATATTACTTAGGTACTTAAATGTTAGTATTTTTCAACTTAAAACTTTCTTTTTATTTTTTTTTTAAATGTTTTATTTTTTTTTTTATTTATCAAATTCGATTCGTATCACAAAATTTACTATCTTTGGATAGCAAAAACTACACGACTGCGCCAATTATGTGTTTTATTAGTGGTTTCAAATAAAAACACCAAACTATTTTAAATTTAAATTAAAATTTTTATTTTTCAAGTTTATTGTTTGAAGGTGGTCTTAAGACTAACTTTTTTTTTAACAAATCAATTTTTTTATATTACAATAATCATTATTTTTATTTTACAAAAACAATTTGCTTTATCATACTTAATACTAATTTTAATTTATTAGTCGAAAATATCTTTCGAAACAAAATTCAGTATCGAATTACAAAAAGGAAATTTACTTGAGTTTTTTATATATTTACTTATTACAAAATCAATATTAATATAATAAATGTTCGTACTGAATTTTGTGTACAAAATTATTTCACCATATGTTGGGTTTCATATTACATTTATAAAGTTAAATTATTTCAAGTGCAATTACATATTTAAAATTAGTTCAAATGCAATTGACCGTAATTATGCTTAGTATACAAAAATGTGGCTAATTATATTTTTGTATAAAATTGAAAAGAATAAAAGGAAAAACAAAAATTAAAAATGTTTTGTCTTACAAATTAATATTTTAAATTTTATAAATGTGAAATTGAGTTTTATCTTTTATTGGAGGTTCATTAATTACTATCTTGGTTGGGGTTACCAACTGTGACGTAACTCACGTGTACAGCTTTCAAATTGCATATATAAGGTTTTGGTGTTAATATCTTAAATTGATAAGCTTTTGGAGAAGCTAAGGTAACTTCAAGTGGCAATTCTCTAGGGTAGTTTTTAGATTTTAGCAAATATTTTTTAAATCAAACATATAGGGCTACAACTTTGCAACTAAATTTAAAAAAGCTTTCAAAGTCCAAATTTTATATATTCATACATATTTGTATCTCATTTACATCTCATACATCTAATTGATAGATAATAAAATTTATCCACAGATTATGGGGGGTGATTAAATGGGGGATAAAATTAATTTAAGTTTTAAGTTTTTCTTGAATTTTTGTTAGCTAATAAAATTAATTGTAAACGATTCTGTAAAGTAGAGGAATTTGAACAAACTTTGGAGCATATAATCCTTTTTTGATATCAGCCCTTTTCTCACACACCGCTGTTAAAAAAATTTTCTGGAATGGGTCCTTAATAATCTGAAACAGATTATTTAACACTAATTGCAAATATTCCAGGACGAAGAAAAAAATTTGAAACCATATTTGAAATAAAATTAATTTAAATAACTTTATTTTAGATAAGATTCCAAACCATAGTATTTACATTTTATTGAGAACTAAAAACTCTTCAAAACAACCAAATTACCCAATAGAACTACTGAAGAAAAACTCGTTCACTTGTTCGCTATCTCCATGTCCAAAGACTTATACCTTCTAAAGCTATTTAACTTTAAAATCGTATACTATATTAAATATGTAACATTAGTAAATAAAATAATTTGATTATTCAATATGATTTTACTTTTTTTATAATGTATATATATGTAAATACTACATTAACATATATATATACATACAATTTTTTGTTGAGTCTAACTTTGAAAACAAAAAAAAAAAAAATAGAAAAACCTAATTTACAATAAAATTCTTTAATTTATTCTGGAAACGTGTCTATTTATTATTTAGTTTCCATTTATTTGTTGGGTAATATGAAAATCTTAAATGAAAAATAGAATAAATTTTCATAGATTTTCAAAACTTTTGTTATGTTTTTTGTTTCTAAATTTGGTTTTGACCAAAAAATTAAAAAAAAAAAAACAATAAGAGATGGAAGATATTTTAAAAACAAATTTAAAAATAAAATACGTCACGTGTTTAGTATTTGTATGTATATGTATGAAAAACTTATATACAATATAAATGGAAATTATGTAGTTTTACTACGGGTTGATTATTATCTGAAAAACGTAAAAGTTCAACTAAAATTACAAACTGGACAAAATTATTTACTAGTTAAGTCTATAATTAAGTATATATATATAATATGTATTTAATATGTAATTTTTATAAATATATATAAATATTCGTGTAAAGGATGCCAAAACTACCTATAAAAAAAGTAGTTATACCAAATTATATATCAAAAGTTTCAAGGTTGAGTTTTTCAGGAAATTTGTATTATTATTATAGCTTTGTTTATTAACTTAAATATTTTCTATATTTCTTTATGATATTTGTTTTAAATAACTATATCTTTTCATAAATAAGAACTGAAGTCCTTATGAAGTTCTAACTGAAGTTCTAAGTTCAACGTAAGCTTTCAAAGATTACGAAAGATGTTTAATGAAGTTCTGACTTTATGATCCAAATCACGCAACAAATATTTTACTAATCTTTTTAAACATTCAATGAAAAGCTGCGAAAAGTTTACAGCAAGTTCATCGGGCTGAACTTAACTTGCTCTACATTTCTCAATGTAATGCAGAGATATGATCTAGGATTCATTAAGAGCTTTAAGATAAAACTTGATTTTGGTAAATTGATCTCTTAGCCCCAAGGGATTTGATATAAAATATGGAGCTTAAAGTTGTAATGCAGATGGATCTTAGTCCCTTAATGAGCGATATCAAAAATCAAGACTAATATTGTGCAATTGTGCAATTTTTGAACAAAATGGAAGGTGGACTAAAGACCGAATTAAGATAACTGCAAATAATTGGGAAGAGAATAAGTGAAAAGCACTTCACGATATATAAGTATAAACTGTTAAACTATAACTCAGAAGACACCCTGTGTATTATGTGAACAAAAAGTATATAATTCAATAATTCCAAAAATAAAAACTAACTAATATTTAAGTTTGTTCTCCAAGGACTTTATTAGCTTCAGTGTTCATTTGATACAAAATTTTCTTATTCTATTTTGTTTTTCTATTTTTTTTTATTATTTTTACCTCTTTTTTTTTGTTTAAAGATTCATTGAAACTTTTTGTATTTATTATATAATCTATATTTATAAAAAAAAAATTATATATATTATATTGGTGTTATTTATTATTGTTATCTTTTCCTGATACTTTTTTTTTTATAATTTTTTGTTACTTTTCTCATTATATTATGTTTGTTATGTTTTGTAAGTAACATTGTTTTGTTTTTCTTTTTTTTTTGTAATTATCTTACTTAACTCGTTAAAATAAAACTTTTTCTTAAAAAAAAAATTAGAAAAAAAATTAAATATTTACCGTTAGTACAATAACAAATGGTATTTTATTTCTGTTTTCTAGCTTGAAATGAAATTATCCTCAAAGTATGCAATTTTTTTGTTTCATTCTATAAAATGTTGGTTTTTGAAGTTTTGCAGTTTTTTTAAGCAAATTGTGTTGGAGGAATAAGAGTTGATTAATTTTAGGGGTTGCGGATAGAGAAATTTATAAAATAGAGTAATTTTTTTTATATTTCCATGTTAATAATTCTGGCTGAATGTATTTAAGTAACACTTTCCACCTTTAAATCGAATCTGAATATATTTCATTTCGGACTCACAACTAGTACAATATACTATAATCTAATCTAATTTATCTAATTTGTTATATATAATCTAAGATATAAATAATATATAATATTAAATAAGTTAACTTCATTTGTAGCTTAGGAAGGCTACTTATGCGCTTGTTAAAACTCTGGCTTATATAAATTGAAGGAGTACTTTTTTTTAGGTTTTTATTTGTTTGATCTGCTATGTATTATAATGATCTTTAGTTAAGAAATTATTTAAGCCTTCAACAATCTCTTTAACCTAATTGCAATTTTAAAATAGTTTCTTGGCGATTCGAAAATGGCTCTACTTTGAAATAAAATCATCCTAAAAGTATGCAATTATTTTTACATATCCGATAGACCCAATAACATCGTAACTTTTAAGTCTAAACTACTGGATATCTTAAAATTAAAATAACGCAAACTTCAAATAACTCTACTAAATTTCCAAGAAAAAAAAAAAAAAACTTCTGAAAATAATAAAAGACAAAAATAGAAGAAGGAAAACCAAACAAATAAGAGCAAATCAACCAATAGAATCTACTATACTCTTTTTAATTATATGAAACAAACTTAACTGAATCCTCCCATGTGTAAAAGTCATTATCATAGTGTATAGAAGAAAACTACATAAACTAAAAACTGAAACTGGAGTCTCAAAAACACATAAAAACAATAACAAAAATGATGCTATTCAACTTTTTACATGTGGTCTCACACGCTTACATAACATGAAAATTGTAATTGTTATAAAGATTAACTAGCCAAAGTGTTAAAACTAGAGATAATTAGAAATATCTAAAAATGTAATGAAAATTTTCCCTTTTAAATTTTGAAAAAAATAAAAAAAAAATAATAACAAAAAATAAAACAAGAAAAAAATAATAAAGTAAATTTTTCAAAAGAAAAATAATCAAAAATAAACAAATAAAAATGAAGAGTTGACTACATCCGAATTTCAAAAAAAGGAAATTCACAAGAGAAATTACTAATATACTCTTGAGAAAATTAATTTGAGAAAAAAAAAACACTTTCATTTATTTAAGTTGTATTTTTATGTCATCATAGGGTAATAAATATTATAGTGATGAAAACCAGGACCCAAGACCTAGGGTAAACTTATTTGGCTTGAAAGAAATGTTTACAAGTAAAGGCATTGAATCTATATTTTGATATAGAAGTTGATTAAATAACACAAGGTTATTTGGGAATTTGGTGCAGATTTCAGTAAGGTACAAGAACACCATTAGTCTAGACTGATGAATCAAGCTGTTGAGTATAAATTCATTAGTTTAAGCTTTTTGCTTATTAGGAAGGAGTCATAAATTCTGGCCGAAATCAATTTGTTAAACTGTTTAATATCTTCGGCTTTCGTTTTTATTAAGCTTTAGAATAAAACTATTACATACAAATTTTTTATTGAATTACAAACTAGTAATCAATTTCAGAATACCATTCTATAGTATTTTTTAAAGCAATGAAAAAATAATGTAAAACATAATTTAACTTAAAATTAAATTATAGAGAAAAAAAAGAAAAGTTTAATTTATTTTTTTTTTTGTTTTTTTCTACTTAAACTTTTGTAGTGATTTGTAAATATTAACCCTTTCATAGTTAAAAAGACGTGATTAAAGATATGTAAAGAGATTAAAACAAAAGGAGAATTAGTTTTATATATACATATATAGTTAATTTATTTCCACTATATTTTAGTAAATAAAATTTGTAATTAACAAATGCATAAATAAAATAGCTATACAATATAAATTTATATCTATATTCTATTCTACTAACTAATTATTTATTATTACGTGTGTGTGATAATCTTTTCAGAATTTAAATTAAAATATAAAGAGTGTATTGCAGCCCTAATTTAAATAAATATAGGTTTTTAAATGATTTTCATAATAAATTGTAGCTGTGTTCATTAAAAGCGAGAGCTTCAATGTAAATCTCCCACAGCCTAAAGATTTAGTAACCTCATATTAAATTTTGTTTTAAAATTATTGACCAAAGGTAGATACAAGCTTCATTTTATACTTTTGTAGTCATCACCCTTCTAATTAATCTAATTAATCTTCTAATTTATAGTCATCACCCTTCTAATTAAAATGTAATTAGACTTTATCCAGTAGAACAGAAGTATTAAATATAATTCAAACCAAAATACGCTCGGGAGTCGGGACTTCCTTCTTTCGAAAAAGAGTTCTTTGGTTCCAAATCCTTCTGTTAAGTCCAAAAATTTCACTCAGTAGAATAGAACAAGTCCTTATTTCAAACAATTACTAAACTTCTAACTTTACATTTAACATCGTCCAGAAGTTACAAGTCTTCACTTATCGCTTTCTGCGCATAATCTGACAAATATTCTGGCCTAGCAGAATAAGCAACGAAGACCTATGAAGACTTGCAGGAGAGAAACCCATACTGAGGCAATTAAGAAAGAAGAAATGGAGGTGGATAGGCGTATGGTCTTGGAGTGGAACCCCCAAGGAAGCAGAAGACGCGGGCGTCTAAATAACACCTGGAGGCTCACCATAATAAGCGAGCTCAATCAGTGCAACCTCACTTGGGAGAATGTAAAAACAGCAGCAGGAAACCGGATGAGATGGAGATGTTAAATGGAAGCCATATGCTCCCTCGCGAAGAGAAGAAGGACGAAAAAATAACAAAAAAAAAAAAAAACTTTACATTCAACTATTTTTTAGTATTCCAGCAGTTGTCGAAAGAAATATTCGTAATCTATAAAATGTCAATCTATTGCTAGATTTCAAATAGAGTAGCAAAGCAAGTACTTATTAATTAATTTATTTATTTATTGATGTACAATCCCCTACCACATACAATTTGATAAGTGAATAGTTTAGCCTTTACTTTTCAGATGGGGCAGGTATGTTATTTTATGATATAAGTTGCAACGGTATATATTATAAATTATATTTTTTTATAAGATAAGGTCTGTCCGTCCTGGGTTTGAGTCCCAGACCCATCTATTGAAAAACCGACTTCTTAATAACCGCCCCATCAGGCTCACCACCCTGGTAAATGAAGAAAGCATAAAATATTTCAAAAATAATTTAAAAGATCGAAAACAATGTATTTCTAATTTTGGTTTTCCTAATACCCGATTATTATACAATTTTCTAGTAAAATAACTGTGAATCCTTGAATGCCAATGAATTGTATCAATAAATAACATAATTAACATTCATTTGGGAATACAAAAGTTACATTTACTTTTTGTTTTTTTTTTATTTTAACATTGTTGGCAATTTCCCAAATATCTGTAATGAACTTATGGTTAATGAAAAAAAAAGGGCTTTGGTCAATTTTTTTAATTCTTCTAAATTTCAGATTTGTATTCCATGTTTTTTTTACATTTAAAACAAATTTACTGTTAAAAGAGTAAATGACATGCACAAAGAGGAAAACTAAACTAAAGTCAAATGAAGTGCTGATTCATTTGAAAAAGAAAAATTTTTCCAAAATGAAAATAAGGTGTGATTCGTGAGCTTTTTAATTTGTTTTCAAAATTTTCTTTTTATTTTAGTTTTATTTTTAGTTGGACTTAAATGAACTTTTAAAAATGTGATTCTGAAAATTATTTTCTCATATATACTGGACTTAAGATAACCTTATACATTTATGTATGTATATGTATATGCAAATAATTCGAAAAAGTTAGAATTTGAAAAAAAGGATCTTATTTTTGTTTTAGGGTGGAAATGTTTGCAAAAATTTTTCTTTGTAAGTTTTGGGTTTTTTAAGTATGCATTTAATTTTACTGAAGTTAATGATGAAAATTAGATTAAAAATAATCTAATTGTAATATTTATGATAATTACTTTGTATTAAGAATTGTAAGTGGAAAAATAAAGAAGTTTCAAGAGATTCATTTACGAAGAAATACAACAAAAATCCTTGAATTGCTTTTAAAACATTTTAAATTATTTAAAAAGTAAAGAATAAAATTTGGTACAGAATGGTCATTTAATATTCCATTGAGATTTAAATTTGTTTGTCATTTTTATTTTAATTAACTAATAAATATTTTAATTGTCTTATTTTAAGAAGATGGTTGATGAAAAACTAATTACACAAATTATTTAATAAGATGGAAATCAAAAATTTAATTTTTAAATCTTGTTATAATTTTTATTCGATAATTATATTTAAATTTTTATTTAAAGAGTTTTTTTTGTATAGCAGTTTTACAAAGATTACCATTTAACAATTCCACCTGTCAATTTATGTCAATTTTTGGTTGACAATGTAAATGAAAGTTTGTATGTTTTGTATGACACTTAGTTTATAGGGGTGGGACATATGATACTCATTGTTAAACCTTTGCTTTCAGATTAAGAAATGAAAAATTTATACGAATATTAATTCTGTTAATTATTAATCGAATTAAATATTTAATTAAATTTATTCAATTTCTCTAAATAATCAATAAAATCTTTAGAAGAATAAATGTTATTAATTTATTTATGTTCAGTCCTCGACCACATACAATGTGATAAGTTTGTGAGTCTGCCTTTCCTTTTCAGATGTGACAGTCAAATTTATTTTATATTATGATACAAACTTTTACGATACGAATTCTAATCTTAAATCTACGTGGTGTTACATTAAATGCATTAAATATAATTATAGCGTCTCGTTTCATTAATTCTTACAGTTATTAATTGTGAGTTTTCTACTCAAAACTAAACGTTCTTAATTTCCTTCACATTGATTAAAAATTTACCTATTCTTTAATTGTATAAAAACTCAAAAATTAAAAAGTGTTAATTTTACTCATAAAATTATTTTTAAAAACTCAAATATTAATATTTTAACTGTTTTTTAAATAACAATTAATTCACAAAAACTTTGAATTTTGCATTTAATTATGAATATGGCCTCATAAATTCTTTTAAAAAATTAATTTAAAATTCTTTATTATGGAAAAATATTTTAAATTTTTAAAACTTTAATACTCGTATAAAATTCTATTAACACCTTCATAGAATTAAACGCTTAAAATTTCATTTATTTGTCAAAAATATTCAACATTTTAATAGAATTTTTTTTTCCCAACTAAAAAAATTTATTTTAAAATGTCGCAAGAGGAAACTTTCAATTTTAAAACAAAAGAATAAAAACTTTTTACTAAAAGTTTTAAAGATTGTTTTTCTATACCCTTCTTTCTATCTAGTTTGAATCAATTAAAGTTTTCCACAAGGAAAATAAAAGTATAAATGCAAATATAATAAAATATTTTTTATCGTTTATATGATAGCAGTTTATTTTGTTTCATTGTCTACATTGTTATAATTTTAATAAAAGGGATGGGGGTGTGCATCGTTAAATCGGTAGTGTTCAAGCAGTTAATAGAATTTATTTATAAAAATAATGGGTTTTGAAAAAAAAAAAATATTTAATAAAAATTTGAAAAATTTCTTATTATGATGCAGTTTTAACTTTTTAGTGCATCTTTAACATGGACCAATAATACTTTAAAAGAGTTTTTTTTTAATATCTTTTTAATCTATAATTTTACTTATAACGGGATATAAAATTGTTTATTTTATCAAAGTCAAACGTTAATCTGTCATTTTATTTCCTCTTGTTCCTATTTAATTTTTGAATAAAAAAGAGTGTTTTTTTTTAAGTTAGGGTAGAGGACAAACTGTCAAAAAAAAGGTTTGTTTGTTAAGTTTAGATTTCAGACAATTTTTTTCAGAGTTTTATTCTATTTGCTCTGCACACAAATTTTAAACTAGAAATTGCACAACGAACTGACGATTGAATTTTGACATTTAATATCGTCAATTGTTATTAATAGAAATTAAATCAAAGATTTGAAAATAAATTTCACGTCAATTTAAAACGTCAAATAATCACACTGATTCTTTTTTATCAAACGTGGTTTTTTAATTAAATCTATGCTGGAATTTTCTGCATAAGCGAGCACAATACTCGTATATTTTATGCGTGTTGTGCTAAGTGTGTATTCAGTAATCTCCGAACTGGCTTTAAGTCTAAACTATGGTCCGATTTCAAGTTTAATGTCAATTGAAGTTAAATGTCAAAAACTAATATAAAAAATATATATATAAATATTTATTTATTTATTTATTTGTAGTTCCAGAGAATTGTAAATATTGCCTGATATTATTTAGCCCTTTACCTATTTGGTATTTCCATTTCTTAATAAACTATCATGATATACGAGTACACTATATTATTTTATTAGATATGGGTACCAGGACTTGAACCCAAGAAACTTCGATTGAAAGGCCGACTTCCTATCCAATACCCAACCGGACGGATATATATATAAATAAATAGCAAGATAATTCTTTATCATATATAAAATATATTGATTTATGAAGTATTTTACTATATTTGATATTTCATGTTATCAAATTTCCATAAATTTTTACCAAGTAATTCAAAATTGCACAATTAACGATAAACACATCCTTCTCAGAAATACGAAGAAATACTTCGAAAAATTCTTAAACTTAAATATCTTTCGTAATATAGACGATTTATTTTTAAATTCAATTTTTTTCAGAATTTGTTATAATAGACCTTCAGGAAACAGTTATTTTCAATTCAAAAAATGGTTAATAGTTTGTTTTCGATAAAAGTAATATTTTTTATGACTAGTACTCGTACTTGCATTTGAACTAAAGCCATACTATTGAAATAGCCTAAAGTCTGAAGAATATAAGTTTTCACTTACAAGTTTTTAAATGATTTGGAAACTAGTAACTAAATAATACATGATCTATTGAAAGACTAACTGGCTATAATAAAATTTAAATATAATTTTAATATGTGGCTAACTTTTAAAATGCAAAAATCTGTCAAAAAAAATAAAATCGATTTATAAAACAATAGAAAAATAAATTTTTTAAAAAATATTTTCATTTTCTCTTTTAGTTTTAATTTTCTCATGAGGAAAAAAACTTATCTAATCTTACCTGACAAATTTTTAACCTTTATCAAATAAAATCAAAATTACCAACCCAATAAAAAACAAGTCAAGAAAGCAAAAAATGGAAACTTTATAAAAAAAAAAAAGTTTGTATTTTTTTATTACTAGCTTTTAATAAAAAATATTTTAATTTAATGCACAATATATCTTTGTATATACACTTATATAATGGAATTGTTTATTTATTATTATGTATATAACATTTTGTTTACCTTTGTTTTATAAGAGTTAAGAATTTTAAATAAATATATTTCATCTGAGTTTACCTTAGGTATCTCTTTTTTTTTTTAAAATAAAAAAATTTATTTTATTAAATTTTATAAAAAATGGTTGGTAGTTAAAATTAATTTTTTTTTTATTTAATTTCATATTAATACAAGTACATGTTCGAGCCCTAAACTATAATTGGGCAATTGTTAGTCAATGATTCAATTGTTTTTCTTAATATCAATATAAAAACTTTATAATTATTTGGCTTTACACATTCAAATATGATATTTGATCGGTTTAATCCTTGATTTTAATATTTATAGTTGGAGCTGCCGGGGTCTTAGGAAGTTTGTTTTTTGTTTCGTAAACTCTTAGTTAATTGGGATTAAATAAATTAGAAGAAAGCCTTGTAATATATAATGTTAAAAAAATGTGTTTTAGTAGTATAAATGAAGCAATTATTTAAATTTTAATATTTTAAAGTTAAAATATTATTTCTTTTTTGGATGTGTTAATAAAATATTTAAAAAGTTTAAAATTGATTTTATTTGAAAGTTAAAAAATTTAAACTTTTTTACTTTTACCTTAAATGATGATACTTAAAATTAAAAGAAGGTTAAATAAAACTCAAATATTTTTGAAGTTCCTAATTTCAGAAAATAAAAATTCGTAAGTTTTTAGGTAAAATTCCGTTTTAAAAAAGTTTTAAAAATGCAAATTTGTTGTCCGGAATTAAATATGGGTGGGAAGAAATTTATTCGTTTGGTTGGTACTTTATTTTGCTACAAAAACATTGGGTTAAAGGATGGATTCAGGGAAATATTTGTTTAACTCTTTATTTATTTATTCATTCGAATATTACGCATTACAATAACTACAATATTGTTAAAGCCCTCGTTCGCCAGGGCCATTGCGGGCTGATTCTAATTTTGTTTAACTTTTATGTAAACTTCCTAAACAAAGTTTAAAAAATTTGCATACTTTTTGGCAACCAAAATTGCATATTGGATAAATGCAGTTCTGATAGATTCCTACTTGTTTCATCAAATCGTTGTTTTATTTTTAATAGCTTAAAAGTTTGGTAATCAGAGGTAGCCACTATGAGGTAGACACCTAGTGTTAGTTTGCAAGTACATTTTTTTAAAATAAATTTTATTTCCTATTTATCCATATCCACTTACAAGATATTAATAGTAAATTTTATTTCAAAAAAAATTAATTTGTACTCATAAAATTCTTTTTAAATGCATTTTTGAGTACTTTTTCTCTTTTAAATGATCAATTCAAAAAAAAAATATATATATATATATATATATATATATTTTACATTAAATTGCTGAAGTTTTTAAAATGTATATTTTTCAAAATGAGTTTATTAAAAATTTAACATTAAATTCTAATAAGAAAAAATAAGAAATAAAAATCAATAAAATGAAAAAATAATTTGATTGCATTCTATTGCAATCTTTTGGCATTTTTCGTCAATAATAAATATTCAATTACTTTACTTTTAAAATGGCAAACATTTACTTAACCTCAAATTTAAAATTTACTTAATAAAAAAAAAAAAACAAAAAAATATAAAAATAATATCCATTAGTTAACCATTTTCTTTCAGTAAAAAAATTTTAAATTAAAGACTTTAATAGAAACGAAATTAAATTGTTATAATAAAATATTTAAAAAAAAAAGAATTAAAAAAATAAGTTAGTAAAGTTTTTAGGGATTTGAAAAAGTAAAAATTGCATAATATTTATATGGAAATTAAATAACAGGGAATGAATTTAAAGTAATATAATTCTGTAAATTTGGAATTAGGTTTTGAATTCAAACTTAGTAATTCAAAGATTGTTTTGGCTCGAAATACATTTGATAGCACTTGTAATAATACATAGGTTACTCATTTAATATACAAAGAGTTGTGAAGTTTTATATATAAAAATAAAATCTGCAGATTTCAGTTCAAGGTTTTAGAAGGACATCTGTCGTGCAGACCTCAGGATTTTATTAAATTTCACAAAATAGTTTATGACACTACTAAGAATAACTGTAAATAGACAACTTATCAAAACTTTAAGCAAAAATTATGTTTAAACTTTTGAAGACCTTCTGACAGACCACAGACCTATGAACAATCAATAAAAAAATGGCACTATTCAAATAACAACGAAATAACAATAAAATACCTTCTGTGTCACTTCGTAGTATCACGGTTTAGTATTACCTCTTAGATAATTAAGAGAAAAAAAAACCCATCTATATGATCAGTATAACCTTCATAAATCTTTTAAATTGATGTAGGAAAGACAGGCAGTAAATCCATAATAAATCTAAAGATCCGAGTCTCCTAAAAAAAATTTTAATCATAATACTGGGCATAATAGCTATCAAAAGGGCTATTTTTAAAATATTTTTTTTTTGTGCTAAAGAAGCCTTACCCTTTTTGTATTTTTGTAAAATGTTTTTTGTGAGTTGGACCACTTTGGTTCTAAACACTCCCTAGTTAAACGCGATCATCAATCAGTTATTACATTGCGCAACAAGAACAGGAGCTTTCAATATAATACGCGTCGTAATCTTAAATTCCAAAACTATATATTTATTAGATTAATATTGAATAGTTAATTAATATTAGTATTTAGAAGTGCATTTAACACCCCCTTTTGAATCTCAATTCTGACACCAGTATTATCAGATTAAATTAAGTCTTGAAAAGTTTTTCAATTACTTTATACTTATAAAAATGAACAGTCGGATGAACTAAAAATAGTTTTTCTTGTAATTATATTTTACATTTCAATTTTTTTTAAGAGATGTTTGGTTGTGTTTGTTTTTTTTTTGTAGTGGAAGATTTACTACAGTGAAATAGTATCCAACTTTAAGTCAAAACCATAAATCGTAAACTTAAATATTTTTCACATAAAAAAAAAATTTAAGAGTTGTGCATCCTTTCGAGACATTAGTTTTAGTTTTTTTTTTTTTTATTTTTTCCTTTTCTAGTTTTGTTTTTTTATTTTTTATTTTTTTTAGGTAGTGGTAATGGTAATCGCATAAGTTGATATCGTGCTGCTTTTTAGGTAAGCGATTGTTTCTCTTTGCTTTTTTTCCCCAATCTGATGTGTATGCCACTCAGGTTTTTTATTTCCTTAAATCTCCAAACATTTTAACAAAAAAAAAGAAAGAGAAGAAAAGAAAAGAATAAAAATAAGAAAGAAAATATTAAAATAAAAAACAAACATGTAAAAAAGACATTAAGGTAAAATTTATCATCCCTTTGGGGTCATTTTAAGTCCATCTCTTCAGCTTTAAGATATTTATTTTGAAAGGTTTAAATATACGCGTTTTATACTTACAATAAATACATTTTTTTTTTCGTTTAATCCAATGAAATTCGGAATTTTCTTCTTGCATTTATATATGTATGAATTAATAAATAGATTTATATCGTAGTGGTAGTGGTAGTTGGTGCTGGATGATTTTCTTAAGTAATAATGCAAGAATTCTCAAACAAAGACTTTGTCTTATTTATCATTCTTAACAATTTAATCATGTTTTAAAATTGAAGATTATTTTAACGAATTTTTTTATATTGATGTAATACGTGTCACTTATAAATATTGCGTTTGATTGCATTTGATCATTAGAGAGAGTTATAAAAAAAGAATTCAAGTTAAATTAATGAGAAAAAATTGCATTCACAAAGAAGTTGAATAAATTATTTTTAAATAAAATGTAATAGAAGTGAAGAATTGAATGAGAAAAGTTAATAGTAATATAAATTAATAATAAAATTAGGTTTTGAAAGTAGAATATAAAGATTTTTAAAATATTTTTTTTTCTGTTTTACTCCCTTGAGAAGCATAAGGCTTCCACAAAGCTTTCTGAGGCTCTGTTTCTGTTTCGATAATCATTTTGTTCACTAAGCAAGATGATTGGTCTGCTGTAGCTATGCCACGTGATTTTAAATCTCACAGCTTGTGGAAAAGACGACGCCAAATTTCTCCGCAAGATGTCACTGCGTTTTCTTAGATTTCGCTCAAGGTATCACTTTGATTTTGCATACCCCTATCTCTTGACTTACAGAATAGATGTTTGTTCGGTTATGTCATGTTGCATATGCATATGTGTCAATCAATGGTGTCAATTTTGACAGATGCATATGTTTATATAGATAAAGTTATATGTTATTTTGGGAACACGATTATAGGTAATATTTTTATATTTTATTTGTATATTAATCATTATTTTTTTATTTTTAGACTATTAGATATTTTATAAGTTATTTTTGTAAAATTTTATATTACTATATACTATTTAGTTTGTCAGAGCACAATGGTTAGACCAGATATACTCCACGTACCCAAAAACCTTTATATACAAATTTGTATGATAATCGGCTTATTAGTTTGGTAGTCTGTAAACCATATATAAACAAACAAACAAAGAAACATTGGTATTTAGATCATAACACTTAAAATGTACCAAAAAGCTCTCAGTAATGCAGGTTAGTTAACACCTGAATAAGTATTTTTAAAAGTTTGTAAAATTTATTTTAAATCCAATAAGTGTGTGATTTTATGTTTTATTATGGCTTCAATGACTTTAGAAATATTGCCAAAAAAGAGTTCATAAAATGAGGATTGTATCATATGCCTTTATTTCATTTTCCGATAATTTACCTGTATTATCATTTACAAATGAAATATGATTATATTCGGTATACTTAATTATAGATTTATGGAGTTACGGAGTTAACAAGCTATTGCTAAAGATTAAGAATGTGCAAAGCACTTTAATCAAATTAATTTTAATTCTTGGGTTTAAAAGGGAGTATTTTATTTGCAATGACCGTAGTCATTTGCTTCTAGTGTAGGGTTATGTAGTTCATAAGTTTGATGTTGTGGTATACTGAATCAATATTTTTATAATATTAAATATTATATTTTTCAATTCGACCATTGTTCGCATATAATTCTAAAAAATTTGGAAGCCATGATTTTAGTAGACAGACTGTACTTAAATCTAAGCAATTTATAGTATGAAGTTGTAATTTTGACATATGTATAAAGTGAAGTCTTACAACATTTTGTATTAAAATTTTCTAAGATATTTATATTTGTCATAAAGGATATTTTCACATTTATTAATATGCGTATTTAAAATGAATTTAAATTCATCCTTTGAGTAGTATATAAGCCAAATATTTTTTTCTTCAGTTTTTACATATTTCTTAGTGAAAAAAAATAAAAATTAACCATTAATCAAAATAATTTTTATATTAAATTTATCATTTTTCGGATGTTTACACATTTATAAAATTTAAACTCAGAAATTTTATGAAATTTCTTGCAGTTGATCCAAATAAAGTTATTGTAAGGTCTTGAGAAACCTGTAGAAATAGATAATAAATGCAGAGTATTAGATATCGTATATGGATTGCACCCACTCAGTTTTCAAAACTAATTTTTCACAACTTCAAAACTTTCTCATTTGATTTTGGTTGTGTAAATCCCATATGATTTTAGTTGTTTGGTTTTTAAATTAAGGTGGAAAAAATTGTTGCAATTCCTTTAAGTTTACATCTAAGTCTAAACTTGTAAATTATATAATTTAACTTTAATTTGTATAATGGAAGTAAGATGTTTAAAAATAGATCTATAATTTAAAAACTAAGTTTTTTAGTGTAAAGTTTATTCTAAAAGTGAGTAGCCATCTTAACTTCAATACTTCTAAAGTGAAATTGATTCGTAATTCATCAAAAATTGATCAGAATTATCTTTGTTTTCAAAATTTTAAATAAACGAGGAAGAGTGTAGACTGTGTCAACTCTGGGATACCCGTATGACCGTAACATATACATTATATCATCCGGTTAATTACTTTTGGCAAAATTTCAAACATTTAGCTTTATTAGGTGTAGAGTAATGCTCATATAAAAGAAGGAGTTGTATGGCAGCTACTCGAACCCTCAGCAGTAGACCAACTAAATTTTGCATTAACTTTGGCCATTACACTTAACTATTTTTTCAAAATTTCAGACACCCAGCTTCATCAGGTGTAGTGTAAAGCTCATATAAAAGAAGGAGTTGTATGGCAGCTACTCGAACCCTCTGCAGTAGACCAACCAAATTTTGCAGTAACTTTGGCCATTATACTAAACTATTTTTGGCAAAATTTCAGACACGCAGCTACCATAGGTATAGAGTAATGCGAGTAATAATAATAAAGAGTAATTTATATAATTTCATGTTAAATACAAGATGCATAGCTAAATTTAAAGTTTTTGTATGAAAATATTGGAGTTAAAAAAGTTAGCTGTTCGAGAGCTACCCGAAGTTTTGGTCCGATGTTAACCAAAAAAAATAGGGAACCTAGAAATTGATTGAAAAATATTTTGTGAAAATTTCAAAACTGTAGCTCTTTTAGTTTTTGAGTTATCGTGCTGACACACAGACGGACGGACGGACGGACGACTAATTTTTCGATTCTGAGCCGATACGTACCCTTGACACTATATCTAGCTCGTCTAGATCGATGCGTTACAAACGGAGGCGCAAATCTAATATACCCGATGTCATATATGTATGCACGGGTATAAACATAGACCAAATAATTATGTAGACGATCAGTTTCATATAAAAAATTTTTAGGGTTTTTTTTTTATATCAGTCCGTACATTTTTGGTTCATTAATTTAAAATTAATACAAGTAGGTAGGTAATTAAATAAAAAAAATAATTTAGATTAAAATTAAAAAAAAAATTTCACCAGGAAGCGAATTTCAACCCTAACTTATTTGTCTTCAAATTTTTAAAATGCAACAAAAACGAGGAAGATTATAGTTGCCCTTGTCAACTTTTAGATACCCGTGCATACCCACTAACCGTTATTTATTTTCCCTATGCTATTATAAATATTACAAAAAAAATATAAGAAAGTAAAATAGTTAAAAAAAAATTTAACTTATTAGGAATCCCATAATTTTTGATTAACTGATGCTATTATAAAAAAAAAAAAAAATAGCCCACCCTAAAAGTTGGTCCGAGTGATGTCCAACTTTGCCAACTAACTTGTCCTATTACTTTATCTGCCCAGTTTTGATTTTAACCTCGTAGCTTCATTAGATTCACAGTTATCGAATTGATTACTTTGTATGGCAGCTGCCCGAAAACGGGTCCGTAACATTTTGAAACTTCATATAAGTGCTCGATTCATTATATAACTAACAGTGTGTAATTTTTATCCTCGTAGTATAATCAGTTTTGTAGAAATTCATATTGGTGCAAAGAAGTTGTGTGGCAGCTCCCCAAAACCTTAATCTGGTCTTAAACAAAAAGAATAGGGAACCTCAAAAATGTCCAAAAAATGTTTTGTCTGATTTTCAAAACTCTTGCTCTAATTTTTCAATTCTATCTCTTATAATTAATTTTTAATTCACCAATATATTAAACTTAAGCAAAATCAACTTCATATGATCATATTCATATAATAATCATCATATCCATAATCTATCAATCTATCAATATCAATAAGCCATTTACTTAAAAAAAATCTTTGTCTTCTTTTTTGCTTATCTTAAATAAACTACGCATCATTTAAATCGTATGAAATTCTAACTCGAAATCATTATCGACATAAAAAACAAAAAACAAAAAAACAAAAAAACAAATAAACAAAATTCATATAATTTCATATACAAGGTGCATAGCTAAATTTCAAATTTTTGTATGAAAATGTTGGAGTTGAAAAAGTTAGTTGTTCGAGAGCTACCCGAAGTTTTAGTTCGATCTTAACCAAAAAAAACAGGGAACCTAGAAATTGATTGAAAAATATTTTGTGAAAATTTCAAAACTGTAGCTCTTTTAGTTTTTGAGTTATCGTGCTGACACACAGACGGACGGACGGACGGACGGACGGACAGACACACATAGCTAGATCGACTCATTTTTCGATTCTGAGCCGATACGTACCCTTGACACTATATCTAGCTCGTCTAGATCGATGCGTTACAAACGGAGGAGCAAATCTAATATACCCGATGTCATATATGTATGCACGGGTATAAATACCAAGTACTTCAAGTCAAGATTAAAGCCATTGATATTATTGAATTTTTTAAAATGCGAAACTATTTTAAATGTCTCAAGGAGTCATACATGTTTTGTTCACTGGCCATCTTGCAACATGCACTATTTTCTTGTTCAAAGAACACAATCCAAACATCTAACTCTGATGTATTTATAAAGATGCAGGGTCAGTTCCAGGGTCATATTTCTTTTAGGGTGTTATGACTCATTTTGGGGGGCATTTATTATAAACAGTTCTCAGCTTAAGAGTTCATAAGTAATATAAAAACAAATATTAATTTTAATTATGAAACATCAGTGACAGGTACGAGTATATTCAGACTTTCTTAAATTTTAATATCAAAAATAATTAGCACACATTTTGGAGCTTGATTGGAAATATTCTATTTTCCCAAAATTACGAAAAAATGAAAAATATTTGCATATAAACTAGATTTTAAAAGGCTGTTGAAAAAAGGGCAATTCTTATTTTGTAACCAAAGTAACGGATGAGTTAAAAGTTCCTAAATTACTTATAACCCTGGGAGTTATGACCTTGCACCATTTATAAACACTCCAATCAAATTAAAAGAGAGACTGTTTTCAAATTAAAAGAGAACGGTAAACTCTTCTGATACAACAAATTTGAATTTAATTAGATTATTCTGATTTTTAAACTCAAACTATATCAAAATAAATATAATATCATTTAAATTAACTTCAAATATTAAATTGTAAAAATAAACAACTGAAATTATGGCTCAAAATAACTCATAAAAAAAAAACTTAGTAAAAACTAATTTTGAAAAAAAAAAACGAAATGTAATTGAAAAAAAAAAAGCAAATTCAGAAGTACAAAACTAAACTAAGTTCTTATAACAATGACCATAACTAAAGTAGTTATTAAAGTTCATCAAAACAACATCTTCTGTTTATACATTTTTTTTTATTACCTATAACTGTACTTGTAACTAACTGTACCTATGATAATATTACAGGTACTAATAAAAAAAAAAACAAAAAACAATTTTCTTGAACAACTTCTGTTGAGTTTATTTATTTGTATTATCGAAAAAAAAACAAAAACAAAACTAATAGAAAAAAATTATTTTATCCTTAAAGCAACTGATAAAAGAAAAAGAAAGAACTAGAAAAGAACGAGAAAGAAAATGTACATAATAGTGCTTTGTCCTTAAGGGTTAAACTAAAAAGTTTAGTTTTAGTGTTTCTGTTTTTTTTTACTTTTCAATGGGAATGCAACAAACATAGTGAACAGAAAACTTTCAAATATCTTTTTAAATATAAATATATATATGAATAAATATACATACGTATACATTATATATTTATAAATATATAAAGAGAACCACTGCCCGCATATATATATAGGACTTCTCTATGTTCCAAGTAATGCATTCAGTTAAATAGGAGGTACAATTAAAAAAAAATATCTGTACAAGAGATTCATCTATTTTGCACGTTTGAAAATTACTTCTCTGTTGAAACACCCTGTGTTGAGTGTAAATTTTTTAGGTCCTTTCCGTAAGTTTGGACAGGTAGTTTCATCAAAACTAATAATATTTATCAGCTGTATGAAAGTAATGAAGGCTAAAATTAATTAAAAAAAAAAATGTTTTCAAACTCTAATTTTGATTTAAACACCCTGTATTGAAAGTACAATTTATAGCTATAGCTCCAGCTCTGGCACGTTTTAGTTTAAGAGATGCCACAAAATAAATTTTTTAAAAGTAATTTAATTACTTTGGTTTGTTTATGCCTATGATCCTGAGATGCCTGATAGTTATCAAGTCATGAGGTGGCACATTTAAAAAAAGTGTTTTAAATGTAATTCTCCTTTTAACCACCCTGTATTTGGTGATCTTATTGTAGCTTATTCATAAAAAGTTGTTTTAACTCTTCAATTCGGTAGACCGTGAAATCTTTCTTATCTGTCATCATTTTCCAGATATCCAATAAAAAAAATAAAAAAATGCGTAAAGCACCCTGTACATTCACACATATTTATAATAGAAAAAATATAGAGCAAAAGGTAAGGTAAAAGTAAGTAACTTTTGTTTTATATTAAAGGAAGTAATAATAAAAAAAAATTTTTTTTCTTATATAAAAAAAAAATAGTTCTGTTTTCCTTTTTTTTTTGTTTTGTATTTTTATATTTTTTCTAGTTTACCGTTATTTTTATTTTGTTTTTGATATTTTCTTGAAAATTCATTGAACTTTGAAAATGTGTAAAGAAGAGGTAAACAAAAACAAAACTAAAAGAAAATTTTTAAAAGAAAAACTTTAATATTATATTACACTCTGCATTATCCTTAATTGCCATGTGCACAAGGAAATTTTCTTCCTTTTCAATGTTTTATTTATTTTTCTTATTATGTTTTTCCTTTTTTTTTTGATTTTTCTTACTTTATATAAAAGTTTTAACCTTTAGAAAATTTGTTTTCTTCTATAATTTAAAATAATTTATTTTTATATTTTATAGATTTGTATAAAATGAAGCTACGTTTGTAATATTGGGTATATTTTAATCTTGCAGATGGGTACATGAGAATTCTGTGTGTAATTTTCTGTGCTCTAATTTTTGGCGTGTGTTTAATGCACTTTATTCAAGTATTGGGGGCTATCTGTCTTGAGTATTTTTTAGGGCACATTATTTTGATGACTTTATCTATTTTGCATCTTTTACATTCTTGGATAAGTTGATTATTTATGAGTCTGAGTAGAATCTAATAAGCGTTTAAAATTATCTGAAAATATGTGTAGAATCTAAATTTGAAAAGCCCCTTTTTGGAATAAATCGAAGAAAATTTGTTTTGCTTTATATCATCGCAATTTTGAAAATAACCAAAAAATTTCGAACTTATATTTTTCTTATATTTATTTAATGGCTTTTTTATAAAATTAAGGTCTTGAAATAGATCCAAGGAAGGGTACAAGTAATAGATAGGTAGCAGCTAATCAAAATTCGATTTCTTATATTCACTGTACCTTATAATATACTAATATATATTTTAAATTGATATTTTTGCAAAACAAGTTTTTTAGCACATTTTCAAAAAATTTTGTAAAAATGTGCCTATATAGTTTCACTCTGTCCGTCCGTCCGTCCGTCCGTCTGTCTGTCCGTATGTTTACAAAAACTTTTACATCGTTTGAAATAGAGTAAAGAAATTTTAACCATGGGTAGTTTTCGCAAAAAAAATTATTTCGTAGAAGAACTTTTTTCTGTAGCCCCACCTGTTACGGGGCTACAGCCCCCCAAAGTTGGAAAAAGCCCTATATTTAAACTGTTATAACAAGAGTTCTGTTTGATATATTTTCAATCTGACAACGGTAAACAATAGCTGGTTTTATAAGCATTATAAATATTTAAAAGGCAAATATTTAGGGTTGCCATACGGTACTAAAATTTAACATTACACAAAACTCAATTTTTGCTAAATTTTTAGCCACACATATCTTCTGAACGGTTCAAGCTAGTGTCTTGAAATTTTGGGAGAAGTTAGATACTAAGAAACTAGTAGGAGTCGGTTAACAAAATTTTTTTGTCAAGCCCCCTATTTAGGAGATATAAGGGCTCGAAAATTGAAATTTTGCTATTTTTAAACACCTTTAACTTGAATTCCTGTCCAAATTTTTTTTTAGTGATATACAAAATTCAAAGCTCTATAATTATATTTCAACATGTGTCAAAGGTTTTTCTTAATTTTGAAGGGTGACAAAGCTACAGCCCCTGCAAATTTCAAAAAAGCCCTATATTTAAATTGATATAACAAGAGTTCTGTTAGGTTTATTTTTAATAAAAAAACGCTAGAAGAGAGCTGCTTTTATAGGCTTTACAAAAATATATCGCGTAAATGTATAGGGTTGCCATACGGTACTAAAATTTACCATTATATAAAACTCATTTTTTGCAAAATTTTTGGTCCCATATATCTCCTAAACGGTTTAAGATAGGATCCTGAAATTTTGGGAGAAGTTAGATCCTCAAATATTAGTAGGAGCCGGTTAATAAAATTTTTTTGTCAAGCCCCCTGTTTAGGAGCTATAAGGGCTCGAAAATTTAAATTTTGCTATTTTTAAGCACCTGTAACTTGAATACCTGTCCAATTTTTTTTTTATTAATATACAAAATTTAAAGGCCCAACATTATATTTTAACATATGTTAAAGGTTTTTCTTAAATTTAAAAGCGGTTCTTTAAATTGAAGAAAGTGTCTCTCAGTTTTACCCATTTTTTCTTAGATTGTATAGTTCTAAGTAAAATTCCAAATTTTTGTGGAATTCACAACTTAATTCTTAGAACCTAAAAAAATGGAGGTGGACGGAGGGGGGGGGGGGAGTTAGATGAAGTTAGATCCTTGAGAAACTTGGCAACCTTCCCCATTGAAGGGCTATAACAACTTTACATTAAAAACTTTACTGTTAGCAGTAAATTTTATAAGTAAGCAGTAACTATTTCCAAGTAAATATTTCCAAAGTTAAACTCAGTATGTAATACAATATAAATTTGAAAATGTGCTTTTTTAAAAACCCTTGGTTTTTTTTCATCACTTGTTTTATTTTTATTTTATACTCAAAGTGCACTTGAAGCTAGTTCTTTGTGATGATCAAAAAGTTTTTTTAAAAACTTTAACGATATTTATCTGAGAAACAATTTTTTTTTTTTTTTTTTTTAAATTCTTAGATGGGGCAAAGTGTATATACAAATTCATTTAGTGTATTTAGTAAAAAAAAGTAATTATTTGTTTAAACATTTTTACACCTTTTATATACATTGCTTTTCCTAATATTAATTGTATGTTTTAAAACGGAATTAAGCTACTGTTGACATGTCGGAGAAATGTTATGCGCTGAAAATGTTTGAAATACATTGGAAACAACTTAAATTCCAAATTAACTTCAGTCTTTGTGCGCCTTGAATATAGACTGGTCACAGGATGAAAAAATTATATATAATCACTTTGGGGAGTATGACAGACTTGGTTTTAGTTGTTATGCTAGTTTTAGAAACCACTCCGGATTTTTGCTATTCTTTATACTCTGATTTGATTTAATTATAAGTCTCGAATGAAATCTCAAAATGTTAGACTTTATTAATGCATTATATTTTTTTTTATCTTTTAATATAGGCAAGGGCTGGTTTTAATACCAGGTTAAATCCGTGTCTTCAGTTATTCAATAGATGAACATATATAAAAGTAATCATATTATACAATTTGTATTTTTCTGTAATATATTATACTTCATACTTTTATTATTTTATTTAATTTTAATAGGTTTGGTATATAATCCCAACTTACAAAATTCAAAGACAAAATGCCAAATTACAAAATCACAAAAAATTTTTAACTTATTACAAAATTCCAAATTACAAAATCTCAAATCACAAAATCCCAAATTGGGAAATGTTATTCGGGTTGGGTACGATATTCAAAAAATTTATTCCAAAAACAAACTTCGACTTAAAAAAACTCCAAATTTCAAAATTTTTTGATTAGGTATTTTTTAAAAAATAGCCCTGATAAATTATTAATTTCATGATTATAAATCCTTCCTAAATCATAATGTATACTTACAAATTTTTAACCAACTCTAAGATCGCTCCTAATTTAGAATCTCGCAAATACATAATATATACATAGATATTTTGTATATACATAAATATTCTGTAAAAGGCATATTATTCTGATTTTAAATCCAACTCTAAAACTGCTTCTAATTTAAAACCTATTTTTACAAATATCCTGGAAAAGGCATTCCTAAGTTTTAAATCCAACTCTAAAATCAGTACTAATAGCAAGTCAATCAATTACAGACTTTCCTTCAAAAGTATTAAATTTTGACAATTATCTATGAAGAATAGTCAATTTTTTCAAAATTTTAAGGTATTAATGTGTAGAAAATCAATTTTGAAAATTTCTAATATAGTGACTTTGTGTTTTGGATTTTGTGATTTTGCGATTTTGAAATTTGAAATTATGTGATTTGGTATTTTGTTACTTTGCGATTTTAAAAATTTTGAATTTTTGAACTTTTTGGGATATTGTAACTTTGTGATTTTGTTAATTTGGGATTTTACGTTCCCACTATTTTTTCTTAAGAACATTACTCAAAAGTTATTCACTTACACTGTAGTGTAATTTTTAATTTTTTTATAGCGCATCTATTTTTTTCTATTAACATTTAATTTTTTCTTATATAAAAACTATTTATTTGAAATAAAAGTTAAATAGAAATAAGATCAAATTAAATTTAAGTTTATTTTTTGATTTTATTTACTTTATTAGTTTGAAATAAAATAAATCGATTAGAATCGGTATAAAATGAGGGAAAAAAGAAAAGTTGTTGGAATATTTGTCAAAAATTTTAAAAAAAAATTTTTTAAGGAAAATCTGTATTTTTTTATTTTAAATAAAATAAAGTTCAAAAGATGTAACTTTTCTTTTGCATTCATAATATATTTCTTACATTATGATGTGAGATAAATATGTGATTTAATGTTTTTAAGGGATTATCACAGTTTTTCTTAAATTTTTATCTTTTATGATAGTGTTAATGGTGGTGTTATTCAATGTTCTTGAAGTAAGTTTATTGTGCAAGTAATAATGATCTTTGAAGTTGTGCATTGAAGCTTAGTTATAATTTTCATGTTGATTCACCGACAATTTTATTTTTTACATAAAATTAAGAAAGGAAATATCAGAGTAATTTTAGATAAATGTTGAATAAAAATAATATAAATATTTGATTTTAGTTTAAAATTTAAGTCCTACTATTAAACTTTTTCAAATAGATTTCTAAAATTTCAAATTTTTTCCTATTAAATAATATTGTTATTGAGGCCAATGCTATCAAATTCTTCAAGCTAAAATATATTTATAAAATTGCATTGAGTATTCACAAATTTTTAATTTGTTTAAGTTCAAGTAGAACTTCTTTATTGAGCATTCCTTTTACATCTGTTATTGATTTAAGACTAATCCACTTCTAAAGTGTTTTAACTCCTTTTCTGATAACACGTGGAAGGTAGCAGAATTAAAAAAAAACTGGAATTTTCAACTTCATTATGAAAATTCATTAACACTGATCTTACAATGAAATTATTGGAAAGTCATTACAATTAGCACTTTTATTAATTTATAAAATTTCAATGATCCCTTGGATAATCCCCCTTTCTCGCAATTACAATTATTGCTAATATATTTCTTGCACGGGTTCTCTTAAAACCCTTATTTAAAACTTCTTTTAATATTTCTAATCAATAGATTTGGACTTATCATTGCATATATTTAACAAAACATTTGAATTAATTTAAAATGAAAAAACATTTAAATTAATTTCAAAAAAACAAATTATAAATGCCATTTACACATAAATTTAAACAATCTAATAACAATATGGTAATTTTCCCCAAAATATTTGAAAAATTAAAATTATGATGATGTTTTGAAAAATTTTTCAATTTTCATTTCAAAAAATTTTATTTATTTTAACAACAATACAGTAGAACCCATTGAGTATGTGTGTATAACTATGTAATATCTATTAATTCCTTAAACTATTTTAATTTCTCCAAAATAAGCAGAATAAAAAAACTTTTAATTTTTTTTTCAAATTGTTATTAACCAAATAATAAAGAAAAATTCTTCTATATTAGATAGAAATCTTTTTTAACTGAATTTTCCCACAAAAAAAAAAAGTTGTATGATTTTCCATATATCGTAGGAAAAATACAAAAGAAAATTTTAGGAAGAGAAAATACCATTTTCGATTGCTGTGTTCTATACATGTATATGTAATTAACCAAACAATAGAATTTTCGAATTTCAAAAAATGTCATCACATTGTCTTCTATCCTGTGTTGTCTCTTCTTTAAATGTTTTTTTGATTTTGATGTTGTTTTTCTTTTTTTTAATTGTGGGGGAAGAATGATTTTTCCAAAAATAAATGGAAAAATACGAAATTTTTTAAAGAAATATTGTATGAATTGTATTTAAATGTTTTTTTTGTGTATTATACTAAAATATTTAATATTATACTATAGAAACCGCAAAAAGTATGCAATATAAGTTGTTTTATTCTAACTAGCATTAGAGATCTTTAAATTTTTATCGATTTATTTCACTGGCACGAATTAATTCTTTTCATAAACAATATGAAGTTCACAGTTTTAAAAATGTTACATGCACCTCTCTAGGTAGATTTACTTAATTTACCAGAAGGGGTTAGCATTAGCTATAGTTTCGGTAAATTTTGTGCTAAGGTTTTAAAGTTATAGATTTAAGCATACTTTAAATAGGAGATTACACTGGTATCACGTTTACACCCTGGCTTAACGGTGCACCTCTGCTGGTATTCCTAGAACGCGTGGTCAAACCAATTGATTTTAATATATTGTAACTGTTTGAACCACCACATAAAGTTCTGACAAGTTTTCGAAAAATATTATTAGACGACTCTAACAAAAAGTAAGAACAGAAAATTATATATTGTTACAAGTCACTTTTTCTACCTTTTAAGGACCTCAAGGCTTCCCCTCTTCAATAAGTTTAATTTAATCAATTATTACAGGACAATCCTTTTATTTCTACATAGAAATACTTTAGCATAATATTAGGCGCAGTTTTTTTTTAAAGGGATATAACACTAGTTTTTTGCTTGTTGCCAAAGTTTAAGACATTATTAAAACTTTTGGGCTCCTCATGTTGTTGCAGTTTAAAAAATTTACCTTGTGTAACCTTAAAAAAATGAGGGCCTTGAATTATGTACTTAATTGAAGAAATCTACTTTGCTTACCAAAAGTTATAGTACACACTGTATCTTTTGTCCTATAAATACATTATAGCTAATAATATATATATATATAATATATATATGTTTATTATATATTTAGATAAATATATGTTGAATTGTTTTCGAAAAGAATGTGTATTTTAGAAAAAAAGTTTCAATCTTCAAAGTAAAGAATATATAAATATCATCAGAATAAAAAAAAGTTTTTCATTTAATATTAGAAAATGAGAATATCAAAACCAGAAGTTATTTAGAATTTTCTTTTATTAATTTTTTGTTTTTGTTTTTGTTTTTTTTTTAATGCTTTATTTGAACGAAAAGATGTAAAAGTTGATCTATGCTTTCTGTGAATTCTGAGTTTTTCTTTTAACAATTGTTAACTAGGAAAATAAAATTTATTTTGTAAATAAAAAAAAAAAAATATTAAATGAAAAATTAATTTTTTTTTGAAGAATAGGTTAAAAATTTTTGCTTTCTTGCAGGAAAAAATTCTTTCTTACGGAAATTAATCATTGTTGAATTTTGAGTTAGTCTGGTTTATTATGAAAAAATATTATAATTTTAATAATTTTTAATATTTTGAATAATTTGTTAGTTGAAATGATTTAAAGAAGTGTTTGCAACATTGAAAATTTTATCAAAAGTAAGCTATGGTACTGGGTGTTACAAATGTTAGAGTTTCGCACTTTCATTCAATAGGTCAATTAATAATTTTATGTTGTTATAATAAATACAATAATATAATAATATAAACAGATAATAAGTATTATAATCAATATATTTAATTCAATAATATAACTCACAGATATCAAAATATCTAATAATTCAAATATCAAGTTATTATAATAGATAACTTTATATTTGAATTATAAGGTTTTTATAATCTGGTTTGTAGTTATAATCTTAGAAGTTTCTATAGGTTTTAACACCTAGTATTAGGTCATGTATTAATTGTAATTGAACTACATGAAATCCATCCTGATAATAAGAATATAATATTTCCAATATCTTAGATAATTTGTATGTTGTAGACCAACTAATTAGTTAATTTTAAAATAAATTTCAGATAATTGACGATTTTTAACATACACAGCAATTTAAAGTTTCTTTTATTCTTTTACTTTACAAAAATGACTGACGTCAAAATTTTTATAGAAATCTATTAATAGTGTGGAATTAAGTTATCAATTTATATTCAATCACTAATTATTGACTTGGATTCAAACTGCAAGTGAGAAATTAAAAAGTATTTAATTGGAGATTAATTAAGAATAATGCTACTTTTGATGTGTTGAAACTAGCTGCTTATAGCAAACGGTTACTTTAGACGTTACTTTAGGTCTTAAAAAAATTTAAACAACCCAAACTATTTAATTTTTGAAGTTTTTCTGAACTCTTTAATTTTCATTCAACAAAATTAAAATAATATACCCATTTGCTATTCAATCTGTTTTATTTTTAAGTTGGGTTTACAAATTTCATAGACATAAATAATAACCCCTTGAATGGCAGTTTTTTAATGAAGAAATCTACCTCCCATCCATATGCCATGTGATTATACAATAGTTTTGTATTTCACAGTCCACCCAAAACATTGTCCAATAAGTATACGAAGGTGTATTTGATAAGTGTCAGTACAGACTTTTAACTTGAGAATTGGACTATAAATTAAAAATAAATTTACCTAGAATTTTTAGTAAAGTATCAGCCTATAGCAGAGTACAATTACTTATATGACACCTGTGGTTTTTCGTTATTACAGAAGGTAGGGCCCTACTGTATCAACAACTTATCACTAATTTAATAATCAAATAATAATTTTTTTGATAAACTTTTGTTGCAAGAAAATCACATTTGACAATAAACCAATGAAATTTGATAAGTAAAAACAATTCATTTATCAAAAAACTATTATTTGATTAGTGATAAGTATTTGGTGGAATAGAGCCTTGGTCCATTCAAAATATAATTAGTATTATCAATAATATTATTTATTTATTTTATTTTACGATATATGACACTGTATTAACGATATAAAATACTCGGTTGCAATTTAATAAAGTTCATAAGGGGTTTTGATGCAAGGTAACTTGATTGGAAGGCCTCTTGACCACTGGAGTTTTTCATCAAGTATTATTAGTTTATGTGAAAGTTGAAAAATACCCCCACAGTTTTAGTTATGACTAATGAGTATAATAAATAAAAGACAAATTATTTAAATAATTTTTTTAATCAATTCAATATTTTTTTTTTAATTTTGTATCAAATTAAATTTTAAGTAACAAAAACAACAATCTTATGATAATTTTTAATTTAAATAAAAAAAGAAACACTTATTACAATTTAATAGTTTTTTTTTTAATGAATTGAAAATTTTACAAAGTGAAAATATAAAATTTTCTTTTATTATTTTAATTTTTTAATAAAAATTTCTTTTGCTTTTTAATTTTTTTTTTTTTTTGATGAACACAGAGACCGTTTTTTGTTCGATTGTACTATCGATAATTGAATTTAAAAACATTTTTTTTACTTTGACTAATTTATATTTAAGTCAATTTAATAAATTATTACAAATTATATTATTATGTTTTGTATTAAATGTACAATTTTTAATGTGGTAGTGTTTTTTTTAATTTTGTTATATTAATACGTGATTTTTCAACTGATTGATTATTAATTAATTTTTAATTAAAAATTTTTTACCTTTATTTTATATTTAATATTAAATTTGCTGTGAAATTTTTTTTGTGTGATTTTTTGATTAAATTTTTGTTTTTAATTTTTTTTTTTAATTTAATTTTCGACTTATTATTTAAATACTTTTAGTATTTTTTATTTAATGTTAAATTGTAAATTTGTTGTGCAATAACTGATAACTCTACATCGATTGGTTTTGTATCATCGTACAATGATGGTGCTTCACATAAAATTGCAAATGTTCCAACAATTGATGCAAATGTAAATATCCATAAAAATAAACGATCCAATACCATGGCAACAAAGCCCCAATCTTGATCTTCCTGTTAATTAAAGAGAAAGTTATTCAAATTAATTTTATTTTAAATGTATTTTTGAAATATATGATCTGAAATGTATGTAAAGTTTTAAGTATAATTAATTGATATAAAGAAGGGTTCAAAAGATTCTATTTGTTTAGATGATGGTAATTCCCGCAGAATTCAGAAGAATTATAAGGATTAAAGACGATTGATTATAAAAGATTCATTAAAGAAACCAAAAATTACTTTGTTTCGTTTTCATTGGCTACGACGCCCTATATCAAATGAGGGATAGACCAGCTCAAGTTATTTAAGCTGAAGAACAAGAAATTGAGATCACAACAAAAAGTTACATGTGTATATACACTAAAAACTAGTAACCATTTATCAAAATGTGAAAGTAAATATAAATCTTTTAAACTAAAGAAAATTTTCCAATGAATCTGGAATCAAGGTATTTATGACCACTAAAGCAATTTCTTTGATAAGGAAGAGTGATTGTTATAAACCTACGGATTTAAGTACAGATTTTTCCTACTTGGTTGAACGTTATTTTCTTTCAATTTTGACATTTTTTTTTGTATTTATATATCTACATATATGTTTATATAATACTAAATTTTTTTTAAGAGAATGTCAACATTCATTAAATGTATATTTAAAACCATCAATGTACATAGTTATGTATTTGAATTTATTATAAAAATTGCTATTAAAAACACCACATTTATGTATATAGAAAAATATTATGGATCTTAAAATCAAGTTTAAGTTTATTTGAAAATCATCTACTTTTCTTTTTAAGATATAAAAACTGAATGATTTTTTTTTCTAAAATTGTATTTAGTTTCTGTTTTTTCAATTTATAGTTACGCAAAATTACAGAAATATAGAATTCTTATCGTTGTTATAATACAACAAGAAAAGTGTTTGAAAGAAAGGCCAGCTCTTAGAAATCATTATTTTAAAATGCGTAATAATTCAAAATTTATATTTTCATTTAAAAATTATTTATATGATCATCCTTAAGATATGCAATTTTTTCTTTCATTTTTAACAGTAATAATTTTAACAGTATGCTGCTTTATAAGAATAATATTAAGTTTATAAATCAAATTAAGTATAAAAATAAATAAAATATCGATTTAAATTAACATAAAAATTAAGCTAATAATTTAAATGTTAAGTATAAAAGAATGAAAACCGTTTTTGTAAATTTCCCTAGGTTAAGATATTTGTAAGATGTATAAAGGGATGAATAAAATTTAAAGTTAAAAAAAAAAAAAAAAAAGAAAAAAAACTGCTTAAAAACTGGGATGGCAAGGTTAGACTAGCTTTCTTAGGATAAAATTTAGGTTATTCTAAAAATTTTAATTAAATCCTGTAGAAAACGAAATCAATTTCTACGCTTTTTGAAAAATAATAGATACGTTCATCCCAAAAATATGCAATATTGTCGCTCTAAAAATATGCAACTTTTCCAATTTTACATTGTAATCATTATAACAGTTCATTGCTTTTTAAATAAAAACTCCGAACTCCCCAAATAATCGTCTTTCAAACATAAAGGACAGTTTTTTGTAGATAGAGCTTTCAAGAAATTTTAAAGGTTGCCAACTGCTATAAATACTGGACGATGTAAATATTTTAACTTTACTTTTTTATAATAAAAATTATAAATGAAATAATTAAATGAATTGAAACACATTTTAAAATTTAATTTTACTAAACGATCTTAGAAAATAGTGACGAGGTAAGTAAATATTGATGAGACTGACAAAAACTGTATTTTTCGTAGACAATATTTTTTAGTATTATTTATTTTTATGTAATATATACTGAATAGTGGTATTCATTATATAATAAAACTACAAAAAAATTAAAATAAGTAAATATACGTGAAACTGAAACAGTACAATAGTAGAAATAAGAACAATTTCATGTAAACCATATAATATTGTTTCAAATACAAAAATAAAAATGAGAAAAATTAAAAAAATTTCTAGTCACGTATTTCACTCACTGTAACATAAACGTCCCGTTTTTTCATTATAAATATAATGAAAATACAAAACAAAAAAAAAAAAATCGCAAATAAAATAAAATAAACATAAAAGAGAATAGAAATAAAAAGCGTAACAAAAAAATAAAAAAACTAACTAACATTGAAAAAGGGATAATAAGGATATACTGTTCTCTAGAAACATGGCACGATTTATTTTTTTGCTGGCCATCTGGTACTACTCTAAAATTCGATCAGATGAGCATACTTATGATTGTATCAGATTATATTTTTATTTTTCATTGATAAGTTGTAGCAAATTTTCCTATTGTTTTAATTTTGACTATCCTAAAATCGGGATTTATTTTTTAGAATTTTTTTTTTTTAAGATTATCTAAAAAGGGTTATGATTTAAACGATATATTTAAATTTATTTGTTTAGATTCATTCAAAAGAACTTATAGATGGTTGTTTATCTTGTAAAATTTTAAAGATCCTCGTTAAAACTATTAGGGGAGTCGTCAAAATTAACATTTTTATACTATAGATCATCAGAATCAAATTTAACTCATTCGAAATATATAAAGTTATTCCTTTCGAAAACAATTTTAATTTGTACTGTCATTTAAATACAATAAATATGTTAATACTAAATATATGCAATTTGGTTATTCTAAAAATATGCAACTTTTTCCAATTTTATGTAGTAATAATTTTAATAACTCAGAGCTTTGTAAAAATTAAAGTTGCCATCAAAAAGCAATCTTTTAATAAAATTTATATATTTTTAATTGCTTGTATTTGAAATTAGTATAAGCAGATGGCTTTACTCCTGTTTGCTAAATCGTATAAAATATTTAATATAATGGCTCCTTTTGGCTCTTAATAATTGATTCTACAAGGCATGCTTTAATTTTTTAATAGTTCTAGAATTATCTCTTCAATTCTTTTCTACCTAACCGAAAGTTAAGTTTCTATATCAGATCATAGAAATCAGTTAAGGTATTTAACTGAATAATCAAAGTTTAATTAAAACTAATATATAGCTTTATATGTACATATATTTATACACATATTCTTTTTACCGGTAATCATTTAAAATTACTTCAACTAGCAAGTTTCCCCAGAAGAATTACTAAATTAATTCAAAGTTATTTTATTTAAAAATATAAATTTTGAAAAGTTTCTGTGTATAATTATAAAATAATATAGTTAAATTTAAAACTTTAATTATATTCTCTCCAATTTGAATTTAATTAATTTTAAATCTTATTATTTTAAATTATATTTTGTTTTATATTTATATTTTTAAAAATAAAAAACCCTCCATATTAATTTCAATTTTCAAAATGTTGGTATATTGTGCAGTTTTAAAATTGCAAAATTAAATTTTATATTTGTATAAATACTATAAGGCTATTGAGAATGCAGACAATATCTTATATTTTATGGTTTATACTTAAATTAAAATTGACAAAGTACATAAGTATACATTAATTTATATTTATTATAATAGAAGTATATATATAAAAAAAATAATAATAATGCAGAAAATTATAAACAAACAAAAGTAAGACAAGAAAACAAAAGAATAAAGTTAATAGTATCTATAAATATGTATATGTCTTTAAAACAACTTTAGTACAATTTCCATAATATAGTACCATTACCATCATCATCTTGTTCTATGTTTTGAAATACTAAGAAAAAAACTTGTTGTAAAATAACTGGGATACTGTTTAGAAAATAAAACAAAAACGCTTTTATTTTTTTAAATATGTGAGTATATATAAACTAAATAAGTACCTATAATATATATATATATAAATATTAAATTATCATATAAAAAATATGTATAAAATATATTACAAACAATTGAATATGATGAATTTTCTAACCATGAACATTTGTTTGGTTTTTTTTTTAAAATATAAAAAATATTTTAGTACTTTAGTACGTTTTGCAGTTCCTGCAGTTGTTAGTATTTGTTTATAAATTCAAACTGTTTTAATTTACAATAAATTTCGAATTTTATTTTATAATAATTTATAGTTATTGAGTTCGTTGAAAAAAGTATGATGGCAATGGAACTATATTATAGATATTGTACTACAATTGTTTAAAAGACAAATACATATATATAGATAAACTTATTTCTTGATTAAAAAAAAATATTTTCAATTAAAAAGCCTTTCTCTGTAGCCCCACTCGCTACGAAGCTGCAGCCACTTAAAGACTGAAAAAGCCATAAATTTAAATTAATATAACAAGAGGTCTTTTAGGTTAATTTTTAATATGAAACGGGAAAAGCTGCTTTTATAAGCTTTATAAATTTTTTGAAACACAAATTCATGGGGTTGCCATATAGTACTAAAATTCACCTTTATGTAAAACACATTTTTTTTTAATCTCTCATATCTTCTGAACGTCTCAAACTACAAATTTGAATTTTGGGAAAAGTTAGTTTGTCAAAAATTAATAGGAGTCGGTGAAATCATACCCCCTGTTTAGGAACTGTAAAGGGTCGAAAATTCTGCAATTTTTAAGCACCTGTAACTTGAATACCTGTTCAAATTTTTTTTACAAATATACAAAATTCAAAGCCCCAATATTATATATTAACATGTGTTAAATGTTTATTTAAATTGAAAGGAGGTCCTTAAAATTGAAGAGTATCTCTTAGTTTTAACCATTTTTTGCTTAGATAATAAAATTCTAAGAAAAATTTTCAAATTTTAGAGGAATTCGTAATTTAATTCCTAAAAATTTTGGAAGTGGGAGGTGGGGTTAAATTCTCGAAAATCAATATAAGTTTGCTTAGTAAAAATTTGGGTACCTTCCCTATTGAATGGTTATTAGGATTTTGACATTTCCTATTTTTATGAATCAGTAACTTCGTCACCAGTAAACGTATTCCCAAAATTAAACTTAGTATGAATCACTATATAATTTTGAATATGCTTGTTTTAAAAACCCTTGGTTTTTTTTATCACTCGTTTTAATTACGAATTCAGTACAAATTACTAAATTGATAGTATTATTCCATACTTATCAACATTCTTATCAAATACATGTTGTAATTAATATAATACTGTAAATTATATATTTGAAAGTAAAATTGAATTTAATTGATTAAATTGTATAACAGTTCATAAGACATTTAAATTTAACTTATAAATAACTACTATGTACTACTTAAGTAGAATTAATTAAATTTAAATAAAATAAAAACAAAGTAATAAATTTGTATTATATAGATACTTTTAAATAAATAAATACATAATAAACTAAATAATATTATTTATATTTTATTACCATATATTAATTTTCTATAAAATATGATTTATACATAAATAAATATATTATATAAAAGTTTAGAAAAATATATGATATATACATACAGCATTAAATTCATCCTGTCGTTGCATATGATGTTGTATAAACATAACATTATGTATTGCTTTTTCTAATTCAAATGGATATTTTTTACGTCCAACATCACTCAAAGATTCATCTAATCCAGATAAAACTGATGGTAGTCCGTTATAACCACTCATTGCACCTAATCCGCTACCCAATGTACTAACAAGTCCACTAAATCTATTTATATTATAGAAAAATAAAATAAAAAAAAAAAAATCAACAAGAAAAAGATGAAAAAAAATATTAGATAACAAAAGAAGGATAATACAACAACAACAACAAACATGAAAAATATTATATTTTAGAAATTGAAAAGATACCCATGAATTTTTACTTCTATAAAATTTGTTTTTTATTTTTGAAGATTATAAAAAGAAAATTTTTTTATTTTTTTTTTTAAAGAATATTTTAAAGTTGATTTTATTTATAAAATAAAAAAAAAATTTAAAAAATTTAAAACCAGAGAGAAGAAAAAACAAAAATAATAATAAAAAACTGGGAAAGTTTTATTAGAAATTAATTGAAAGGAAAAATGAAAAGTACAGAAAGCTGGAAAAAAGGAAGAATTATGATAAAGGGGTTTACAAAAATTTATTTACCAGAATCACTTAAAATACTTTTTTTTTATTTTTTTTTTAAAATTTGCACTCGCTTAGAAACACTGAGGACCCAAACATTGAAATATTTAAAGACAGATTTATCTATCTTATAAATTTTGTTTTTTTGGGAACAGTTTTTTGAATGAATGCTAAATTATAAAATTTTTTTAATCCTTTATGGCAGATTTAGATTAAGGACATATAGCCTTTTCTTATTTTAAGTAATATGTATTGTTTATATTTATATATATATATCTGTGGTCACAAACATTAATAACCAAAGTCGACTTTGGGCAATATGCCTTATTGATATTACCGTGATGTCCGCAATAATATGTGTTACCTCACAAAATTTGGTGCTTCTAGCTTGAAAAATGCAGAAGTTACAACCTAAAAACTCAATGACCAAAGTCAGTTTTTTACAGTTATGACTTACAATAACAACCAAACTCAAAAATTTCAAAAATTTAGTTTCCTATGTTGACTTTAGTTTTTATTCAAAATGTTTATTTTAAAAATTGATATTAATTTACCAAAAATCTTCTAAAGTCCAGTTTGGCTGTTATTCCAATTTTATGAAATAAGTTTTTTATTTTTGAATAACAGCGAAAGTTCGATTTTGGCTGTTATTCAAAAAAAAAAAATATGTTTATTTTTTTCTAAACTTAACTTTGGTTGTTATTCCAAACTTTGTATTAAACATTTAAAACTCTTACTTCTACTTTGGTTGTTTTTCTTTATTTATAAAAATTTTAATTTGGTACTAAACTTTAGGTCGTTATTTCAAATGTTATTTAGAAAAAAACAGTATTTATATACAATTTGGTTGTTATTCCAAATATTTTTTCTTCATAAAAAATATCTTAACTCAAGTTTGGTTAATTTTATTGTTGAAATTTCAAATAAAAAACCAGTACTTAAAGAAAAAAGTCTAAAAGCGCAAAAACAGTTTTAGAATGAGTTAAAAAATATTATGTATATTTGTATATACTATTATTGTAGATAAAAAAAGTAATGTCAAATTTAAAATTTAACAGCATTTCTATTTAAAAATATTACCTAGGTAACAAAAGAATAATTGTCAATTTTTTTCCAGCATCATGTGACATAAATTTAAAAAAATAGTTTTAAGCATTCACATTGACTTTTTTTAAATATACGAAATTATGCTTTTGAAATAATTTGTTTTGAAATGATAAAACATACAATTTTTATAAAATATTTGGTAAACATGCATTGTTAATAATAATAATAATAAAGATTCTTCTTCTTGTGTTGCATATTCTTTACAGAATGTTAGCGTCATATGATAGTTTGTGTGATTTGTTTGTATCGCTCCCTGTCCCTTGCTGATTCTACCAGTGCACCAATTTCTGATATGCCAGTCCAATTTCTAATATTTCGGAGCCAAGACAGTTGTTTTCTACCAACTCCCCTTCGCCCTTCGATCTTCCCCTGCACGATGAGCTGCAACATCTCGTATTTCGCACTCCTCATTACATGACCAAAGTATGCTGTTTTTCGACGTTTGACAGTTGTGATTAGTTCTCTTGTCACGTTCATTCTTCTGAGAACCTCCTCGTTCGAGACACGGTCTACCCATGAAATCTTGAGCATTCTTCTGTATGTCCACATTTCGAATGCTTCAAGCTTATTCATATCTTTTACTTTTACTGTCCATGCTTCTACACCATATAATAAAACAGACCAGACATAACATTTAACGAAACGTATCCGCAGTTTCATGCTGAGGTTCCTGCTGCAAAAAAGCTCCTTATATTTAAGAAATGCCTTCCTGGCCATTTCAATTCGGCATTTTATTTCCCCATTACAACTCCAGTCTTCGTTTAGCCAGCATCCAAGGTACTTGAAAGTGGACACTTTTTCGATTTGACTGTTGTTAATTGTAATAGTCGCACCAGGATATGGTTTTCTATTTCTGCTGACTATCATAAATTTCGTTTTTTGAGTGTTGATGTTAAGCCCAAAATTGTTACTGTAGTGGTTGACTCTATCTACTATATGTTGTAAATCGATAATATTATCAGCTATTAACGTCGTATCGTCAGCATATCTTATATTATTTAAAAACGTGCCGTTGACTTTTATGCCTACTTCCACATCAGATAGTGCCTCTACGAAGATAGTTTCCGCATATAAGTTGAAGAGCATTGGTGACAAAATACAGCCCTGACGTACACCTCTTTGAATTGCAATGCTATCTGTTAAGCCATGCTGAGTTTTTACGTTAGCTGTTTGGTTCCAATAAAGATTTCTGATACAGTTTATAGTTTTTTCTTCGATATCTAATGCACTTAAGATTTCTATCAACTTTTCATGCTGCACCCTATCGAAAGCTTTTTCGTAATCAAGGAAACAGAGAAAAACATCTTTCTGAACATCTCTGCAGTTTTGTACCAATATATTTACGCCAAAAAGAGCTTTTTTCGTTCCTGTGCCTTGTTTAAATCCGAACTGCGTTTTTCCCATATGTGCTTCGCACTTGGAATACATTCGACTTTGCAGTATTTTAAGAAAGATTTTAAGCGCATGACTCATTAAACTTATCAGACGATGATCTTTACAGCTTTTAGCATTCGCTTTTTTCGGGAGTGTAATAAATGTCGACTTTAGCCAATCTTCTGGGAAATTACCTGTGTCATATATTTCATTAAAAATTTTGACCAATATATCTAAATTATCATAATCTATTAATTTTATTATTTCTGCTGGTAAATCATCCGGGCCTGTAGTTTTATTGTTTTTTGATGACAATACTGCCTTTTTAACTTCTTCTTTTGTTATTGGGAATCCAAAAGGTAGTGTGTTAGTGTTATTGTTGTTTATTGTTCTGCTTTGATCTTGAAATAACTGTTGAACATAATTTTCCCAGGTTTTTTGTTCCTCATTTACATCAGCTATAAGTTGACCTTGTTCGTTTGTTAATGCAGCGGTAAGTTTTTTACGATTTGTACCCGTGATTTCTTTAATTTTTTTGTGGACATTGAAATTATCATGTAGATGTTGCAGTTTCTCTAATTCGTCACATTCTTTCTTTAACCAGTCTTGCTTGGCACGCCTAATTTTAGTTTGGATATCTCGATGAATACGTTTATACTCCCCAATATTATTGTTTTTGTATTGGCGCCTTACATCCATCTTATGCAAAATCTCGTCTGTCATCCATTTCTGTTTAGGGAAATACTTTTTTGTACCCAGGATGTTTCGTGACTTTACTTTAAGGATATCCTTTGTTTGTGCCCATAGATTTCTTGTATTTCTCAAATTTCGTACCTGATTGTTGATCTCTGCTGCTAACCGATCTCTTATTTCACTATTTTTCAGCTTTTCCATATCCAATTTTGTTTCTCGGTTGGATCTCTTTGGTCTTGCCAATTTGATGTTTATTTTGCCCACCAAAAGATTGTGATCCGATGGAACGTCGGCACCAGGGTATGTGCTTACTTTCCTAATGGATGAGCTAAATCGTTTATTTACAATAATGAAGTCAATCTGGTTTCGCACTACATGTTCACTTGAATCTTGTGGAGATCTCCAGGTATAAAATCTTCTTGCAGGTAAACAAAACCACGTATTCATAATTTTTAAATTTTCTTCCTGGCAAAATTGTACCAAACGATCACCCCTTTCGTTTCTAGTTCCTAGAGCAAAATTCCCAACTACGTCTTTTACTCCTCCGGTACCAACCTTGGCATTAAAGTCGCCCATTATGATATTCAGGTCGTGAGGTTTTGTTTGTTTTAAAAGATATGTTATGTGTTCATAAAACTCCTCTATCTCATCGTCAGGTTTATCCGCTGTCGGTGCGTAAATTTGTATAATATTAATTGCGATCGGTTTTGAATCTAATTTCAGTAGCATGGCTCTATCCGAAAACGGCACGAAGCCGGAAACATGTTTTGCGATTTCTTCAGACAATATTATACCGACGCCATTCCTGTGCCTTGTGTTGTTATTACCGGAATAATAAAATTTTGTCCCCTTTACACAACTTACTCCGTTGTTTGGCCACCAGGTTTCGCTGATACCAAGTATATCAATTTTTAAACGATTCATTTCTTGAATAGTGTTATAGATTTTTCCTGACTCGAACAGACTGTTGACATTCCACGTTCCTATTTTTATTGTAGCTTTGGTTTTACCTCCGGGGATTCTTAGCACCCTCTTTTTGCCGGAGACTGAGGGCCGTTTGTTTTTTGATGTATTCATATGATATTTCTAGGGATTATTATTCCAGTGGTTTCCCATTGCCTTCTGGAGAGTTTACGGTAGTTTTCTTTCTTTTTTTTCATCAGCCGCTCTTTAAGAGTACAGACGCTGTTTGCAGCCGCCTACTATAGGAACAGACGCTGCTATTTCTTGGCCCTTAAATCTAAATGTAGAAGTGGCCCAAAAGAAACCGCCAGTTTTGTTTGTTGCTGACTCACCTACACCGCCAGGGTTGGTTACCTGATCTTTCGACTGAGTTGCTCAGCGTAACAGGAAGGACCTCGTGAAGGTAAAACTTGGCGTGGAGATAGCATAGGCTGTGGTTGATGTAACTGGAACCCATCAAGCTAAGTTCCGCATACTATCCCATATAGAAATAATAAAGATATAGAAGAATAATTGTCAAATTTGACCCAGCATCATTTGACATAAATTCAATTTTTGTTTTGAAATGATAAAACATACAATTATTTATAAAATATTTGGTAAACATGCATTGTTAATAATAGTAATAATAATACATAATAACAATATAATAATAAATAATAGAATATATTTTTATTATTATTTGCCCTAATTTAGCTAATTTATTAAAACTTTAAAGAAAATAAATGGTTTTGTAAGACTTTTATAAGAATAATAGTATAAACTACTATTATATCAGTACATATATTCACTATTACCAAATAATGACATTTTTTAAATATGAACCAGTGATTTGATTAAAATTATTATACAAAAGTTGTGAACATAGGTTATTTCTAACTGCTAGGCTGGAGACCAGTCTACAAAGACAAAACTGTAGACCAAAATTAATAAATTAGTTTTACTTTCCGACCAATAAAATTAAAATTTTAAAACGCTCATAAATTTGAATTATTATTCGCTTTATTTATTAATTATTAAAAAAGCCAATGTGAATGCGTACAATTTTTTTAAATTTATGTCAAAAAGTCATTAGAACGGTACAAGGTGTTGTGGTAAATTTATTTTTTAAATTTGTAAGAAATTGACAAACAAATTGTTTTATAGTTTATTATTTTTATTTTATCATCAGGATATGAAAAAAATATAAACATGTCGTAGTTTTCTAGGTTCATCATACTTATAATTAAAATAAAATTATTTTGAATTCTTCTACGAAAAAACAAACACCAAAATAGTTTTGACATTAATCGATGCATAATTTTGTTTTATAAAATCCAAAACAAAAATCTTTTCTGAAATTTTTTAGATATTATTAATTTTTGTTGTCAGTTTAAGTAGGTTCTAGTTCACTTACAATTGAATGAAACATTGTTGATAAGAGCAAAACAGCTATTATGTAAAATGTACTTAAGAACTTGATTTTTAACCTGAGCTATTTATCCTAAATTTACTTTAAGCAAAGGAAAATTAAATAAAAATATTAATAAATATTTTGTAAAATTGTTTTTAAATAAATTTTTGTAACGTTATATATAAATTAAATTTTTAAAAAGTTATATCAATTACAAAATTCAGCTTTTTATATAAAATAATTTGTACTTAAAATAAATATAAAGCTTGTTTTTTATTTTTTAAACTTGACATGTATCTTCATTAAACTGAAAAAGAGCTCAAGATTTGCTAATGTTTATAAACATGAAATTTTTTGTAGAGCAGCAAATTTTTTTTAATGTATTAGATATACTTTTTTTCATTTAATAATTCGCATTTCATTATCACCAACAAACTTATTACCATACATAACTCTAAATTAACATAAACTCAAAATTATAATATTTTATTTTCAAAAATATTAAAATATTATCTTTCCTTTTTTTTACTTTTGTTAACCTTTTCGAAAATAATTTAAAGTTAAAAAGTTTAAAGTCACCCTTATAATACGCATTTTCAAATAAAATGAAACCTCTTTAAAAAATAATGATACATTTTGCAATAAAATGGAGGCTCAAGTGCAAAGGTTTCATATTTTTGGAAATCGTTTCATTTACTTTGCAATAGGTGTCATTTTATTTAAAAATGATTTTTTTAATTTTTTTTTTTTTGAACTTTTAAATTTTATAATTTAATTTGACATTTGGTTACAAAATCGGAAGAGAAAGTAACTGAAATAGCAATATACAAAAATAGAAAACAAGCGCAAATATTACCTCATTAATTATTTATATCATGCTGTACTATATATCTAGCATTTTGACGATAAACTCCCGACAATTTTTTGAAATTTCAAATTTTCTTAATAAAATTTGCTTACTTAAAATTAATTTTCTTCTAAGACTTTTTTACAAGTAAACAAGCCAAAGTCAGGAAATTATTTTTCCAATCATAATTTATTTCATAACAACCAAACTCTAAATAAGAGTTTTATTATCAAATTATTAAAATTGGAATAACAGCCAAACTTCAGTTAGGAATTTTTAAACTAAAATTATAAAAAAAGTAAAACAGCCAAACTAGACTTTGATCTCCAAATTTTAAAATTTTGCAGAAGGATTAAGAGCCAAAGTCTGTTTTTTTTTAATTATAACTGTTAATTAAATTAAATATTAATAATTCAAAAAACACAATTTGAAGCGCTGTCAAATGTTTATAATTTCGTCAAAGAAGCATGTCTCTATCTCAATTACCTGATTTCAGGGAACAATTTTAATTTTAAAATTGATCTGTACAAAATGTAACAAAAAGACTTTGACTGTTAATGCTTGTGACCACAGATATATATATTGTTTATACATGTATATATATAATTTGTGTGTATATATATATATATATATATAAAAGAGAATTAATTTTAATGTTTTAATATTAAGAATTACAGTTTAATGTAGTGTGAGAGCTTCGTGACCAAATGCAAGTAAAATAAAAATTGCTGCTTAATTATAAATTTTTTATACCCGTATGACTATATAGGCAAAGGGTATAATAAATTTGCCATTACGTTTGTGACGCAGAGAAGGAGGGGGGGTAGATATAGACTCAGGTGTATGGATCGGATCAGAATCGAAAAAAAAATCGATTTAGCTATGTATGTCCGTCCGTCCGCACGATAACTCAAAAACTAAAGGAGCTAGGATCTTGAAATTTTCGCAAATTCGTCTTTTTGCAATAGCCTATTTATCATCGCTATTTAAATCCAGCTATTTTGGTCTATGGGTTCGGGTGGCTGCCATACAACTTCTTCTTTTATATGAGCATTACTCTATACCTATTAAGGCTGGGTGTCTGAAATTTTGCTAAAAATAGTTTAGTGTAATGGCCAAAGTTACTGCAAAATTTGGTTTATCTACTGCAAAGGGTTCGAGTAGCTGCCATACAACTTCTTATTTTATATGAGCATTACTCTATACCTATTGAAGTTGGGTATCTGAAATTTTGCCAAAAATAGTTTAGTGTAATGGCCAAAGTTACTGCAAAATTTGGTTGGTCTACTGCAGAGGGTTCGAGTAGCTACCATACAACTCCTTCTTTTATATGAGCATTATATTTCCCCTAATAAAGCTGGTGTGTTTGAAATTTTGCCAAAAGTAATTAATGTTTATAATAATAATGATATAATGTTTATATAACGGTCATACGGGTATCCCAGAGTTGACACAGTTTACTCTACTACACTCTTCCTCGTTTATATTATTGTTTTCCAAGGTAATTATTTTAAAGAGTATAGAGATTATTAAAAGGTAGTATATTTTAATGATTTAAGATGGGGTATTTTTTCTTTTTTTTTATAAATAAAATTAATTGCTAATTTTTTTCTAAAATTAATTTTAAAAAATTGGCAATTAATATATAAGATGTACTTTTAAGAATGTTGAATTACTTGAAGAGTTTGAATTTGATGTATCAAATAATTTTATTTTATAAAAAATAGCCTTGGTCCTGAGTTTTACAGCAAGTTATATATCACTATAGGTAATATTATTTTAGATCTATATGCCCAATTAAGTTGTGTTTAAAATGTTGCTTTTCAAATAAAAGAACTTGGCTTCGAATTCTAGCCTAGTCATATTAAATAGTTTTAGTTTATATCGTAATTGTTAATATCGTAATTACAAAATGTTTTATAGAATGTAGTAAGTGAATATATCTTGTATAAGGTGTAAAATGCCGTTCGAATATAGTATTGGGGTTTCGGAATTTTATACAAAGCTTAGAATTAGAATTTAAGATTAGAATTTAATGGCTAAGTGAAAATAATGATTCAAACAACTGAAGGTTATCCTACACTCTATAATAAGTAAAGTAATAATAATTTACAACACAAATGTTTACAACAAATTTACAACATTATCTTAAACCATCAATGATATAGCAATACTTATTATAGCTTAGTATTTACTGAGGTCCAGGTCTAATTATATTAAAAAACATAATAACTTGAGAAATATTTAAGAAAAATATTAAAGAAAAATTATTTAAATCCTTTTTATATTATGCGAATATGTATAGTATTACTATTGCAAAAAATTGGATCACATTTTTAAAATTATGTTGTAAATTATTGATCTAAATATTAATTTCTTTGGTAATTTAATTTAATTTTTAATTTATGTGAGAGAGGAAAATTCAATTTTGATGAACAAAACACCTAATATGACAAATTTACTAAAATTTTTTAATAGAATTTCCAAGAATCTAAAAATATAAAATTATAAAATTCGAATTACATGAATAATAATCTAGGCCTTGAAAAATTTAATAATATTCAATTTATTTCTTTTAAATATTAATTAGATTTGACTTTTGGTTAAAACAATTTTAATTTTAATACAGATGATAACTTAAAAAGAACTTGCCAAAATTTAAAAAAATTATCTTGGAATTAATAAGTAAATAAATTAAATAAACATTAAATATTAAAGCATTCCAAAAAATAAGTACTCAATATCGATCAATAATCTTTATAGTTATTTTATAATATAATATAATTACTTACCGATTTGTTGCTTGTGTTGAATGCATACCATTACAACCACCACGTCCTGGCATACGTCTTATTGAATCTGGACTTGAAGCACCACTATTTAATTGCATTTCAGCTGCCAATGCTTGACCAAATTTTGAACTATTAATTTTTTTACCATAATTTATTTTACTTGCTGCTAAATCTCTTAATAAATCTTTTGGTACACGCATTAACAGTAGTTTTGGTAAACGTTTTATAAAGAATTTTCGTACCCATGGTGCCATTTTATGTGTACTTGGTTTACGATAATGTATATTTAATATTATAATTGTTATTAAAACACTTAAACCAACCAGCAGCATTGTAAATAATAAGTATTTACCTAATAACGGTAATGCTAATGATGTTGACGGTATAATTTCCGATATTAATAAAAAGAACATTGTTTGTGACAACAGGATACTAATACATAAAGCAATTTTTTCACCAGAATCAGCTGGTAAATAAAATACTAATACTGATAGATATGATATACCAACACATGGTATAATTAAATTAACGGTATAAAAAAGTGTTTTACGTCGTAAAGTGATGTTAAAAAAAATATCTGTAAATTGAGGGGAGAAAAGAAAAACACCAAATATTATAAAGAGTAAAAGAGATTGATAGGGGGAAAAAAATAAATAAATTAATATTGATAGAAGGTTTTACATTTAAGGGATTTACATATATATCGTATATATTTAATATATAAGGAAAAACAAATATTATATAAATATTTTGTATAATATAAAGCTTGGAGATAAGTGAACAGCAACGACAATTTTTTGTTTTTGCTTTTTTTTCCCATTCACTTTGAGATAATCAAAGATAATACTTTTAAATAAATTTTTAATAAATTATTTAGTAGGTAATATAATAAAGAAATTTTTTTTTCTTTTAGTTTTTTTTTTTTAAAAGGAAACTGGGTTACGTTTATGACATGTTTAACTTTTAAAACGAAATCTGAAGTTGTCGTATACATATTTTAAAAATATTCCTCCTAAAAATATGCAATTTCTGAAAATTAAGAATATATTCTATTCTCCTAAAAGTATTCAATTTCTGAAAATAGTATTACATCCAAAACCAAAACCATGTCCCTCTGTTATATCACTATAATAGAAGGGCTACATGCAAGGTTATAGATTTTCATCCGGGCAATATTAACGGAGTAAATTTAAAATATGATATGTCTATACCAGAAAAAGACAAATCAGTAAACAAAAACCATTGGTGGCTAGATAACTCCAATTAATTAGCATTAAGTCATAGACACAATTAATTTTTAGCTAGGTTAAGTACTTTAAGTTAGATTAAGCTAGGCTAAGTTTTTATATTAAAAAAAAAAGCAGAAATTTGGTTTTAATACTCTGAATTTTCCAAAAAAGATTATTAAAAAAATTGTTAAATGGTAATACTACTTAGATATTTAGGAATAAAATAATTAATAAAATTAACAATAAAAACAATAGGTTAAGTTTAAATGTTAATCGAATTATATAAAATAAGCTATTTTTCTAAACTTTTATAAGCTAAGATAATTTAAGAATTTTAAAAAAGAGTAAAATAAAGTTGAAATAAAAAAAAAAAAAAAAAAATCTGAAAATAGTATCCAATTTTTTAACTTTGACAATTCAAAATTTTTAAAATCAAATATTAATAGGGACTAGGTATTGGAGTTTAATAGTTCGAAGTAGTGTCTCGGACACACATTGAAAGATTTATATAATTTTAAAATGCTTGTGTGTGAACGAATGTGATATGTAAAAATAAATACAAAGTTAAATTCAGATAAATAAATTTAATAATATTATTATTTACTTTTGTAAACTGACTTCATAAAGTTCTAGCAGACTGACAATTCCAATGGGAATATAATGGGATAAAAAAAACCGAATACAAAACATAATAAAAGAACAAAATATATCACAGTACACATACACATGTTTTTATAAAATTGCATAAATAAACTTTTTTTGTCAGTCATGGATTGTTGAACTGAATTTAATTAAAAAAAATTAAAAACAAAAAAAAAAAAAATCATTTGTACCAATATTAAAAAAAAAATGATGTTAAAAAAACTGCAAACAAACAAAAAACAAGTGAGGGAAAAAAACCAAGGGTTTTTAAAAAGCTCATTTTCAAAATTATATACGGTTTCTTACTGAGTATTTTATCATTTATTTTTATAAAAATATATATTATGATAATATTATAATTTTGTTATTTCATTAATAATTACTTATATGACTAATAGTGAAATACTTAGAATACAACCCCAATGCATTCAAGAAAACCTGTTAATAAGTGCAAAATATAATGTTAGAGCTTCAATGTTAACGTTTAATTTTGGAAAAACTTACACAGGTGAATAAGTTACTGTTTTATAAGAACATAAAAGTTTTAATTTTGAAGACCTAGTAGGCCTTCAATGGGGAAGGTTCCCAAATTTTTGCTTAGCAAACTTATGATGGATCTGCTCACCCCCCTCCTGTGTTCACCCTTCCATTTTTTTCCGGTTCTAGGAAATCAATTTGGAACTCCAACAAAATTTGGAATTTTACCTAGAATATTATTATCTAACCAATAATGGTTAATACTAAGAAACAATTTCTTCAATTTAAAGAGACCCTTTCAAATTTAAGAAAAACCTTTAACGTATGTTGAAATATAATGCTGCAGCTGTAAATTTTGCATATTTGTAAAAAAAAATTTGAACAGGTGTTAAAGTTACAGGTGGTTGAAAATAGCAAAATTTCAATTTTCGAGCCCTTATAGCTCCTAAATAGGGGGCGTGACAAAAAAATTTTGTTAACCGACTCCTATTAATTTTGGAGGACCTAACTTCTCCCAAAATATCAAGAGCCTAGGTTGAACCGTTTAGAAGATATATGGGGCCAAAAATTTAGCAAAAGTTGAGTTTAGCTTAATGGTAAATTTTAGTACCGTATGGTAACCCTATACATTTTAACCTTATATTTTTGTGAAGCTTATAAAACCAGCTATCTTTTGCCGTCTTCAGATTGAAAATACACTTAACAAAACTCTTGTTATAATAATTTAAAAATAGGGCTTTTTCCAACTTTGAAGGGCTGTAGCTCCGTAACGGGTGGGGCTACAGAAAAAAATTCTTCTACGAAATTAATTTTTTTGTAATATCTATCCGTGGTTAAAATTTCTTTACTCTATTTCAAACGGTGTAAAAGTTTTTGTAAATATACGGGCGGACGGACGGACGGACAAAGTCAAAATTAAGAAAAACCTTTGACACTAATTGAAACTTTCGTTTTTGAGCTTTCAATTTTGTATACAAATAAAAAAAATTTTGACACGTATTCAAGTTATAGGTGTTTAAAAGCTAAATTTTTAGCAAAATTTCAATTTTCGACCCCTTACAGCTCCTAAAGAGGGGGCGTGACAAAAAAATTTTGTTAACTGACTCTTACTTATTTCTAAGGATCTAACTTCTCCCAAAATTTCAAGTTTCTAGATTTAGCCGTTCCGAAGTTATGAGGGACCGAAAATTTTGTAAAACTTAGTTTTGAATAACGGTAAATTTTAGTACCGTATGGTAACCCTATACAATTGGCTTTTAAAAACTTGTAAAGCTTATAAAAGCAGCTGTCTGCTACCGTTGGAGATATACGTCAGGTTGGAGATATACCTTATAGAACTCTAATTATAACTGTTTAAATATGGGGCTTTTTTCAACTTTGTGGGGCTGTAGCTCCGTAACGGGGGGGGCTACAAAAAAAAGTTTTAACATTAAATTATTTTTATTGCAATACCTATCCATTCCTGATATTTCTTTGTCAATCGTAGGTAAAAAGGGACGGACGGACGTACGGACGGACGGACAGAGTGAAGCTATATAGGCACATTTTTACAAAATTTTTTGAAAATGTGCTAAAAACATATGAACTTTTATGTTTTTTTTTGTTGCATTTCAATTATGAAATTACCTGGATATGGTTCGGCACAACATGGATAATATTTTTCATGTCTTTCAGCTGGAACACCTAATATATCCCATTCAACACTTGGATAATATTCACGTAGATCAATACCAACTTCAACTTTATTATCTTTATCATTTTTTTGATTGATGTGTTTTAAATCGATCTAAAAAATTTTTTGGAAATTTATATTTAATTAATACAGTTTTTTTTTTTGTTATTTTTTAATTTTTTAATAAAATTTATTAAAAATATAAATTTGTTAATTTATTTATTCAGTCAAACTTCAAAAGTTATAAAAATTGTCATTGAAAGGAATAATTGTATTTTAATTGTATGGAAAAATGAAAGAAAAAAAACTACAGAAATTTTAATTTAATAAATCATAAAAATTATTAAGGCGTTGCAATGGGCTTTAATAATTCCCAAACTAAAGGGGTTTCAATTTATAAAAAACAGAGAGTTTTGGGAAAAATTTTATTTTAACTTTATTGGTTAACAAAAAGTTTTGAAAAAAGCACCAATATGTTAATTCTTAAACACCTACCTGATCACCATCATAAGTCCATGAACCAAATTTCATAAAACATGTTTGCTGATCAAATGGAAAGTAACGTACATCGATTTCACAAGATGATTTAAAAATGGCAGGTGGAGTCCATACAACTTTTCCAGTATAATGTAAAATAGCTTTTGTTAGAGTTGTTACCACGTATTCACCATCAGCACTGCAAAGAAAAAACGAGTTCTGTGTCACTTAAAAAATATTTTGAACTTATAGGTTAAAGTATAATTTATTTTATTCATCTGAGTCCTAACAGTTTCAAATAAATGCATTATTTTAAGAGATATATCATTTCTAAGAGATCATTCACTAGGTTCATTACAAATTGATCCAGGCAGATTGGATGTATGAAGAGTTCCCAATTATGGAGACTATTTCATATGGAAAAGTTATCTTAAGACTATAAATATTGAACCAAAGTTTTACAATTCCCAGGATCATCTGTTCAAAACTTACGAAATAGAATTAAAGAAATTTATTTCTTTTTGCAGGGAAGATGCAGATAATTGTCCCAAAAAACTTTTGCAATTAATACAAAGTTAAGAAACAAAATTAAAAGACATATTTCTCCTACGAATTCCTATTTTCAAGGCTCATATTAAAAAAATAATATGTGAAAATAAGTTGATAAAATTTTAAATTTCAGTTGTGATTGATTATCATAATAAAATGTCCATTTTATTCAAAAGGAATCAAAAACCAAAACCAAAAGAAAAATGAAAATATTTTTTGCGGAAAATTAAACTATCAAAAACAGTAATGAAAATAAAAAATGGAAAAACCTCAATTTTCAAATAATAGAATTTATAATTTTTAATCTTTTGCATTTCAAAATAATTCAACTACAAAATAAAAAAAAATAACAATTCTTTGGATCTTTGGTTTTTCTTTAATGTTCTTTTGTGTTTATATATATATATATAAATAGATATACATTTGATTATATATAATGTATAAACAAATGTGCATGTTATTTGCGTATGTGGGTTTTTCTTTTAATAAAAAATATTTCTTGGATTTTTTTTGGAAAAATTTTCATTTAATGTTTAAAAAAAATCACCCACATTTTATAAGAAGAGAAGCGTATGTGAAGACAACGAAGAAAAAGAGAAAGTGGGAAGGAGATAGAGTATAGAATATAATATAAGAGAAAAATATTTTTTTTACTTTATCTAAAAAAGAAAAATCTTTTTCTTGAAATTATTTTTTATTTTATTTTGTTTTTGTTAGAAAGTGGAATTTTAAATGCGCGCTACGGGGTAGCAAAACAAGAAAATTGCATATTGTTAGGATATTTTTTTTTTCTTTTTTTTAAATTACCTGCCATTTTCAGAGTGTGGTTTAGATTACGAACACAAAATATGTATATATATACATATGTATGTATTCTTGTATTGTATTATAAAAAAAAAAGATAAAAATATTAAAATAAAAAAAATATTCATGAAAATTCTTTTAAAAAATTTTATTTGGTATTAGTTTTCCTTTAGTTTTTCCTTGTTTTTGTTTTTTGAATTTTTTTTCTTTTGTTTTTAATACGAGAATGTCTCTAAATTTTATTTTTCTTGGTTTAGAATGTTTTTTTACGATATGATGTTATGCAGGATGTCCGAAATTTTGAAATTCTAGGATTTATTATTTATTTAGTTATTTATTTACAAACAGTCCCTTACCTCATACAATGTGATAAGGGTGTAAGAATGCCTTTAGCATATAATACTGTGTATTAATTTTATATTATTTTTCAATAATGTTTTTTTTTTCAATTAAATGTTTCATTACCCGCAACAGCTCTGTTAATAAGCCACCACTGAAGCCCCCCAATATTAATATTGTCCAGGACGATAAAACATTAAATTTCTGCTTACTCAATGCTTAAGTTTCCTTAAGGCTTAAGAGCCTCTATATATTTAAAACATATTTTCAATATAATCGCTAATCCCACCATAGTGCTCTAGTGTAGACATGTCTCTTATGTTTATTTCATTTAAATGAGAGCAATTAAAATTAAAAAAATTAAAATTTCGGAAATGTCATGGTGCAAGGGTTGTGGTGAATTGTGAGTTAAAGCAAATACCTATAGAAAGTATGGACGGCTTCAACGGGCGTCTTTCAAAGCTTTTCAAGTCCCCCTGTAAACAAAAACAAAAAAAAAATACACAATTCAAACATGATTGGAAAAACTGTTGTAATTAATTTGATCCGCTGCGACGCCATAACAGTGTTTAGTATTGATTTTGCCTTATTGCACTAAATGAGCAAAAGTAAATAATGTTATTCATATTTTAATTTGTAAGTAATATTGTAAGTTTAAGTTAAAGAATTTGTAGATTCTTAGAATTATTCTAAATTAAATTAAAAGCTCCAAGGACTTAAAATTTAAAATAGCCGCAGCGGTCAAATAATTGAGTTTAAGTTAAACTCACTCTTATCAGATAGGAATAAAATTATATATGTGTCAAGCGTTAAAAAATAATATTTTCATAGTACTATCAGTAAAACGCTTTAATTTAAATTTTATACAATTGTGTTTTTTCCTAGTGTACTATTTTTATTCAAATTAAATTATTTAAGAATAATAGAATTTATTTTTTGATAATTTTTTTTTAAAATTTTTTCCATAACATATTATATATAATATGTAAAAATCTAATATATTCTATAAAGAAAGTTCTAAATTAGCTTTAAATATCTAATGGTAGTGCTTTACATTTATAAAACATTGGAGACTTTCTCATTATATTAGTCATATCAAAAGGTTTCATACAAATTATATTGGTGAAAATGTGAGAAATTTTCAGAAAAAATTTTAAAATATAATTAAATATACATAATAATATATTATTATATATATACAATATATATATATATATATATATATATATATAAAAAATTTTATATATAATTAAAGTATACTTACTTGTTATATAAAACAATATCTGGTAACCAAATATGTTCAGATGGTACATATAATTCTGTAACACCACCATATTCTGATGGATCCCATTTAAATTTATGATCTTGCCATTCCTAAACAATGTAATTAATTTTAAAAATAAAATTTTATTAAAAAATTATAAAATAATAGTTAAATAGAGGCTTACATGTTCCAGCCAAACGTTAGTTGTTAAAATTTGATCTTTTAAATTCTGAAACAGAAATAAATATGTTAATTAAAAGGTTTCGCTTTAATATATAATTAATATAAATATTTATTATTATTTTATAATATTATAGCATAAAATTGTATTAGATTTTATTCATAATACTTTTAAAAATATATATTTTTAGTACCTTCAGTACTCAAGTTTTAAGTCATATACAGGCTATGGGTCTTTGAGAGACAATACTTCTTCTAAAATATTTTTTAAAAAAATTATACACAATCTGTTACTTTGTAAAACAGAATGTGTAGAATCCTTTCAATGATTAATTATCTTTAATATAGGATAAAGCTAATAATTTTTAATAGGCATCAATCCGAACTATAATTTTTGAGCCTTATTAATTCCAACTTTTTCTTAACACCACAGCGCCACAAACTGCATCAGAACAAAACAACGTTCAAGTCTTAAGATGTACAACTCAGGGATCATAAAAATTAGGGAATTGTGGTCAAACTTCATTTTTTTTTAACTCTCTTAGAACTTTTGAACGTTTTTTCAATTTATCGATCCCCATACTGCATGCGTTCAACTGATATATCACTTGTACAATTCCCAATATGAAAGGCTAATCATAATAAAATAATGGGGATCCTTACTTTATATAGACTTCAATTAAGTTTACTGAGAAAACGTTGAATTTTTTTTCAAAAATGTCGATTGTACTAAATGTTGACTTTCCAAGATATTGCTAAGAAAATATCGATTCTTAGAATATCGAAAAAATCATTAATTTAATATAATTTTTGTTGAAATTAGTGTGTATCGACTTTATTTTTTATACAATAAAATCCCTTTTATATAGGTACTTGCACATTTATAAACTTTTCAAAAAATATTTGAGCAATGCTTAAGGTCATATGGCGTTTCCAAAATTTTTATATGGATATATACATAAAATTCTAAAATAGGATATCTTAGAGCTGGTTTCAAATTCAGGTAAATTCCCTTTTTCCAGAATATTTAGGCAATGTTTATTGATTCAAAAGCAGGGTTGTACGCTTCCCCTGTCCACCTCAAATATAAATCGAGAATAGTAAAAAGCTGATTTCAACAAAAGAGTTCCATTCTTTTATTTATTCGAAAATTCTTTATTCTTAAAAAGTTGACATTTTTTTTCAAGTCGATATTTTAAAAATCGATACTTCAAGAATTGTTATATTGTGAAAAATTACATATTTGACGTTGACAATTTTGAGTCGACATTTTGTGAATCGTCATTTTAAAAATCGATATCTGACCGATAGTTCAGTGGTAAAGTGGCGCCTTTTTATACCCGTATGACTATATAGTCAAAGGGTATAATAAATTTGCCATTACGTTTGTAACGCAGAGAAGGAGGGGGGGTAGATATAGACTCAAGTGTATGGATCGGATCAGAATCGAAAAAAAAAATCGATTTAGCGATGTATGTCCGTCCGTCTGTCCGTCCGTCCGTCCGTCCGCACGATAACTCAAAAACTAAAGGAGCTAGGATCTTGAAATTTTCGCAAATTCGTTTTTTTGCAATAGCCGTCATCGCTATTTAAATCCAGCCATTTTGGTCCATGGGTTCGAGTGGCTGCCATACAACTTCTTCTTTTATATGAGTATTTCTTTGTACCTATTACAGCTACGTGTCTGAAATTTTGGCAAAAGTAGTTTAGTTCTATGGCCAAAGTTTCTGCGAAATTTGGATGGTCTACTGCAAAGGGTTCGAGTAGCTGCCATACAACTCCTTCTTTTATATGAGCATTACTCTATACCTATTGAAGTTGTGTGTCTGAAATTTTGTCAAAAATAGTTTAGTGTAATGGCCAAAGTTACTGCAAAATTTGGTTGGTCTACTGCTTAGGGTTCGAGTAACTGCCATACAACTCTTTCTTTTATATGAGCATTATATTTCACCTAATCAAGCTGGTATGTTTGAAATTTTGCCAAAAGTAATTAATGTTTATAATAATAATGGTATAATGTTTATATAACGGTCATACGGGTATCCCAGAGTTGACACAGTCTACTCTACTACACTCTTCCTCGTTATTGTCTGGTACTACAAATAAATAAATAAATAAATCGACATAACTTAGCAGTTCCAAATTTAATTGGAGTTTTAGCAATTTTTTTCAAAGTCGATCTTATTTTTCAATTTAGAGGAATTAAACCTCATATAAAATCTCTTTAAATCTGCAGTTATTAAAGAATTTTAAAATTTATCTATATTAAATATACTGTATTGAAATTCTTTTGTAATTATATTCATATAAATATTTCATTTCAAAATTATTTAAAATAATTCTAAAATTTTTATATTCAAAAATTTTTAACGAGGTTCCCTATAATCACGTATTTAATGTGTGTCAATATTTTCACACATTCACTGCAGAATTATGCTGGACTAAATTGGAATTAATAAAACAAAAATGTTTAATAATCTTTGCATTACGAATGTTTGCATTTTATTAAAAAAAAACAAAAAAGGAGAAAAAAAACAAAAAACAAACTAATCATTAATATGAAATTAGTTTATTTGCTACAATTTTTAATTTATTGTATTCAATATTGTGTCATCAAAAGCATCTGCGAAAAATGTTGACAATATTAAAGAGTGTATCATATTAAATGCAATAACTGCATATATATGCATTTGAATGCAGTGAACTACGATTAAAACAAAAAAATTAGCATTTTCATTTATTTTGTCAATTTATTTTTCAATTTTTATTTGTTTTTGTATTTTAACTGAATCTAATTGTTAATCCAAATCATGTTTATGCATATATAAACATAGGTAATACATTCATATATGTACATATTATGTGTATGAGAATTTTGATATATTGTTGCACCTGTACAATTTAAATTTTTTGGTTATAAAAAAACTGATGTTAATAAAAAACGAGTAAGATTATAGTTGCCTTTGTCAACTTTTAGATATCAGCGCAGATCAGCACTGATGTATAAAATAAATAAGAATTTTTCATATAAAAAATAATTATATTTAATTACAAAGAGATAAATTAAAAAAAATATATGATCTAACCTGGGTTTGAACCGAGACGTTTTGGTTAAAAGTCCGACGTCCTCACCCCTTCACAGTTAAGTGATTAATAATATAACTACATTTTGTTTGTTTTTCTATTTATTTATTAATTTTGAAAATTTGTATGACAGCTACCCGAACCCTTTGGGCGATTTTAATCAAAAACAATTAGGAACCTACAACTTGTTTTGTTTCAACAAAATTATTTTGTGTAAGTTTCGAAACTCTTGCTCCTTTAGTTTTTGAGTTATCGTGTTGACAGACGGACGGGTACACGTAGCTAGATCGATTTCCTTTTCGATGAAGATCCAATCGATCCAATTTTCGATACGTACCTCTGACACTATATCTAACTCATCTAGATCGATGTATTACAAACGGAGGAGTTATTTTAATATATCTGTGGCCTTATTTGTATGCACCGGTGAAATGAAATTTTACATTAATAAAGATTATGTTTATGTTAACGTTTATGTTTTAGATGAATTTTAAAATTATTACAAATTGCAACAATAGAATTGATATTAGCAATGCTATTTGATATTAAAATGTGGGTACCACTATGCTAGAAAAATAAAGGTGTAATTTGGTGATAAAAATTTGTATTAAAGTTGTTTTATTTTATGTTAGTGTAATATTTATTTATGGACAGTGTTTTTTTGTTTATTATTTGCATAATTTTTATAACTAAATATGTGTATTTTATATATATATATATATATATATGTAATATGTAATAAATATATATTTTTATGTTAAATTTGAACTACAGGTGTAATTTATTTCTATTGTAATAACATGTTGTGTTAATAGTGATTAATGATTTGGAAGTCAGTGTTTTAATTTAAAAAAAAAACGAGGAACAGTGTAGTAGAGTAGACTGTGTCAACTCTGGGATACCCGTATGACCGTTATATAAACATTATATCATTATTATAATATCATTATTATTATTATAAACATTAATTACTTTTGGCAAAATTTCAAACATACCAGCTTTATTAGGTGAAATATAATGCTCATATAAAAGAAGGAGTTGTATGGCAGCTACTCGAAACCTCTGCAGTAGACCAACCAAATTTAGCTGTAACTTTGGCCATTACACTAAACTATTTTTGGCAAAATTTCAGACACCCAGCTTTAATAGGTATAGAGTAATGCTCATATAAAAGAAGGAGTTGTATGGCAGCTACTCGAACTCACTGCAACAGACCAACCAAATTTTGCAGAAACTTTGGCCATAAAACTAAACTACTTTTGCCAAAATTTCAGACACGTAGCTGTAATAGGTACAGAGAAATACTCATATAAAAAAAGAAGTTGTATGGCAGCCACCCGAACCCATGGACCAAAATGGCTGGATTTAAATAGCGATGACGGCTATTGCAAAAAAACGAATTTGCGAAAATTTCAAGATTCTAGCTCCTTTAGTTTTTGAGTTATCGTGCGGACGGACGGACAGACGGACGGACGGACGGATATACATAGCTAAATCGATTTTTTTTTCGATTCTTATCCGATCCATACACTTGAGTCTATATCTACCCCCCCTCCTTCTCTGCGTCACAAACGTAATGGCAAATTTATTATACCCTTTGACTATATAGTCATACGGGTATAAAAATTATGTAAAGTTCACACAAAATTTTTAAATGCGAAATGTTAGATAGGAATTATCATAAATGGATCATTTGATAAATTAAATTGCTATATACTATTTGCTACAACTTTTTAAACACTACTTAGACAATGCTTAGCCTCATGAATAATTATTTAATTTTACTTAGTCTAAAATTATTTCAATTTGTAATTTACTGCAGAGACGTAATAGTTTTAAAAGAAGTTTCAGAAAAAAGGCCATATTTTGTTTTATTAAATTTCGAATTTCGTTGCCTTAAATTATGAATTGAAGCTGAAGTTATTTTCAAAATCAATGCACAAAGTATAGTGTTAGGTTTAAGAATGTCTAATTTTCAATTTAGTCAGTCTTGAAACTCCAAGTTTAAATATAAATATTTTTTAAATCAGGGTTCTGAAACGAAGCTATATTGAAGGTAATTTAAATTGTTCGTTAACTTTTTGCTATATACGCAGCAGGCGGACTTAGGAGTCGAAATTTTTCCCAATTTTCTTAGCTGTATTTAGGATCTACTAAATAATCGATTACCTTTTTTAAATTATGTCGGTCTGGCCACTGGGTTCTAAGAAACTGAGACTTCTTATTTTTTATGAAAATTAATATCGGATAAAGTTCCGGAACGACATTTTAATTGGAGGAATTTTGCTTTTGTTCCAAAATAAATATCATTCCTGAATTTTCCATTTGTTAATTTTCATAGGACTGTAGTAACCAATTCTCTTTATACGAGTTCCTTATTTTTTTTCTTTATTCATTCTCTTAATTCTTAGGTGAGTGCTGATATCGTAATAGGGGTATGAAACTAGTAGTACTGGTTTGGTACTGGTAAAGTACTAGTACTGCAAAAGCAAAGTACTGGTAACGCCCACTACAAGTACTTGTTCTAAAATACTTGTGAAATCTAAGTACTAATAACATTACTAGAAAATTCCAAAGTTGTATAATTTCAAGTATCACACAGTGCAATCACTTAGTAGGAGTATGGAACTGGTATTGTACTGTTAGTACTTGCTTGACCAGAACGGTACTAATAAAGTACTTGTGACTATTTATAATTTTACTTAAAAATTTGGAAAGGTACTATGGTTCAGCTACTGAACACAAATGTATCAAAGTAACGAACAAATCTGATCTTTGGTCGTATTTGGTGTGAGGCTGTTATGGTTAGTTCTAATTAAAATATACTGATCCAAATTATTACTCAAAATATTCTAAAATATATCTGGTTGAAGTGAATCTAAGTTTTTGAAGTGTCTTTAAAAAATGACCAAACTACTTGTAAAAACTGGGTTTAGGAGTTTAAAATCAAGCAAAAGATCACATATTAAAAAATTTACATAGTTTCATGAGTAGATTAGCAATCCAGCCGATCACAAAATGATAAAGAAAATGTCGGTCAAAACAAATAACATTTTAAATCCATTTTTATTAGATGTTTTAAAAAATAAATTCTCAGTTATTTTATTGCATTATTAACTTAAAATTTGCTGTTATCCAGAAACAAATGAATAAAATAAAACAAAAATTAGTTTTTATAATATTATTGTACCACTTTTTCGCAATAAGATAAACATTTACTATAGTTTTGATTGTATGCTAATATAATTTTATGCTAATTTTTTTAAATAAGATTTTTACAACTTGATTTGTATAAAAGTTGTAAAAATGATATAAAATATTTTACTTTCAATTTCTATAATATTCTTTTATATACAGATATTGTGTATTGTCTTGGAACTTTTTACAAATTTTAGTCCTTTTTTCGATATACATTTTGTACCCTACAGAAAACTTTAATACTTCAAGATACCATATGGATAAAAAAAATATATCATATGATAAGTAAGGCCGATCTTAATAATATGGAATGGAGAATACTATACCTAAGTTATCTTTAAATTAAATAATATTTTATTACAAATATATTCCAAAAATATTTAAATAAATATATACTAAATATATGCTAATTTTGTTATATTTTTAGTTTTTCTTTTATGTAAATTAAAAATTACTTTAATTTTAATACAATTTACATATGAGAGTTCCTTGGAGAAGGCAATTTTATATTAAATTTGTGGTCAATTTAAAAAGTAGTTAGATTAACATAAAATTTATTTTATTAAATTAAGAATGAGCTTTTAAATTAAAAGATATATTAATATTTATATATTTGAATAATATAAATGATATAATTAAAACATTGCCTCCTATATTTGACAGGCCAGAGTACTTAAAAGTTTATCTAAAAATCTTAAATAATATTTATCAGAAGGATTAAAAAATTAATCGTCTTATTTATTTAGTTTTCACAGAATTTCAGTTTAAGTGGTATAGGGTAACAGTGAATGTAATTGGCACGTTGAAAAAAATTAGTACATAAAGCAGGAAAGTATATAAAAAATTAAAAGATATTTAAATTAAATAAATAATAAGGTATATATTTAAAAATTAATTATTGAACAAAACTGTCCAATAATAATTAGATTGAAGTGAAAAAATAGTTGAATTACATTTACAGTAATAAAAAAATTTTATTTTTTACGAAATAGATTATGGTTGGTTGTGTATTTATAAAACATTTCTATGTATATTTATTAATATCAAACGATATTAATTATTTTATCAATTAAACACATAAGTTAAAAAAATTTGATGTGCCATTAACTGACAAACTTAACTTACAAAAAAAATTAATTAAAAAGACAAAATAAAAAATTATAATAAAGTAAAGAAAAAGGTAATTTTATAATTACCACAAAATTGTAAAGAAATTCAAAAATTTCAGTATACTGGGCTATTAAATAAAAAGGGCAATGGCTAAATTATCTGATAAATTTCACATAGCTTTTATTTATCCCTCGAAGAATTTTCGATTATTTTAAAGAAAAGTTGGGGAAGTTCAAATCTTCCATTTTTTTTGTATTATTAATGTATCCTATATTCAATCTATAAGTATTTAATTCATACGACTTTTCCACAAAATAAAATTTAAGAAAGTTCATTTAAGTAATTTTCTTAAGTTTTGAAAAAATTCATTATCTCTTAATTATTTATTACTTATGTTCATCCAATATTTGCAATTGATCTTTCATGATTGTTTAAATACCAATATAAATAGATACCACTAAATTAACAACAAAAATTTGAGAAAACAATTTTTAAAACAAACAAATTTAAATAATTCACACAATACAATTAATTGGAGTAAGTTCAATATATCTATAATTTTATTCATAGCTTTGTTCTGAGTTCCAAACGTGACCTGGATTTTTTTGAATCGATTAATTATTCATAATATTTTAATTTAAATAAATAATATGTTACAATTACTTCCAGACTGCTACATAGTTATAGTTTTCCAATGTATATAATGTAAAAGTGGCACTGCAATTCAAAGAAACAGCAGTGTTAAATACATATGCAAATTAATCAAGAGTGAACTAATTAGTTAAAATGAAATGTCTGGACGGCTTATTATAATTATTAAAAAAAAACTTTCCATCAATTTCCAGTCAATTATATTTAAACAAACTTACAGTTAAGTGCCTATTTCAACTCTTCTTTTGCCAGATGTTCTATTGTAAATATGATAATCAATAGTTATTTCATATCATCCGATGCAATTATTTAGAACAGAAAATTCAATATAAATTCAATGAACCTGAAAAACTCAAGTTTTATTAAGTTGGGATTTTACAAGAGTTTAGGTTTAAAATTAATTCCTAAAAATGATCCTGGTGAGACAGTCCAATATTTACTTTTATAATTAAATATTTAATTTTAATTTATCTTTATTATACAGATTAAATCAATTTTGTTGGCAATTACTGTAACTGGTATTGCAGGCTTACCAACAATTTTTGGGAATTCAACTTTCTCGCTCGGTGGAAATAATACCCAGTCGGCAAGAAATTTTTCCAACGCCACTGATTTAAATGTCAGATCGGTTCCTGCTAACAATTCATCAAACTTAACAAATCCATTTAATAATCGGACATTTTTAGAAAATTTCTTCAAAAATATAACAGTTTATCTTCATCATAATTTGACAGTGCCAAAACTTGAATCTGAAAACAGGACAACTGAAGTGTTGCCAGATGATTCGAATTTAAAAAATTCAACAGGCTCATTTACAAAACTTTTTATGACTTTCTGTGGTAGATCATATTATGGTTATGGTTATCCATATGCAGGTGGTTATGGTGGATATGGATACGGATATCCTTATGGTGGATATGGTTACTATGGTTAATATGGAGAAAAAAAAATATTGGGAATGAATTTTAATAAACAGAAATTTTCCATTTAATTTACCTTTAATGATCAATTAAAATATAACTTTTATAATTTTTTCTTCAATTACAATAAAATATTTAGAGAAAAAACAAAACATTTATAATGTATGACAATCATAATAATATAAGTTCAGTGATATGTATTAAATATAATAACAATTAGTTTCTTAATAACAAAATGCACATTTTTTTTTTTTTTTGTATTAAACTTTTATTATTGCCTTTATTACATTCTTATTTATAACTTAGCCTATAAAAAGTTTATAAAAAATTGACTTATTAGTAATTATTTTATTAACATTTAAATTAATATTTAATTTTTACGTTAATTGTTTTTCTAATTTATATTTTAATTTTCTTATTAGTTAGAGTAAAAACTCTATTTATTCCATTTTTTATGTAGTATTGTAAAAAATTATGGCGAAAAAAAAATCAATATTAAATCTTACTTATTTTTAAAAAACAACCTAACCTATTCCTTATTCTACTTAATCTATCTTAAAACTATACTAAGCCTAAACTAAAACCTAATTTGTAATTATAATACTTATTTATGTTAATTGCGGGTTAACCAACCACCAATATTCTTTTTTAATTTTTTTATCTTTATTAGTAATAGACATGTCGTATATCAAACTTTCTCCATTAATATTGCCCGGGTTATACTCTATTGCCTTGCATGTGGCCCGTCTACTATAGTGGTATAGTATGGGGACATGATCTTGGTTTTGGATATAACCATTTTTATCAAGAAAAATGAAATGCTCAGGGGCTATAAAACCCGTGAGCAAGGTTTTTCTTATGTACTCCTCATTGTGGTAGTATATATGTGATATAAGACCATTTTCTGGAGTGTTTTGTGCTCTCTCATAGTGTTTTCTGACAAGTTTTATAATAAAACCGTCAATTCTGTGTATGTTTGATGCCTTATACAAATATTTGTTTGAGTAGAAATGTTTGTAATCGGAGTCGGGCTTTTTATTTATATTAGTACAAGTTCTTATGCACTTTCTTTCTAGCTTACGTAGTTTTTCCATTAAACTTGCGCTAATGTTGTACCATATGGGTACACCATACACAAGTGTTGGCCTAACTAATGTTTGATAGCATATTATTTTTACTCTATTACTTATATTTTTATTGTAAAAGAGTTTTTTTGCTGCCATAAAGGATTTATTTCCTTTTGAAATTGTGTGTTTAATATGTTCGGAGTAGTTCAAATTACGATGTAGAAAAACTCCGAGGTATTTAACACTTTTTTTATTTGCAAGAGGTGAATTATCTGGTGATTTTATAATATAGCTTTTCCAATTTTTTTTTATATCTGAACTTGTTTTGTCAACCGTATTGCGAAATAATATAGTTTCGCATTTGTTGAAGTTCACTTTTAATATCCAGATTTTGCAGTAGTCCAAAATGATATTAAACATTTTTTGCACTTTGGACTGTATGCTACTTACTGAGTCATTCGCAGAATAGACTATAATATCGTCAGCAAAAGCTAATGTGTAGGTATATCCTTTAACACGCTCTAATAAATTTAATAGATCGGCTATATACAGTGAAAAGAGGATTGGTGCGTTGACTGTTCCCTGTAGCAGACCGTTTTCAATTGGGAAGGTCATACTTGATGCATTTCGTGAGTTATACACAACAAAATTGTTGTTGTATAACATGTTATATATGAGAGCACTCAAGTTAGATGGGAATTTATATTTATATATTAACTTATACATTAAGCCATCGAGCCAGACAGAATTAAATGCTTTTTCAAGATCAACAAGACAAGCACCAACACCGTAATTCTTATTAATATACCAACAAATATCAGATGTGAGTTTAGTTATGGTGTGAATAGTTCCATGTTTATACCTAAACCCAAATTGATTATCAGGTATTAATTTATTTAAATTAGAGAAGTTTTGAATTTTATCATTTATAAGGGTTTCAAAAACTTTACTTATGTTTGGCATTAAACTAATTGGCCTATAATTACTAGGATTAGTTGGATCTTTGCCTGGTTTTTTTAGCAATATTGTTTTCGAAGTTTTCCATATATCTGGAAAATACGAGTTATTAATTGCATTGTTAAATAAAATGACATATTTCGAAATAATTAAGTTACTCAACTTTTTTAAAACTATATTTGGTATATTATCAATACCAGATGAAGTTTTATTTTTTAAAGCTTTAAATTTCAAACAAAGCTCGTGATGGTTTGTGTACTGGCTATTTTCACCACGTTGCTCAGATGACTTGTTTGTATTGTTAAAAATGCTGAGAGTAATGTTATTTGTATGCATATTTTGAATATTTTGGTGAAATAGATTAATTTTATTTGATATATTGATGTGAAATCTATTATTTGCTGGTATAATAATGGTGTGAGTTTTTTTTAGATAAGAACCTAATACATTGTAAATATCTTTTTGGTTGTGAAGAATATATTTAACAAAATGCACAAAACACGCTAATTTAACTAACAAATCTTATGCATTAACTAATGATACTACTATGAAAAATATTTTAATCTTCTCCTACAAGTATGCAATTAAAATTAAATTATATTTAAAATTGTTTAAAAAGTTATCTGGGATCAAAGTGACTTGTAATTATAAAAATGTAAAGTATATAACATTATTCAAATAATCAAAATAACTGAACAGATGCTTAAAATTAATAGATTTAAGTTTAAACCGTCCCTTGGAGAGGTATATTACAATATCCAATATTAATTATTGAAATATTAATAGTTTTAAGTTTTCGTTCAAATTTATATTAATCAAAATGAAGTGGTAGGCTATATATATATATGTATTTTTTTTTTTTAATTTCCACAAGTTTGTAAAATTTAAAATATTAAATTGAGTTATAAACTCGATATATTGAATTATGTTTTTAATTTATTAAATTTATATTATATTAATAAATACTTTTCAATGTTTTAAAAAGTCTTAAAGTATTATGCATGTACATTTTATACTTTAATTATATACAATATATACATATTATATATTCCATATTTTTTGAAATAAAAAATTTTAAAAATATTTCAACTAAAATTCTTTTATATAAAAATATGTTTTTATTTAAGTAAATTCCCCATTTTTTTTTTTTTGCTCCATTTAAAAGGTTCAGTTTATATTTTGTTAATATGCCTTGAAATTTTCTTTATGTTTTTCAAAAAAAAAAAAAGAATAAAAAAAAACAAAAATTGTTTTTCCATGGTTTTCTTTGTAAAATTACAAATCTAGCCTCGAAGGCTAAAATACAAAAAAAGTATAAGAGAAAAGGCAAAATATAATATTTTAAAACTTTATGAACTTTCAAAAAATAAATTTTTTTGCTCCCATTTTTTTGTTAAAAATTACTTTTAAGGTAAAATTAAAAAAAAAAACCAAATTTTTAAAGAGTATGAATAGACTTAAAAAAAAGCTTGAGTTCATTGTAAATTTCATTTTTTTTTGAGATATTTTCAATTAAATTATTTTTTTTTTAATATTTAAATTTAATATAAAGTTTGTGTAATATTAAATTGTAAAAGGTATTATTTATTTTCAATATCATTTGTATTAATTCAAGATTACAATTAAGGGTTTGTTTTTTAAAATTCCACATTTTTATTCTCCTAAAAGTATGCAATTAAAGTTAAATTGTATTTCGAATATTTTTTTTTTTTTTTTTTATTTAAACTTTATTTTACTCTTTTTTAAAATTCTTAAATTATCTTAGCTTATAAAAGTTTAGAAAAATAGCTTATTTTATATAATTCGATTAACATTTAAACTTAACCTATTGTTTTTATTGTTAATTTTATTAATTATTTTATTCCTAAATATCTAAGTAGTATTACCATTTAACAATTTTTTTAATAATCTTTTTTGGAAAATTCAGAGTATTAAAACCAAATTTCTGCTTTTTTTTTTAATATAAAAACTTAGCCTAGCTTAATCTAACTTAAAATACTTAACCTAGCTAAAAATTAATTGTGTCTATGACTTAATGCTAATTAATTGGAGTTATCTAGCCACCAATGGTTTTTGTTTACTGATTTGTCTTTTTCTGGTATACACATATCATATTTTAAATTTACTCCGTTAATATTGCCCGGATGAAAATCTATAACCTTGCATGTAGCCCTTTTATTATAGTGATATAACAGAGGGACATGGTTTTGGTTTTGGATGTAACCTTTTTGATCTAAAAAGATGAAATGCTCAGGGGCAATGAAACCTGTGAGCAAAGTCTTTTTAATGTACTCCTCATTGTGGTAGAATATATGAGATATTAAACCATTTTCTGGAGTATTTTGTGCTCTATCATAGTGATTTCGAACTAGTTTTATTATAAAATTATCGATTCTTTTGATTTGGGCTTCCTTGTACAAATATTTGTTTGAATAGTAATATTTGTAGTCGGAATCGGGCTTTCTATTAATATTAGTACATACTCTTAAGCACTTTCTTTCAAATTTACGTAATGTTTCCATTAAACTTGCACTAATGTTGTACCATATTGGTGCACCATATACAAGAGTTGGCCTGATTAGTGTTTGATAACAAATTATTTTAACTCTTTTACTAATGTTTTTATTGTAAAACAGTTTTTTGGCTGCCATAAAGGCTTTGTTACTATTTGATATATTATGCTTTGTGTGATTAATATAATGTAAATTTCTATGTAATTGGACTCCCAAATATTTAACTACTTTTTTATTTGTTAATAGAGATCGATCTGGTGATCTTATTGAAAATGTTTTCCAATTTTTTTTTATACTATTACTGGTTTTATCTACGGTGTTTCTGAATAGTATCGTTTCACATTTATTATAGTTTATTTTAAGTTTCCAAACTTTAGCATAATCAACTATAATATTAAACATTTTTTGAACTTTAGTTTTGATTTGCTCGACGGTCTTATTTGCATCGTATATAATAATGTCATCTGCAAAAGCTAATGAAAAATTATTACCCTTTATCTGTTCTAGTAATTTAAGTAAATCAGCAATATAAATTGAAAATAGAATTGGGGCATTTACGGTGCCTTGTAAAAGTCCATTTTCTACTCTAAAAATTTTCTCTGACCGACTATTTCTGTTATAAATAAAAAATTCATTTTCATATGTCATATTCATTATTATTGTAATTAAGTTTTTTGGAAATTTATATTTCAAGAGCTTGTAAGTTAGGCCATCTAACCATACAGTGTTAAATGCTTTTTCCAAATCTACCAGGCAAGCACCAACGCCATAGTTTTTATTAATGTACCAGCAGATGTCAGAAGTTAGTTTTGTGATTGCATGGACTGTTCCATGTTTATGTCTAAACCCGAACTGGTTCTCTGGTATAAGTTCTTTATTAACTGAAAACTCTATTATTTTATCATTTATGAGTGTTTCAAACACTTTCCCTATATTTGGCGTTAAGCTAATTGGTCTGTAGTTAGCTGGGTTTGTTGGATCTTTTCCTGGCTTTTTAAAAACTAATATTTTGGCCTTTTTCCATATTGTAGGGAAATAAGCGTGATTTAGACAATTATTAAATAATATGACGTATTTTGATATGATTTTCGAACTTAAATTTTTTAAAACTATATTTGGAATCTGATCGACACCGTACGATGTTTTATTTTTGAGTAATGTGAATTTTTGACTTAATGTGTTAAAATTGCAGAAATTGTTGTTATTTGTGTTAATATTGGAAGATCTATTGTTATTGTTAAAATTTACTTGGGTTATTTTGTTAAGCCTATTATTTTTATTATATTCTTTAAACAGATGAACTTTATTTATAATATGTAAGTGAAAATTATTGTATTGGCTTATGTCTGTTTTGTGAGTTTTTTCAACGTAAGATCCTAAAACATTATAGATATCCTTTGGTTCTTTTATTATATATTTGTTATCGAGACTAGTGTTTAGTTTGGAGATATCTACGTTATTTTGTATAAGCAGGTTCGAATCTTGGGGATCTATATATATATATTTTATGTTACTATTATTTTTTGCTCTAAATAATTTATTTATTTCTGGGAACATATTTCTATTTTGAGGTTTTATTTTTTTTAATCTGTTTTGCCAATAATTGTTAATTTCTATATTTATTTGTTGTTTTATTAAAGTTTTTATGTTGTTTAATAGACTTTTGAGTATTCGGATTTCTTGGGTAGTAAAATCGAGCCGTTGTTTGTATATTCTATGCATGTCGTTCATTAATGAAGTTTTTTTTTTTAATAAGAATTTTATTTTATTTGAATAAAATTTTTTTACGGTGTTTTTTGTGTTATTGATTTTTGGTACTGTTTCATTTATGGTATTTGTAATTACTTGATTTAATTTTAAAAGGTGGATATCTATTTCATCTATATTTAAGTTACGATTGTCTATTATTTTAGTGCTATTCCTATACTCTATATCTAAATTTTTATCTAAATTTTTTTTAAATTTATTCCAATTAGTTTCGTTAAAATTATATCTAAAGTTATCTGCTAGCTCCTGGTTTAAAAGTTCTTGTTTTTTTATAACAAATGGAAATAATATAGCTTTATGATCGCTATCGTATGGAAGAGTACAAAGTTTATTTTGGTTGTTGCTGTATTTGATATTAATTCTCACATCAGACAGAATAAGATCGATGTAAGAATTTGCACGTGGAAGTGTTGGTGAATCTGTGACATTTAATTTACATTTATATAATATTCTATTTCTTTCTAACCATTTATAAAGCTTTATTCCTCTATTATTATTATTCGAATTGTGCCATGTTTGATGTTTCGCGTTGAAATCACCAGTAATAATATAAAAATTGTTTGGATTTTTTAAATCTAAAATATAAAAAAGTTTTTAAAATTCTTCAATAAATTTATAACTACTATGATTTGAAGCATAAACCGACAGAATGTACAATTTATAATTATTTTTTAATTTTATTTCTATAATACATGGTTCAATGCATATAAAATTATTAAAAATATTATTTTTAACTATATCAAATTTTATTTTTTTATTAATACATATGGCAACACCGCCACCATCTGGTAACCAATTTCGGTCTTTTTTTATTATATTATAATTGTCAAAAGACATGTGGTTATTATACCCGTATGACTATATAGTCAAAGGGTATAATAAATTTGCCATTACGTTTGTGACGCAGAGAAGGAGAGGAGGTAGATATAGACTCAAGTGCATGGATCGGATCAGAATCGAAAAATAAATCAATTTAGCTATGTATGTCCGTCCGTCCGTCTGTCCGTCCGTCACCACGATAACTCAAAAACTAAAGGAGCTAGGATCTTGAAATTTTCGCAAATTCGTGTTTTTGCAATAGCCGTCATCGCTATTTAAATTCAGCCATTTTGGTCCATGGGTTCGGGTAGCTGCCATACAACTTCTTTTTTTATATGAGTGTTACTCTGTACCTATTACAGCTGCGTGTCTGAAATTTTGCTACAAGTAGTTTAGTTTTATGGCCAAAGTTTCAGCAAAATTTGGTTGGTCTACTGCAGTGGGTTCGAGTAGGTGCCATACAACTTCTTATTTTATATGAGCATTACTCTAAACCTATTAAAGCTGGGTGTCTGAAATTTTTCCAAAAATAGTTTAGTGTAATGGCCAAAGTTACTGCAAAATTTGGTTGGTCTACTGCAAAGGGTTCGAGTAGTTGCCATACAACTTCTTAGTTTATATGAGCATTACACTACACCTAATAAAGCTGGGTGTCTGAAATTTTGCCAAAAGTAATTAATGTTTATAATAATAATGATATAATGTTTATATAACGGTCATACGGGTATCCCAGAGTTGACACAGTCTACTCTACCACACTCTTCCTCGTTTTTTTTTATTTTTGTTTCGGACAAGCATAATATATCAGGTTTATTGTTATCAATAAAGTGCCTAAGAGAGAGCTTTTTATCGATAGAAATGAGAGAATTTACATTTACACTAATTAATTTTAAATCTATGTAATTGTTGTTGGAGTGAGTAATTATGAATTATTGTGTGTGATGTATATTTAATATTTCATAAATATGATCTATTTTATCGTTAAATTTTTTTTCTAAATTTTTTATACTATTTCTTATCTCTTCTAAAATTGTATTTTGGTTAGTATTGATTTGGTTAGTATTATTTTGAATTTCATTGAGGTTAGTGTTATTTTTATTGAGGTTAGTATTATTATTTTTATTTAAATTTCTTACTACATTAGAGTACGTCATATTTGGATTTACTTTAATGGAAGGTATATGTTTATCTGCTATTTTTTCTTTTAGTTGTTTTTGAAGCTCTTCTCGTTTTTTAATTCGTTGCTGATGCTCTTGGCAGCCTTTAAAAGATGCTGGATGTCCATTGGTTTTGCAAAGTATACAAAACAGCCGTTCTTTAGGATCTTCCTTCTTAATTTCGCATTCACCTGGAGTATGGTTTTTTCCACATTTCACACATCGAAGTCCATGTTACAATTTGCTGCCGAGTGTGAAAAACGTTGGCATCTAGTGCATTGAAGTTCTTGTGTTTTGTGTAAATTTTCCCATTTAATTATATGATGATCCAGTGCTCTAATTTTCATTATTTCATTCACAGAACTATTTGGTTTAGCTTGTACAATGTAATGAGGTAATGTTCTATTGTTATTTATTGAGTATTTTGTGGTGAGTCGTGTTACCTTTTCAAATTGAATATTTTCGTTTTCATTCATTTTTAGACTTTCTAGTATTTCTTCGCAAGTGTATCTACTGTTTAGCCCTTTCATTACCAAGGTAATTTTTTTTTCACTTTTGGGTGTGTATGTGTAATAATTTGTATTTGTTTTTTTTAGCAGCTCGCAAATACGGGAATAGTCGTTTAAACAGTTCGTATAGATAACAATGTGCATTTCATTTATATCTTTTATGAGAAAATTAATTATTTTTAGGTTATTTTTGATCGTGTTTTTTAGTATGTTGGAATCTGTTTTGAACACGCTAATTGGCGGCATTTGGAATTTTTTATAATTTCTATCCATATTATTTTTAGAATTATTTTTATTTATATTTTATTCATTTTTTTTTTCTATATTATTTTTTATTTCAGCATTAACTTTTGTGAGTTTTATGACATTCTCCTCATCGTCATTAGCACTTTCATTATTTGATTCATCACTGCTACTGTCTGTTTCATAAGCTATATCCATCAATAGCTCAAATTGATTTTGAGTGGTGCTCGTTCCTTCATCAGCATTATTTTTTTGTTTTAGCCGGTTTAATTCAGTTTTCAATTTTGCAATAATTAATTTTAATTCGCGGTTTGTTTTTTCGCGCTTTTCTTTTTTCATTTTCTGTATCGGTTTATTTAATATTTCATTCACTTTAACGTTTATTGATTCTTTTAACTTATTTGTGCTTAAATTAATTTCACTTAACACATTCGCCTCCATAATTAAGATCCCTTTTAGGGAATCTAATTAAGAAGTGAACTACCGATTACAAATTATTTAAATTTTTTTGTTTTGTTTTCGAATTGTTTTTAAATAAATTTTAATATTTTTTTTTTTTTATTATTTTTGTATATAGTTTTTGAAAATTTTTTATATATAATTTTTATTTATATTTTAGTTACAGGAATAGACGTCCTTTCTCATTTTTGATATATTTTTCCACTAAAATTATATATTTAAAACTAGTGAGGTTTGATTAGTAAAAAAACATTCACTTATCAAAACTTGTTATTATGGATACGTAATTTATGAAATAGAATTAAGGTCTCCCTATTTTGATATTATCCATATTAAAAACCATAGACACTAATATATAGCTTGATACCAAAAAGCAGGAATGTACATATGAAAATTTCTTAGATACCTGTTTCTATAATGCTTTAAGGCAGGGAAGAGTTTCCTAATCAAAAACAAAGTCTAGTCGCAAGTAGAACTAAATCCATGTTTTCAATCTTATTGTATTTAATTATTCTTATCAATTATTTGGATTATTTTAAAAAATTTGATTAATAACTAAAGAAATTTTTTAAATTTACAAAATCTATAAACCAATTTATCAAACTAATGTACTACAAAATGTTAATCAATTATTGATTATAGTATCAATTCTTGTAAGAATAAAAGAATTTTTAAGTTCAATTATTTTAAATTTTACAATAAATTATATTTATATTCTTCTTTTAATCAATGAATTAAAATTCTTTATAGAATCATATTAAAATTTTCTCTTTAGTTATTGTATTAAATTATGCATTAAATTTACATATTACATTGGAATTGTAATGCATAATGTCCTCACATTTCTTATATTTTATCTGAAGAATTTTTCAATAGAGTACTTGGAAATAAAAGCATGTAAAGAACTATTGAGAGTAAAAAAAACAATAAGATTGATGTAAGAATACTGATTTATTGAAAGAAAATCTTGTTTTTTTATTTTTGCTATTTATCAAATTCAAACAATATTTCAAAATGCATTTTATTGAATTTTCCAGTAATATATTGATTAAAAGTATGTACATGATATAATTTTTGGATTACAATGTAATAAGATTTTTCTTTTAAAAAATGTAGAATACAAAATTAACATATAAAGATAGGAAATATAAGCTTAAAAGTTTAGGAATTAAAAAATATCTAATATTATAATATGTTATAACAAACTTTATTCCTCGCTCTAAATTTATTATCTTTATTATAATTATTATATTTATTATAATTATTATTTATTATATTTATTATCTAAAAATATTGATAATTTAATTATAATATTAGTTGTACAATTCAGTTTAAAAACAATTCTTAACAGATTCAACTTAAAGATACAAATCCTTCATGAAAAGTTTGCAATGCATAATTTTTCGACATTAGAATTCGAACAGAAAATAACCTTAATAAGTCGGTTTGGTTAAACTGGTCGGGAAACTCTTCAAAATTTACCATTATGCTTTTGAAAAATTCTTATTGCAGTTTTGAAATGTGAAAAAAGCTGAAAGAACTTATGTCAAAGTTGGGTTCTATGGTAACCCTGCTGATCTACTTCGGTTTATATACAAATAGTAAAAGAGATTGTATAAAAGAATGGTTTCAAGGACGTTGTGAACCAACCCCCAATTACAAAAATGAACTAATAAAATAATTTAACCTTTAAATTAAAACTTGGGTGTTAGTTAATTTTTATAATTTGCGCGTTATATTGGGGATTACTTCAGTTTTGATTTGGGTGTTTGTGAGTTAGCGGTTTTTCAGGAGCGTCAGTGTTAAGATATCAAAATAATAATTCGTAAAATTTGTAAGCGATTAATTCAAACTAAATTTAAATGCATTACAATCGTTTAATTGACTAACAAGATTTTTACGTAATTTCTGAACCCATTTTGCAACTTGCAATATAGCGATTTATTTAAAATCAAAGAAGCTTAAGTTGCCCTTCCTAATAAAATAAATATTTGAGTCTATATCTTCTATCAAATTTTTATTAAAAGTAGATTCTTTTCCAAAGTAATCCAAACTAAAGCTTACTGTCGTGTTGATCTTGTTTCAATAGTTGGCCCAGATATCAACTAAAATTTATTAATAGTTTTGATTTCTAAAATTTTATAATAGCCTATCTAAAATGACGCTCTCGTTTCGCTCTAGTTTCGTTCTCATTATTTTGTCAACAAAGTTCCACAATGAAATGTACATGACAGCGTTTCTTGACATTGTTTTGTTTACAAATTACATAAATCAAAAAATATTCAATAGTTTAAAGTATAGCTATTTTGAATAATGGTCTGATATTATTTAACCCCAAGATAGAAATATTTCAAAGTTCAATTATATGACATTTGAATAGGTAGGGAAAGCGAAAAAGTTAAAAGTTAAAACACTTTATTAATAACAGCGTAATGGCTGCAACATGGCTTTTCTATTGCAAACACTTTCATATAATTCAATACATTTAACATAGTTTGGCAGATAGCTACGAATAGAGAGCGAAATGAGAGTGTTCATTTTAGATAGGTTATAAGTTTTTATTTTTTTTATTATAAAAATTTTTTTAAAACATTTTTTTTTAAATATATTATTTAAATAAAATCTAATCGAAATTAATACCAGATAAAATTAAATTACTAAAAAAATAGTTCTATATATTCCCAGTACAACTTTCGATTTTCTCTTAAAATAAAATAATTGTTTTTGCAAAATTGAAAAATCTTTAATTGCAAAAGCAATTAATTTAAATTTAAAAAATAAAAACTTAATCGATTTATTTATTTTTTTTTATTCTACAATACTAGTATATATGAATCGATTATTCAAACTTTTCAAAAACTTTTTGTATTAAATTAGTGTTTTATATATTTTATATATTTGCATAAAACAATTAAAACAAAACTATATATATATATATAAATACAAATATAGTTTATATATAAAAATTTGAACATGTTAAGTGTACTGTAGTTTACTGCTTAACAATAGATTAAATAATATCATTAAGACTGGAATAAAATCAATTACATTGGCACTATTATAATAATTAATGCAAAACATAAAAACCAAGCTATGATTCTTTAAGTGTTCTTTTTTGCCACTCAAAATGTTTAACTTTAAAACACTTATTCAACTCGAGCATTTTAAATCTTGTTTCATTAAATATTGAATAAATTAATCTGGATAAATTAAAACTGTTTGCAAAAATTCAATAAAAAGAATATCCAAATTAAATTTAAAATCTTTAATTAGAATTTGAATATATTGAAATCGATTAAATCAAAAAAAACTTTTCTGTCACTAATTAAATTTAAATTATTCATTGCGATTTTTATGACCTATGGTGAATTTGTAAACAACTCAGCGCAAATAAAAGAATTCTGGAACATTTATAAAAAGTTTCATTGCAATTTAGTATTGTTTTAAAATTTGATCGTCTTTAATGGTAGAATGTATAGGCTTATATAGACTTAAGTTGTTTTTTACATTTTTTACAAATTTATATGTTCACAACAGGGCGTCTTTCTGAGACTTTGTATATGCTTGTATATTTATAAAACAACTAGGGAAGTAGAGCAGTGTATAATGTGAATGTGTTCTTTTATTAAATTTAACTTTAATTTTTTAGATTTTAATTTCTTTTCCAAAGTAATAAAAATTCCATCGTAAATTTAGTATTCCGAACCAATATTTATTAATTTTTTAAATTTTAATTTTATACAAAAAAAGTAATTCTAAAACTAAATAAATAAATTTAAATAAAGTTAAGACTATTTTGTAATCATAATAATTCATGAGTGTCACTGATTACTTTGAAATTAAATTAAATTGCACTGCAAATAAGACGTTTCATTGGATGTGCAAATACTTAAGTTCTCCTCACTAGATTCTTGAATCGTACCCATTTTGGTCTTCCATTAAAATATTTTATTAATGTAATTAAGACACGATTTTATAAAAAGATTTACCTTCATTATTAGAATACATAAATTACTTCATAAATTTGTAAATGAGTGAACTCAAATACGAAACTCAACCCACACTCAACTCAAAGTTTGAGTCCGCTCAGATTAAGATCGATGCAATGCGCTCACAAGTTGAGTAGCTTTAAACTTGAGTGATATCAAAAGTAAAGCAGTTATTTACTTTGCTTTATTCAAAAGTACTCTAAGTTTGAGTTGAAATTTGAGCTTTTTACAATTCTGTTAATTTACATACATAATCTCGTATTGTAAGAGCCTGTTTAAAATAGCAACAACAAATTATACATTAATTATTGATTTTATAAAAAAGAGCTTTAAACAGATCGTAATATTTAATTGTGATAAGTTAAACTTGAATTAGTACAAGCCTTTAGAATTTTTATTGGTATATATTTCATTTATTTAAGATTGATTGATAATTTATAATTTCTGTTACATTGTAATTGTATCCTACAGTTAACCCTTATAACAGAATGTTCCTATTATTATTTTCAATTTTTTCATTTCCATTTTGTTTTAAGTATTTTATAGTTGCCTTTGACGTGTAATAAATTTCCCTAAAACAAGGAAAAAAGAAAATATAAGGTTTTTTTTTTTTTTTTTTTTGAATATTTTATCATGTTAAATTTCATATCCATATCTTAGTACTCACTAGTGAATTATATATACAAAATATATACATGTACATGAATAAATATAAACAAATAGTAACGAATGTACCAAAAAAAAATGTACTGAGTACTCAGTAGTAATAACAGTTATTTTATAATAGTAGGAGTAATAGCAACAGAGTATTCAGTATTCACGGGTTGATGCCATTCAAAATAAAAATATAAGTATATATATATTTGTTTAAATATATATTCATATATTATTCTTAATATATTTTAATATGTGTACATATATATATATATATATATATATATATATATATGAAAAAATAAACACATAATAACATTTAGGAAAAAATTCTAGCTGTGAAAATTTAATATTACATGAGAAAAATTCTTCAATATTAGATTTCATCAAGAATCATGACAAGGGAAAAAAAAATTAGTTTTTGTTTTATTTTTTTATTTTCCTATTCTAATATTTTAGAAAAATTTTTTTTTTCTATAATATGTACACTTGTACATACAATATTCATCCTGCAACCAAAAAACAAGTAGAAAAAATATTTAAGCTTCATTAAACAAGAAATTCATAAATGAAACAAATTTTCCAGTAGAAAACAAAAAAAAAAAATTGAAATTAATATTTATGGTTCCTAGAAATTATAGGATTTAAAATATGATATGGTGGTGAGGAAAGTTGCTAATATTTAGTATTTATTATTATATTCATTTCACTCCTGACGTATGTAGAAGATGAAAAACTTTCAGATGTGATTGAGGCTTGCGGTAAAATGCATTTATTGAGCTAGTCATGAGTAAAATGTAGTTATTGAGCTGGGTTACTATTACAAGCCTGTATTTCTTTTGACTGTATTTCATTTGCCCGTATTTTGCAGAATTATAGAGAATTTTGCAGAATTATTTGAATTTCATTAATATTAGCTTAGGTCAAATTAATTTTGATCCCGAATGTCACTTCTAGCACTTTAGGCATCTTTTACGCATTAAAAAAATAAAGTACTTCCATATGTAGGACTTTGGAGTCCCGAGACACTCTTTTAGCACTTTTTACTTTTTTTGTGTATCAAAGAGATGGAACACTTCCAAATGTGTTAGATGTGGAATTTTTCCGGTTCCGAATATCTCTTTTAGGCTTATTCTCTTGTTATTGCCTTAAATGTCATGATGCCGGGTTTAAGTAGTTATGGAAAGCTTTTACACTAATATTTGGAGAAATGAGTCAAGTCAATTGTTTCAGTATGCTAAATTTTAAATAATGAATTATAAAAGTTAGTGTATATATAATCTTGTTGTATACTATTCATACTCTAGGTTTCGTGTTTGGACGAAGTAACGAAATAAAAATTATTTTTAGCTCTCAATTATAAAAGTTATATATGTCGTCATGATGGAAGTTATTAAGAAGGCTTCGGCGAGCATTAATTGTTTCATACTTTGCACGGAAATATGATGTAAGACAAAAAAAAAACAGAATTACTAGAAACGAACAATGCGAACGCTGCATGTAAGAACACCATTCTGTTATTTTATATTATATATTCCAAAAAAATTATGAAGTATGGCTTGGTAGATTTGTTACATATAGTAATACCGCTGTTTAATGTTTATATAACAGTACATTTATTAATTTAGATTATCGGATTTACTAAAAATTTAATTCTTGTCAAAGTCTCTGTCTTTGTCTTCGGCTGTCCAGCTTAAAATTTTTAATTTTAGTTTGATTATGATTTAAAAAGGAGGGGATGCAAAGGAATCAAATGCGTCATTAATTAATTAACGAAGGTTATCAAATGTTAAAATAGATTAACTAAATTTTATGCGGAAGGATATTAACTTTGGTTTATTCAGTCCAAAATATGGTGCTCTTATGTTTAATATTTAATAACTTTTTTATTTGAAAAGAGGAAGAGTGTAGTAAAGTAGACTGTGTCAACTCTGGGATACCCGTATGACCGTTATATAAACATTATATCATTATTATTATAAACATTAATTACTTTTGGCAAAATTTCAAATATACCAGCTTTATTAGGTGTAGAGTAATGCTCATATAAAAGAAGGAGTTGTATGGCAACTACTAGAACCCTCTGCAGTAGACCCACCAAATTTTGCAGTAACTTTGTGCCATTACACTAAACTATTTTTGGCAAAATTTCAGACACCCAACTTCAATAGGTATAGAGTAATGCTAATATAAAAGAAGGAGTTGTATGGCAGCTACTCGAACTCCCTGCAGCAGACCAATCAAATTTTGCAGAAACTTTGGCCATAAAACAAAACTACTTTTGCCAAAATTTCAGACACGTAGCTCTAATAGGTTCAGAGAAATACTCATATAAAAAAAAGAAGTTGTATGGCAGCTAAAAAAACGAATTTGCGAAAATTTCAAGATTCTAGCTCCTTTAGTTTTTGAGTTATCGTGCGGACGGACGTATATAGCTAAATCGATTTTTTTTTCGATTCTGATCCGATTCATACACTTGAGTCTATATCTACCCTCCCTCCTTCTCTGCAATGGCAAATTTATTATACCCTTTGACTATATAGTCATACGGGTATAAAAATCTTATATGATAATGCTTAATTTTTCATAATATAATAGAGAGCCAAGTACAAATGCAAAACAAAGGAATAAGAACTTTAAAATTAATAAATAATCCGTTTATAAATAATCACTTTTTAAATATTCTTTAATATCGTTTTTCCGCTTGTGTTATATTTTATTTTATATTTAATTTAATTTTGTATTTATGTATAGTGATTATCCATCATTTTGTGCTGCTGCTGTTTTTGTCCTTTGAAAATAAAAATAAAAAAAATCTACGATTTTCATTGTATAAATCTCGGACCCTTAATTCAATTAATAGACAAACACAACTTTTTTTATATACTCATCAAAATATCATTCTTTTTATAACATCATATGTCAATTACAAAATAAATATGAAAATATATAACGAAATAATAAAGATAATATAATATCAATAAAAAGCAAAAATTATAACACGTCTAAAGAAGGGATAAGCCCCATATAGAAATAGGGTGAATAAAAAGTCTATAATATGAAATCTGTACGTGTCATGTATCAGAAAAAAAAACTCGCCATTTCAATATTATTCATTCGAAAATTACTAATTAATGTTTGTATATGAATTTTTGATTGAATATTAATGTATGGATAATATGCGTATAACGCGAATCATGTTAATTCAATGGGAGTATTGTTCAATAGGAAAATGATTTTTATATTCTAAAAGTCCTACCTAAATCTTCTTTCTAAATTGTTAATTTTTTTTTTTTTATTCCTTTTCCACTCCTTTAAGGAGTATAGGGCATTCACCAAGTTTATTTTAAACTTGGCTTCAGTTTCTTTTTAATCATAATATTCACTAAGCCGTTGATTACTCGGCTGTAGCTATTGTATAAGGTTATGTAATATGAATGAGCAAATGTTAACTTTGTGCGCCATCTATTATCTTACACAAGAATTATTTATATATTTTTATTAAATCTTATTTACGATATAAACTATTACGATATAATTATATAATTTTACGATATTTTTTTATTAGATATGATCTGAGCGGGGTTTGAACCCGAGACCTTCCGCATGAAGGGCGGCGTCTTTACCACTACGTCATTGGTCAGATAAAATTGTTAATTAGAAATCAATATTATTAAATCAATCAAATATTAGATTTTTAAATATTAAAAGTTGAATGCATGGGCCTACGTTTGTTAAATTACACAAATTTTGCACTAAGTTTCTTAACCGGGAAATAAGTACTTGTTAGCTCTGGTCTGTTGAATCACATCTGTATGACAGTTAGTCAACGACCAGATAGAGCGGTTCTTTAAAGTTAAAAGTTTTCGAAATCTTGTTTTGCTATGATAACCTGCAAAGACTCAAACCCTACATTTGATTTGAACAATCTTGGACATACACCTCATTTCGTTTTTTACGTCATAAATCTCATGAAGTGATTAAAAATCAATGCGATTTAATACACATTAAAGCGATTTGATATTCAAAAATTCAAATAAAAAATTTATCAAGAAAACAGATGATTTATTTACGCGATTTTCTTTTTATTCGGATTTTTACGAGAATTGATACATGTTTTTATGTAAATTTTTTAATTTATATTAAATCATGTTTTTCAATAGTGTTATTTCAAATTCGACCGCGTAATCTGAGAATTGAATAATTTCTCCAAATCGAGTTATTTCGAATTCTCGTAAAAAAAAATTCAAATAAAAAGCAAATTAGGTTGAATTTACCGCAGTTTCTTTATATCAATTATTATATTACCGTTATTTCTATAAAACGATCCCCAATGTTTTCTAACTTCTTATATACAATCCCCTAAATCAGAATAAGGAAAATTAATAATGTATAATAAATAAGCTATATATTAAATTATTATATAGCCAATTTTATTCATTAATATTTATATACCGTAACTTTACTTATTTTTATTCTTATTATAAAAGATTTTTACTGTTGTTGTTATTATAATTATTATAATTTATATATTATATATATAATATTTGATATATATATTTATAAAAGTTATAATAAATATCTGATAGATAGATCCATTATACTTACCAAATCAATTAACTGTGATAAACGTAAACCTAATTTAACTAAAACAGTATCTGTATTATTACTAACTGGTCGTATTAAACGATTATAATTACTTAATAAGTCATCATATAATCGTTTTGCATCCGGATTACCGTTAACACATTGTATTGTTATAAATATATATAATATATAAAAAAATATATATGAATAAAAATAATTATAATTAAAATAAAATTTTGATGAAAGCTTTTTTCTTTTATTCTCTGACATTTTTTTCTATTTTATTTATTTCAAAAAGGTTTTCTATTGTTGATTATTATTGTTGAAAATTGTATTTTTTTTCTACAATACTGTAGTTTTTCTTATTTTTTATAAATTTTATTTTTTTTTTTATTTTCGAACTGTTGTTGAAAAAAATTTTATATAGTTTTAGTACTTGTTTTTTGTGTATTGCTTTTGTTTTTTATTTACAAAATAAATTTATATGCCTTTCTCTTTCTATCCTTCATTGAAAAATCACTGGAAAACTGTTATTTTTTTTTTGGCTGAAATACACACATACACAAGCATTTATTTTGTATTCTTGTTATTGTTTGTTTGTAAAATAAATAAAAAGTTTTTGAGAGTTTGTTTTGTGCACAAGATTCCAAATTTTATATTTGAAATTTGTCAAATTGTTGTTGTTGTAAAGAATTGAACAAAAAAGTAGTTTTTGATAAGAGATTTTACTTTCAAATTTTTGATATTATTTTAAAATTAATATATATTATTTTTTAATTTAAACTGTCAGTGAACTCAAATTGTATTTTCAATAAATAGAGGAAATCTTTAAAATAAATTACAATTTAAATTAAAAACTTTGTTTTTATCATTTTTTTTTTATTTCAAATTTTAACACATTGAAATTAGCTGCAAGTGCTATTTTTTTTACATATTAACAGTTTTAAAATGAGTTTTAAGTTTCCATTATTTAAATTTAAAAATTAATTTATATATACCGTTATAATTTTTTTAATATCCCAATTTTTTACATTTTAATGACGTAAATATTATTTTTCAAATAAAAAACACAATAGCAACAATAAAATAAAAAAAAAAATTATAATTAACGAAATATTTTGAATATACGTACACTAAAAAAATTTTTTCATACACTTCAGTGACATCTCACTGAGAACTGAGTTCTAGATTTTCTTGAAAATTTTAAACTTCTCTACATATTTCTTTTTTTTCACTGTTATAAATTGTTGTTGTTTTTATTTGTTATTAAAATGCTGTTAGTTTGATATGGGAATCCTTTTTGGGAGACAGAGTAAAGATTTTCGGTTAAAAGTCCTAAAATATAAGAAATGAAAAAATTTATTTCAAAAAAATTACTAACACATCTATATATTGATGTCAGTATATTTGTATAATAACAATACAAGTATAAATTTTTCAATATTCTGTAAATATGATTTGTATTAAAAAAAAAAAAAAAATATGAATTATCTCTTATAAAAGTTTTTCCAGCATCCAGCAAAGTTTTTAATGGCATACATATACATTAATATTTTAAGATTTTGTATGAGTGTATGTGTGTGCAAAAATTTATTCTCACCACAACTATTTACAAATATTTGATGTAATTTTATTTTGATGTTTACAGATTTGACAATTTGCGCAAATACTGATTTGCTTATTTTGAATGTGTTGGTGAGTACATTTAAGTAGAAGTTTGCACACATGCATACTGTAAAAGTTTAAAAGTTAATAATGAAAGCTTATTATTATTATTGGGAAAACTCTTTAAGACTAGATCATGTTAAAAACACAGTGTTTTTGAGTTAAATATAAAAATTTGAAAAAGTTTTCAGAAAAATTTAGTGTAGTAATCGGTACGTGAGGGATTAGGAAATTACAGATTCGGTTTTTTTAGTGTTTTGCAGAATTAAATCTGTTTAATTTTTTTTTTGGTCTGATGTAACAGAATTTGTAGGGTATAGCAAAAGCTTTTTTTTGAAAAAGTTAAACTAAAATTGTAATATTTTTTTTTTTATAGTTATTTATGTGAATTTTTGTTCTACGATATTGTTAGCAGTTGAAAAATTCTTCTCCATCTTTTATAGTTCTGTGTTTTTTTTTTATTTGTAACTAAAGTTTGGTTTCCTCGCATAATTTATGATATTAACATTTTATTTTTTTTTAATAAAAGTTTTCCAATTCATTTTTTTTGGTCTTGTTTTGGTTTTTTTATAGTTTGGTGTGACAATATTCCTTTGAACTATATAGGGAAATATAAAAATAAAAAAAAAAACAAAATAAAAAATAAGAAAAAAAGCAGAGAGAGTCCAAGTGATATTTATTTTACATTTGTGGATAATTCAGGAAGTTTTTTGTAATATTTTTTTTTATTTTTTTCTCTCTCAACTCCTTTTTTGTCCTCTATTTCTATTTAATTTTTTTTGAGTGTATGTGTTTGTTGACTGTTTTTAATATTAAAAAATGTATAGTGGGGTCAGGAGTATTTTCGTTATTTTTTTTAATTCTTTTTTTATTTTCATATTAAATTGAAACGATGTAAAACTGTCAGATGTAAGAGAATTTAGTGATATATTACATAGGTGCGGTCCTTTCATTATATATTTTGGTACTTTTTTTTTTGGATTCTGTTTTTGTGGGGAAATATAATTGTTAAATGTTGGTTTTGATTTAAATGATTTTAAGTAGAAAAAGAAATAGAAATGGAACTATAGAACTATAATATAATGAAAATATATTAAACTACAAATTTTCAATTTAAAACTTTAATGTAAATTTATTTATTTTTTTTTTGTTTTCTATTAAAATATGCACATCTGATTACAATTTGAGTATAAATAATAAATCCTAGGATATATAAACGGAAACTTGTTACGTTTTTTTATGATTGGGATAATTATGAAATAATGCATTTCAGAAATAAAGTGAGAATAAATACATTAATTTTAATTAATATTCAAATTTTTCTGATATAAATGCATTAATTTTTTTTTTTTTAATTTCAAGTTGGGAAGGATTAGTCAGAGCTTACACATATTAACAAAGGACATATGTTACGAATTCTATAAATTGGATTATTTGTATTTCAATTAAAATATCCACAATATTATTCAGTAATTAATCAAATATAAATCAAATATTTATATTTTATTCTATTTCAATAATATTTTAAACTTTCATTAGCATGTGCTTACACAAATGACTTCTATAGTTTTGCTACTAATTTTTAGTTGGGTTATCCTAGTAGTTAAAGATACATTTATGTGGCTGAATTACTACTAAAAACTTTCAAAAATTCTAAGCGGTTAATGATTTTACATTTTTAATAAAAAATTGGGAAATAAAAAAATCTTATTATTTCAACAATACGGTTATAAAATTTTTCCTTAAATTTTTTCATTTATTTTATATAAAAATTAAAAATTTAAAGATTTTTGAAACTCCTCATATGTATTCATAGGCATATTTCAAAAAAAAAATTAAATTTATAAATTTTATTTTATTAAAAAGTCTCGTAGGAAATCAAATATATATGTATATATATTTTTTGAAATATATATATTTCTTGTTTCAAAGAAAATCACATGGGAAAATAATAGAGAAAATCTTTGATTTATGCTTTTTTTCATGAAAAGTTATATAAAAAAATTTTGAACACGATATAAAAATATTAATCATTTCTTTCATTGAACTTCTAAAACTTATTATATTGCAAAAGTATTTGTTTATTTTTTTTTTGGAAAATTAGCTTTATACTTTATTAAAGTTAAAAATAAATAAAAGTTATTGTAAATCATTCAGTAAAATATTTATCAAAATTATTTTGCAACAAGTTATTGTAAGTAAAGGTGTTCTAATAAAATTTACAAGTACGATTACCAAAGTTTACTCCAATAAATACTTTCACAAGGAAGCTAAGATCACAAGAATAGACAAATTTAGTATAATTGATTTGAAATCATTATGAAACCGCACAAAAAACTCTAGGAAATGGTTTGATGTTTAATATATATTACCAAAATACGGAGTACATTAGAAAGAGCGTTATAGTCCATGAGCATTTTATCTTTTTGAACAAAAATGGCTATATTCAAGACGATAATCATGTCCCCCTATTATATCACTAGAATAGACGAGCTACATGCAAAGACATAAAATATAACCTGAGTGACAAAAACGAAGTACATCTGAGAAAGGAAATGTCAGTACCAGTCATACATAAATTAATAAAAAGATATTATTTGTGGTTGAATCACTTAAGACAAGTTCAGACTAAAAAGTCTAGCATTAATTTCATAAAAATCGATTTTAGCTAGCTTAGGTTATAAGTACGATAAGTTAGTATAAGTTTTTAAATATAAAAACATATTACAAATACAGTACAAATAAAGTTTAAAGTTAAAAAAAAGTTTACTATAATATTTTCATGGTAAATTTAAAAATTTTTGTATTGTAAACTATGAACCACACTTTTTCCTAGATTTTGGTTTTGTGAATTTTTACTTCGAGTAATTGAGGTGATCAAATCTGTCAATTTGAATTTCTTTTAGAGAAAGGGAATTTCAAAATTTTTTACTTCATACTTACTACACAATACTGAAAAGCTAAACCAACATTGCCTAGGGCTCTAATATTACTTACCCATAAAGGCCACTGTTTCTAATAATGAGTTATCCCGTGTAATAATTGAAGATTTCCGCGGTTTTCTTTTGGTATCGAAAAGAATCTGGTAAACAAATAAAATAAAAATTAATTTATATATTCTAAATTCTGAAAATTGCATACTTTTAGGATAACATTTTTTAATCGTTAAAATTTTACTTTTGAAAATAAATAAATATCTAACAATAACTGTAACTCTTTTTTTACCAAATTATATTTTTATATATAAAACGTAAAATATATACGAATTGTTCAAATTAAACAAATTTTCCGAAATTAAATTTCCTATATTTCAGAAGGTACTTTTTAATTTAACTTTAAATTAAATAAATAAACCAAGTTAAGTAAATAATTTGTAAATTAATTTTTAGATAATATAAAAAAAAAGAATAAACCAAAAACAAAAAATTTTATATTAATGTATAAAAATTAATACCATTTACGAAAATTCATTTATCAAAGGTGAACCATATGCATGGTTATTATTGCAATGATAAAAAAAAACTTTCAATCAAATAAATTTTTTTCTTCTATTTTTCTTATTTTTTTCTTTTATTTTTTTGGTAAATTAAGCAAATTATAAAAAATGAGAACTTTTAATATTATCAGCTACTTATCAGCAGTACCTTTACCCATTCATTTTTCACCTTATAATATATGTATAATCATATATATGTACTGTATATAAATATATATTATTTGTAATTATATATGTATATATATGTATATTAAGAACTAAATGTGTACGCAACATGTGTGTCTTATATGGCAAATTCTAGTATATAATAAGTATATACTTTATAAGAATATATAAAGTATCATAACAGAAAATATCATCGACTTGTTATAGTTTTTGTTGTTTTTTTTTGTTTTTTATACTTTATGTCCCACAAGGACCTTTACTCATTTTTCCTTTTAAAGGTGTTTTCATCTCATTTTGTTTTCTTTTCAATATCAATATATACATGATAATATTATGTACAGTGAGAATCTTTTAAATGTGTCTATATTTTATTAATTTTTATTAAAATTTAATAAAATGTATACTTAATATTGGGTCTGTTTTCTATTCCTTTTTCCCTCGCGTAAGGGGTATAGGGTATTCACCATGTAATTAGGACTAGCCTTCAGTTTCTTTAATGCTTATGTCCAATAAGTTGTTGATTAGTCAAGTTCAGCTATTTTATAAGAGTATTAATAATATAATTTAGTACAAATGTTACCTTGTACAGGGTGGCGCAAAACGACCGCTATGTTTAGAATGTTTAATAAGTTTTTAAATTTATTTATATTTTTTATTTTTATTTCAGAATTTTGTGAAGAAATCTTGGGGAATTGGAAATGGAACAGTACACAACAGAACAGCGATCAAAAATTACGAAAAGTTATGGAAAATGTACTGGAAAGAGCACGAATGTGCGAATCCGAAAATGGAACCATAATTTGCGGGACATAATTTTTCATACTTAAGCTATATAATATTGTTTTATATATAGAATTTTTATGATAAACATATATCTGAACCCGACCTTTCACTTGAAAAATTTGCGTTTTTACTGCAACGAAATCAGTCAGATATAGGGTTAGTTTTCAAATTTATTTTTTCAATTCAAATAAAACTATTTTTATTTCAAATTAAACTATCTTTAAGTAGTAGAAAGTAGAAAAATAGTTTAATTCTAAAAAAAAATGGTTTTATTAAAAAAATAAAATTTAAAATTATTTGAAAATAGTTTTATTTGAGTGACAAAAATATATATTATAACCACCGATTTTCTATTTTAAATAAATCTACTGCTACTGATATGTGCCTTAAAAATATTTGGATATTACACCTTGTAAGCTTACAATTTCTATTAGAAACTAGAATAGTCATAGGAACAAGGATAATGAAGAAATTAAAAAAAAGATAGTGGAACTATTTCCTGGATAGACACTATTTAACCACCTACACACCATAGCCACCATCACATAGTTTTTAATGATACTTACTGTGCGTGTACATACATACATATACAAAATATTAAACTACAAAAATCATACATACATACATACAAACATAAATTTTGTTGTTCTAATGTTTTAGCCTTTCATAAAGGAAATTGCGTATATAAAAAAAACAAAAAAAAAAAAATTATATCAGATTCAGTTGTTTTTCATTTAAACATTTTTTAGGTCTTTCACATTTTCATTTTCCTTTGCTGTTGTTGTTTTCTTTTTGTTGTTCATGTTGTCTTTTAAGATTTTTCTTCATTTATTCGTAAAAAAAAAATAACATTTCTTTCTCTTCTTTTTCAATTCATCTTTATTTTGTTATTTCTTATATTTTTAATATATGTATATACATGTATATTTGTATGTGTACTTTGGTTAAGGTACAAAAATTTCTTGTAAAAGAATAAGTTCAAAAAAGCGGAAAATATAAGGTCGGTCACCCAAAATAAAGTGAAAGGAGCAACATAAATACAAAAAAAAAAAAACAGTGGTAGATTTAGTGAAGTAAAAAGTAAGTTGAAAAAGAAAGAAAGAGACAAAAGTACAAAACTTATAAAAATAGTAAAAAGGAAAAAAAGAAAAGAATCCTTTTTAAAGGAAGGATATAAATGAATTTTTGATATAGTAAAAAAAAAAGTACAAATTAAGAAGAAAAACTAAAACATGAAAATGATTAGAATTCAGACTTCACACAGTACAAAAAAATAAAATGAAAAAATGAAAATGAAAATGAAATAGGAAAAATTCATTTTGACGAAAACGCTTTTCTTTTGTTGTTATTTTTTTTTATTTTATTTTTTTTAGAAACAGTTTAATGTGTCATCACTGAAATAACATGATATGAAAAAAAAAAAAGAAGAAAAAACGGAATAAAATACGATAAGAAATCTCAATTTACTGGGCAGGTCAAAGGAAAAATCACAAATTTTTATGAAAAATGTTTTCCGATCCGATCTGATCCTAATCCAATCTTATAAAATCTTATATATATGTATTATGTAGTTGTATACTCTTTCCAGTTAAACTTGGTCCTTTTTCAGATGAAATTTTTATGTTTTTTAAATTAATTTAGTCTTCTTTCAATAGTCCTAGAATAGTAGGACCCTGCAAATAGTCCTAAGTTTTTAAATTAAACTGGTCTTTTTATTTATCAGGCTTTTTCTTTGGATGCCGTAATCGAATCAACATATTGGGAAAAGATGCTGACCGATTCCGTGGCAGAACACAAATACATTAAGACAAATTAAAAAAATTCGAATTTTAAGGATTTAACACATAGCCACGAAAATTTAGATGTCTCTTTTGGGACTTACCAAAATTTTTCTTCATTTTTAAGTTTTTATTACAAAATTTGAGACTAAGTTTTCCAAAACATGTAGCACGATTAAGGCTAGCACGATTTTTAAGAAAAGAGCAAATTGACTTGAAAAAAGATCAAACTGATTTGAAAAAAGTTCAATTTAATTTGAAAAGAGATCAAATTTATATAAAAATAGAAAAATTTCATATGAAAATGGATCAAGCTTATATGAAAAGAGTTTATAATATAAATATATGTAGGTGTATATAAATATATTAAGGGTTGATTGCAATAAAAAGGAAGATTTAAGTTTCTTTGTTGTTGTAATTTTTCGTTTTTTTTTCGATTTTCTATATATTTTCCTATTTAATGTTTTCTGTTGTTGATTATGTTGGGTTATGATTAGTTTTTTTGTATTTTTGTTATTGTGTTTTTTGTTATTTTTTTTTATTTTTTGATGGGATAAGCATAATTCTTTATCGGGAATATCAGGAAATAATTTTGTGACAAATAGTTGCACACACAATTTATATATATGTATATATATACAAAATATATTTTTTATAGTGGTTATGGTTCAATTTATAGAACTAATTTAAGTTTTATAGGTAGGTAAAGGATACTTTGGATCAGAATTCCAAGTTTTTATTATTTTGTCCTGGAATTTTGTGATTAGATTAGAAGATTTTTTTTAGTATATAAAAATAGCTTATAATATTTTTAATATTATATTGTGTAAGGGCGAAAGTGTAAATTGTAATTGTGAACGACGTAAATTGTAATATAAGTTTTTTGTTCTAGAATTTGTTTTTTATATAATATGTATTACGTATATATATAATAAACTTTGCATATATATACGTTATATATAAACTTTATATAGATATTGAAATGATCAGCTATTATTAAGACTTTTAATTACTTTTTCTTTACTAATTGCAATTTCCATTGAATACATTATACAGCAGATCCTTGTGCATTTTCAGCTGTTATAAAACTGGACTACCGCTTTAGTAGCTTTTTGTTCTTTGTACCTGGCCTCGATATTATAAAACCTACTCAGGTGCAGAATATCCTTGTGCAATTTAAGCTGTTATAAAAGGACACTACCGATTTACTGTGTTTTGCTCTTTATGCCTGGCCCGGATGTTGTAAAACCTTCTTAAGTAGTAATTTAAGGCTCTATTTTGTTTTATTTCCTTTATTCCTGGCCTGGGAAATTATTTTACCTCTATATGTATTTATTTAGAGAATATTGCTTCAATTATTCACATATCTCTTCATCAGTGTTTGATTCCTTTAAGTAAATCAATCTCATTATTGAGAACTTTTTACATAATTCATTAAAGCATATATGTTTCCTGAAGTATAGTAATAAGTTTTTCTTAATTAATACCAATTAACATTTTTTTGTGAAATAGTTTTAGGAAAGTTTTACTGAATGAAATATTTTTTAATAAATTTATAATAAGTAACGTATAAATGTTGTGATTACTTTTTATATTAAAATTGTTATGAAAACATGTAAAAAATTAGAATTCACGTACAAAATGTTTAGATATCATTGAAGTTAAATATGATTAGTAATAGGAATACTTCTTTATTCAATACTGCATTTGATTAATATTGTATATTTTTCTGTAGTTATAGTCATTGAAGATAACATTAAGTTAAAAAGAATTTGTTGATTAATTGAGTAATTGAGTATTTAATTAATGTTTCTTTAAGAGTTTGTTTAGTTTCTTGCCAAAATTTTAATGTATATAAGATGAGTTCAATAAGTGCTTTTTTTTAAGTTACTCCGTGATGAGACACAATACTACTACTTGGCATCTTCATCTCACCTGATTGACGAACCTCGTCTTCTAATTTCTTGAAGCTTTCATTGCGATGTCACTAAACTTATGTTGCAGTAATATGTTTCCTTAGAGTATGATATATCCAGCTCCATTTTTTCGTTCTTTGTTGCTTCAGTAAGCTTTTCATTCCTAAAAATCGTCATTGATCATTCTTTTAGTCTATATCATATTCTGTATACTGCATACGCTTGATGTCAAATATGGTTTTGTGGGCCCTGTTAATGAATATACTGAAAATATTGGATAATACCATTCAGCTTTCGCTAGCATACTTTGCTACAGTTTTTTACACAACAATTAAAAATTTTTAACTTTGTTCTTCTGGAGATCTGGGTGTTTCCACATACCGGACACAATCGTCCACAAACTGTCTAGGTTTTATTAAGTCTGTTGTTGCCATTTGCATCCATACTTCAGTCTAGAGACATTATACTATACCAAGGTAGTTGATTTGGTTCGATTATTCCACTGCCAACTTTGTAACCATGATTTGTTAATTGTTCTCGCCTTCATTTTCTTCGCCTTAGTTTTATTGATGCAAATAATGGTACTTATTTGTGAAGTTGAAAGTTATTGTCATCAAAGTTGGAAAACATTTTTATGCACGAATGTCACTGTGATTTATTTGTTTTATTGCAGATTTTCTAAGAGAACTTTTCTATTCATTATTTAACTATTACACTATTATAGCCAACATTTAAATTCCAGATTTTTATTACAATGTGTGTGTATTTTTCAAATCACATCATATAATTAAATTTAAAAGAAAAGTCTTTAAAAAAATAAAGTAGTACAATAAATAAAAATCGATTTAAAATTTTCATCTCTCTTGAAACAAATTTAAAAACAAACGATTACAATGGTTTCCTTAACAAACTCATGATAGGTCAATCACCTGAATTTAAAGTATATATATAAATGTTGGATCAACAGTGATTTAACAAAAAAATTGAAATCGTTACTATATTTAAAAGATTTTTTTTTTTTGAAAATCATTATAATTCGAACTGAAAAGAAATAATTTTTTAGGAGTTTCGAAATATTTTTTTTATTTTATTTTCCGAAATAATCTTATACTTATAGTTTATTTTTTTGAAGAAAAAAATTGTAGGAATATCGTTATTACTTTTATTTAAAAAAAATAACAATAAAAAATAAAAAAAATAAAATAAAACAATGTTGTTAATGCCTCACGATAAGGCACTTTTCTTAACAGATTTAAAAGAAATTTACAAAGTGTCTGCGGAGTAAAGTTTTGTTGCTTTAAATTTGAAAATTTGGTTAAATTGTAATCGAACACCTTAGACTTTAGATTTAGAACTCGGAAGGAATTTTACAGAACATTCAAACTCGGTGTAGCGTCTGTATAAAATATTCTTAAACTCAGCGGAAAGAAGCAAGAGTTATGACTGGTAAAGAATTGCTACAAATACATAGATAAATACCCCCAAAAAAAATTTATTAAAAATTGATGTATAAAGGCTAGGTCCAAGTTAAAATATGAAGGCATTTACTGCGAACTTGTAAACAACTTTGAAAACATGCAAACATTTTAATACAAGTTTAAAAGCGGGTCGATTGCGAAGAAGCGCTGGAGTTCTGTATGCCAAATCATAGTTTCCATAATGAGATAAAAACACCCCGATAGGCTCTTGAAAACTTAAAAAAGGAGTGTTGGGTATACAAGTTAAAATTTAATGATGGCTCCCATATTTCTAAACGTTGTTAAAACTTCGATTCTAGACGTTCTTATAGTTTTGAAAATCGTTTGCCTAAAAGAAATGGACTTGTTGCTAATTATGAACTATTTCATAAGCTACTTAAAAATTTTGATTTATAATTTACACATCCTTGATGTTCGTGCAATTTCATAGTCCGATACCACTTTACAACTACCATAAGTACAATCAACTGTAACCCTTTGCCCCAGCAAGTCTCATTAAATAAACAATTAACTCAGTATGTTTAACACAAACCCTAAAATCTTGTTACTAAACCCTATTAAAAAAAAAAAAATTGTCTGATAATTTCCATTCATTTTTAACCCTTAGAATTAGGGTTGACAGTCAGCTTTGAGATAAATTTTAGGGTGCTGTACAATTTTTTAAATGAAATGGCGCCTTTTTAATATTGTCTGTAATCTTTTCACAATGGGACACTTAATACATACAAATAAATATATATACTATATAAATATGTAATATATATCCCATGTAATATAAAAATGTATATTTATTATTTTAAAAAAATATCTTAAGAATAAAAAAAAAAAAAAATCAATTTTTTTAAATCTGTAGCTTTTTTTTCTAAAAGTGGTAGCAGTTAAAAATGGTTTAAAAAAAAAAAAATTTTATTCCAAAATACTTAAAATGTGAATCAATATAAAAATTCTGAAAAATTTGCGATGCAGTTATAGAAAATAAGTATTATATGGGTATGAAGTATTTCAAGCTGTGAATGATTTTTCAGTTCCTATGTCTGAAATTTACTTTTGTTTTAAATGTGTATAGAAATACAAAAAATTCAATTCAATTGTATAAGATTATTATATACGCTTTTTCTTCTTTTGTTATATACAGACATGTCTGTATATATATGTTTGATTGTTATATTGTAAGAATATTGTGTAATTTTAAACGATTCGGGTGGTATTTTTTTACTATAATACGAATATATATATATATATATATATATATATATATATATATATATATATATATATAGATATATTCTTTTGTTTTGTGTTTTTTTTTCTTTTCAATAGCAGAACAGTTTCCTCTTGAGTTTTAGTCATTTTGTTTTTATACCTAGTGTATATAGTAGGATTTCTTTAATAGTAATGAAAATTGTAATGGATTGATGACAATTTGTCTAAAACTTTTTGGTCTAATAATTTTAAAACTGATTGAATTGAGGTATACATTTATCTAGTTTTTTTATATTAAGGGTCTGTGAAGTTGATTAAGGCAATTACAATCAGTTATACAATGTAGGATGAAGAAAATTGGATCACTGGAGTTATCTCATGATAATGTAGGAAGCTATGATAGTTTTCGATTTCTGAGGCGTTCCTAAAGATATTATTTTATTACATAGGACTTATGGTAATATCTACTTTAATTTAAAAGGAACTTATTATCGATTCTGGGTGGCTGCATCTACATAATTTATAGCCTAATTTAAAATTTAGCATTACATTGTCAATAAATACTCTTCCAGGCCTGTAATAATAATTGGCATTGCCTTTTTTAAAATTAGCTTATGTCTGTAATATTATGTATAATTTTAGTTAAAATTAGCTTATCAAATTCTTAAGTTCTAATCTTGTTTTAGTTGTGAGCTTGTCTAATTTCGGCTATTCGCAATAGATCAATTGCCTTACTAAATTTTATTTAAAGGCCAGGTTTGACTTGGATACGAAAAATATTAATATGAAATATGTTTTGGTCAAAATATTTTTCACCAAATTGATAAGTTTCTTAGTAAATTACAGTACACTTACAAATGAAGATTAAGTGAATATCATGGTACAATGTTCTGTAGTGTCTGTGATTTCAATTTGTATGTATATATTTTTATATATATATGTAAAATGTAGAGTGTAATATGTATACGTACAATTATATAAATATTTTTTTTCATTGAAAAAATTAAGTGGTCGTTTGTATTTTATGTCCTTTAAAGGAATATTATAAAGTTCTAAACAATTTTATCTATTATATTATTTTATATTTTTTTTTTTTTTTATAATTTCTATTTTATATTTTTTATTTATTATTTTTTATTTTAGTTTTACAGGTTCTTAAATTTATTGCAATATTTTATTTTGTTTACTTTATACCTAAATATTTTGTTTTATACTCGTAGATACATGTATAGATTCATGTATGTATTTGAGGGGAATATCCTTTAAAGGAGTAGGTTTTCTGTAGTAAAGTATGTCCTGTGGGAATATTTTGAAAAAAATGTACAAACAATTCAATGTACAATAGATATTTTTGAATTTTATTTCCATTTCTTATTGCGTATACTACAAACCAAAAATATTGGGGATTAATTGAAGGAAGCTTGAGAGGGACATGGTGCAAAATTGAGGGTTAATATAATACTTCTCTGTGGTAGTCTTGTATAGTTAAATTTTTAATTAGACGATTGGTTAATTTTAATTAATTTTAAAGACTTATTGGTTTTCATTTTTCACCTCTGACGTCATTCTAATAGAACCTCTAATCGTTTTGAATTTAACAAAATCCTTAATTGCATTTTGAATTAATTTTAATGTACAATTTTTATTAATTAAAAACGTTTAATTAATTAATTTGCATGAAAATGAACTAATGATAACTTATAGTATACAAGTGATAGAGCAAAGGCGACTGAAATTGAAGCCGGAATGGTTCATATTTTAATACAATACAATTACAGAGAACAGAGGAGCAAAAGATCAAAGAAGCATTGTTGAAATCTTGTAATAACAACTCACTTAAGTATAGGAATAAAAAGGAAATCGATAATAACTGGAAAATATAATATTCAATCCATTTATGTTTTGTAAAATTTTATTTTTAAAATGAATAACTTTTAAAAGCTTAAGAGGGCTTAAATTTAATTGATTGGAAGAATTACTTAATAATCTTATTTTAATAAAATAATGTAGCTAAGTGTTTGCACTTTACTACTTTAGAAATATTTTATTATACCCGTATGACTATATAGTCAAAGGGTATAATAAATTTGCCATTACGTTTAGGGGCAGAGAAGGAGGGGGGGATCAAGTGTATGGATCGGATCAGAATCGAAAAAAAAAAAATCGATTTATGTATGTCCGTCCGTCTGTCCGCCCGTCCGTCCGCACGATAACTCAAAAACTAAAGGAGCTAGGATCTTGAAATTTTCGCAAATTCGTTTTTTTGCAATAGCCGTCAACTTCTTTTTTTATATGAGCATTACACTACACTTAATAAAGCTGGTATGTTTGAAATTTTGCCAAAAGTAATTAATGTTTGTAATAATAATGATATAATGTTTATATAACGGTCATACGGGTATCCCAGAGTTGACACAGTCTACTCTACTACACTCTTCCTCGTTTTAATTAAAAGTAAAATACTAAAAATAGAATAAAAATTTTTGAACTACAAAAATCATTTTGTTCGCATTGAATAGTGCTACAAAAAGTCTTCGTAACTCAATGAAGATTAATTTTAAACATGAATGATTTCTTGCTTCAACTCTTTTTTAAATATTTTCAAAAGAGTTTTAGTTAAAACCATAAAACATATGGTTGCGAATCAGGGTTGCTCGCTAATTCCAATAAGAATGTATTAAAGGTTTTCATAAATAAACATCTCAGCATAATCAAATATTCAGGCCGAATTAAGGAATGCAGACTCATAGGCACTAATAAACTAAAAATCAATAGTGAAGAAAATACCAGAAGGAAATTGAAATGAATTGGCCGGACACTCAGAAAAATGAGCAATGGTGAATAAGAATTACGCTTTATTGGAGTCCTCTAGGCGGATTTAGGTCAAGAGGTACACTCAGAACAACATTGAGAAGAATGGTGCTTATGAACTTATGAAAATATCATGGAACGAAGTAGCAGAAGAGCTAAAATTGAAAATAATAAAAATAAATGGAGAACCGAAGTTCAAGCCCCATGCTTCCAAGTAGAGTGACAGGAAAAAAAAATAAGTATACAAAGCAATGATTCCAACAAGGAACTTTGATTTTTTTAAAATAAATTTTTAAATTAAAACAAAATAAAATTGTTAAATTTATTAGTTTTTCTATTATAAAGACTTTTTAAAAATAAAAGTTTTCCTTTTTTAATTTAAATGGATTAAATTATATTAGATTTTTTTAATGTTTGGCAACAAGCCAATTTTTTTTTTAAACACTTTATTAAAAATTTATTATTTTTCTTTTCTTATTATTATTATTAATTTTTTCGAAATATTTCTATTGTTTTTAGTCTAGCCTACTTTCAAACTGTACCTAACGTAATATATTTTTTTCTATGCCTTGGGGACATAGGGGTCTATGAACACTATCTATTCTACTAAATTTAAATTAGATTGGTTGAGGAACTCTAATACAAAACCAGTACAGGAAATACCGTTACATTTTGTTTAAATTTTTGTTTTCAAATATTTGAAATACAAAATCACCTTAACTTGGAGCTAAATTTAAAAATTAAATTTGATTTTTTTTTAAATTTTCAAATAAGTTCAAAGAAAATAAAATTTTATTTTTATTCATTTAATATTAAAAAAAAATTTAATCCAGAAAATAAAAGAATTTAAATAGTTTATGTTTTTTTCATAATTCTTTTAAAATAACTGAACTAAATTTTCTTCATTTATTTTAATCTGGGAATATTTATTTTTTCTCATTCTTTCTCTTTCTTTCATATTGTAAATATTAGTATATTTCTTTTTTCTTATTGTAAATATATATATATTTATTTTTTTAACATGACGGCTTAATTTAGGTTGAAAACCCCTTAAAAAAACTACAAAAGACATAATAATATAACTATAATATATACGATATGTAAAAGAAAAATTCAATTTAATTCCAATGATGGACGATTCGTGGTCTTCTTTAAAAATGATATATGTATATAATAGTTAGTTAACATGACTTAACTGGTTAAACTGATTAAGATCTGTGGTTGAAACTATTAAATAATATATATATATATATATTGTTTTATTATTTTCATCGACTTAAGGTAATTTTTTTTTTTACTTTATATGAAAAATTGCATGAATATTAAGCAGAAAAATTCCATATGTTATGAAAAATCCTGTTTTAAGAGTTTAAGTTAATTGTATTATCCATTGATATCAAATATTGATTCTCTGGCTTACACAAAGTGTTATCCTATACTATCCTAATCAAATTATCATGTACTTCTTAAAAATACCTATCGTCTTCATAATATTTGCGTAGTGAAGGTTCTTTCTTATCGTTCAATCAGGATCTTAAGTTAATTTTCTGGCAGCTTAGATTTTCCGTTTCCTTTGGAGAAATTCAATTATGGATTCCAAAGTTAATGTTAGTTAACTCTATTTCTTCAGATTTTCTTTGTCATCGTTTAATAAGAATCTAACGGTAAAACCTGCCTGCATGGAACTGCTGTTTATCAGGGTAACGCTATATTAAGGAATATAATATTAACCCTAATTTAATTAACCCTAATTTCCTAACTCCTCCTAGTTTTTCGAATTCTTCTTCAAAAAACCGTAGTTCCTCGTATTTTTCTTCGGATAACCATACTTCCTCTGATTCTTCTGTGCCATCGTTCAATTAGTCTTTTAAAGTAAACCGCAATCGGCATATAATTTTCTATATAACAATGTAAAGATTTCTCTAAAACTTTACTTTAGGATTCCTTGTATATTTATTAAAATATCCTGAGCCATATTTTCTCGAGGATTCCTCGTCATCGTTTAACTAAATTCTTAAGTTGAACCTTCAACATTTTAGCATTTTCATTTTGCCTGTAACTATCCACTTTAGGATTCCATACGTGAGTATTTTATATGTCTTAACTACAACTAACATCCTAAAATTTTTCAAATTATAAAATAGCATCATTTGTATATGGACCCTGCTTTTCTAGCAATATTAATTAAGTTTTAAATCCAACCTTTAAAGATCCAGATCAACTAATCTGTCTAATAATTAATATATATAATTCTGTTCAAAATAAATTCCTTAAAGGTTCAATTCAAAGTCTGTAATGGATTGATTTCAAAAAACTTTTAATCAATTAAAGGATTTTTTCATTAAAATATTTTAGATTTTATAATTATTAATTTTATGATTGCCCTAATAATTTTAATGTTGTGTCGTATGTAAAAAAAAAAAATTTTTTTGTTTATTTTTAAGTTTTGTTTTTTTTTTAATATTTTGTTTTTTTTTTTTGGCAAATTTTCAAAATAGTGCAACATTTTTAATGATTTTACATTATGCTTTGTATTTTTTTTTCTCAAAAACAAGAATGAGAATTAAAATTAATTTTTGGCATATTTCCAAAAAAAAAGTATATATATATATATAATTTTTGTTTCATAAAGGAAAGATTTTTTTAAAATATAAAATATGTATATATGTTTGTAAATTCATTTTTGTCTGATTGTCAAATTCCGAAATATTTTGGATTAAAGTTGAAATCACAAAGTTGAGCAACTCTGCCACTCTTTCTTCTATAAATAAAGACAGTTTCGATACTGGCTCATGCACTCTATATTACTCTGCTCAAATGTGCGTATTCTTTTACAAGATTTTCCTAAACTTCTTCCAGAGTCCATTATAGTGTGTGTCGCAAATAACCGAACAACCCTCTGGCAAATTTTACAGTTCTATGTGTATTGGTTTCGGACCGTTCAAGTGATTCCAGTTGTATCTCCAACCATTTTTTTGTATAAGTAAACTACTGTATAAATTTCATTACGATAGCATCCATATTTTTTGAGTTATATGGCGTTCGGATGGACCGGTGAACATCAGTAAATAAAATCTGTAGATGGCGCTGGTTAAAACTATATATACTTTTCCATATCTACCTTGGCTCGTTTCGGTGGTTATAAAACACGGTACTAAAGTTTTTATACTCCTAGGTGTAGGGCAGCGTTTCTCAAAGTGTGCTCCGCGGAGCCCTGGGGATCCGCGAGCTAACTCAAAGGGCTCCGCGGATCCCATAATCAAATTTGAAATAAAAATATAAATTTAAACCACCTAAAAATTAAATTATAATTTTAAAAAAATTAACTTTTAATTATTATTAATTCATATATGAAATTAATTTGTTGTTTTGAAATATTCAGATTTATTTAATTTGAACTAAAAAAATATATAACTGTTAACTCAATATAGTGTGCTACGCCTACTAGATAACCAACAGTACAGTGTGTAAGTTATGCAATTGGTCAATTATAGTTGTTACGATTTGAGTATTTGTTACAATACAAAATCATTAAAACTGTAACAGTTGTCTTAAGTATACGTGTGACATTATATTTTAATTTTTATTAAAAATCATAGTTTTTTACTGAATTTTAGTAAAAAAATTATTTCAAGTGAAGTTGAACAATATTAGGGTAGCTATCTTTTATATATTTCTTTTAATTTTTTATATATGTTAGCCGAGTTTTATTTTATTTATTGCTATAAATTATACTACTTGTATATACGTTATAAAGGATGCCCGCTAAAATGCATCGTCATTTGGAAACCGTACATCCAGAGTTTAAACATAAGAAAGTTGATTATTTTATTCGTATGCGTGATGAACTGTTAAACCGCCAAAGCCTATTTGTTTCAACTTTTAAAACTAGAAATAAGAAGGCCACTGAACAATCTTACATTGTTAGTTATCGTATTGCACTGGCAGGCGAAGCTCATACAATAGCTGAGACATTGATCAAGCCTTGTGCAGTCGATATAACTAAATGTATATTTGATGAAAAGTTGGCAAAATAAATCACAAATGTGCCGCTATCCAATGACACGATAGCTCGTCGAATTAATGATTTAGCTGCCGACGTGAAGTCTCAATTGATATTTCGTCTGAAGTATTGTAATTTTTCTCTACAAATGGACGAATATGGTTCAATGGTTCACAGATGTAGCTGGACTTGCAGTCTTGCTTGTTTTTGTCCGATATCAGCACCTAAATTTGCTTGAAGAGGATCTTCTTTTGTGTGAACCATTGCCAAATAACATAACTGGTGCCGAAATATTTAATATCGTGAATAATTTTTTTAAGACTCATGGTTTAGATTGGAAAAATTGTGTTGATATCTGCACTGATGGTGCAAAGGCAATGGTAGGAAAAACTGCGGGCGCTGTTGCTAAGATCAAAAATCGCCAAACTGCACCAATAGCCATTGCATGCTTCACCGCCAAGCACTTGCAGTAAAAAAAAATACCAATGTTATTGAAAAATGTCCTTGACGAGTCTATAAAGATCATAAATTTTATTAAGTCGCGACCCCTGCAAACACGGCTTTTCAAGATTCTTTGCGAAGATATGGGCAGCATACATAAAGCTTTATTGCTCCTTACCGAAGTACGGTGGTTGTCTCGAGGGAAAGTCCTTGTTCGACTATTCTAGCTCCGTTCCAAATTGGGCACTTTTTTCATAGAGAACAGAATGGATTTACAGGAAAAACTGACAGATAAACTGTGGCTGATATTTTTTCAAAGATAAAAAAAGTGAATATGTCACTTCAAGGTAAGCAAGTAACAGTGTTCACAGCCAATGATAAGATTCAAGCTTTTAAAAAAAAATTGGAGTTTTCGATCATTTGCATTCGCTCTCGTGAGCTAGATAGCTTCACAATACTTAAAGAATTCTTCGATGAAAATAATGGCGACATTGCAGAAAGCGACTACTTTGTGTTGTGTGATGAAATTTGTCAACATTTGGAAGACATGCTGAGCTCAGTAAAAACGTATTTTCCTGATGAGCAGAATGAAAACCTTAAAAATTACACATGGATTAGAAACCCATTCATAGTTCAGAAAAAGCCAGAAGAATTTACATCGTCGATTGGGATATACATGCAATTAGTCATTAGTGAACCACTGGGGTTCCGTAAAAAAATTTATGATTTTGGAGGGCTCCGCAGCTCAAAAAGTTTGAGAACCGCTGGTGTAGGGTATAAAACGTTTTACTTTAAGTTTTTATTGCATTGCGAAATTTCAGCTTTAACATCAACTTGCAACAGCAACTTATAGTGCACCGCACTTGAAAAAGATTTCCCCGACGAAAAAGTGTCGACCCTTTACTTTGTTTATAGGGGACGCCAATTCGAACTTCCTAGCACAAAATCAATTCCCTTAAAATTATTTTATTAACCCTTAATAAATTTTATTATAAGCCCTCTTAAAAATGTGCTTATCACTATGGGGATTTGACATACAGTCAATATTACCTTTGGTAGTTACAATGTTTTTTAAAATCCATTCCTATTTTCCTCCGAAATAATGGACGCAAAATACCTTTTGTATGACTGTTTGTCTACCTTAAAAATATAAAATTAATATTAAATTTCTGTTGTGAAAACAAATAAAAAAAAAACAAAAAAAATTTTAACTAGGTACAAGTTTTTGATTTTTTAATTCATAACTTTTTTTTCAAAATTATGAGTTTTTGAGTTTCTGTATGGGCTTTTCAATAGAGAATGATTTTTTAAAAAAGAAGTATGAAAGCATTACAGTAGAACTAAAATAAAAACTACTTTTTTTTGACCTATTTTATGATTTCTGACAGAATTCAATGCAAAAAACAATTAGCTATATATAGCTTATTTTTGGAGTAAATATTATATATAGGTATAATATATGCATTATATAAAATCAAGCATTGTTGTCATAGAAACGGTAAATTTTTAGTTTTTATAGTAGTTTTAAAGTTATATTAAATTTGTCATTACGTTTGTGATGAGATCTGACAGAAATATACTTAAGTGCATTGCGATAATATAAGATAAGTGATAAGTGAATAGTTTGGATTAAAATCGTAAAATGAATCGATTAAATTATGCGTATTAGTTCGTCCGTCTGTCCCCAATGCAGCTGAAAAGTTTTCAAATTCATTTATAAAGAAGAAACCAACTTTGCTTTTGAAATTCAACATGTTCGTTTAAAGGCATGGAGTAGTTGACATACAAGTTATTTTCATGTATGAGCATACTTGTATTATCAATAAACCTGCGCAGATTTCTAAAATTTTACTAAAAGTTTTTTCAGTTCTATAGCTAACGTTGTGCTATAGTTCTATTCGACTTTATTGATAAATTGTGTTTAGTGATGTAGCTCATTTTTGGTTGAAAGGCTTCGTTAACAAGCTGAATTCTGGTATAAAGAGCGAAAACAATCCTCAAATAACTCAGGGGATTTCATATTGCGATTAACACGCGCCATATTTCTATACAAACGATGCTGGAACTGCATACGCCACTGGATTATCTTCTTTGGGATTATGTAAGGTCATTGGTTTATGCTGATAAACTTCAAAACTGAGATGTTCGTGTATTTAGGTGTAGGTCTTAAGCTAGGGGGGTGAAATTTTTCCAAGTGGAGTTAAGTCCATGTTCAACTTCTACGTAAAATTTGTTTCATCAAGTTTAATCTTAACATCTTTTAAAAAAATTAAAACGTAGCTTTCCTTAAATCAAATGATATTATAATATTTCATAATACATTCTGCAGGGTATCCCATACCCACCATATATTGACCCAGTCTCTCTTTCTAATTTTTCTTAATTTTGGCTTTTGTTCACAGTTTTTTTTTCCTTTTATAGGAATTGGAAATTTAAAAAAAAAAAAGTAGGAAAAACCTATATAGAGAGTGACAAAGTAACAAATATGTGTATAAAAGGAAATATAATGGCGTATTTTTCTAGGAAGTTTCAAAAGACGGGAATTTTTTTTTATTTTTGTTTGTTTATCACTATAAATATACACATATCCATTAATAAATAGATACATATATAATACAAAAACATAAACAACTAGTCAGATGGTTTTATAGTTAATTGCTATTTTCTGGTATTAAAAATGTCGTTATGCGGTTAAAAAGCATGAGTAAATATTATACGATAAAAAAAAATAGTTGAGTGTTTTTTTTTTTTGAGTATAATTATATATTGTATACGATATTATAATATAAATTAAATGAAAAATGGGATTTTGTAATAATTTTTGAATTTTGAATAATAATAGGGGATTTTATAAATTATTTAATACCTGTGGTATTATAATAAAATTAGTTTTTTGTATATACTGTACAGTATTGTATAATAATTGAACAACATTATGTTGTAGTTAAGTCTTAAGAGGTGTTTTATTATCAGGATTTATTGAGAAATTTATGAATATTTATAATTGTGCAGATTAATTTTGGTACAAACAAATTTATTATATGAAAGTTGGTATAGTATACTTAGTAAAGAAAATATGGAAAGGATAGGATATCAAAGTGCTAAAATGAGGCTAAGTTGCATCCCTGAAATTTGTTTAGAAAAATGTAAAGAAAAAGTAAGTGCAGAAGCAAATGCTTGATAGTGGTAAACTGGTAATCAAAGTTTAACATATATATAAGTGCAAGATGACGAAGTCAAGGTAATTAAATGGAAATTAAAACTTTGTATCCCCAATTTTTAATTAGAATCCTAGAAATATGTAAATTTAAAATCGTGTATCAGCGATTTCAAAGTATTAAATTGGATTGAAAAACTGATATAAATGGCTTCAGAATGGCAAATCTGATGATTTTTTTCTCACCTTATCTTGAATTTTCCGAATAAAACTTTAGAAAATATAGAATAAATATAGAAAAATAAATATAAAATATAGAAAAATTCCTACCAAATTTTTTGATTCCTAAACCTTAAATTTTAGAATTAAAAAGAAGTCTATGACACTTTACTAAAAAAAATGCCGAATGATTTATAAATTTTTTTGAAAACAACTCTACAATTTCACCAAACTATATTTTCTTACATGTATGGCTGCATCCTCTAAGTCCCGCTAAACAATGACTGATTTTGAAACAACTCTGGTTTTGATTGGTTTTAAAATCAGAGTTTGATTGCTTAGCGTGGGTTAGGGAGTGGTAAAAAATCCTACCGAATTATTTTTAGTGTAGGAAATATACTCTGGAAAAAGCGTATGATGAAGTGATTGGTGGCATGACATTTGTCCCCTTGTCATTGGTCCCCAAGGGACTAATGACACACTCAAATGTGCCATTAGTTCCCGGGGAGAAATGACATATCAGGTTGTGTCATTACTCCCCGGGGGAGTAATGACACTGAATATACGCAAATCAGAATTTCCTGAATAATTTAAAAATTTTGTTTGACAATTGCAATAGAAACATAACGAAATTTCAAATTTATTTTTAAAAACCGTATACATATTGTGAGTTTAAAATTTTTGATTTAAGTAAACGCAATAATGGGATGGTGTCATAATTCCAAAAAAAAAATTCCAAATTTACAAAATTCCAAGGAAGAAAAAAAATAATTCCAAAAAAAAAAAATTCCAAAAAAAAAAATTCCAAAAAAAAATCCACAAAAAATATTTCCATAGCTTTAGCGAGCAAGAATTTTAGAGTTTGTTACAAAATCAGCATTATACGCTTTTTCCAGAATATTTATATATATTTATACGTGACATTCTGAATTAGAAGGGATTTTAGAATTGGATTCAAAATCAGGGTTTCAATAATTTTTTTTAGCGGGGGTTTGGGGGCGGCAGCCCCCACTATTTTTAAATTTTTATTTGTTGAAATATGCATGCAAAAAATAATTACATCATAGTTTGTCATTAAATTTTGATTTTTGGAATTTTTTCTTTGGGAATTTTTATACCCGTGCATACATATATGACATCGGGTATATTATATTTGCTCCTCCGTTTGTAACGCATCGATCTAGATGAGCTAGATATAGTGTCAAGGGTACGTATCGGCTCAGAATCGAAAAATTAGTCGATCTAGCTATGTGTGTCTGTCCGTCCGTCCGTCCGTCCGTCCGTCCGTCTGTGTGTCAGCACGATAACTCAAAAACTAAAAGAGCTACAGTTTTGAAATTTTCACAAAATATTTTTCAATCAATTTCTAGGTTCCCTATTTTTTTTGGTTAAGATCGGACCAAAACTTCCGGTAGCTCTCGAACAGCTAACTTTTTTAACTCCAATATTTTCATACAAAAATTTTAAATTTAGCTATGCACCTTGTAACATGAAATTATATGAATTTTGTTTGTTTTTGTTTTTTTGTTATTTTGTTTATTTTTTTTTTTTGTAGTTTTTTTTGTACGATTTCGAGTTAGAATTTCATATGATTTAAATGATGCGTAGTTTATTTAAGATAAGCAAAAACGAGGAAGATTATAGTTGCCCTTGTCAACTTTTAGATACCCGTGCGTGTATTATATAAATAAGAAATTCGTATATTGCAATTGAACTGTTTGACAGAAAATTCAAAATATTTGTTTTTTTATATTTAATTACAAAAAAAAATTAATAAAAAAAAAATGAATTAAAAAAAAAGATGAATTTAAAAAAAAATATGCTCTCAACGAGATTCGAACCCACACTTAATTAAAATGTCGACGTCTTAACCACTAAGCCATCGACAATTTTTTCTTCGTCTCAATTTTTTTTTTTAAATTATTATAGTTTCGATGGTATCAATTGTTTGTTTTGAATAACTGTTTTGAATTTTTTTAAAAATGTATTAAAAAAAATAAATAATTTATAAATGAGAATTTTAAGATGAATTTAAAAAGAAAAAAAAATTTTGCTCCAGCCAGGAATCGAACCGAAACGTTTCGACCAGTAGTCCCATGTCCTATCCACTATACCATAGAACAATTAATAATTTGTCTACAAAACGAGTTTTTATTTATCTCATTATTTTTTTTTATAATCGTAGTTGCTAGGGTATCAATTGTTTGTTTTAAATAACAGTTTTGAATTTTTTTATAGAAATATTAAAAAAAATTAATAATTTGTAATATAAATGAGAGTCTTCTGTCAAATTTTCTATAAAATAAAAATTTTTCAAACATAAAATAAATACATATATTTTATTAAAAAAAAAATAGATAAAAAAAATGAATTTAAAAAAAAAAAAATTTTCCTTAGCCTGAATTCGAACCGAGACATTTTTGCTACAAGTAACACGTCCTAACCACTACACCATGAATCGATTAACAATTTAGCAACAATTTGTTTGTTTTTATATTTGGTTTCTATTTTTCGTTATTAATTTAGAAAATACTCGAAAATATCGAAAAATTTGTATGGCAGCTACCCGAAGCCTTTCTCCGATTTTAACCAAAAACAATAGGGAACCTACAAATTGTCTAAAAATTACTTTGTGAAAGTTTCAGAACTCTAGCTCTTATAGTTTTTGAGTTATCGTGCTGACGGACGGACGGACGGACGGACGGACGGACACACATAGCTAGATCGATTCACTTTTCGATGCTGATTCGATACGTACCCTTGACACTATATCTAGCTCTTATATTTCGATGCGTTACAAACGGAGGAGTAATTTTAATATACCCGATGTTCATATATGTATGCACGGGTATAAAGAACACAAAGATTTTTTTTAAGTAAATGGCTTATTGATATTGATAGATATTTATGAATATATATGATGAATCATCATGATGATTATTATATGAATAATGATCATATGAAGTTGATTTGGCTTAAGTTTAATATATTCGTGAATTAAAAATTAATTATAAGAGATGGAATTGAAAAATTAGAGCAAGAGTTTTGAAATTCACACAAAACATTTTTGGGACATTTTTGAGGTTCCCTATTCTTTTTGGTTAAGACCAGATCAAGGTTTTGGGGAGCTGCCACAGAACTTCTTTGCACCAATATGAATTTCTAAGAAACTGATTATACTACGAGGATGAAAATTACACACTCTTAGTTATATAATGAATCGAGCACTTATATGAAGTTTCAAAATGTTACGGCCCCATTTTCGGGGGGCTGCTATACAACTTCTTTGCACCAATATGAATTTCTTGGAAACTGATTATACTAGGTACGAGGATGAAAATTACACACTGTTAGTTATATAATGGATCGAGCACTTATATGAAGTTTCAAAATGTTACGGCCCCATTTTCGGGGGGCTGCTATACAACTTCTTTGCACCAATATCAATTTCTTGGAAACTGATAATACTACGAGGATAAAAATTACACACTGTTAGTTATATAATGAATCGAGCACTTATATGAAGTTTCAAAATGTTACGGACCCGTTTTCGGGCAGCTGCCATACAAAGTAATCAATTCGATAACTGTGAATCTAATGAAGCTACGAAGTTAAAATCAAAACTGGGCAGGTAAAGTAATAGGACAAGTTAGTTGGCAAAGTTGGACATCACTCGGACCAACTTTTAGGGTGGGCTATTTTTTTTTTTTTTATGGGATAATAAGTTAATCAAAAATTATGGGATACCTAATAAGTTAAATATTTTTTAAACTATTTTACTTTCTTATATTTTTTTTGTAATATTTATAATAGCATAGGGGAAATAAATAACGGTTAGTGGGTATGCACGGGTATCTAAAAGTTGACAAGGGCAACTATAATCTTCCTCGTTTTTTTTGGAATTATTTTTTTTGGAATTTTTTTTTTTGGAATTATGAAAATGGAATTTCGGAAATGGAATTTTTTTTTGGAATTTCGTACCCAACCCCGCAATAACAACATTTTGAATGGAGGTATATTGCCTTTTTCCAGAAAATTTATTTATTTATTTATTTTAATAAATAAATTTTCTGGAAAAAGGCCGTTAAAATTAATTAATTAAATTTAAATAAATAAATTGATTATGTTCTTGATGTTGATAAAGAAATTTAAATGGGGACTAACAAAAAAGATAATGTTGCCCTTTTGAATGTTGATGGCAACAATCTCTTTATACCCGTGCATACATATATGACATCGGGTATATTAGATTTGCTCCTCCGTTTGTAACGCATCGATCTAGACGAGCTAGATATAGTGTCAAGGGTACGTATCGGCTCAGAATCGAAAAATTAGTCGATCTAGCTATGTGTGTCTGTCCGTCCGTCCGTCCGTCCGTCCGTGTGTCAGCACGATAACTCAAAAACTAAAAGGGTTAGAGTCTTGAAATTCACACAAAGTCATTTTTAGACAATTTCTAGGTTCCCTATTGTTTTTGGTTAAAATCGGACCAAGGCTTCGGGGAGCTGCCATACAACTTTTTTGCACCAATATGAATTTCTTCAAAACTATTTATACTACGGGGATGAAAATTACACACGGTTAGTTTTATAATGACTCCGGCACTTATATGAAGTTTCAAAATGTTAGGGCCCCATTTTCGGGGGGCTGCCATACAACTTCTTTGCACCAATATGAATTTCTTCAAAACTATTTGTACTACGGGGATGAAAATTACACACGGTTAGTTTTATAATGACTCCGGCACTCATATGAAGTTTCAAAATGTTAGGGCCCCATTTTCGGGGGGCTGCCATACAACTTCCTTGCACCAATATGAATTTCTTCAAAACTAATTATACTACGAGGCTGAAAATTAGACACGGTTAGTTATATAATGAATCGAGCACTTATATGAAGTTTCAAAATGTTAGGGCCCCATTTTCGGGGGGCTGCCATACAAAGTTTTCGATTCAATAACTTTGAATCTAATGAAGCTACAAGGTTAAAATTAAAATTGGGCAGGTAAATTAATAGGGCAAGTTACTTGGCAAAGTTGGACATCACTCGGACCATCGGACTTTAGGGTGGGCCAATTTTTTTTTTTTTTGTTTTTTTTTTTTTTTATTTTTTTTTTTTTTTGTTTAAGCTAAAGGTATGGGACAATGAATGAAAATTTTTTTTTTTTTTTTTGTGATTTTTTTTTTTTGTTAATTTTTTTAAGCTAAAGTTATGGGACAATGAATGAAAATTTTGTTTTTTGTTTTGTGATTTTTTTTTTTGTTTGTTAATTTTTTTTTTTTTTTTACGTCAAAATTATGGGGTAATGAGTTAAATGTATAAGGGAAGTAAATTACGGTTTATTTTTAGTTGGGTATGCACGGGTATCTAAAAGTTGACAAGGGCAACTATAATCTTCCTCGTTTTTCTTACAATTTAGTAATAATTCCAAAACCTTTTTGAATTTTTTTGGAAAAGAGCAACATTCTCTGTTTGTTACAATTTAGTTATAATTCCAAACAAAAAATTTTTGCGGGGAATAATGTCACATATTTCGGGGACTTATGACACACTAAGGTGTGTCATTTCTCCCCGGGAACTAATGGCACATTTGAGTGTGTCATTAGTCCCTCGGGGACCAATGACAAGGGGACAAATGTCATGCCGCCGAAGTGATTTATTGATATTTTTCAGGATTTTGTAATATCCGGGATTTTTCTATGAAATTTAAATTCGAAATTTTCGAAATTTATTTTTCTGAATTTTTTCGTCCGGGATCTTTTTTAGCACATTTTCAAAAAATTTTGTAAAAATGTGCCTATATAGTTTCACTCTGTCCGACCGTCTGTCTGTCCGTCTGTCTGTCTGTCCGTCCGTATGTTTAGAAAAACTTTTACATCGTTTGAAATATAGAAAAGAAATTTTAACCACGAGTAGGTATTACAAAAAAAATAATTTCGTAGAAGAATTTTTTTCTGTAGCCCCCCAAAGTTGGGAAATCCCTATATTCAAATTGTTATAACAAGAGTTCTATTAGGTGTATTTTCAATCTAAAAACGGCAAAAGATAGCTGCTTTTATAAACTTTATAAATTTTTAAAAAATAAGTGTTTAGGGTTGCCATACGGTACTAAAATTTACCACTGTGCAAAACTCAATTTTTGCAAAATTTTTGGCCCCACATATCTTTTAAACGGTTCAAGCTAGGATCTTGAAATTTTGGGAGAAGTTAGATCCTCAGAAATTAGTAGGAGTCGGTTAACAAAATTTTTTTGTCAAGCCCCATGTTCAGGAGGTATAAAGGCTCGAAAACTGAAATTTAGCTATTTTTAAACACCTGTAACTTGAATACCTGTTTAAATATTTTTTCCTTAATATACAAAATTTAAAGGTCTAACATTATATTTTACCATATGTTAAAGGTCTTTCTTAAATTTAAAAGGGGTTCTTTAAATTGAAGAAAGTGTCTCTCAGTTTTAACCATTTTTGCCTAAATAGTAAAATTCTAAGAAAAATTCCAAATTTTGGTGGAATTCACAATTTAATTCCTAGAACCTAAAAAAGTTTGGAGGAAGGGGAGTAGTGAGCATTATATGCTTGAGAAATTTGACAACCTTCCCCATACAGGGGCTACTAGGACTTAAAAATTTACTGTTATTATGGGCAAGCAGTAACTTAGTCACCAACGTATATATTTCCTAAATTAAACGTTAATATTGAAGCTTCATTCCGATAAAATACTTAGTATGAAACACTATATTATTTTGAAAATGTGCTTTTTTAAAAACCCTTGGTTTTTTTTCTTCATTTGTTTCAGTTAAGTGTCAAGCACTCATTTAAAAAACTCAAAGGTTTTTATGGAAACTGTACTTTAATGTATATACGAGTAAAATAGTGAACCTAAGGATAGATACGAATTAAAATTTTATCAAAACTGTATCTATATTGTTCATATTTATTTAGTTTCTAATTTTAATTTTTAATTCAACTCTTACGTTCTAAATAAAATTTTGTATTCATTTTTTTTGAATAAATTTTCTGTTTTGTAAAAATTAAAACATAGAAGAGTTAAGGGACTAGGTGATTCTAAAATCACTTTTCATTCACACATAATGAAGAAATTTAATATGAAAATTAAATCCCAAAACTTTACTCTTTAGATATTTATGCATAAGATATATATATATATATATATACTTTAAATAGCACCAACATTTTTAAATTAAATAAATTTTATAAATTTAACATATTAATTAAGGTGATCTGATCACAAACTTTAAAAGGAATTATAAAAAACAAAGAAACAAGTGCTTTACAAGAACCCAATTACCTTCACTAACTTATGAAATAAATAAGAGAAGAGTAAAATTTAATTTTTAAATATATTCATACTACGTAATCTTTAAAATTAATTTTGTTGAGTATTTTGTTCTTCAAAAAAACAAAACAGATTTGGAGAGGGTTAAGCGAAAATAACTATATATTGCATATATATATATATATATATATGTATTTGAGTTTTGATGTTAGTAATAATTGATGTTATAATTATTTTAATATTTATACTTATACTTTAACTAAGGTACAATCATTTATTTTAGTATTTATAATAAAAAACTCAATAATGAAGTGTGATGACAAATGACAACTCAATTTATTTTAAAACTTCGAGGAACTATATTAATAAAGAATGGTAATAATAAAGCAATTTGAACTAGCGCGATGGCGCGACACGGCTTATTAAATGCGTTTGTCATGCGCGCATTACTTTTTGGGAACCATATTCCATCAAATGGGGTCATCCAATTAAGGAAAATAATTAACATCCTTTGTCTAAATATCCCATCCCCCATAATCCTACAATTCTAAATAGATTCTTAATTCCAAATCCAAAATGCCCAAATCCATCTATATCCTAATCCTTGAAACAAATCTGTACATTTGTATCATCCAAAAGTTTGGTTCAAAAATGATTGTGGTTTTGGTGTGCGCACTCTATACCTAGGAACATTATACAGCTGCTATGGAAGGCTTTCGAAACTTCCCACTGTCTTCGAGAAAAAAAATATACGATTTGATGAAGCTTTGATTAATGTAGACAGTGTAGATACTTTCCTGCAATTAGAATCGGATTACGCTCTGTGACTATTGTAGTCATAAAAATTTCAAATATCGTCTGTGAATTTGATTTGTGAGTAATAAATGTATTTAAACTTTCACTTTTTTACGATTAGGGAGGCTTTATCTTTTACAAAGGACGTGCATGATTTAATGAAAGGATAAGGCCTTTCTTATATACTGTCTATCATGACTTCGTTAGAAACAATTAATAATAAAACAATTTTAAGGTACTCTAATCCCCGATATTTGTTTAAATCAAAGAGGAAGTGTTCACCTTCAGTCCTTTTTGTAGGATTATATCTAAAACTACTTAGCCCATAAATAATTATGACTTATATTTTTACATATTACATTATAAATAATATATAAGTAAATAAAACTATTTTTTTTAAATGCATTCAGAATATAATCAAGGAAAACTGGACAACTCTAGTGTTAGGAAAAGGAATTTCCGGTTGTCAAAAAGTTTTTTTTATGTAATTTTTTTTTTTTTTTAATTTTTATTCTAGAATTATTTTTTAATATAAATTTATTAATATATAAAAAAAAAGATTTCGAAAATATTTCTAAAACTAACAAATACTTTTGTTATAGTAGAAAAATTCACATCCGGTTTTTTAGAAATATTCCTATTCTTAAATATGTCTCAATAGTTTTAACACAAACTGCATATCCTTTTTTTTTTAAAATGCAAACTAAAATGTCAAGAGGTATCGGTATTGTATTGTAATACTTTGCATATCTCTAGATACTGTTGGTGCAAATATGTCTTATAATCACTTGCATTATGATTTTGAAATTATAATTTATAAATAGGAATGTAATAGTCCCCTCTACCTTGTCATGTTTTTCAAAAACTTGCTATCACGATGTCTTTAGAATTGAAGACAAGCGCATCCAAACAACTCATTTGTATTAGCTGTAATTGGTGATTTGAACCATTATCCATCAAGAATTAGCTGCAAATCTTTTTAAATAAATACTTGAGAATTATAGACAGGATTTTCTGACCCAATGGAATCAGCAAGAAAGAGCCACGGGACTTGGTACTTAGGTGCGAAGAACCCTTTGTAAAGCAAATAACCAGAAGGAGGTAGAAGTGGATCGGACACACATTGAAAAAAGACGAATATACCAAATCTAGAATGTCACTATGTTGGAATCCACAAGGTGGTTCTTGAGCAAGAGGTAGACCTATAAAAACATGGAAGTTCACTGTTCTTGAAGAAAAAAGTAGATGCGATCTGTCCTGAAATCAAATCGAAGAATAATCGTCAAACAGAGAAGACTAGAGACTTCAAGTGGAAGGCCTATGCTGCCTAGTCCAGTAACAGGATAAAAATGTGATTTAAAGATGTCAGTTGCAAGTCCCAGGCTCCATTCTAAATAATTAAAAAGAAAAATAATTAATAAGTTTGACACCTTTGTTATCATGATCTTCCTCAATCTCCATTTAGGCCTTGGAATGTGACTAAATAGATAGCTTATACTTTATACTTTTAGTGTCTTCAAACAAGAAATTGATTTGAGTTTTTAATATTACCTAGTTTGTGTTATCCTGCCTATCCTGTATTATCCTTCTAAACCAATTTATACTCTGATCTTTGAATAATCTTAGACGAAGACAATATTTAATTTATTCATTAATTTAATATTCAAATTAAAAAAAAAAAATTAATATTCTAAAGAACGTGTTTGTGTAATGCTAATATTACCAACATATTTCATTTTAAACTTTTAAAATTTAATTTTACATCTATAACTTTATAGATCTTGTAAATTGTGTTACAATTAGTTAAAAGTTAACCTGTACAAATTTTTGGTACATAATTAAAATTCTGAATGAAAAATAAATATTTTACATTGTTAAAGACAAGGAAGAAATGGTTTTTTTTTTAAAGGAAGAAAGAGTCTTTAATTATACCCGTGCATACATATATGACATCGGGTATATTAGATTTGCTCCTCCGTTTGTAACGCATCGATCTAGATGAGCTAGATATAGTGTCAAGGGTACGTATCGGCTCAGAATCGAAAAATTAGTCGATCTAGCTATGTGTGTCTGTCCGTCCGTCCGTCCGTCCGTCCGTCCGTCTGTGTGTCAGCACGATAACTCAAAAACTAAAAGAGCTACAGTTTTGAAATTTTCACAAAATATTTTTCAATCAATTTCTAGGTTCCCTATTTTTTTTGGTTAAGATCGGACCAAAACTTCCGGTAGCTCTCGAACAGCTAACTTTTTTAACTCCAATATTTTCATACAAAAATTTTAAATTTAGCTATGCACCTTGTAACATGAAATTATATGAATTTTGTTTGTTTTTGTTTTTTTGTTATTTTGTTTATTTTTTTTTTTTGTAGTTTTTTTTGTACGATTTCGAGTTAGAATTTCATATGATTTAAATGATGCGTAGTTTATTTAAGATAAGCAAAAACGAGGAAGATTATAGTTGCCCTTGTCAACTTTTAGATACCCGTGCGTGTATTATATAAATAAGAAATTCGTATATTGCAATTGAACTGTTTGACAGAAAATTCAAAATATTTGTTTTTTTATATTTAATTACAAAAAAAAATTAATAAAAAAAAAATGAATTAAAAAAAAAGATGAATTTAAAAAAAAATATGCTCTCAACGAGATTCGAACCCACACTTAATTAAAATGTCGACGTCTTAACCACTAAGCCATCGACAATTTTTTCTTCGTCTCAATTTTTTTTTTTAAATTATTATAGTTTCGATGGTATCAATTGTTTGTTTTGAATAACTGTTTTGAATTTTTTTAAAAATGTATTAAAAAAAATAAATAATTTATAAATGAGAATTTTAAGATGAATTTAAAAAGAAAAAAAAATTTTGCTCCAGCCAGGAATCGAACCGAAACGTTTCGACCAGTAGTCCCATGTCCTATCCACTATACCATAGAACAATTAATAATTTGTCTACAAAACGAGTTTTTATTTATCTCATTATTTTTTTTTATAATCGTAGTTGCTAGGGTATCAATTGTTTGTTTTAAATAACAGTTTTGAATTTTTTTATAGAAATATTAAAAAAAATTAATAATTTGTAATATAAATGAGAGTCTTCTGTCAAATTTTCTATAAAATAAAAATTTTTCAAACATAAAATAAATACATATATTTTATTAAAAAAAAAATAGATAAAAAAAATGAATTTAAAAAAAAAAAAAATTTTCCTTAGCCTGAATTCGAACCGAGACATTTTTGCTACAAGTAACACGTCCTAACCACTACACCATGAATCGACTAACAATTTAGCAACAATTTGTTTGTTTTTATATTTGGTTTCTATTTTTCGTTATTAATTTAGAAAATACTCGAAAATATCGAAAAATTTGTATGGCAGCTACCCGAAGCCTTTCTCCGATTTTAACCAAAAACAATAGGGAACCTACAAATTGTCTAAAAATTACTTTGTGAAAGTTTCAGAACTCTAGCTCTTATAGTTTTTGAGTTATCGTGCTGACGGACGGACGGACGGACGGACGGACGGACACACATAGCTAGATCGATTCACTTTTCGATGCTGATTCGATACGTACCCTTGACACTATATCTAGCTCTTATATTTCGATGCGTTACAAACGGAGGAGTAATTTTAATATACCCGATGTTCATATATGTATGCACGGGTATAAAGAACACAAAGATTTTTTTTAAGTAAATGGCTTATTGATATTGATAGATATTTATGAATATATATGATGAATCATCATGATGATTATTATATGAATAATGATCATATGAAGTTGATTTGGCTTAAGTTTAATATATTCGTGAATTAAAAATTAATTATAAGAGATGGAATTGAAAAATTAGAGCAAGAGTTTTGAAATTCACACAAAACATTTTTGGGACATTTTTGAGGTTCCCTATTCTTTTTGGTTAAGACCAGATCAAGGTTTTGGGGAGCTGCCACAGAACTTCTTTGCACCAATATGAATTTCTAAGAAACTGATTATACTACGAGGATGAAAATTACACACTCTTAGTTATATAATGAATCGAGCACTTATATGAAGTTTCAAAATGTTACGGCCCCATTTTCGGGGGGCTGCTATACAACTTCTTTGCACCAATATGAATTTCTTGGAAACTGATTATACTAGGTACGAGGATGAAAATTACACACTGTTAGTTATATAATGGATCGAGCACTTATATGAAGTTTCAAAATGTTACGGCCCCATTTTCGGGGGGCTGCTATACAACTTCTTTGCACCAATATCAATTTCTTGGAAACTGATAATACTACGAGGATAAAAATTACACACTGTTAGTTATATAATGAATCGAGCACTTATATGAAGTTTCAAAATGTTACGGACCCGTTTTCGGGCAGCTGCCATACAAAGTAATCAATTCGATAACTGTGAATCTAATGAAGCTACGAAGTTAAAATCAAAACTGGGCAGTTAAAGTAATAGGACAAGTTAGTTGGCAAAGTTGGACATCACTCGGACCAACTTTTAGGGTGGGCTATTTTTTTTTTTTTTATGGGATAATAAGTTAATCAAAAATTATGGGATACCTAATAAGTTAAATATTTTTTAAACTATTTTACTTTCTTATATTTTTTTTGTAATATTTATAATAGCATAGGGGAAATAAATAACGGTTAGTGGGTATGCACGGGTATCTAAAAGTTGACAAGGGCAACTATAATCTTCCTCGTTTTTTTTGGAATTATTTTTTTTGGAATTTTTTTTTTATTGTTTTTGGGTTTTTTTTTTGTTTTATTCCTGTCTTTAAATTTACATTTAATAAATTAATTTTTGAATAAATTCAATTAAATGCTTCATAAATTTCAAAATTAAAATAAATTTTTTTTACTTTTATATTTTCATTATACTCAAGATATATACTATAGAGTTGTAAAAGAGAGTGTACATGTGGTATCAAAATAATGGGGACGTTATCAATTGAAAAATGGTAATATACAACTTTTGAATATATACATATTGAAGCCACAAAATTAATCACATTTTTTTAATAATTTGACCTTTGTCGAATTTTTCAAGAACCTTTTGTATTTTGGGTAGATTAGATTCGTCTATTTTAGGTTAAGGCTTGCTCACTTTCTAACTCTTAAGAGCCTGCTTTTTAAAGTATATTTCTAGAGTTCCAGTAAGATATTAAAATTATTGGTTATGTGTTACGAATGCAAAAGGATTAATGAGGGGCTGAAATTGGGTGATTTTGGGAATCTTCTCTGCTTAAAATAGATGGAAGAGTTTTACACAAGGAAGATCAGAGCATATATATGTAATAAATTTTAAGTAAATCATCACCCATGTGCATCCTTAAGTACGCCACTGAGTATCCTTCGGATTGAAAATAGATAGGACACAATTGAGAAGTTCCAACTGAATTTTATAAGGGGCATCCGTTAAGACAAAATTTTCTTTCTTAAAAGGATGACAGTATTTGTGTCTGCCTATTTGAAAGCTAGTATGCCCTTGTAATATTCTACTTATCTGAAAGTTAGTATGAGAGTTAGAGTTCCATGTAATATTTAAAGTCCATAGCTAATAAATTCTTCAAGAAAGAATTCTCTAACTAGTTTAAAAACAATTTTTCGAATCATTGCTAAGAAAATTATTAGAAAAATTAATGAATGAAGTCCCGCTTTCGTTATATTAGTCAATAACAACAACATTGACATTGTCCCGTATTACCAAAAATTGTCAAAATATTAAACCATCTAGTGTTAAAATTTTACATTTACACACAATACATACACAAATAGAAATGATTACTTCTGTTTGAAGAATTTAAAACAATAAAAACGAGGAAGAGTGTAGTAGAGTAGACTGTGTCAACTCTGGGATACCCGCATGACCGTAACATATACATCATATCATCCGGTTGTATGGCAGCTACTCGAATCCTTTGCAGTAGACCAACCAAATTTTGCAGTAACTTTGGTCATTACACTAAACTATTTTTGGAAAAATTTCAGACACCCACCTTCATTTGGTGTAGTGTAATCCTCATATAAAAGAAGGAGTTGTATGGCAGCTACTCGAACCCTCAGCAGTAGACAAACCAAATTTTGCAGTAACTTTGGCCATTATACTAAACTACTTTTGGCAAAATTTCAGAAACGCAGCTTCCATACTCGAACCCGTGGACCAAAAAGGTTGGATTTAAATAGCGATTCCGGTTTTTGCATAAAAACGAATTTGTGAAAATTATATAATCCTAGCTCCTTTATTTTTTGAGTTATCGTGATGCCGGACGGACGGACATACAGAGCTAAATCGATTTATTTTTTGATTCTGATCCGATCCATACACTTGAGTCTATATCTACCCCCCCTCTTTCTCTGCGTCACAAACGTAATGGCAAATTTATTATACCTTTTGACTATATAGACGGGTATAAAAACAAAATAAAAACAAAACCAGAAGGGAAAAAATAAAAATTTCCTTAATTCATATTTCATTTGAAAATTTATTTTCTAAATGCTCATTTTTGTCATTTTCTTTTTCAATTTGTTATTTTTGTTTTGTTTTTTTTTGTTTTCTTCCTAATTTTTCTTTTATATTTTCTCGGTTCTTCATTTTATTTTTGCAATTTTTAACAGAGATTCAATAATAATTTTCAAGTTCGAAAAGTTATATGAAAAGAAAATTGAAGAAATAAATGAAAAATCAAAAGAAAATCAAATGAAAATCAAATGGAAAATGAAAGAGAAAAAAAAAACAATATAAATAGAAAATAAATAAAAAAATGAAAATTGAATATAAGTAAATATTGAGAAAGACCTTATACGCCTCGTTTTGTCTCATACTTAGATTCTTTTTATTTAAATAGCCATAAAATAAAAAATCTATCAAGGGGTTTTTTTGAACCTTCTCGAAAATGATTTAGAAAAAAATGTTCCTATTTAGTGTCACTTTGTCGGTTTGTCGGTTTGTCTATCCTACCGTCCGATCTTTAGTGTCCTTTTTAAACTTCTATGCCGTTTGAAATAAAGAAAAGAAGTATAAATTACGAGTAGGTGTTGCGAAATAGTGAATTTCATGTAAGAACTTTTTTCTGTAGCCCCATCCGGTTTGAAGCCTAAGCTTCCATAGTCGAGGAAAACCCTATATCTAAAATGTTAAAACCAGGGTTCTATAAAGTATTTTTCAATATGGAAGCGTCAAATTAAAGATGATTTTATGAGTTTAATAAATCTATGTAAAAGGTACAGGGTCGCCACACAATACTTTAATTTACCGTTAAGTCAATTTCAATTTTTTCCAATTTTTTGTCCTCCCAACATCTGGCAAATGGTTTGAGTTAGGTACTTGAAATTTTGAAAGAAGTTGTGTTTTAAAAAAATAAGTATGAGTCATTTTAGCATAGTCCTCAATTAAGAAACTGTAAGGGGTCAAAAACTAAAAATTTTCAATTTTACAACACCTTTAACTTGAATACCTGTCCAAATTTGTAATATTCAAAAGCTAAGGCTCTAACTGACTATTTAAGTAAATCATCTCCCATGTACTAAGAGTGATAAAACTATTTCTCAATAAAAGGGTTTATTTAAAACTAGCTAATACCCGGTGCGCGTTGCTGCGCCTTTCAATGGAGGTTTAATTGAATTTGATGTTACTGTAAAAAGTTAACACAAAAATTACACACGGTTTACACACGTAAATTTAAAAATGTATGAAAGCAATCTTTTTAAAACGATTTTTCTAGGATTATTCTAGTAATTTTTGAAACTTTCTGTAATTCAAAGCAGTACAAACTATTTTCCAAAATTTGACGTAATTTACTTCCAAAAAATTTTTTTTGACCAAACGTAGAATCAACTGTTAACAGACTCAACTCCATTTTCAAGTTGCTTCACACATATAAAATTTGAGGTCAACCGGTCAAATCGTTTCTAATTTAGAGTAAAATAACCAAAAAATTAATAAAAAGCTGTTGGGCCGCAATGGGTGTTTAATGGAACTCAACAACATTTTTTTTAGGGCTTTCTTTTAAGCCAAAGCAGAATTTCGAAAAACCGGACAAAATTTGGACCCAAAATTTTTTTTGACCACCCGTCGGCCCGACGTCTGTTTACAAATTCCAAAACTGTTAATAGTGTCAACTCGATTCTCACAGGGGAGCACGTATACAAAATTTGAAGAAAATCGGTCAATCCGTTTCTAATTTAGAGTTAAGTATTGAAAAAACCTATAAAAAGCTGTTGGGCCGCAATGGGTTAATGCAACTCAATAAAATTTGTTTTGGGGTTTTCTTTTTAGCCAAAGCAGACTTTCATAAAACCGGACAAAATTTGGACCCAAAATTTTTTTTGACCACCCGTCGGCCCGACATGGGTTAACAAATTCCAAAACTTTTAATACTGTCAACTCAATTCTCAAGGAGCATCACTTATAAAATTTTAAGTCAATTGGCCAAACCATTTCGAATTTAGAGTAAAGTATTAAAAAAGCCTATAAAAAGCTGTTGGGCGGCAATGTGTTAATGGAACTCAACAAAATTTTTTTTGGGGTTTTCTTTTTAGCCAAAGCAGAATTTCGTAAAATCGGACAAAATTTGGACCCAAAATTTTTTTTGACCACTCGTCGGCCCGACATGGGTTTACCAATTCCAAAACTGTTAATAATGTCAACTCAATTCTCAAAGGGGAGCACGTATACAAAATTTGAAGAAAATCGGTCAAACCGTTTCTAATTTAGAGTTAAGTATTGAAAAAACCTATAAAAAGCTGTTGGGCCGCAATGCAACTCAATAAAATTTTTTTTTGGGGTTTTCTTTTTAGCCAAAACAGAATTTTATAAAATCGGACAAAATTTGGACCCAAAATTTTTTTTGACCACCCATCGGCCCGACATGGGTTAACAAATTCCAAAACTGTTAATACTGTCAACTCAATTCTCAAGGAGCATCACGTATACCAAATTTGAAGTCAATTGGTCAAACCGTTTTGAATTTAGAGTAAAGTATTGAAAAAACCTATAAAAAGCTGTTGGGCCGCAATGGGTTAATGGAACTCAACAAAATTTTTTTTGGGGCTTTCTTTTTAGCCAAACCTGAATTTTGTAAAATCGGACAAAATTTGGACCCAAAATTTTTTTTGACCACCCGTCGGCCCGACATGGGTTAACAAATTCCAAAACTGTTAATAGGGTCAACTCAATTCTCAAAGAGCATCACGTATACAAAATTTGAAGTCAATCGGTCAAACCGTTTTCATTTTAGAACAAAGAAGTTTAAATACTTGCACCACAGCCCCAACTTGGCGGTCCGTTAGAGCAAAATTTTTGGGCCACGATTTCTTTCCGTACCCAAAAACCTCTATATACAAATTTTCATGAAAATCGGCTGGGCAGTTTAGGAGTCTATTCGCTACAAACAAACAAACATACAAACAAACAAACAAACAAACAAACAAACAAACAAATAAACAAACTTTCCCTTTTATATATATAGATATAGAAAGTGCCTCTTGATTTTTCACAATTTTAGCTATGAAAATGTTCGTTTTTTAAAAACCTGAATTTCTATTATAACTTGTTTTGTTTTTTACTTCTGTACTTTTGAGTCAAATTGTTAAGTAGCTCCTTAGTGTTAAATAACGTAAAATGAAATTATTTGATGCCATTCGTCGTTAGTCCTATCGCAATACATCTATCACACCGGACAACAAAAAGTTTTTTTCAATATTTTAAGATTGTATGTTGTTGTTTTTTTTTTTTTTTTTTGCATTTTTTTTCTGTGTATTTGTTTTAACACTGATTGTTTTGTCCTTTTATCAAAAAATTTAATAAACCTAAGATGTTTCTGATGCTCTAAGAACAAACACAATAAAGATGTACATATTTGTATATACATAGTAGATACTTTTGTAAATTTATAAATAAGTCAATTGAAGGTGGACACAAAGTAGGAAAAAATTGGAATATAAAATAAAATTGATTTACCGTTAATATAATAAGAATGGATTTGAAGAAGTATAATTGTATATTTTAAAATTGTGGTATAAGATTCGATAATATCATAAGAAATGATAATATCCTCAAATCAAGATCAAGGAATTGGGTCGGGAATTTATGTTGATTTTTAAAATATCGACACCCAAAATGTTAATTTAATTGTCGACTTTTAAAAAATTTGATCAAATGTTGACTTGGTATGTCATTTTGGGGGTCAACATTTTAAAATCGACTTAAGTTCCGTAGCTATAAAAAATTAAGTTCCTTGACTTTCTAAGTTTGAACTTACTGTTATTTTAGTGGTTTTTGAATATATAAAATTCGTATCGATACTCTAAACTTTATTTTCTATATTGGAATATGAATTTGTAAAAATATTTCCTCAAAAAAAATAGTAACAAAAATTTAAAAGAAAATTAAATCATTTTTAAAATTTTATTCAAATAAAATTTCAATATTGAATATGCCACTTTTGAAGATTTTTTCTAAAATGCCCATACTATATTTTTTTCAAGGTTATGTTATTATGTTTTAGAGAATTTTGTGATTTGATTTAAAAAACTTTTAGTTCGATCATAGCATTTTCCACGTAAAATTCTAAATTATAAGTTTCAGTAGATATAGATTAAAGGTATGGATTGGATCAGAATCGAAAAGTAAATCAATCTAGGTATGCTTCTTCACCAGCACGATTGCTTAGAAATTAAAAGAGCTAGGTTTCTCAAATTTTCACATATTGATTTTTTTTTGGGTTTGAGTAGCTCTCATACATATTATTCTCTTTTTATATAATCATTACACTATGCCTACTAAAGCTGGCTGCCTGAAATTTTGTCGAAAGACGTTTAGTTCTACGGCCAAAGTTTTATGGACAAAATATAATTGGTGTATGGTGTAACCAAATTTTGCAGTAACTTTGGCCATTATACTAAACTACTTTTGGCAAAATTTCAGACACGCAGCTTCCATACTCGAACCCGTGGACCAAAAAGGTTGGATTTAAATAGCGATTCCGGTTTTTGCATAAAAACGAATTTGTGAAAATTATATAATCCTAGCTCCTTTATTTTTTGAGTTATCGTGATGCCGGACGGACGGACATACAGAGCTAAATCGATTTATTTTTTGATTCTGATCCGATCCATACACTTGAGTCTATATCTACCCCCTCGAAAGACGTTTAGTTATACGGCCAAAGTTTTATGGACAAAATATAATTGGTGTAGTGTAAGAGGTTCGATTAGCTACCTTACAATTTTTATATGTACATAGCTCAGACTTTATTAAGTTGTTTATATAAAATTTTGCCAAAAGTATTTAATCGAATGATATAATGTTTATATTATGTTCATATTAAGGTACCCTAGAGTTGAAGTTGGACGCCAATATTTATCATGATTAAACTTAGGGCTTCCTTATGACTAAACTCTAAAAAGCGATTCTAGATTTTAACAGACTAGTCTAATACATTAAATACTGGACACAAGTTAAATGTTATTAGTTTTATACAGTATGTATATTGTATGCAAAAAAAATATTTATGAACAATTTATTTAAGAATTCTTTTTAAGTATTTAATTTAAGAATTAAGCCTTACACAATATTTGTGGTAAAAAGATTGGAACAAACTATTATAGTGGACTAGACTCTAAAGTATAAATAAAAATTGTAAAAACTTTAATCCAACATTTCATATTTTTAATTTGTTATATGACATATGTATCTGAGAGATGTAATATTAAAATAAATTCAATAAATAAATATCTTATTGTCAAAATTTATATGAGCCTATGTTCTGCTCCTTTTTCTTATTTAGCGGAAATTTATGTTGATATATAAAATTAAACTTGCTATAGATATGGTTTGAATATCAATTACACATACAATTCCATATTATATCGTATTCATAGCTATTTTTTTTTTTTTTTTAAGCGCTAACTGTTCAACTGTTAGGCTAATAAGCCTGTCTATACCATAGGTACATGTTGGAACAGGGGGTCATATTATATTCGTGTTATTAGAATTGGTCTTATTGAATTCCACATACAATTTAAACATGAGATAGTACTAGGCCTTATAACATGTAGAAACGTCTTAGATTTTCAATATTTACAATTCTATTTTTTGTTTATATTGTAATATTTTATATTTTACTTATATGGTATTCTATATCTGCGAGTTATATTATTTAATTAAATTATTTGTTTATATTTTGCATTTGTTTATATTTTTATATTAAAGTATTTTTTATTAAAGATTTATAATTATTAATTATTGATTATGCCATTAATTTGAACCCAATGGCGAATGGTAACTGAGTCGAGTCGAAAACCAGAAAAGTTTAAATTTTTTCTTCTTGAATTTTTTTTGTTATATTTTTTTTTAATGCATGTATCATATATATTATAACTCTATATATTTTATTTTTTTTTTTTGGTAAAATATATTATATGATGTATCAACAGTAAAGTACCGACATATTCAATGTATACTAAAGCTATTTATATTATATGATCTTATTTAATCGAGTTTTGCTCCACAAGATCTTTTTACGTATTAATTGAAATATGCGGGAAAATTACACGCATAGATACGCAAAGAAAACATTCCGCCAGTCCTTAAATTTGATTTTTAATAAAATTTCATACTTACTTACGGATTTTTTTTTTCCAAAATTTCAAAAGAAATCCTAATTTCTAATTTAAAAATCAATAGTTTTTTCTTTTATCAGGTGTAAAAATCATTATTAAATAATCTTTGAAAAAAAAAAGAAAAATAAAAAACTTTTTTAAAATTATAAGTAAAGGTCCTTTCATTACCTGCCAAATACTAACTAAAATCAAATAAATTTTCTTAGAAGACAATTTAAATCACATTCTTAATATTTAAAATAGAAGGGGAAGTACCAATGCAAAAGAAAAAAAACTAAAACAAAATATTTATTTATTATTATTTTGCTTTTAACTTAAAGTTATAGCAGAAAGAAAACAACAACAACAAAAACAAACACCAGTAAAATAAGTCAACAAAAATATAATACGAATGTGTTGTTAAGCCTTCTCAATAAATTTAACGTTTTTCATTTTATCCTGTTCTCAAAATGTATCCCTAAACAGGATTTATTCTCTTTCAAGGTTTAAAAATTTATTTTTTTTTTGTTTTTCTTATTATTGTTCTTTTGAAAAATATCCAAAAAAAAATTCAATACGAATGAAATAAAGTTGTGGTTTTTTTTTAGAGAATTTCAACACATCTGAAATCAATTCCAATATAAAAATAAATAAATTCATAGAAAAAAAAAAAATAAAAATAAAAAAATTTGATCTTATTGAAAAAAAAAACAAAATAAAAAAACAAAAATCCAATCACTCCCTAAAAAATACAAAAAAACTTTTTTAAGTTGATTTTAAGTTATGGCAATTTTTAAATGTTAAAGCATAACCATTCAAAAGATTTTCGATTTTTTTCCTATACTTTTATTTATTCCTGTGGCAATTTTGCTCCTTCTTTTTTTTTTTTTATTTTCTTTTCAAAATGTATTTATTTAAGATATTATATATAACTATCTTATATATCTATAGATATAATTTATAGATATTTGTTGATATATGATATTAGATTTTAGTTTATATATTAAGTACACATTAAGTACGCAAGTATCCGTTCTCAATTGGTTTGTCTTGAAAAAGTATTTTTTGGTTTTAATATTATACGAATCTTAAGATTTTTAAATTTTAAGATTTCTTTGATATTTTTTTTTTTTTTAATTTTAAAAATAAGAAGTCCATTCAAGATTAAATAAAAAAATTTATTAATAGACACTAAGAAACTGATATTAAAAAAAATTAATAATGTTTATTATGAAGACTTAGAAATTGAATGAAAAGGAATGAATGTATTTTCATTAACTATATTAGACCTATGGTGGTTATTGGTGATATTTAAATATAAAAAGCCTAAACTAAAAAATTAGGATAAGAGAATTCCTTCAAAGAGAAAAATAGACGATTTTGTTAGGTCCCTGATTTGAAATAGAAAAAGTAGCACATAAAAAAAAATTAAAAAAAGTTTTAATTACATTCAGGCCTATCACGAGTGTCAAATATCACAAAAAATGATAACTGATAAAATTAAACGAAACCCATACCGTGAAGAGTTCCAGATAAATTTTTAGGATAAAATTTTGCTTTTGTAAATTGTGATGATTTGAGACTCAAAAAAATGGAAAAATGTCCTCAGTGGAGCTATATTATTCATTGCAAAACTTAATATTCAGGCACTACTTTTAGAGTTAATTCTAATCCGATAACGTTAAATGATTAAATGTAATTGAATTTTGAATTTTACTTAAAATAATACAATTTTTATTATATTCCACGAATTAATTGCAGGAATTCCCGTTATTCATGTTTCCACTGAAAGAAGCGTTGCGGCGATTCTCATAATGAAAAGGATTTGTATGGATGGAAAAATGAAGTGATTTGAATTTGTGTGTTTAGAGAAGTTGATTATTTTTTCAGTGGGCTTGTTAAAAATTAAGTGAAGAAGAATGTGTTAAATACTCTTGTTTCAACAAATTTTAAATCTCAACCTGTGTTGGAGAAAATTAAAGACTTACTTTGGCCTATATTTTTTCGCCCACAGTAGCTATCAAATTAGAATAGGGAACAATTTTTATATTAAGCTTACTCAATCTTTAATTTCTGAAATTTTTTAGGGACATCGAATTTTTAAACAAAAGTCTGAATTTAATTAAATAAAAAAAATAAATTTAATTTAATTCACATGAACTTATTCACAATAGATATAAATATTTTCATGCATTTCATACCGGCCATAAGGTTTATAAAAAATTTCTGAGGGATGTATACATTTAAGTAAATCTCTTAAATACTATTAAGTAAATTGGGAATATGTCTAATAATCCAATTACAAATTTCAATTTAATTATTATATTTTCTTAAAACTTCGAAAAACAATGTTCTATTTAAAAATTTAAGTCTGTCAACGCAGCAGCTATTGAGATTTAAATAAGTTTATTTTTAAAAAATCCCAATTTATACTAGTATTTTTTTTTAAATAATTACATATGTACAGCCATATCTATTTATTTTTAAATAAATATATAAAGTTTTTTTTTTATTTTTTTGAATTTATTCTCTTATCAATGCTGTCATTTAAGGATTTAGGCATTTTGAAATTAATCATTTTGCAGTTTTTTTTGTATTCCCTCTTTCTTAAATTGAAAAATAAAATCTGTTGTATCTTTAGATATATTTCAACAAAGCAAATTATCTAGTGGCAATATAACATACCCAAACTTAATTTTATTTTGATTTAGTCCTTAAAATTCAACTTAAACTTTTTTTAATTTTGTTTTTTATATTTTTACATACATATACTTACTTAAATTCTAATGGAAATTTACTTTTTCTTTTGTTTTAATATAAAAGTCAATGAAGAAGAAAATTGATTATAGGTGGACGTTAGAGACATCTATGTTGAAAAACTCTTAATCCAATAATTTAACTGTAAAAGCTGAACTTTTAAGTGAACGTTTGAAATAACAGTAAAACAGCTGAACGTTTAAGTAATAACAGTATTTTCATGTAAGATACAATGAACTTTTTCAATAAGAATTTATAAGAATTTGTTAACCAATAGGGTTTGTTAATGCATTTAACATGAATATGCCTAAAAGTATGCAATTTTTCAAGTTATATGTTATTTACTAAATTTTCAGCATTTACAGTTATTTTAGACTTAATGTTATTAGAATTATCATAGAATACATAAATATTTTTAAAATTAAAAACACAATTATTAAAAAATTGGGCCACCCATTAATGTTAACAAATATTTTATCATTAGTTCGGAACAAACTGTACTAAAACTAATAAGATTCTTATTTAAATTGATAAATTTCAAAGTAGAAAACAAGTAAGGGAAACATTCTGAGTCATTAAAAAGACACTTAAACCAACTGATCTCAAAATAAAAAAAAAAAACAATAAATACTGAATGGAAACTGAAAGTAAAAACGAATGTTTTATGTTGCGTAACGTAATAAAAACTGTATACAAATGAATTCTTTTAAGTTCTAAATATAAGTTCAGAATAATTGAAAAAAAATAAATGAAATTCTGAAGAAAAGAAATATAAAATGAAAAAAAAAAACATAAAATACAAAATAAAATTTATCACAAAAACGAATATAAACCTAAAATAACGGCTAGAAAATAACATGAAAACCGTTTAAATAAATTTGAAAAGTTAATTTAACCGAAGATTAAAAAATTTTTTTCCTGTTTTATTTTTTTATTTTGTTTTTGTTTTTATAACTTTCACTATAGGTTTTAGTAACAGAAGTTATTAATCTAGATTTAATGAAAATACACTTTTAACAAAATTAATTTGAAAGTTTAATAAAAATAATATACATTTACATATATTTATATAACAAACAGTACAGTATAAATATAAGGACCATTTCGATATTGGAATAAGTCAATGATTTGAATAATAGATTTCTAAAATCCAGAAAATGGGGTTGGACTTGTTTATATTTAGGAGTACATTGCTCAATAATTCACCTTGACTCATTGATAGACATCTTTTATTATTAAGACAACTCTTTTCGGGTAACTCTCCTAATGATTACTCAGAAATTTTGCTTTTTTTGGAATCTCGGAAACCTAGGCAGCTCTTCTCAGGATGATTTATAATGTTTGTGATTTCTTTGAGAAATATCAGTATGATATATTTATATATGTGAGTTATAAAGTTGAAATAAAATTTTTCATTTGTTTTATACTATTAGCATTAAAATAAAAGGGATATCCAAAAAATAAGAATTCGGGTCTTATATCTAAACAGAGAAAAAACCTCTGTTTATACCCGTGCATACATATATGACATCGAGTATATTAAAATTGCTCCTCCGTTTGTAACGTATCGATCTAGAGGAGCTAGATATAGTGTCAAGGGTACGTATCAGCTCAGAATCGAAAAATAAGTCGATCTAGCTATGTGTGTCTGTCCGTTCGTCCGTCCGTGTGTCAGCATGATAACTCAAAAACTAAAGGAGCTACAGTTTTGAAATTTTCACAAAATATTTTTCAATCTATTTTTAGGTTTCCTATTTCTTTTGGTTAAGATCGGACCAAAACTTCGGGTAGCTCTCGAACAACTAACTTTTTTAACTCCAATATTTTCATATAAATATTTGAAATTTGTCTGCACATCTTGTATTAACATGAATTTATATGAATTTTGTTTTTTTGTAGATAACGATCGATTTTGTAGATATCGAGTTAGAATTTCATATGATTTGAATGATGCGTAGTTTATTTAAGATAAGCAAAAAAGAACACAAAGATTTTTTTTAAGTAAATGGTTTATTGATATTGATAGAAATAATCATTATGAATATGATCATATGAAGCTTATTTTGCTTGAGTTTAATATATTCGTGAATTAAAAATTAATTATAAGAGATAGAATTGAAAAATTAGAGCTAGAGTTTTGAAATTTACACAAAACATTTTTTGGACATTTTTTAGGTTCCCTTTTCTTTTTGGTTAAAACCAGACCAAAGCTTCGGGGAGCTGCCACACAACTTATTTAAACCAATATGAATTTCCTCAAAAGTAATAATACCAGGAAGATAAAAATTACACACGGTTAGTTCCATAATGAATCAAGCACTTATATGAAATTTTAAAATGTTACGGCTTCATTTTCGGGGGGCTGCCATACAACTTCTTTGCACCAATATGAATTTCTTCAAAACTAATTATACTATGAGGATGAAAATTACACACTGTTAGTTATTCGTTAGTTATAATCGAGCACTTATATGAAATTTCAAAATGTCACGACCCCATTATCGGGGGCCTGCCATTGCATCAATATGAATTTCTTCAAAACTAATTATACTACGAGGATGAAAATTACAAACTGTTAGTTATATAATGAATCAAGCACTTACATGAAGTGTCAAAATGTTACGGCCCCATTTTCGGGATGCTGCCATACAAAGTTTTCAATTCAATAACTGTGAATCTAATAAAGCGAGGAGATTAAAATTGGGCAGGTCATGTAATAGGACAAGTTACTTTGCAAAGTTGGACATCACTCGGACCAACTTTTAGGGTGCGGAAATTTTTTTTTTGTTCTTTTTTTGGTTTTTTTTTTTTAAGCACAAATTATGGGATAATGAATTAATATTTTTTTATTTTTGTTTTTTTTTTAATCAAAAATTATGGGATAATGAGTTAAATTTTTTTAAACTATTTTACTTTTTTATATTTTTTGTGTAATGTGTTATAGCATTAGAGAAATAAATAACGGTTAATTTTACACATTATAGTGGGTATGCACGGGTATATAAAAGTTGACAAGGGTAACTATAATCTTCCTCGTTTTTATAAAGAATATTGTAATTAATTATTACATTAGATTATTCGAACCTCTACTGTAAATGCTCCTAAACATATAAATTTCTTTTATTGTTTTATTATTTGTGTTTGTATAGCAGGACTTAGAAAGGATTTTATGTAGACATTCTATGAAGATTGATTTTAAATATATTCTTTAAGTCTATATGAAGTATTTGTTTGATATTTTTTTTTAATTGGAAATTTGATAAGAAAAAAACAAACAAACTTTAAACTAATTAAACAAAATAGATAAAAAAATATGTCTCTAAAAAGAATTAGTTCATTTTCAAAGCTTATCGAATCGAATATAAGATTAGTAGTGAATGAACATTTTTGATATTCATTAATTTTATTTTAAAATAAAAAAAAGAAGATTTGGAAAATATGAGGAGGAAGAGTTCGAAAAGCGGATTAATTATAATTATACAATATTAGGAAGTCAAGGAAGAGTTTAACAGTAACTGGGGTTTAATGAATGCTTCAAACCATTGGGTGTAAATTTGTTTTAGGTTTATCAAATTGTGATAGGAACTGCATTTATGATAATGAGTCCTGATTCTCATTTTTATCGTTTAAATGTTAGTTATTATTTATTTAAATTAATGTATTAATTTTAAGTCAAATTTAAATCATAGAACGTATATTTACTTTAATGTTTTGAGTAAATTTATATGGCTTTTAATGCAAGCTTAGATAATGAACCTAAAGTTTTAGAAACATTGCTTCAAAAGAGATTTGATTGATAAACTCTAGTCCTTTAAGAAGTTTCAAGTTAATAAGGAATGTACTTAATTCAGATTTAACTTATTTTGAGTGTCCAGTTCAATTCGCCAGTTGATAAGTTTTTTTATAAGGTTATCTCTATCCCTCTTTATATAATAATTATATAATTCTATAATTATATAATTCTATTTTTCCAGAATTTCAATTTATTTTTAGAAATTGTCTCAAATTAATTAATTTAAAATGAATTTAAGTAATAATCACTATTTGATGACCATAAGAATTCATTATTGTATCACTAATTAAATTAATAGTGATAATATTTCACCAAAATTTCATTTAATATTAAAGTTTAATTTTATCTGTGTCACTTATTTTGAACTTTCTTCGTTGATATTATAAAGTTATTTTATATTTTACCGGAAAATATTTCTGGAAAATGATTAACTAGAATTTTCCAGAGAAAATATATACGTATAGCATTTTCCATCGAGTTAAAATATTAATAAAACAAAATAAAACAAAACCCCTTAGAATGCTTTTATCATCATCTAATTATAAATATTTTTTTTATTTTTTAATTTTATTAATAAAATATTTTCCCTTTAAAAACAAAATATTTCAAAAATGGCAGCAATGACAACAAAAACAAAAACAAAGTTTTATTTGCACATTTTTAGATAAAATTTCATTAACCTTTTGCAAAAAAATAAAAAACGATAAAAACAAAAGTTTTTCCTTTTCTTTTTGCAAAGAATACTGAAATTCTGAAATAAAACCCTTAGGTCATGTGACAGTAAAAATTAAAAAAATGTGAATAAAAAAATTCTAATTTTACTCACAAAAAAAAATATTAAAAAAAAAAAATAATAAACAAAATAAATTTCATATTATAACAACAGATTCATTTTAAATTCATAATTTAATTCTCTTTATTAATTTGGTTTGAGAAAATGACAGTTGCAGTTCCTGATTTATAAAAGTTTTTGTTTTTTAAATTTTAGTTTTTCACAATACCGGTTATAAGTTAAAATTTGAGGTTTTACAAAATTAGGTTTCCATTATAACTATAGTTAATTAGTTTTAAATTTTTAGCCAAATTTTAAAGCTTCTTATCCAAGGTGTCATTTTAAGTTTACATCCCTTTATTCAAATAAGTGCATGCGACGTACAGTTTGTTGTGCGAAAACTAACCCGCTATTCAGTTTTCTTCTAATTAGAGACATGTTGGGGTATGACGCTGTTTTCATATTCCCATTGCAATATACAGCTCTTACGTACTTGAATAGTAATACTAAATAAATGAATTATTTTTACTATTTAGATCATTGCTAGAATTCGTCATCCTAGTGGTATGCAATTCCCTCCTAAAAGTATGCAATTTCACATTAACTCAAAAAGAATTTCCCTCAATTTTGAAAAACTATAATTTTACATCATACAACTGAATGGGTAACTATTATATGTTTAAAAATTGATTTCAGAATCGCAACTAGGAAATAAAACAGTATTGAGTAGCGGGTAAATAAAAATGAGAAAAATAAAAATTAAGAAAATAAATAAAATGTAACCAATTAAAATAAAGGAAATAAATTTAATCTTTATGTTGATCTGAATCACGTATTTAGAAACAAATTACTCTGTAAAACCTCTGCAATGTAATATTCTATTTATAGTAAATTTTTAATTCTTTGGAATTTTTTAAAAGCATTGTTTTAAATAAATTTTAAAATAATAAAAGGTAATGTATGTATTTTCGTATTCTGTAGGTAAAACTTAATAAAATGGAACGTTCCTTTCTAATTATGTATTTATTCAAAGGAATCAAACATCAAAATCGCAGAAAAAAATTTATAAATTATTAACATAATTGGTATTGTATTTTTAAATAGCCAAAAAAACAAATTTTAATTTCAGAAATATTTTGAAATGTCCTTTTTGATATTTAATTTCCTAAGGGTTTTTTTTTTTAAATATTTTTCTGTGCCTTAAATCTTAAATTTTTCAATAAAAAAAATTAAGCTTCAACAAAAAAAAAATTAAATGTTTTATATTCCTACCGATATAAGTTTGGAGTATCTACAGTAGATTTATGTGCCCGTTTTATATATGTTCCTCAAATAAAAAAATAAGGATTACAATACAAAAAAAAAACAAAAAAACAGAAAAATTCTTGTAAAATACTAGAATATTAAAATTTTCTCGAGCATATTTACCGCACGTATACTTACATATAAATATATGAGTATATGTATATATTGTTGTGTTTTAATAAAACAAAAGAAAAATAACAAAAAAAAAAATAAACAAAAAAAAAATAAAGTAAAAGGATCATGCATTTTTCCACCTGTCAACTGTGTGCTATCACATAACATACACATACATCATTGTAATGTCTTTTACACAGGACTTAACTCACTCTCTAAATAAACGTGATTAGATTTTATATTTTACAGATGAACTTTTGACTGATGCAGAATCCTTTTCATTATTTTTTTTTTTTTTTCAAAAGAAAATATAATAATCATAGTGAAAAATAATAACAGGACTATAAGCAAACATATAATAACAAAAAAACTAAATAAAAAATCTAAAATAATAAAAAAATAAAAACAAAAAATATAATGACCAAAACGAACTTTCTTCCTGTATATTATTATCTGGAATTATGATAAAAAAAAAACAATGTTATTCTAAAGTTTATATTTTGTTTATAATGTCAGATTCTTTTTTAGAAATTTTATTAATATTTTTTTTAGAAATAGGTACAAGTTCAGAGTACATTATAAATTTAAAATTTAGTAATATTTTTCATATAAGTTAAGTTTCTTATAGCTCCAACTTCTGCCATTTTTAAAGATCAGAGTCCTATTGCACCTACAATTTATTACTAATGAAATAATTATCAAAAGTTTTGTTGCACTAGTATTATATTTTTAGAACAAACACATAGTACCTACATGTGCAAAGTTTTTAAATTAGTAAAAAACATTCATTTATTAAAAAATTATTATTCCAATAGTGATTAAGTGTTGGTGCAATAGAGCTGAGATTCAAATAACTGTTGTAATACATAATCGCGCAATTCTTTTACAAAATTTATGTGAAGGAGTTAGTTTCAAATAAAATTACTTGCAGATAAAATTTCAATAAGTATAATAAGCTATAAATCAATATTTAAAATTTATTCTAATAAGTTAAGTGCTATTGAATATTATTAATATACACCTCTAAAGTTTCACCTCATTTATTGGCGAATTCCTTTAGACTGATGATTACATGCCAGCTAATTCTACTTTTTTGAATAAAAAAAAAACTTAATTAAAATTTTGAGTGTTTCGTCCATCCAACACTATGAGACTCTTCAGTGGGTTATACTAGTGTTTTATTACCTAGAGAACAAATGCCTTTATATAAAAATTTTAAAATAAAATCTGTGAGTTGTAATAAGTAGATCAAAAATTTCCATATAAAAGAATCAAAAAGTTTTAAAACTTGGTTATTTTTATTAATTTTATTATAAACATGTAATAAAAACTAAATTCGAACTAATTTGATTTGAAAAGCCTTGTCCCCAATTCATTAGTGGAACTAAACAAATGATGAAAAAAACCAAGGGTTTTTAAAAAAGCACATTTTCAAATTTATATTGTATTACATACTGAGTTTGATTTTGGAAATATATACACTGGTTACTAAGTTACTGCTTACTTATAAAATTTACTGCTAACAGTAAATTTTTTATTTTAAAGTTATAATAGCCCTTCAATGGGGAAGGTTGCCACATTTTTCAAAGACTTAATATCATCTTATAAAATCAGCTATCGTTTGCCGTTTTCAGATTGAAATATCTATAGCACAACTCCTGTTATAACAATTTAAATAAAGGGCTTTTCCAACTTTGAGGGGCTGTAGCCCCGTAACAGGTGGGGCTACAGAAAAAAATTCTTCTTCGAAATTAATTTTTTTGCAATAACTACCCAAGGTTAAAATTTCTTTACTCTAATTTAAACGGTGTAAAAGATTTTGTAAACATACGGACAGGCGGACGGACAGAGTGAAGCTATATAGGCACATTTTTACAAAATTTTTTGAAAATGTGCTAAAAAGAAAAAAATATTAATAAAATTTTCTTGTTTTATTTGAGTTCTACTATAAAATCTGTGAGTATCATTTTTCCAATATGTTGAAGACTATTTGTATTTTAAAAAAGATCAAATTCATTTATCAATCAACAAATTTCATGTTCAAAAAGAACCAAGTTCATGTTAAAAACGAAGAAGGGTGTAATAGACTGTAGACTGTGGCAATTGTGGGATACCCGTATGACCGTAACATATCCATTATATCATCTGGTTAATTACTTTTTGGAAAAATTTCAGACACCCAACTTCATTAGGTGTAGAGAAATGCTCATATAAAAGAAAGAGTTGTATGGCAGCTACTTGAACAAAATTTTTTAAAAATTTTTTAAACTAATTTCGGATTTACTTAAATAAATATAAACATTTTAAATTAATTTCCTTATAGCACCTAGAGATGTTTTAAAACGATTTTGTTTTTATTCTATTGCTAAACTCATTTTGACAGATTTGTTTCATTTGCCTTAATTTTTTTGTTTTGTGTCTTTCTTTTTTTTTAAGTATTTTCTTTAGTTTTTGTATTGTTGTATTTAATTGTAGTTTTTGTTTTTTCTATTTATTTTTTGTTTTTATCATTTTACAAATAAAAATAACTAAAAAAAAAATCCTTTTCTCTTCTTTTATACGAAAAACACAACAACAAAACAACAAACAAAAATTAAAAAAAAAAAAAATTTACAAACGAAATCCTCGAAAAATGTTTACTCTGAGGACATTATGTAGGTTTTTTTTTTTTTTTTTATTTTATGGTACTATTTTATACTTAAAATATTTTCTTTTTGTTGTTGTTATTGTTTTTTTTTTTATTTTCTAGTATAGGTGCTTTTATGCTTGTTGTTGTTGTTTTCTTTATATTTTTTAGGACCTTCTCTTCAAACAGTAAAAAGTATAAATTGCCAGAACATCGTTTTGATTTTCAATTAGTTTTTTTGCAAAAAAAAAATAAAATAAAAAAAAAATTGTACACTATAATATAGTTTAACGTGCTGTCATATTTACGTACACATACACATATGTAAAAAAAAGAAAAAAATTTATATTTCCAAGTATATATAAGTTTGTATTTAATAAATAATAGATGTTAACGTTTTAATGTACAATGGTTTGCAAAAAAGTGTAAGCAGTGCAGCAGTTATATTTCATTTACTTCATTATTACACTCAGACCTCAGTAGTTTTTTTTTTAGTTCAGTTATGTCAAATTGTCAAATCAATTTGTCAATTCATGTTACCTCGGGTTATATTAACTTCTCAGATTACATTTTAAAGCAATTTTAGAAAATTTTTTAAATATTTGAAATTATTAAAGCGGTATTTATAATAATTTGCACATAATTGTAATCATGTATGTAAGATATTTCTTTAAAATAAAAGATAAAATAAAAAACAAATAATGATTTTTCAATACAAAACAGTACATGTGGTATAAATACACATGGCATTCTATATTAGTAAAAATAGCAAAAACAACAATCACAATAACAACAAAAAAAATAGAAAATTTGTCTGGACATTTAAAATATAAATATATATATATATATACTATTTGGTGTATAATTTAAAACCGTATTATGAAAACATTATGTAAAAATGTACATATGTATGAATGTGTATGTATAGAATTTCGCAAGATGGCATTTTTATTTTGGTAAATAATATTATTTGAAAACCAATATTAAAAAATGTTTCTTGGCACAAGTTGTGTTTTTTTTTCTTATTTTTTTGGCTTTTGGGGATTAGACTGCGACTTGAATTTAAAATTAAGTTAAAAATTGTTCAAAATAAAGAAAATTTTCTCTATTTAATTTTAACTTAAAAAATAAAAGAACAAAATGTAAAAGAATAAATTTTAAAAAAGGTTTATAAACATTGATTTCTCTTCGGATTGTAAACATGTTTGGTTTTAATATTAAGGCATTATTTGTTTTAAAAGTTTAATTAATGGAAAGTCGGGAAGAGTAGATTTTTATTAAAAAAGTCTAAGTTATTAATTTGAAAAAAAAGGTTTAAATTTCTTTTAGAAAATTTTAAATTTATAATTCTTCAATTTCCTATTGGTGGTATTGTTGAACTCTTGTTGACCTGGGTTCTCTCGTGAATGGGCTGCATATGCTGTAAAATATGTAACTAATATATTTGACACCATATAATATAACTAAAAACAGGCATCTGCGGATGACTGAAATGTTGTACAGATCGCACGAAGAAATGTGAGATCACTCGTACGAAAATATTTTATTCCTTTTAAAGGACCGTAGAATATTAATTAGAACCTATTAGAGAATTTATTTCCCAATATGGTATTAAAAAGTTTTTATAATAATACTTACATATTGATACACTAACCTTGTTTTATAAATATCGTGTAGAGATTAACAGCTGTTTTAAATAAAGCAATTAATGACTTCAATGAAGATTTTCTAACGGAAAGGCAACAGATTTTCATCATTTCTACATAGCTGAACTATCAAGGAGACATAACTACAACATAGCTTATAGAAATTCGTTTGTCATACGCTAATTTTACAAATGGAACTATATCCCATCAAATTTGTTATACGATTCAGCTAAATTTAAGAAAAACTTTAACATCTTTCTTCTAAGTTCAAATCCTGGTCACCTCTGAGCAATTGTGGTAACTGATTATATTTCTCAAATCATCTTCTGAAGTTCTCGTGTAGAATTAGCTTTTAGCTTTTCTTCAGAATATGTACTATAGAAGAAAAGGTTTTTGTATGTTCCTGTGTGTGTATGCATGTGTGTACACATGTCTCTATGTATGTGTGTCTGTGAGCACGATAATTCGCGTAAATTTCAACAGATTTTGATGAAATTAAAATAAATACTGTATTGATCGGAAGTTAGGTAAAGTTCGTAGGTGGTCTAAGTCTGACCACAGAATTGAGAAGCTCCCATACAAAAACCACAGATTTTTCAAGAAATCTCGTGTTCTAACCGTTGGAATGAGCCTATGAAGAGTAGCTTTCTAGTATCATGAAGAGTAGCTTTCTATATATGAAGAGTAGCTTTCTAGTATCATGGGGTCTAGAGCTTGAGAAGTTTAGGAAATGTCAAGTGAAATGTCAAGTGAGAATTGACTTTAATGAAGTTGTGTGAATCCTTTTTTTTTCCAAAATATAGAACAACTTCGCAGAAAAGCCAAATTAGACCAAAAAGAAAAACTTATACAGTTTATCTTTGAATTTATTTCTTCGTTTTTATATTAAAAAATCTTTAGAACTTATCTTAATTTACACGCACAATAATCTTAAAGATCCTGTGTTATTAGTAAACATTTTGATATGTGTCCTTCAGATCTTACTTGATTTATTTTTAAAAAATTTAATGTAGGCCAATTATAATCTTATAGAATTTTTTATTTCTTATTCAAAACAAGACACGAAATTAATAATTACCTATATAAAATTGCAGAATAAAAATTTTCCGCATAATTTTATAAAACTAAAAAAAATGTTTTTTTTAAAAAAATACATGTTATGCTTCATTAGTTGAGTTGTTTTAAAAAATGTTCCAATTTTTTAAAATACTTATTTTAATTTTTTATGCGTATAACCTAATTTTGAATAATATAAGATGTTTCAGAATTAGTGGAAATAATTTCAGTTTCACCAACAGGAAAAAAAAAAAAATTGAAATTCTTGATTTAATTTTAAATTTTATATTTTATTAAACTTTTACAGAAAATACTTTTTTTACCACCCGAGAGGTAATTCTATAACTGTATTTGTTGTAATCTGTTTTTAAATCCTAATTAGCAGAAAAAAATAAACAGTTTATATAAAACTACTCATTATTAAAGATTTTTCATAAATTTTCTTCTCATATTTTTCATAACTACAGGATCTGAAATGTATCTATAGTAACACACTCTGTATATATTCATATACATATATACATATTGTAAAATAATTGAAGCATATTTTCTTTTTTTTAAATTGCGTTATTACTTATCTGTTAAAGCAAATATTTATGTACGTGTACAATCATAATATATAATAAATGGAAATATGTATGTATATATATATATATGTGAGAATTGTATAAATGCAAGCTAATTAGTGTCTGCAATATCTTAAGATAATTTTCTGGCTGACAGAAATAATTACAACAATTAATTTGAAAATTGTATGAAATAATAACAGCAAAAAATATAGTTTTTCTCCCACTAGACTTAATAATGTTTTTTTCTCACCAGTGTTAATGTATTTAATAATTTAAGATATCTGTTAAAGTCTTGTTAAAAACTTGGAAGATTGAAAAGTGATGTAAGAAATTAATGGATTTAAAGAGAAAAATGTTAGATATACAAAATTGAAATTATTCATAAATGTAATTTCTCATGTTACTGATAGTCATTAAGCTTATTCGTATTCAGATTTTCAGATTATAGTTTAAAAACCGACTAACACACATAATAATAATATAATTGTTTCTTTCTCAACAGATTTTAAGTTCGAATAAATCCAGTTCTCTAATAAGCTATCAGCCAGAATAGAGAATTTTAATTTTTTTCCCGAAATTTACATGACCTTATGTTTTGCTCCTTTTTCTTTTTTAGCGGAATTTCATGTTGATAAATAATATATAACATGCTATAGATATGGTTTGAGTAACAATTATACATACAATTCCATATTATATCGTATTCATAGCTATTTTATATTTTTTCTTCTTGAATTTTTTTTGTTATATTTTTTTTCAATACATCTATCTATATATATAAAAGGGAAAGTTTGTTTATTTGTTTGTTTGTTTGTTTGTTTGTATGTTTGTTTGTTTGTTTGTTTGTTTGTAGCGAATAGACTCCTAAACTGCCCAGCCGATTTTCATGAAAATTTGTATATAGGGGTTTTTGGGTACGGAAAGAAATCGTGGCCCAAAAATTTTGCTTTAACGGACCGCCAAGTTGGGGCTGTGGTGCAAGTATTTAAACTTCTTTGTTCTAAAATGAAAACGGTTTGACCGATTGACTTCAAATTTTGTATACGTGATGGTCTTTGTGAATTGAGTAGACACTATTAACATTTTTGGAATTTGTTAACCCATGTCGGGCCGACGGGTGGTCAAAAAAAATTTTGGGTCCAAATTTTGTCCGATTTTATGAAATTCAGCTTTGGCTTAAAAACAAACCCCAAAAAAAATTTTGGTGAGTTCCATTAACCCATTGCGGCCCAACAGCTTTTTATAGGTTTTTTCAATACTTCACTCTAAATTCGAAACGGTTTGGCCGATTGACTTCAAATTTTGTATACGTGATGCTCTTTGAGAATTGAGTAGACACTATTAACAGTTTTGGAATTTGTTAACCCATGTCGGGCCGACGGGTGTTCAAAAAAAATTTTGGGTCCAAATTTTGTCCGATTTTACGAAATTCTGCTTTGGCTTAAAAGAAAGCCCCAAAACAAATTTTGTTGAGTTCCATTAACCCATTGCGGCCCAACAGCTTTTTATAGGTTTTTTCAATACTTTACTCTAAATTCGAAACGGTTTAACCAATTGACTTCAAATTTTGTATACGTGATGCTCTTTGAGAATTGAGTTGACACTATTAAAAGTTTTGGAATTTGTTAACCCATGTCGGGCCGACGGGTGGTCAAAAAACATTTTGGATCCAAATTTTGTCCGATTTTATGAAATTCTGCTTTGGCTAAAAAGAAAACCCACAAAAAAATTTTATTGACTTGCATTAACCCATTGGGGCCCAACAGCTTTTTATAGGTTATTTCAATATACCTAACTCTAAATTAAAAACGATTTGACCGATTTTCTTCAAATTTTGTATACGTGCTCCCCTGTGAGAATTGAGTTGACACTATTAACAGATTTGGAATTTGTTAACCCACGTCGGCCCGACGGTCGGTCAAAATAATTTTGGAAGATAATTTTGCAAAATTTGCGAAGTACCGCTTTGGCTAAAAAGAAAGCCTCAAAAAATTTTGTTGAGTGATTTGGAAGCAAATTACGTCCAATTTTGTGCAATACTGCTTTGCCCAAAGAGAAAGTGTAGTTCCGTTAACCCAGTGGGGCACATTGGCTTTTAATAGATTTTTACGTTACTTAACTCTAAATTAGAAACGATTTGACCGGTTTACCTCAAATTTTATATATGTGAAGCAACTTGAAAATAGAGTTGAGTCTGTTAACAGTCGGTCCTATGATTTTTCAAAAAAAAATTTTTGGAAGTAAATTACGTCGAAATTTGGAAAGTAGTTTGTATTGCTTTGAATTACAGAAAGTTTCAAAAATTACTAGAACAATCCTAGAAAAAGTTTTCAAAAGATTGCTTTCATACATTTTAAAATTTACATGTGTAAACCGAGTGTAATTTTTGTGTTAACTTTTTGCAGTAACATCAACTTCAATTAAACCTCCATTGAGAGGCGCAGCAACGCGCACCGGGTATTAGCTAGTATACTATATATATTATTATTTATAAATTTATATATCTTGTCTATTTCTTTGATAAAACATATTATATGACAGACAGTACAGTACCGACATATTCAATATATTCTAAAGCTATTTATATTATATGATCGAATCTAATCGAGTTTTGTTTTACAGGATCTATTTACATATTAATTGAAATGTGTGACAAATTTTTACGAATAGGTAGGTAATAGACTCATAGAAAATATTTCGGCAGTTCTTAAATTTCAATTTTAATAAAATTTTATACTTACTTGTTTATTTTGAAGAAGACCAGTGTAAAGCTTCAAAAGCCACTTATTGAAGCAGTGCGTAATGCCTTTAGGTAGTGTGCGACTTAAATACACCAAAAGCATTAACCTTTTTGAACCAAACTTTAGAGTTAGATCTGTAATACAAATGAACAGTTTGATTTCGAGGATAGCGATGTGAAAGAATTTTTGGAAATCGGATTTTAGAAATTTAGGGTTTTGGGATCATTGCAGAAAATTAGATTATGTAGAAGAAATATGTTAAAATTCTTATTCATTTTGTTTGCAACGTACACATATACCCTCCAACTTGAGGGAACACATTTTATGGAATATATTTCTAAATACGCAATAGAGCGTGTAACAAATGAATTTGCATAGTTGACTGTTTAATATGTGAAGGATATGTACTATAAAGTTTTTTATCAAAAGGCGTCTATTTAAAAAATCGGAGCTAAAATAGTGGGTCTCTCAAAATCGGAGTAAAAAAGTGGCTTCTAAATAAAGGTATAATAATTTACATAATAAAATAAAAATAATATTTTGCATTTTTATGCTAATTAATACCAATCCAAAAATAGAATATAAAATTTAAAAATAGTTCCAATTATCGAAATTTAATATTGTTTTAAAAGTTGACTAAAGAAAATGTCTTAAGTTTTTCTTTGAAAAAACAATAAGCTTTTCAATATGTACGAGTACATTATATTGAAAGAAAAGTTGGAAAATAGTTTTCATCGAATATTATTTATAACTTTTACTTATAATATTAACTTTTTAAAAAAGCTTCTTCATTTCTTTTATAATCCAAATCTAATTTTGCATTTTCTTTTTATTAATCCCGTCACAAATTCTTAATATTAATAATCTGAATTTATTTTATAACTCTTTTAGTTTTTTAGTAAAACTTTTTTTACATTTTAGTGGATTGAATGAGAAAGAACCCCTTCGATACTAATAAAATATACTATACTGATTAAAAATGATTATAATTATATTAATAAATAAAATTTTGAATCTATATTAAGATTTTTAAAAAAATATGGAACTTTTATCTTATTTTGGAATAAATAGAATTTCATTCTTGATATTATTTTGCCAATACCATCTTTAAGAGGTCTATGACATCTAAAAAGTTATTTTTATTAGGAAAAACTTTGATATTTTCACTAAGCCATTTTTAAATATAAAACTTTTAATGGCCTTAAAAAAACTTAGAAAATATTAAGAAGTTTCTAAGATGACAAACTAATTCTAAAAGGAATAACTATAAGTAGATTAGCTCCTAGGTGTAAAGAAATTAATATTAAAAACTATACTGTACAAAAATAATATAATAAACAGATTTAATAAACTTATTGAAACTCAAAATGGATAAACTTTCGGAAAGGGGTTGTGAGCTATCAAGATGACGTCATCACATAACGGTACTAAATATCTCAAAGTTTCCGAATAAATAAATTATTAGTGGCGATGGCGCCATCTAGTGGTCGAAAAATGCATTACAAAATTTTCCTAAGATTTTGTAGCATTTTTATTAAAATATTATATTTTTCCTGTAAGACAATAAACTGGAACCAACCTTTTACAATATTGTAGGGCATGATATTGTCTTTCATAAACATCTTGTTTCATCTGAATCGGTGCTACCATTTTTGAGATATTGCAATTTCAAGTAGAAAATTAAAACAAAAAAAAAAATTTTTGAACTTTCAAAAAAATCACTTTAAGTATGAAATTTTCCAAAACACTCTGTCTTTTTTATGATACTGATAGAAAGGTCTTTTGACACTCTTTCCAATGGTACATAATAAGTATGGTATATGTTGACAAATAGCCCCACCAGAGAACATAAATGAAAAACTGACACAACAATTTTATTAAAAAATACATTTTCATACTTTATTTTTCATAAATTTATTTTGCCTTTTTGTTTTCCAGTTGAAATATATATTTATTTACAAATGTAAGAATGCACTTTAGACTTGGATACTTGGATACAATATTGAGTTTTGTTTTGGTATTTTGTTTGAAGGAGTTTTTGGAGGTGGCAGCCCCGTAGTTTAAAATTTTTGTTGTTAAAATATGTATGTAAAACTATAATTATAGGTGCTAAAGTTGGCTACAAAATCAGAATTATGCGCTTTTTCCAAAATATTTATAAACATATATATACACAAGAATCTGAATCAGGAGGGGTCTTAGAGTTGGCTTCTAAATCAGGATTTTCGTTTTTTCCAGAATATTTATACGTTAGTTCTTCAATCAGGAGGGATTTTATAGTTAGTTTAAAATTTGTGATAGCAGATAAGGATTATATTTTTATTTCATTATTTTAACTAAAGTAACTTGATAACCTTTATAATAAATGGAATTTGTAATCAAAACTTAGCGGAATGTCGTAATACGTAGTGTCTGAAAAAAAAACTACTAAAATATAATTATAGATTATGCACATAAATGTGTAAGCATTATTTAGCATATAATTAAAATATATATACCTAATTACGTTTATTTGTATATTTATATTTAATAAAATGAGAGCTATTAAGATGCATCAAATAATTAAAAATAATGAAACAAATAAATAAATAAAGAATTTATAAGTCCAGCTCTAATAGTTGAATCCAACTCTAAAATCTTTTCTAAGTCAGAATCTAGCATATGTATATATATTTTTAAATATTCTGGAAAAATCGACAATCCTGATTTAGAATCCAACTCCAAAATCTCTTCTAATATTGGATAAACATGTACACATATATTATAAATATTCTGGAAAAAGCGGATCTCCTGATTAAGAATCAAACTTAAAAATCTCTTCTAACATTGTATATACAAACACATATATAAATATTCTGGAAAAAGCGGTAATCCTGATTTAGAATTCAACTATAAAATCCCTCCTGCTTCAGGTTCTTGTGTATATATATGTTTATAAATAGATTTTGTAGCTAACTCTAAGGTTCTTTCTAATTATTTCAAAAAAATTTTAAAACTATGAGGTTGTCACCTCCAAAATCCCTCAAAACAAATTACCAAAACCCAACTCAATATTGTATCCAAGTGTAAAGTGCATTCTTACATTTTAAAATAAATATTTCAACTGGAAAACAAAAAGGCAAAATAAATTTATGAAAAATAAAGTATGAAAATGTATTTTTTAATAAAATTGTTGTGTCAGTTTTTGATTTATGTTCTCTGGTGGGGCTATTTGTCAACATATACCATACTTATTATACACCGTTGGAAAGAGTGTCAAAAGACCTTTCTATCAGTATCATAAAAAATACAGAGTGTTTTGGAAAATTTCATACTTAAAGTGATTTTTTTGAAAGTTCAAAATTTTTTTTTTTTTTGTTTTAATTTTCCACTTGAAATTACAATATCTCAAAAACGGTAGCACCGATTCAGAAGAAACATGATGTTTATGAAAGACAATATCATGCCCTACAATATTGTAAGATGTTGGTTGCAGTTTATTGTCTTACAGGAAAAATAAAACATTTTAGTTAAAATGCTACAAAATCTTAGGAAAATTTTGAAATGCATTTTTCGACCACTAGATGGCGCCATCGCCACTAATAATTTATATATTCAGAAACTTTGAGATATTTAGTACCGTTATGTCATAACGTCATCTTGATAGCTCACAACCCCTTTCCGGAAGTTTATCCCTTAAAATACTTTTGTATAAAATTTCTTTAATTTTATTTGAATATATTAAAAACATTAATAAATTTGTTTAAGTAATTGTTATCAATAAAATATAGTTTAAGAAAAACAGAAACATTCCTAATTCAGAAACTTATCCAGATCATATATTATATTAAAACTATTTAACAGAGAATATGTGAAAAAAAACTGCAACTATAATGCTAATTTAAATATTATGTTGCTACAATGTGAAATTTTGCAATGTTAAGCTTTTTTGAAAATTAAAATAAGCTAATTTGATCAACAAACAAATATAATTTGGTGAAAATTTTTATTTTATAAGAGAACTAGTTAAGTTTGAAAAGATTTATAAATAAAAATAAATAAAATACGAAATTCTACTACTTATTTTAAACTATGTTCCCAAAATCTAATAAAATTTATTTGATTGAAGTGTAAAGCTAGATCTACAATGTAATTGAAGCATCGCCACGTAATGACAATTATTTACATTGTTATTGTAATTCTTTTTCATGAGGGGTATCATACCCTGCAATGTCGACTAGGGCTTGCAATAAGTCGCCTTAACTCGTAAATTTTGATTTTTTAAAAAAATTACTTTGAAGAAGCAAATTTTTAGAATACTTTAAAATGCGCTAACTTTTAGCATATTGTAAAATGCGTTAACATTTGTGTATATCGCTTATCGCATTGTAAAACCAACGCTTTTATTAGAAAATGAGTTTTTTTAAAAAAGTAAAAAACGCTTTTCAATACTTTCGGTAAAAATCGTAATGCCTTTGAAAAGAATAAAATGTAGATATTTCAAAATTTAGGTCATATTCTCTTGTTATCATTCTCTATTTTTAAATTATTTAGTCGATTACATAGAACTTGATTTTCAGCACAAATTTAATTTTTTCAAAATAACGAGTTCAAAACTAATTTTTGTTCGAAAAAGACCAGTTGTGAGTTTAACTTCAGTTTAAAGTATTCGACGCATTGGTTCTAACAATAATACTTTCTTTATTATAATGTTTTTTTAGTTTAACTTTTAGACAAGGTCATTATTTTCAGACGCCTTTATCTGTCATTTTACAGGGTTAACTTTATTGTACGCAGGTTTTCTTCAACAAAAGGTTATCCCCTAATCATTTATGACCTAAGCACCTCTTCTCACAAAACCAACTTCGACACCCAGAATAGTTGGATAAACATTTAAATTACATATGATGTATAATTTAATGAGTAAAGAGTAAGGTTGTGAAAATATTTGGGTGTTGCTTGTGTTGCTTTAAGAAGTAATTCAGTATTAAGATTACACACATTGATTTTAATAATGTTTGTTGCAACTTTAAAAATATGGCATTATTGAAACAACTAACAGACCTGCAAATACTAAAATATCATTTAATAAGTATAATAGAAACAGTCTTTAACATTTTCTTATGGACATTTTTCAATTAAAATTTTTTTTAAATGATCCCATTCTATTTTATTCTCTAAAGACACAACATATATTTATATTTTTCAATATGATTTTATTTCATTATTGTATGTTTGTGTGTAGTTGTTTCAAATTAACCCACATACATATGATGACTTCTTTAACATTTAAATCGAATTATTTTTGTTCTATATGTTAAATGGCTTTTTTTTTGTTTTTGTTTTTATTCTTGATCTAATTTAATTATTATGAAAATTCGACAAAGTCTCTAAACTTTTTTAGATTTTTGAGTCAAAGCAAAAAAAAAAAGAAAAAACAAAAAAAAAAAATAAAATCAAAAACCGAAATAACAAGAAAATATAGTTGAAAACAATCTAAAAATGAAACTATTTAATAAAAAACCAATACAGAAATATAATATTTGAGGAGACAATATAATGTTGGCGCCAATTATTTTTTTTTTGTTTTTGGTTTTTTTTCTTTCCCCACCCCAAATTTTTAAAACTCGTATTTCTTATTCTTTCAATATAATTTATGTTATCCTTTTTATTTTTTATCCATATACGAGTATTCGTTGTATGGGTGGGGAAAATGCAAAAACAAAGTAAAACATACATATATAGAAAAAAAAATGATAGTCAAAATAAAGAGAGTACTTAAATGTTTTTTGTTTTTGTTATTTTTTTTGTGTATTTTTTTTTTTAAAGCTTGTCATTTCAATAAAATAATGAAACGATACTTAGACGATTTAAAGTTATCAAAAATTTTTTGATATCTCAAATATCTTAAATAATTTAAAAAAAAAATGTGCCTATTAGATAATGAAATTCAGTCCTTCTGGGTCCTCCTTGGGTGTTTAATAATTTTTAAACCATTTGAAGGATAGTAATGAAGCTTTAAATACATCTAGGTATCAAATTTGAATTAATTTTACATAACAATTATTTTCTATAGTCCTACCCGATACAGATCCACTGTCCCCATAGTTCAGAAACTAAAGCTCTATAACAAAAGTTTTATAAGCATATTAAGATATGCAAAATAAATATATAGTGTTGCCATATGGTGCTTCAATTTATCGTTATAAAAAATTCAATTTTTGCAAAAATGTTTACACCTTATTATAACTGCCAAACTGTTTAGAACAAAGTTCTATAACAAAATTTTTGTAAGGTATAGAACAGCTGCTTTTATAAGCTTTATAAAGATATGTAAAATAAATATTTAGGGTTGCCATACAGTTCTTAAGTTTACTTAATTTTTTTTGGAAAAATTTTTACTTCTTAATATAACTGTCAAACGGTTGAAGTTTGAAAAATAAAATAGTAATATAGAAGCGTTGGATACTTAAAAATATTTTAAGAGATTTATGAAATTTAGGAGCTGAAAGAAGTAAAAAATTTTTACCTTGCTATTTTAAATACCTGTAGACTTGTAGCATTAAGAAACCATACAGATATTAAAAATAATTAAATAGTAGCCTGTAATACTAAATTGATTACAATAAAATTTTAAATTTCTGTTCATTTCAAACATTTTAACTTTTAGAACCTCAACTAATTGAGAATCAAAAACTAGATTCAGAACCTGAAATAATTGAGAATCGGGCCCCTTTTTAACGGCTTTTAAAAATCCAATAACTAAGACCGAAATTAAATGAAAATATTAATTAAAAAAGCGTACTTAGAGTCAAAAAAAGTATTACAAAACTCCAGAACTGATCACGCAGAGTTGTCTAATATTGGAAATGTGCTTTTTTAAAACCCCTGTTTTCATTACATGTATTATTTTTTTATCATTAATTTAAACTGTTAATTGGTGCTTTTTATAGCAATCAATTTGTTTATATCATCTATGCTTCTATGTTATTCAAAATCAAAATGTTTATTTTAAGAATTTTGCTTTGTTTTTGTATTTTTGGTTTTGGTTTATTCAAAAGTAAAATTTAGATTTTAGATCTTTAGGGTAATAAACTTAAAATTTTTTTGAAAAAATAAAATTTTTAATATTTCAATTATAAAAAAACATTAAATAAAAGGTTTTATTTAAAGATACAATAAAAGATGAATATTTTATTGATGTTTATACCCGTATGACTATATAGTCAAAGGGTATAATAAATTTGCCATTACGTTTGTGACGCAGAGAAGGAGGGGGGGTAGATATAGACTCAAGTGTATGGATCGGATCAGAATCTAAAAATAAATCGATTTAGCAATGTATGTCCGTCCGTCCGTCCGTCTGTCTGTCTGTCTGTCCGTCCGTCCGTCCGTCTGTCCGTCCGCACGATAACTCAAAAACTAAAGGAGCTAGGATCTTGAAATTTTCGCAAATTCGTTTTTTTGCAATAGCCGCCATCGCTATTTAAATCCAGCCATTTTGGTCTATGGGTTCGGGTAGCTGCCATACAACTTCTTTTTTTATATGAGCATTACTCTGTACCTATTACAGCTGCGTGTCTGAAATTTTGCCAAAAGTAGTTTAGTTTTATGGCCAAAGTTTCTGCAAAATTTGGTTGGTCTAGTAGAGTGGGTTCGAGTAGCTGCCATACAACTTCTTATTTTATATGAGTATTACTCTCCACCTAATGAAGCTGGGTGTCTGAATTTTTGCCAACAATTGTTTAGTGTAATGGCCAAAGTTTCTGCAAAATTTGGTTGGTCTGCTGCAGAGGGTTCGAGTAGCTGCCATACAACTCCTTATTTTATATGAGCATTACTCTCCACCTAATGAAGCTGGGTATCTGAATTTTTTCCAAAAATTGTTTAGTGTAATGGCCAAAGTTTCTGCAAAATTTGGTTGGTCTACGATAGAGGGTTCGAGTAGCTGCCATACAACTCTTTATTTTATATGAGTATTCCACTACACTTAATAAAGCCAAAAGTAACTAACCGGATGATATAATGTATATGTTACGGTCATACGGGTATCCCAGAGTTGACACAGTCTACTCTACTACACTCTTCCTCGTTTTTGAATAGAGAATGAAAATGAAATTTCTAGGAAAAAAATTAATGCACATATTGTTTAATAAAAAAAATGAAATTAAATTGTCGCTTAAGTATTATGTGATAAAATTAATTTTGCGGTAAAATTGGCATGAAAATGAAAAGTGGCATTTTAATATTATAGTTTAAATTAATTTTTCTACCCGCATAACTATATAGTCAAAGGGTATAATAAATTTGCCATTACGTTTGTGACGCGAATCGAAAAATAAATCGATTTAGCTATGTATGTCCGTCCGTCTGTCCGCACGATAACTCAAAAACTAAAGGAGCTAGGATCTTGAAATTTTCACAAATTCGTTTTTTTTGCAATAGCCGTCATCGCTATTTAAATCCAGCCATTTTGGTCCATGGGTTCGGGTAGCTGCCATACAACTTCTTTTTTTATATGAGCATTTCTTTGTACCTATTACAGCTGCGTGTTTGAAATTTTGCTAAAAGTAATTTAGTTTTATGGCCAAAGTTTCTGCAAAATTTGGTTGGTCTAGTGAAGTGGGTTCGAATAGCTGCCATACAACTTCTTATTTTATATGAGCATTACTCTCCACCTAATGAAACTGGGTGTCTGAAATTTTGCCAAAAATTGTTTAGTGTAATGGCCAAAGTTTCTGCAAAATTTGGTTGATCCGCTGCAGAGGGTTCGAGTAGCTGCCATACAACTCCTTCTTTTATATGAGCATTACACTACACCTGATGAAGCTGGGTGTCTGAAATTTTGCTAAAAATAGTTTAGTGTAATGGCCAAAGTTACAGCAAAATTTGGTTGGTCTACGACAGAGGGTTCGAGTAGCTGCCATACAACTCCTTCTTTTATATGGGTATTCCACTACACTTAATAAAGCTGTATGTTTGAAATTTTGCCAAAAGTAATTAATGTTTGTAATAATAATGATATAATGTTTATATAACGGTCATACGGGTATCCCAGAGTTGACACAGTCTACTCTACTACACTCTTCCTCGTTTTTACTGAAAATACAATTGCTTTACGTCTAAGGGTGCGTTTATGTTGGAGCTGCGATTAGTGGTAAGAGCGTCGATAAGAGCATAGTATAGAAAACTATACACATGATTTAAATAGACGTGTCTATATTGGAGAATTGCTTTGATAATCTATAACAATATAAATTTTCTACGCTGTGCTCCTATCGAAGCTCCTATCACTTGTTGCAGCTCCAATATAAACTTATCCTTCGAAGTTAAAGTCTTATTTAATTAAAACTATCTTTAAGTGAATCATATATTGCCACAAAGAAATCGCTTCAAAAATACTGTTGTGCATTGTAGATAACGCTCTTACAATATTAGTGTTGCAGTGTTATGAGTACTGGGTTGGGTTTAATATGTTTGTATAAAAATTGGATTAATTGAAAGTAATATTAATAATATGGCATTAGAGAGTAACAGTATTAGGAAATTGGCTAATACTCGTATCGTTCATTACCCCGTTTTTGTATTTTAATCGGTTCAATTTAAATGATTGTAGCTAAATATCAAAGCTATAGTAATACCGTAACGCAAGTTTTGTAGCATCACCTTCAGAAACAGTGGCAAAATATTGTTAACCTATTTGAATATCAAGAACTGTTATACCAAAATATATTAGTTTTAAATTTTATATTCTGTTGATAAAGGCAGGAATATTCAGCGAAATATTTAATTGCATTGTAATTTAAATTAATCCATAATTCAAGAATTTAGATCGACTTTTTAAATATCTTGTGCGTCATTTGATAAAATATTAAAAATCAAATAGTTTCAATGAAAGTCAAATAGTTGTATGGAATATAAACAAAATCTATTTTATATACTAAATATTAAAAAATTATATATGTCTTTTAAGCTAGTAAAATTTAGTTAAATAAATTTTTAATATAATAGTATGGTAGAGTTGATAATATTTTCAAAAAAATTAAAATTATATTTATTTATTATGATATATAATAATATTAATTATATAATGATAACTTTTTAATCTTAAAAAATATACTATAATACAAGTACAATGCAAGTAAAAAACCAGTACAATACCCTTAAGTAATTTAGAATGTATATAAAACGACTTAAAAAAACAAATTCTTTTTACAAAGCAATCAGAACAGAAGAAATTATCTAGAAAATTTTCTTGTAAAATTAAATCTTTTCATTATATTTTAATTTTTACCAAAAAGTTTATATAAGATTTAATTGAAATTTGAATAATTTAAGGTTAGGATTTTTCTTAAATCCTAAATAAATTTACACAAAGAAATTAACTTTAGGTTCTTTAGAATACTTGAACGCTTTTATCAACTGTAATAAAATTATAATATTAATGATTATCCTATATTACATAATCTGCATTCCTATAGACACATACATTCCATCTTGAATATTTGCCAGTTATGTAGTTAATGTATTATATACTTTACCTATTATGTATGTACATATATTGCAATTTATGATTTTGAAAAACACTCTAAATAAAATCGAAATTATTTTTTTTTTTTTAATTCAAAATTTTGTAATGTATAACCGGCAATTATAACTCGTATTAATATTCGGTGGTCGTTCTGTACTATTTTCTTTGATCAAAATCGAAACAAATAACTATTGTATATTACGAAACAATTCAAATTATCCCAAATATTTATATTACTCAATTCGCATTAGTTGAAAAAAAGAACAGTTTGAGAGTGAGTGATTTTTTGCCCAATATAACTTTTAAAAACCTTCGGACCTTGGCTAATATTTAGGAAAATATTGCTCAAATTCGTATAATTATACCCGTGCATACATATATGACATCGGGTATATTAGATTTGCTCCTCCGTTTGTAACGCATCGATCTAGACGAGCTAGATATAGTGTCAAGGGTACGTATCGGCTCAGAATCGAAAAATTAGTCGATCTAGCTATGTGTGTCTGTCTGTCCGTCCGTCCGTCCGTCCGTCTGTGTGTCAGCACGATAACTCAAAAACTAAAAGAGGTACAGTTTTGAAATTTTCACAAAATATTTTTCAATCAATTTCTAGGTTCCCTATTTTTTTTGGTTAAGATCGGACCAAAACTTCGGGTAGCTCTTGAACAGCTAACTTTTTTAACTCCAATATTTTCATACAAAAATTTTAAATTTAGCTATGCATCTTGTATTTAACATGAAATTATATGAATTTTGTTTGTTTTTGTTTTTTTGTTTATTTTTTTTTTTGTATAGATAACGATTTCGAGTTAGAATTTCATATGATTTAAATGATGCGTAGTTTATTTAAGATAAGCAAAAAAGAACACAAAGATTTTTTTTAAGTAAATGGCTTATTGATATTGATAGATATTTATGAATATATATGATGAATCATCATGATGATTATTATATGAATATGATCATATGAAGTTGATTTGGCTTAAGTTTAATATATTCGTGAATTAAAAATTAATTATAAGAGATGGAATTGAAAAATTAGAGCAAGAGTTTTGAAATTCACACAAAACATTTTTCGGACATTTTTGAGGTTCCCTATTCTTTTTGGTTAAGACCAGATCAAGGTTTTGGGGAGCTGCCACACAACTTCTTTGCACCAATATGAATTTCTAAGAAACTGATTATACTACGAGGATGAAAATTACACACTGTTAGTTATATAATGAATCGAGCACTTATATGAAGTTTCAAAATGTTACGGCCCCATTTTCGGGGGGCTGCTATACAACTTCTTTGCACCAATAGGAATTTCTTGGAAACTGATTATACTACGAGGATGAAAATTACACACTGTTAGTTATATAATGAATCGAGCACTTATATGGAGTTTCAAAATGTTACGGCCCCGTTTTTGGGCAGCTGCCATACAAAGTTGTCAATTCGATAACTGTGAATCTAATGAAGCTACGAGGTTAAAATCAAAACTGGGCAGATAAAGTAATAGGACAAGTTAGTTGGCAAAGTTGGACATCACTCGGACCAACTATTAGGGTGGGCTATTTTTTTTTTTTTTATGGGATAATAAGTTAATTAAAAATTATGGGATAATAAGTTAAATTTTTTTTTAACTATTTTACTTTCTTATATTTTTTTAGCACATTTTCAAAAAATTTTGTAAAAATGTGCCTATATAGCTTCACTCTGTCCGTCCGTCTGTCCGTCCGTCCGTCCGTATGTTTACAAAAACTTTTACACCGTTTGAAATAGAGTAAAGAAATTTCGTAGAAGAATTTTTTTCTGTAGCCCCACCTGTTACGGGGCTACAGCCCCCCAAAGTTGGAAAAAGCCCTATATTTAAATTGTTATAACAAGAGTTCTGTTGGAGATATTTTCAATCTGAAAACGGCAAATGATAGCTGGTTTCATAAACTTTATAAATTTTTGCCAGGCAAATGTTTAGGGCTGCCATACGGTACTAAAATTTAACATTACACAAAACTTAATTTTTGCAAAATTTTTGACCACACATATCTTTTGAACGGTTCAAGCTAGGGTCTTGAAATTTTGGGAGAAGTTAGATACTCATAAATTAGTAGAAGTCGGTTAACAAAATTTTTTAGTTCAGCCCCATGCTTAGGAGCTATAAGAGCTCGAAAATTGAAATTTTGCTATTTTTAAACACCTGTACTTTGAATACCTGTCCAAATTTTTTTTTAGTAATATACAAAATTCAAAGCTCTATAATTATGTTTCAACATGTGTCAAAGGTTTTTCTTAATTTTGACGGGTGACGAAGCTACAGCCCCAGCAAATTCCAAAAAAGCCCTATATTTAAATTGATATAACAAGAGTTCTGTTAGGTTTATTTTCAATCGAAAAACGGTAAAAGAGAGCTGCTTTTATAGGCTTTCCAAAAAAACGTCGCTTAAATGTATAGGGTTGCCATACGGTACTAAAATTTACCTTAAATAACTTTATAAATTTTTGCCAGGCAAATGTTTAGGGTTGCCATACGGTACTAAAATTTAACATTACACAAAACTCAATTTTTGCAAAATTTTTGACCACACATATCTTTTAAACGGTTCAAGCTAGGGTCTTGAAATTTTGGGAGAAGTTAGATACTCATAAATTAGTAGGAGTCGGTTAACAAAATTTTTTAGTTCAGCCCCATGCTTAGGAGATATAAGGGCTCGAAAATTGAAATTTTGCTATTTTTAAACACCTGTACTTTGAATACCTGTCCAAATTTTTTTTTAGTAATATACAAAATTCAAAGCTCTATAATTATGTTTCAACATGTGTCAAAGGTTTTTCTTAATTTTGAAGGGTGACGAAGCTACAGCCCCAGCAAATTCCAAAAAAGCCCTATATTTAAATTGATATAACAAGAGTTCTGTTAGGTTTATTTTCAATCGAAAAACGGTAAAAGAGAGCTGCTTTTATAGGCTTTCCAAAAAAACGTCGCTTAAATGTATAGGGTTGCCGTACGGTACTAAAATTTACCATTATATAAAACTCAATTTTTGCAAAATTTTTGGTCCCACATATCTCCTAAACGGTTTAAGATAAGGTCTTGAAATTTTGGGAGAAGTTAGATCCTCGAATATTAGTGGTTGTCGGTTAACAAAATTTTTTTATCAAGCCCCCTGTTTAGGAGCTATAAGGGCTCGAAAATTTAAATTTTGCTATTTTTAAGCACCTGTAACTTGAATACCTGTCAAATTTTTTTTTTATTAATATGCAAAATTTAAAGGCCCAATATTATATTTTAACACATGTTAAATGTTTTCTTAAATTTAAAAGCGGTTCCTTAAATTGAAGAAAGTGTCTCTCAGTTTTACCCATTTTTGCTTAGATTGTATAATTCTAAGTAAAAATTCAAATTTTTGTGGAATTCACAATTTAATTCCTAGAACCTTAAATAAAGATAAAGTTAAAGTTAGATAAAGTTAGATCCTTGAGAAACTTGGCAACCTTCCCCATTGAAAGGCTATTACAACTTTAAAATAAAAATATTTACTGTTAGCACTAAATTTTATAAGTAAGCAGTAGCTATTTCCAAGTAAATATTTCCAAAGTTAAACTCAGTATGTAATACAATATAATTTTGAAAATGTGCTTTTTTAAAAACCCTTGGTTTTTTTTCATCACTTGTTTGTAATATTTATAATAGCATAGGGGAAATAAATAACGGTTAGTGGGTATGCACGGGCATCTAAAAGGGCAACTATAATCTTCCTCGTTTTAAATAACTTTTACAGTTTTGAAAGAATCTTTTCAAAGTTAATAATCGAAAATATTGTAAAGCTATTTGGGACTAGCTCTTTGTCCCTCACAGAATGACGGAAGGTCTATTGAAAGAAGAACTTTTTCTAATTAAGAACTATTTCTAATTTCATTATGTAAATTATGTTAAAAGTATGTTAAATAAATTTGCAACCATTACATTTTGTATTACGCAGATTATGCTTAGATTCTAGTAATAGATACACAAAAAATAAATAAATGAGTCATATAATTTCTGGTTGTATCTTAAAAACTTGAAGATGAATAAGTTCGGTAGTCCACTTTTTGTATGTTTCGTATTTTATAGAATGTTGGGATCGTTAGTTCAAATTCCTTCTTGGTATATTTTTTTTTAAATTTCAATTAATATTTTTTTTTTATTTAAGTGCGTACTTGCTTAAATTAAATAAATTAAGAAAAGATTTTAAAATTTTTTACATGTAGTTTTATTTTGTTTCAATAATGATCTATTTCTCCATCTAATAATGTTTTGTATACATAATTTTAAAAAATGTTGCTACATATTCAATATTGTTTCCTTTGTTTAGATTCAAATCGAAATACTTGTTTGTTGCTAACATTCTATAATGTACCTACTCAACATGCAATACAATAAATAGCATAGGTATAAATAAATATGTAAGTAAAATTGTATTAAATAAATGTTGATTTTTGAATTGAGTTTTGCATTATCAAATGCAAATTATAAATTTTATATATATATCTAATTAAGTTTAAAAAAAATTTATTTTGTTTGGCTTTTATGGTGTATTGAACTCAGTATTGTACACCCGAAGCGACTATCCCAACCTCTACACCATTTTTTTCCATTTTTAACTTTTTTTAAATGGAAAAATAATTAAAAGATTATGAGGGAAAGATGCAGGGATGAGGGATAGATGAGGAGATGAAGGTGAGTTGAGTTGGGATTTTAGTTTGGTCATTGTACTATAGTTCGAACTTTCTACTACAGATTTATCCTGCTGTATCATTTACTTTCATATTCATAATATAATTTCAAATATTTAAAATAATCTGGCAAGTCTAATTTTACAAAATATTAAAAATTAATTCAAAAAAATACATTCCTATATTTATATTCTTTAAAAAACTCCTTAAATTTGCCTTGAATTTCTTCAATCTAACCAAATTAAATTTAATATTTTGCAATTTTAAAATGTGTTAAATAAAAGATTATTTTAATTATTCTGCAACTTATTACATAATTTTACAAATTTCTAATAATTATACGTAATATGTATGTATGTATATATTTTCTTATTATGACAAAAAAGATATTATTATGTTATTGTTATAAAGGCTATTATTGAGATTTTGAGACAATATAAAAATATAAATTATATAATTATACTAATTATATTATATTTTGTACATATATGAATTCATACACACACATACATATATTGTAAAATTAAGTTTAATTATTTTAAAGTTATTGTTATTAATTTTTGTACATATGTATAATTTAAGATTGAATAAGATATTTTCAAAATAATTGAAATGTCCTTCATTTTAATGAAAAACAAAAGAAGAAAATATACAAAATGAAAATTAAGAGGAAAAATTTCTATTTTTGGAAAATTTTTTATTATTATTATTTTATTAAATTTTTTTATTTTGCTTTTTGATATCGTGTAATGGAATTTACGTTCCAGACAGTTTAAGATTCAAGTATATATTTATATGTATATAAGTTATATATCTTTAAGAATAACTATAACTGTATAATAATATTTATTCGTAAAGTTGTGTATTAAGAGGATAAAGTTTTTAAAGTTTCGGAGTTCTTCTTTTGTAAATATTGAAAATTGTTTGGTTTTTTTAAATAATATGAACAGAATAAAACTTTGCAAGAGTGTATGTATAGTTTATTTATAATAAGAACAATTTTACAATGAATACCTTCTAGCTAGACATTGTGATGGCAATGATGTCATCATATTGTTGAAACTTGTAAGATGTTAATACAAAACTTCTTTACTTAATATATATATGTATTAATTTACATTGTACAAGTATACATATATGTGTATATATGTATCTATATAGATCTGACACAAAGACGACAGATATATTAGTATGAAATGTCAATTTTGCTATTTTGCTATATATATATACATATATATTTTTTTTGTTTTTCTTTCATTTCCAGATCAGTGAATTGAACCTTCATTATTATCTTGACACAAGAAATATAAATAAGAGACGAAAACTTAAAATCAAAAAAACAAGAAGAGAAAATTGATTGGTTAAAGCATACCCAATATATTTTTTAATTGTGGGTAGTATATACTCTAGTAATTGCGGGATATTACCATATTCTAATTGGAATTATCATAGGTATCTTATAAATTTAACGCTTATTCATAAGATGAAAATTGTAAAAAAACAAAATAATAAAAAAATAAAATATTATTTGAATTGAATGGAAATTGGAAAATTAAATTAATTGGATTTGTATTATATTGTTTTTGTGAAATTAAATGAATTTTATTTAAAGAGCACTGACCAATAAATACAATGGCAGGAGATTTCCGATAGAGTGAGAACTTGTATTGGAATTTAATTTTTCAAAAAGTGTTTGTAAATTTTCGATATTTAAAATTTGAACTAGAAGGGAAGGTAGTGATTCAATCTTATGGGAAAGAGGTTCACTTCAAAATTCAATAAAATTGAATCGAAAAATGAAAATAAAAGAGGAAATATTGGACAGTAAACTTGAAGACTCCATATTTTAAGATTTTTAATCATAAAATAAACAAATTTTAAAATTTTTCAAGATGCCAGATCAACTTCTGTTAAAAAAAAAAAAAAAAAAAAAATTTTTACCTTTTGAGGAGGATCGAACTCACTTTTCTTTACAGCCGAAGCCACTTTCATAACCACTGAACCATACAATTTTTATAAATTCATGGTCAGGTGTCTCATATAAATGTATCACTAACTGACAGAATGGAAAATAAACCCATAGACACAGGCGTGCTCATATTATAAAAGTATATAATAAAAGAAAACCTAATTCTTAAAGTGCAATTTTACGGTTTTCCTTAATTTATTTTTAGCAAAATTTAAATTTAGCGCAAGGATGTTTCTTGCTATTGCCTTCGTGTCTCCGAATTTATGGGCTTAATTAGAGTGGTGGTTCAGGTACCTCTCATATACCTCCCAAGACTTAAAGATATATTCGAAATTAACAACGCTAGAAATCTGAAAGTTAGTATCTGAAAGTCCAGTTTCAATTATGTTCTTGAACTTTAAAATAAAACGAGGAAGAGTGTAGTAGAGTAGACTGTGTCAACTCTGGGATACCCGTATGACCGTAACATATTCATTATATCATCCGGTTAATTACTTTTGGCAAAATTTCAAACATTCAGCTTTATGAGGTGTAGAGTAATGGTCATATAAAAGAAGGAGTTGTATGGCAGCTACTCGAACCCTTTGCAGTATACCAACCAAATTTTGCAGTAACTTTGGCCATTACACTAAACTATTTTTGGCAAAATTTCAGACACCCAGCTTCATTTGGTGTAGTGTAATCCTCATATAAAAGAAGGAGTTGTATGGCAGCTACTTGAATCCTCAGCAGTAGACCAACTAAATTTTGCAGTAACTTTGGCCATTTCACCAAACTATTTTTTGCAAAATTTTAGACACCCAGCTTCATCAGGTGTAGTGTAAAGCTTATATAAAAGAAGGAGTTGCATGGCAGCTACTTGAACCCTCTGCAGTAGACCAACCAAATTTTGCAGAAACTTTGGCCATTATCCTAAACTATTTTTGGCAAAATTTCAGGAACCCAGCTTCATTAGGTGTAGTGTAATGCTCATATAAAAGAAGGAGTTGTATGGCAGCTACTCGAACCCTCTGCAGTAGACCAATCAAATTTTGCAGAAACTTTAGCCACTACACTAAACTATTTTTGGTAAAATTTCAGACACCCAGCTTCATTTGGTGTAGTGTAATCCTCATATAAAAGAAGGAGTTGTATGGCAGCTACTTGAATCCTCAGCAGTAGACCAACTAAATTTTGCAGTAACTTTGGCCATTTCACCAAACTATTTTTTGCAAAATTTTAGACACCCAGCTTCATCAGGTGTAGTGTAAAGCTTATATAAAAGAAGGAGTTGCATGGCAGCTACTTGAACCCTCTGCAGTAGACCAACCAAATTTTGCAGAAACTTTGGCCATTATCCTAAACTATTTTTGGCACAATTTCAGACACGCAGCTTCCATAGGTAAAGAGTAATACTCATATAAAATTAGAAGTTGTATGGCAGGTACTCGAACCCGTTGACCAAAATGGCTGGATTTAAATAGCGCTTCCGGTTTTTGCATAAAAACGAATTTGTGAAAATTTCATAATCCTAGCTCCTTTACTTTTTGAGTTATCGTGATGACGGACGGACGGACGGACATACATCGCTAAATCGATTTATTTTTCGATTCTGATCCGATCCATACACTTGAGTCTATATCTACCCCCCCTCTTTCTCTGCGTCACAAACGTAATGGCAAATTTATTATACCCTTTGACTAAATAGTCATACGGGTATAATGAAGTGATGGTTTGGGTACCGATCACACGCCTCTCGTAGATCTAACCAGCATAATTTCAAACTTTTGAAGAAAAAATTTATAATCTTACAAAATTGAATTTGATACAAGGTTTTTCTGTATTGCTTGCCTAATGTTCCTGAAATCTGATATAACTTGGAATGAGACTTCGTGTATTTATCAATTGAATTTTTTTAGATGATTGGTTTTAAAAGCCAGTTGCATCGATTTACTGTTGTTTCATTACTTGTCAGTTCTAGAGCTATCCAATTGTAAGATGCTGCAGTTCTTCACATTGCTAAACATGCAAAGTACGTTAATCACTAATTTCGGTACAACATTTCGGTAGTAACATTTCTACTGCTTCCTCCTTTGGTAGATTCTATGATTCTGAAGCAGTAAAGCTAATCAATCGCAAAAGCAATGTCACAAAGTCATTATCCCGCCAACTCTACTAAATTTGACTTTCTCTTAGTTCTTTTAAGGCATTAAACAAATCTATCACTTGTTTCAATATTACATCAAAGTCCCTCAATTATTCTTTTTATACCCGTATGACTGTAGGTCAAAGGGTATAATAAATTTGCCATTACGTTTGTGACGCAGAGAAATAGGGGGGAGGGGGGGTAGATATGGACTCAAGTGTATGGATCGGATCAGAATCGAGAAAAAAATCGATTTAGCTATGTATGTCCGTCCGTCTGTCCGTCCGTCCGCACGATAACTCAAAAACTAAATCGCTATTTAAATTCAGCCATTTTGGTCCATGGGTTCGGCTAGCTGCCATACAACTTCTTTTTTTATATGAGTATTTCTCTGTACCTATTACAGTTGCGTGTCTGAAGTTTTGCCAAAAGTGGTTTAGTTTTATGGCCAAAGTTTCTGCAAAATTTGGTTGGTCTGGTGCAGTGAGTTCGAGTAGCTGCCATACAACTTCTTATTTTATATGAGCATTACTCTATACCTATTAAAGCTGGGTGTCTGAAATTTTGCCATAAATAGTTTAGTGTAATGGCCAAAGTTACTGCAAAATTTGGTTGGTCTACTGCAAAGGGTTCGAGTAGCTGCCATACAACTTCTTATTTTATATGAGCATTACTCTATACCTATTGAAGTTGGGGGTCTGAAATTTTGGCAAAAATAGTTTAGTGTAATGGCCAAAGTTACTGCAAAATTTGGTTGGTCTACTGCAGAGGATTCGAGTAGCTGCCATACAACTCCTTCTTTTGTATGAGCATTACACTACACCTAATAAAGCTGGTATGTTTGAAATTTTGCCAAAAGTAATTAATGTTTAATAATAATGATATAATGTTTATATAACGGTCATACGGGTATCCCAGAGTTGACACAGTCTACTCTACTACACTCTTCCTCGTTATTCATATCTTTACTACTTTAACTGTATTACAAGTTTCATCCAGTAATTTAAAACTCTTCGAATAATTTATAATAAATCTCATCGATATTACATTCAATGTATACATAATATGTATATATATATATAAATAAATAAATATATGTATAAAATTTCATTTTTATATATAAAACTTGTTAATTTATTTTCAACATGTTTATGTGGTTCTTTGTAACTTTAAGCTATTATAATATTATTGCAAGTTGCAACTATGGTAATGCATATTGCAATTTGTTAAAAAAAAAAGGAATTGTTTGTTTTTTTCTTTTACACTTTTGATTATTTTTAATTTGTCTCATTTTTTAAATGGAAACTTATTAAATAAATCAAAAAAAAAAATAAATAAATAAATAATGAAAAAAATAAGAATAAAAACAATGAAAATTATTTTACTATACCCATTTTTCTACATTTCATTAAAAGTTACGACGGAATTTACAAGAAAATTATTCTTGTGGAAACTTGAATGATTTTTAAATTGAAAAAAAAACAGTCAGCAGTCAGTATATGACGATTACTTTGTATTGGAATATTGAAGCTGATGAAAAATCGTAGTAAAAGAAAAATTTTCAATAATAATTGACGAAATGAAAAATCAAAATAATTTTTCATTTTTCTTTTTACTTTGTTTTTTTTTTTGCTTGTGCAACTGTTTCTTTTTTTATGAAAAGTTAATTTGAAGCCAGTGAAGTAGATAACATATCACTGCTATTTCACTCCTGTTTCCATTCAATTTTATTATTTCATCAAAGTGGTTAATTTTATTATTTAAAAATAAATTTATATAAATTTATGTAAAGTATTTAAATTACAAAGTGTCTTTATTTTGTTTTCATATGAAGCGTTTAATTTGTTTAAAAAGTGAGATTAAGTGTTGATTGAGGTGCAAATAATGTTATTGTAATGGAAGTAACGAAACGAAGTAAGTAAGTACATTTAAAGATATTTTCAGTTATTTTAATTTATTTACCAAATCTGTATAATACTGAGTAAAATGATACTTAAGTACAGTTGTAAATACCATTATCTGATATCAGTACTTCTTAGATTTAAATAATTATAAAATTTAAGCATATTAGGCAATTTCTCAAGAATTTCTTGGTACTTAGTTACTCGAAAATATGTAGGTATCAAAAAATAATTACACAAGTAATTAAAGTCAAAATAAAATTACTTTACTGGGAATTAAAACTATTTTAACTTGATTCTTTTACTTATACTTAAATTTTTTTAGTATTTGAATCTAAGTAATACTTGTACTTGATAAAGTATTTGGTATCAGGTAATGATAATTGTACTAGAACTTGAAATATGCAGATCTGATATTTGTTAATCTCGTGGTTAATTATGATTAAGGTTCCGGCTTCCTCAAAAGTTTTATTAACTTTTTTTTTTTGCGAGGGATTTGCAAAATTTTGATAATAATGGATGACTTTCGGAAGGTACCTATGATACAAGTGTACATCTTAATTTAGAAAATAGGTATGCGAAAAAATTTTTAACAATCGGATTAGGAAATTATACGATTCTGGGACTATGGAAAATAGTTCATGTATAGACTATAGTACTTTTTGTCTTTAAATTTCATTGTGATGACTCGTTGCACATTTAAAATTTCAAAAAGTAATACTTCCATTTATTCTACTTTCATTTATTGTGCTTAAGACAGAAAAAAATTACTGATGAATTTTTTATTAAAGTTTAATGAGCACACAAAGTTTTCCGATTCCAAGTGTGCTGAATTGCTAAAACGCTTGGATTAAGATATTGATGGCTATCTAGAGTTCTTCTTTTAGCTTCTGTCATCTCTGGAGACTAACATGATTACCATGTAATGATTTTGAATTGCATTGGCCGAAGCTGTGGTATGATTTTTAGAATGAGATTGAATTCCCAATTGACCAGTGTCCCGTGAGCAAACCTATTACATCATCTTATGTCACACATCTATGGTCAGTTTGGCCGAATGAAATAATTATAAATTTCCATTACTTTCAAAACTGTTGTAAAGTCTTTTCCTACTTAATTTACTAAAAGTTTGACAAGAAATTATTTTTTTTCTAAATATTTAGAAATTAAAATTGAAACTTTCTTTTTAATTTGATTAGAAAAGTTTTTTAAGTGATGGAAAATTTTTAAAACAATTTTTCATAATTATTTTTTTTTAACTTATAGATTTTTTTTCCAATTAATTTCATTTTACATAATAGTATTAAATTTTTTTTATGCTTTTGATTTAAAATTTAATGATATTTAAACAAATAATGGAAAGAAATAATTTATGCGTATATTTCAATTTCAAATTTTATTTGCAATAAGTTAACAACTAGATACTTATTGAATTTTATTGACTTCTTAAAAGAAAATTATGGACGATGGATGCTTGACCTAATTAAAATTACATGATAAAGTTTTTAATAAAGTTCAATAATGAAAAATTGTCTCTTAAGTTTTTTTTTTCTGATAAAATGAAAAATTGTCTCTTAAGTTTTTTTTTTTCTGATAACATGAAAAACTAAAGTTTTATTTATTTATAATTAAGAATATTTTACATCTCCATGCACTCGTTACTCTCCCCAGATGTCGCATTCAAAACATTTAACTATTCATAGTACTATAAAAACAATTCAACTTAAATATATTAATTATTTGAAGCAAGCAAAGTGGACAGCATATCGAAGGTTTATTTAATTATGAAATCGCGGAATTCGATGTGTTCTATTAATTAATTTTCAGAAGAGTCGTATTTATTCGTTCTGCAGTATACATTTTAACTATCTAATCTATAATTAAATTGATTAATACTTAAAAATGTAACCTGTTATATAGTTTCTAAAGTTCATATTTTATCCAAATACTTGAAGGAGTATCATAACATTTTATTTTGAGCCCATATTAATAATGGAATTTGTAGTAATAACATCTTTGAACTGTAGTTCAGGCTGATTAAATATAAAACACACTTAAACTCCTTAAAGTATGCAATATGCGGGGACATAGTAGGAGTTAAACACATGGCTTTTAAAATGAACAAACATATGTTCAAAGTTTGTGCAGGTCGTAAGAATTCTTCCTTAGTATGAAATAAAATCCAAATATAAGATTAACGAGGAAGAGTGTAGTAGAGTAAACTGTGTCAACTCTGGGATACCCGTATGACCGTTATATAAACATTATATCATTATTATTTATTTATTTATTTATTTTATTTATTTATTTGAACCAAAGCAAGGTTTTTACAAAAAAATTCTTAAAACTAAAACTTATAATTAACATGAAATTTGATTACATAGCCAAAAAAATTTTAAATACATTAAGAATCAAAAGTTTATTTATTTGTTTATTTGTAGAAAATGCATACAAAGCAAAAACACAGTTGAAATTAAATTTATGAATACTCACTGTATTAACTAACTGTATAAAATAACTAAATTAAAAAAAAAACGAGGAAGAGTGTAGTAGAGTAGACTGTGTCAACTCTGGGATACCCGTATGACCGTAACATATACATTATATCATTTGGTTAATTACTTCTGGCAAAATTTCAAACATTCAGCTTTATTAGGTGTAGAGTAATGGTCATATAAAAGAAGGAGTTGTATGGCAGCTACTCGAACCCTTTGCAGTATACCAACCAAATTTTGCAGTAGCTTTGGCCATTACACTAAACTATTTTTGGCAAAATTTCAGACACCCAGCTTCATTTGGTGTAGTGTAATGCTCATATAAATGAATGAGTTGTATGGCAGCTACTCGAACCCTCGGCAGTAGACCAATTAAATTTTGCATTAACTTTGGCCATTACACTAAACTATTTTTGGCAAACTTTCAGACACCCAGCTTCATTAGGTGTAGTATAATCCTCATATAAAAGAAGGAGTTGTATGGCAGCTACTCGAACCCTCTACAGTAGACCAACCAAATTTTGCCGAATATTTGGTCATTACACTAAACTATTTTTAGGAAAATTTCAGGCACCCAGCTTCAATAGGTATAGAGTAATGCTCATATAAAGTAAGAAGTTGTATAGCAGCTACTCGAACCCACTGCAGTAGACCAACCAAATTTTGCAGAAACTTTGGCCATAAAACTAAATTACTTTTGGTAAAATTTCAGACACGCAGCTGTAATAGGTACAGAGTAATACTCATATAAAAATAGAAGTTGTATGGCAGCTACCCGAACCCATGGACCAAAATTACTGGATTTAAATAGCGATGACGGCTATTGCAAAAAAACGAATTTGCGAAAATTTCAAGATCCTAGGCCCTTTAGTTTTTGAGTTATCGTGCGGACGGACGGACGGACGGACGGACGGACGAACGGACATACATAGCTAAATCGATTTTTTTTTCGATTCTGATCCGATCCATACACTTGAGTCTATATCTACCCCCCCTTCTTCTCTGCGTCACAAACGTAATGGCAAATTTATTATACACTTTGACTATATAGTCATACGGGTATAAAAATGGCTAGAAAATATCTTGCTGCTTTAATGGAGGATATAATTAATAGCATTTCCTACCTTAACTAATAGGCCTTGTGACCTGTATAATATTCCATTTCCAATATACTTTCTATTCATTTTTTTTAGTTTTGTCAAAGTTTTTAATTTCGTTAAATGTTTAATTTAATAAATTCCACAAATTAAATGTATAATTTTTTTAAAAAATGAATAGGGAAGAAAGTATAACAAAAGCTTCAATTCAAGCGGTAAAGTAGTGCGAAGTAGTATACAAAATATAGGGTAAGCTTGTAAATTGAGGTATACGAAGTTGTGGGGTGCTACCCAGTACTCTTTTGTTGAAGTTCTTATGAAAATTAAAAATTTCCAAAAATTTAAATTATATTTAAGAAAAACAGTAAATTATGTAAAACTTTTGAAATTTTTCAGAATAAAATTCCAGAATTACAAAATATTCCATTCCACAAGGATTTAGTTTTTAACCATTTGCGGAAGAATTTCTTAAATGATGAAAAGATGAATTTCAAGGATCACATTTCTTCTAGAATTTTATATAACCTTTTAAGCAGCTATTGGTTTCTGTAGATTCATGATGATCGGGGGTTGTTACATCATATCTAGTAGGGTTCCATAAAAATGTTATTCCAAGAAAATAAAGATTTTAGGTTATCTACCCATAGTTAAAATGTTATATCATGAGTCCAAACGGTTTAAAAATTTTTTAAACACACGGACAGACAGACAAACGGACAGGTAGCATTATAATGAAACTATATAGACATGTTTTCTTTAACTTTTCCCAAAATGTGCTTAAAAAAAAGTTCAGTTAAAATACATTTGGAAACTTATTTTATAAAATGCATGAATGAATATTTAAATTCATTCAAACTTTTTACATGTAAGAATTTTTTCATTTTGCACTTTATATGAATTATATTTTATTTTCCATTTACCAAAAAGTGGAACCCTTTCATCTTCTTCAGACATGCTTGAAATAATGAAACAAAAAAAAAAAAAAGAGAAAACAAACTTACCATAAAAGCTTTTTGTGTCACTTTGTTCTATTGCACAATAAAAATTTTCATTAACATATAAAACTATATTTTGCGCAAAAAATGTCTCTTTTTTTTTGCATTTTGTGTCTATTTTTTCCATTTGCCTTTATTGTCTCATATCCTATTTTTTGCATTTTGATTTAAATTTGTTTTTTAAATAAGAAAAGGCGTCTAGATTTTATGTTGTTTTTAAGCTCCCAAATATTTTAAAAGTTCATCATTTGCATTTCTATAAGATGTGATTTATATAAACATATTATGCTATTTTTTAAGCTCTTAAGCTTAAGAGTCTGCTTGAAAAAGACACATTGGGACATGTTTATATCAACTGTGTTGGAGGGTGGGAATATATTTTGGCTTAGAAATGGATTATATATCTAGAATTCAAATTACGATTAGAATAAGGAATGTATATAATATGTTTTTAACATGTAATATTTTTTTAGATTTAGATAGAGCTCAAAGCAGGAATTACCGTTAATTCGAATTAATTTTATTAGTTAAGTCAAAGAATAAGAAATTAGATGTAAAGATCAATTTAATTAGATTAGGAATAACGTTAACAATTCACGAGCACATATCTTCATCAAAACACCTGCTTTATCTTTAACACGCTTGAACTAAATATGTCTCACATGCTCTGTGAGTGTACATTTGTACAAAATATTGCCTTGATTGAGAAAATGTGGATTTAATAAGCAAAAAACGCGTTTGAATAGTAAAGTATAATTTATGGGAATTCATCTAGTGATTAAAGTGCCGATTTTTCGTTGGAAAAGCTTCTGATTTGATTCCGGATTCGAAATTAATTAGCTTCTATTTGTCATTAGATCCATAATTAATAATTATATATCTTTAATAAAAAAACAAGCGATGAAAAAAACCACAAAGGTTTTTAAAAAAGCACATTTTCAAAATAATAGAGTGTTTCATACTGAGTATTTTATCGGAATATAATGTTGAAGCTTCAATGTTAACGTTTAATTTAAGAAATATATACGTTGGTGACTAAGTCACTACTCACTTAGAGAACCAGTAAATTTCTTAATTTTTAAGTCCTAATAGCCCCTCTATGGGGAAGGTTGCCCAATTTCTTAAGGATCTAATCCTCACTAGGTTCAAGGAAATAAATTGTGAATTATACCAAAACTTGGAATTTTACTTAGAATTTTACTATTTAAGCAAAAATGGTTAAAACTGAGGGGCACTTTCTTCAATTTAAAGAACCGTTTTTAAATTTAAGAAAATCTTTTAACATATGTTAAAGTATAATGTTGGACCTTCAAATTTTGTATATTAACGAAAAAAAATTTGAACAGGTATTCAAGTTGCAGATGTTTAAAAATAGCAAAATTTCAATTTTCGAGCCCTTATAGCTGCTACACAGGGGACGTGACAAAAAAATTTTGTTAACCTACTCCTACTAATTTCTAAGGATCTAACTTTTCTTAAAACTTCAAGACCCTAGCTTAAAGCGTTTAGAAGATATGTGGAGCCAAAAATTTTGCAAAAATTGAGTTTTACATAATGGTAAATTTTAGTACCGTATAGCAACCCTGTACATTTTAGTGATGTATTTTTGAAAAACATAAGAAAGCAACTCTCTTTTGCTTTTTTTAGATTGAAAATATAACTAACAGAACTCTTATTATAACATTTTGAATATAGGGCTTTTTCCAACTTTGGGAGGCTGCAGCTCCGTAACGGGTGGGGCTACAGAAAACAATTCTTCTACGAAATTATTTTTTTTGTAATACCTATTCGTGGTTAAAATTTCTTTTCTCTATTTCAAACGATGTAAAAGTTTTTGTAAACATACGGACAGACGGACAGACGGATGGACTGACGGAAAGAGTGAAACTATATAGGCACATTCTTACAAATTTTTTTGAAAATGTGCTAAAAATACATCATTATAAAATATAAATAAATACAAAATATAAATAAATAATTTAACATAGCTCACAGAAACAGAAACGCCCTCTAGTTTAAATACAAAATTATTAAAATATAATATAACAAGTAGAATTGTATCTATTGAAAATCTAAGACTTACTTATGAGGTGTAGTATTTCTTACGTTTAAATTGTATGCGGAACTCATTAAGGGTAATTGTAATAATGAGAATATGGGACATATTGTTTATTCCCCAACCTCTGTCCCAATATGTACCTATGGTATAGAAAGGCTGATTAGACTTACAGTTGAACAGTTTATCACTTATAAAATGTCATCCTAACTTCAAAAAGTACCATATAAGCTCCCAAATATTCATTTACGAGTTTAAATCATAACTTTCACCTAAAAAGCATTTCCTTTGATATTTAAATTTCCAGAATATTTAAAAAAAAATTTATATTCTTCAGGTTAAGTGATTTGATTTTCATCAAAGATCAATAAAGGTACCTAGTACTCGTATAATATTTTAATTAATAAACCCTGAACTAAATTTTAAAGTTTCATATCAAAGGAAATTTCCTTTCTATTTTTCTAATCCCTTTTGAACTTAATTCATTTTTGATATATTTTCATGTACATCTTAAGTACGTGCCATATAGGTATGTACATAAATCAATCCGGTTTGATATTACAAAAAAAGAAACTATTTTTCTAATGAAATTAAATGTCATTTATGGGAATTCATCTATAAAACCATTAAGAAGTAGAAGAAGAAATGATAAAGAAATCATGATCAAAAAAAAAAAAGAAAACGAATTAAAATGTTAAAATTAAGTGTAGGGTAAGGAACAAACAATATTAAAGAGCACTAAATATAGTTTTTAAATTTGTTGACATAAAATATTGGAAATAAACACACATAGAGAAAGAGAGGAAAATTTGTTTCTTAGAAGCTTTTCTTAATCACTTTTTAATGACATAGTTTTGCCGTGCATGTTTTTCATTTGATATTCACGTTTGTTCATTAGATGTGTTTTCCTTTAACATTATACGATATGTACAGTATTGGACATAATGATTAGTAACAAAATTTTATTTTTATAATTTAACCAATTTTCAAGCTTATTGTAGTTTCTAAGCCCTTGAGGGAACGATCTTATAAGTAGTTGAACAGGTAATGAAATAAAGTAGAAACGTTTCATTTATATTCTAAATAGAAATAAAGTTCCTAATTAGCCCTTCAATGACCGCCAATTTTTAATAGGAACTTAAGATTACAGTTTCCTTAAAACCATGAAAAACGAACCGAGGCTTAATCCGTTCTATCTGGAAAAACTAACTGGTACCATAGAGTTGAATAACTTAGTTAACCCTATCATAACTAAAAATTTTTTATGTTATATTAAAAATCAAATACATAAGTTTTTTTTTGAAAGATGTAAAATCCACCAGTGCTAAGATTAGATTTTCCGTAAATATTTACACATATATTTATACCAAATATTGTAAAACTTATTTTTGCGGAAATGTACAAAAACATTAAACTTTGGTAGAATCAAATAAATTGAAGAAAAAATAAAGATAAAATACCAAATACTTCAATAACAGGTTAAAAGTAAATTATACAATATAGCAATTTTGTTGATGTACAAAGAACCAAAATAGCAATATTGATAACATAAAGGTAATGTAATTAAATATTGTTATATTCATATACCTAACAGGTATTAAAATTTAATAAAAGTATTTTTTGGTATATTTACAGAAGGTTTACTAGATGGTTAGTTTTATTTAAGATTTTTATTAATTTTTTTTTAACTTGTATTAGTAAAATTAAATATTATATTAATTTAAAGAGCAGATTTTATATTAAAATTTATAAGAACTTCTCAGTAATTTTAGTTAAGTATTTTAGTACAATATATTTTATTACTTGACTTTAATCTTTGAAGTATATCATATTTGCCATAACAGTTTCATTTAAACACGGATTTGACATTAAATAGTTCTCTTTTTTTTTAAAACGAAGTTTTCAGTTTGGAAATTCACTCTAATGAAATCCAGTCAAATGAAAAATATTTAAAAGATATACATTTACATAAAGTTTTATGATTGTAGTCCATAAATTTTATAATTTTATGATTGTAAATTTATTATAATACATTATATTTATTAAAATTCGTTAAATTCTGACTAAATAATCCTCTGATATTTTAAGAAATGTATAGCAAAAGGATCAAGGGAATATAAGAGGAAGAAAGCCTTAAACAATTTGGTTCATTTAGGAATTATCAGATTTAGAAATATTTAAAAGGTTAAAAATTAAATTTGTTTTATTTGATTAATTAAAAATTGATAATATCTACTTATGGAATATATTCGGAGGTTCAGAACAAAAGTGGCGTAACCCTCCAAAATTAAATATTTTACATAAATCACATAAGAATATGATATAAAATGGGGTTGTGTACTTGAAAAGTTCCTTTACCCTTTTCCCTTTATGATTCTTTTTTCTTATGATCCTTGTGACTTACTTTAAAATTGTTTGTCGATTAAACCACTTAGGGTTGTGAGCGCCTCCGGAAGCCCTACAAAAAAAAACAATCAACTACATTTTATTAAAAATTTGTATTAAAATTCAAATTATATTTAAAATTTATATTTGAAATCTGAATCAAATGACTAGATATTTACTTAAATTAAACAATTTTAAGAAAATTTATCATCTTTATGTTAATGACAATATTAAATACTTTTTTCCTTCTCTTTCTATCTATCTATCCATTTCAATTAAAGAAAAAATAACAAATTGAACAATTACTTTTTATTGTCACTAGACCATTAATAAATTCTGACCAGTCAAAAAATCTCAAAAAAAATTGTCGTATTTCTGAAAATTTTCCTTTTATTTCCTTTTATGATAAAATTATTATGTATTTGCCTAGACTTAAATATTGTTTTACTCTTTTATTGAAACCATTTTTTTTATTTTTTGTTATTGTCTTTTAATTTTTAATTCTTTGGGAAAATATGAACATTAATGGTTATTGAATGCTGTCCAACAAAATTTTCATTTTATTCTTTTACATTTCCATTTAAAAATTGTTGGGAGGCTCAATATCTGTACATTGGACAAACATCAGACAAAATATTACATGTTGTTTTTATCCTACTGTTTTCTAACTTATCATCAACTACACACTATTAGGTTTCACATTTTTTGATTATACTTTGTGTATATTTGCGGAAATCTCTGGATGCACAAACTATCATTTCATCATTTCATTCATTTTAAAAAAAAAAAATGCATTTAGTTTAAAATGTCTGTAATTTTGTAAAGAAAATGTTTGTTTAGGCTTTTTTTTTTGTCAATAAGAATTTGTGAAGTAAAATTGTCTATCATATTCAATACAGAATGTATATATAAAAGAAGTTATTGACATGGTATATATTTATGTATGTATATATACAAATTAAGCAGTTTACATTATATAAAGAGTTTCTATAGAGAAATTAAGAAAGGTTAGAGTTCATATTGATTTTCCCTTAATTTAGACAATTGGGTAATATAGTTCGGCATTTCACAAAAGTCAAAACTGTATCACTATTAAACAAGATCCAAAAATTAACTTATGATGGCAACTTGGTGCTTAAGGTTAAACTAAAAATTAGTAGCTTATGATTCTAAGTTGGTTCTTAAGGAATGATGGTTCTAAGATCTTAAGGTTTAATTTGGCATTTCTCAAAACTGTATTACAATTAAACAAGATCCAAAAATTTGAAACTTATAATAGCAACTTGGTGTCTAAGGTTAAACCAAAAATTAGAGGCTTATGATTGAAAGTTGAGGTTTGTGATGGCATTATCTTGAGGCTTAAGGTCGGATCAAAAATTAGAAGCTTTCGATGGCAACTTGAGGCCAAAGATTTGATAAAAATCAAAGGCTTAAGATGGTATCTTGAGACTAATTAATTTTAAATTTCATATTTTCTATAATAATTTCCAAAGTAAGCTTCGACTGCCCGATTACATCTAGATTAAGGTCTCGGTCATACAGAGTTAACTCCGCCGTAGCCGGTCCCAAGCCCGGTTGAGAAAGGAGGAGGGAAGAAAAGTTGCAACCTGAATGGCCACATACATCGGCGTCTCAGGAAGTAGGAAAACGCTATATAATGCAGTTGAACTCGTAACATAGTTATGAGAACTTCAACGCATTATATGGCAAATTCTGAAGCAACTTTTCAAACCCAACGGCCCTCCAAAGATGGGGGTTTGGCATACGGTTAACAGCCCTATCCAGTAAAAAAATATTGTTACGAAACCGAAATCAAAGCCTCGGATACAAATGGAAACACGGCACCGACCCAAGCAACAGAAAATGGATATTGATTTTGCAACATGGAATGTAAGAACACTGAACAAAGAAGGAGCGTTAAAATCCCTGCTACCTGAACTAATAAAGTATAAAATAGCGATAGCAGCAATTCAAGAAACAAAATGGCACAACAAAGGTATCTCGGATCTTAGGAGCCACTCGGTATTCTTCAGTGGAAAAGATGGTGGAAAGAGAGAATTCGGCGTGGCATTTTTAGTTAACAAGGCGTACAAACAGGCGATCCTAGATTTTAAACCGGTGAATGAGAGACTCTGTGTAATCCGCATCAAAACAAGATTGCACAATGTATCCTTGATAAACGCTCATGCACCTACTGAGGATAAGGCGGAACAGGTCAAAGAGGAGTTTTATAGTAAACTGGAGGCTGTCTACGATCAAAAACCAACGAAAGACGTTAAAATTCTGCTCGGGGACATGAATGCGAAAATTGGAAAAGAGGAAGTATACAAAGGCACGATTGGAGAACACAGCCTACATAGTTCCACCAACGATAACGGACAAAGATTAATCGATTTCGCGAGTAGCAAGAGAATGGTTATATCATCCACATTCTTCCCCCACAAGGACATTCATAAGATCACATGGGTATCTCCCAACGGAAAAACGTTCAACCAAATTGATCACGTTTTAGTTGAAAAAAGAGGGGCATCCCACATCATGGATGTAAGAGCATTTAGAGGAGCCTGCTGTGGATCGGATCATAATCTTGTGAAAGTCAGATATAGGAGCAGAATCATAGCCAAACGAGCATTGAGGAAACACAATGCAACGAAGCTGGACATAAGCAAACTCAATATAACATCTGTAAAAAACGAGTACAAAGCGTCGATCGAGACAAACTTAAATCTAGAGGAGTTGCAACACATGGAGCTAAATGAAATGTGGGATAGTTTAAAAACGGCACTGCATCGAGCTTCTGAAGAAACTATTGGTTTCCAGCCAATAAAAGTTCGAAACGAATGGTATGACGGAGAATGCAGAGATGCGGTAGCCGCAAGAAATGAAGCACACAAAGGAAAATTAAGTAGACCAACACGTGCTAAGCAACTACATTTCGAGCAACTTAGAAGAGAGGCCGACAAAATCTGCAGAAAGAAAAAAAGGAAATGGCAGAACGATGCGCTAAGAAAGGTCCAAGATAATTTGCAAAATCGCGATAGTATCAGAGCAGCATACAAAGACATCCGCATCATCAGAGATGGTTACAAAGCCCAGTCAAATTTATGTAGAGATGCAGAAGATAATCTTTTATCATCTGAAGATGACATTAAGAACAGGTGGAAAGAATATTTTGAAAATTTACTAAATGCACCAAACGATGAAGTAAATGAACAAGAACAGATCACAGTGGAAAGGCAAACCCAAAATGAAATCACGGGACAACCTACATTAACAGAGGTGGTCAATGCCATAGAGCTATTGAAAAATAACAAGGCTCCTGGTGCAGATAAAATTCCGGCTGAACTTCTGCGAGATGGAGGAGAACGGTACAAAAAATCCTTCATAAAATAATACTAAAGGTTTGGCAAGAAGAAAAAATACCCGCTGACTGGCAACTAAGTATTATATGTCCAATCTACAAAAAAGGAGACAAGCTTAACTGTAAAAATTAGGGATATCGCTACTTAGCACTTCCTACAAAATTTTCACTAATATCTTGAAAGCCCGCTTAGAAATAATTGCCGAAAACATCATAGGCGAATACCAGTCCGGTTTCAGGCCAGGACGGTCTACAACGGACCAGCTATTTGTGCTGAAGCAGGTATTGGAGAAGTGTTGGGAAAGAAATGTCGATGTACATCAAATCTTCGTAGATTTCAAGACCGCCTATGACTCTATCCAAAGGGAAAAATTATATGTAGTTTTAAGCAACCTAGGCGTACCGGCAAAGCTAGTAAGATTGATTAAAGCTACTATGCAAAATACAAGCGCAAATACAAATCCAAGGGGACCTTACAGAACCCTTCAACATCAAACAGGGACTGAAACAGGGGGATGGACTCGCGGCGATGCTTTTCAATCTTGCCCTGGAGCATATAGTCAGGAAAATCCCATCTGACCCGAATGCCACGTTGCTATTCAAAACCACCCAGATAGCAGCATACGCAGACGACTTAAATCTACTAGGAAGATCAGAGGCAGGTGTTAGAGAATGCTATATCCAGTTAGAGAAAACAGCTATAGAACTGGGTCTGAGGATAAACATCGATAAGACGAAAATGTTAGTAGTATCCAGACGTAACCAGAGAGAGAAACAAAACATTACTTTTGGTGATGACAACGTGGAAGTAGTAAAAAGTTTTGTCTATCTAGGGGCCGAAATAACAAGTGGAAACGATGAAACATCAGAGGTAACCCGAAGGATAGGCAAGGCAAACAACGCATACTACTCTGTGTTGAAGATAATGAGATCTCGAGAAGTCAGCAGAAAATGTAAACTTGAGCTGTACAAATCTCTTATCAGACCGGTGTTATGCTACGGCAGTGAAACGTGGACGATCACCCAAGCGACGGCAAACTTACTTTCCCGTTTCGAAAGAAAAATACTGCGTAAAATTATCGGGCCAATTATCGATCAGGTCCAATTTAGAATGCGACGCAACGCAGAGCTATACAATGTATACACCGACAGCGATGTTGTGACATACATCAAGCTACAACGCCTTAGGTGGGCCGGTCACCGGTCACTTACAACGTATGCCAGATTCCCGCATTCCAAAAAAGGTATTAAACGGGAAAATAGATAGAAAAAGACCAGTGGGAAAGCCGAGAAATCGATGGGTACTGGAAGAGGATGATTCAGGAGGCCAAGGTTCGACAACGGACTGTAGCGCCATAGAAGAAGAAGACATACAGAGTTACTTAAAAAGATTTTTTGATAATATGTTTAATGTTTAAATCCGCCAGACATTTCATATAACCACAGAAAGATCTCTATACAATGAAATTATCGGGTTTCCGCAGCTTTAAAGCACGATTAGAATACTTTCTTTTTAAATATGGTAATAAAACACATTAAAAGAAAATAAAAAAAAAAATTTTAATTATCTAAAGAGATCATAAAACAATATGAAGTCTTGGGGTAAATGATTTCTTTCGAACAATAGGGATAATTATTATGAGAAGGAAATGAAAAAAACTGAAAACAGTGCAAAAAAGATTTTTTTTATGAAGTTTAATTTAAAAAAAAACCCTCTTTAAGAAAAACAATAACTATATAAGTAAATAGAAGCGAGTTTGGCAACCTTTAAATCAAAACTTAATTTAAGAGAGCAAAATTAATATATTAATTTCTGATTTACAATTATACAAAACTATGGATAAAAATTTAAAAACCAAGTAAATGAAAAATATCAAGGATTTTTAAACAAGTGATGAAAAAAACCAAGGGTTTTTAAAAAAGTACATTTTCTAAATTATATTGTGTTAAAAACTCAGTTTAATTTTGGAAATATATACTATGGGGTAATAAGTCACTGCTTACTTGTAAAAATAGTTAATTTTTAATTTTTAAGTCCTAATAGCTCTTCCATGGGGAAGGTTACCAAATTTCTCAAGGATCTAATCTCATTCACCACCCTCTCCCTCCCACCATTTTTTTAGGTTCTAGGAATTGAACCAAAATTTGGAATTTTACTTAGAATTTTACTATCTAAGCAAAAATGGATAAAACTGAGAGATACTTTCTTCAATTTAAAGAACCGCTTTTGAATTTAAGAAAAACACTTAATATATGTTAAAATATAATGTTGGACCTTTAAATTTTGTATATTAATAGAAAAAAATTTGGACAGGTATTCAAGTTACAGGTGCTTAAAAAAAGCCAAATTTCAATTTTAGAACCCTTACAGCTCTTAAAAGGGGGGCACAACAAAAAAATTTTCTTAACCGACTCCTACTAATTTCTGAGGATCTAACATCTTCCAAAATTTCAAGTTTCTAGGTTGAGCCGTTCAGAAGTTATGTGGGGCCAAAAATTTTGCAGAAATTGAGTATTGGATAACGGTAAATTTTAGTACCGATGGCAAACCAATGAATAAGTTTTTTAACAGTTTGTAAAGCTTATAAAAGCAGCTATCTTTTGACGTTTCCTGATTGAAAAAATACCTCATAAAACTTTTGTTATAACGTTTTAAATAAAGGATTTCTTCCAAATTTGAGGGGCTGTAACTTCGTAACGGGTGGGGCTACAGAAAAAAGTTCTTCCATGAAATTATTTTTTTTGCAATACCTACTTGAAGTTAAAATTTCTTCTCTCTATTTCAAACGGTGTAAAACTTTGTGTAAACATACGGACAGACAGACGGACAGACAAAGTTAAAATTAAGAAAAACCTTTGACACTAGTTGAAACTTCCGTTTTGGAGCTTTCAATTTTGTATATAAATAAAAAAAAATATTGACAGGTGTTCAAGCTATAGGTGTTTAAAAGCTAAATTTATAGCAAAATTTAAGGTTTTGGACCCCTTACAGCTCCTAAACACGGGGCGTAACAAAAAAAAATTCTGAACTGACTCCTACTTATTTCTAAGGATCTAGCTTCTTCTAAAATTTTAAGTTTCTAGATTGAGCCGTTCAGAAGTTATGAAGAGCCAAAAATTTTGCCAAACTTAGTATTAGATAACGGTAAATTTGAATACCGAATGGTAACCCTATACATTTGGCTTTTAAAAGTTCGTAAAGCTTATAAAAGCAGCTGTCTTTTACCGTTTTCAGGTTGAAAATATACCTTATAGAAATCTTGTAATAACAATTTAAATATAGGGCTTTTTCCGATTTTGAGGGGCTGTAGCTCCGTAACGGGAGGAGTAATAAAAAAAAGTTTTAACATTAAATTATTTTTATTGCAATACCTACCCGTTGCTGATATTTTTTTGTCAATCGTACTTAAAAAAGGGACGGACGGACGGACAGAGTGAAACTATATAGGTACATTTTTACAAAATTTTTTGAAAATGTACTAAAAAGCGCATTTTCATTTACAGGGATGAAAATATTTAAAATTTTCAGTTTTTCACGTCATAAAGCTCTTAAAAGGAGGGTAATTCTTAAAAGTTTTTTTAAGACTCACATTTATTTTAATATCTATATCTTCTAAATAAACTTGAGGTTCCGAACTCAATTCTTCTGGAACTGGTCAATTTAAGCAATTTAAATATTGAACTTTTGGGATTTTGGGGGATGTATATCTGTACGAGTGGGGCTACAGATTCTTTTACCAAAAGTTTTAAGTAGATCATATCTCATTATTTAAGGTACAAAGTCAAATAGTGTTTGCCTTTCTTTAGTAATCAAATTAAAACTGAAATATGACAGATTTGATGTAAATTATAAAAGTTTTGATTTTTAATTAAATATTCGATACTAGAGTGATTTCATAATTCGTATAATAAATGTTTTAAGTATCTTGAATATAAATGTTAAAACTTGGATATTTTGATCTAATTCATACGAAAATTATTAAGCACTTCATTTGTTTTACTATTGTAGTACACATTCTACGCATATTTAAACGCGTTGTTATGCGTTTATCCAGATGCATTACATTACAGTAATAAATGCGTAAACATTGTCAATAGTTCAGAATGTTATTCAATGTACGTTATGCAAAGAAAAGTTGAAACAGTTTTATTTTTATAAATTTTAAATATATTTCATCCGAAGACTTTTCTAATCTGCAAAATATTTTAATTAATTAATTGAAAACTGAGTATATTTGTAAATATAATATATCTTGGAACTTTACAATTAAGTTATTTTGAAAATTACTTCAATAGATAAATTATTTAAGTCCAATTATTTTGAGAACTTTAAAAAAATATTTCTTAAATATTTTATTTATTTAACCCATCAATCTCTACATTTTTGTTAATGTTCCGCAGCAATTTTCTCAAATCCATAAACATAAGTGTACAAACAAATAATATACGTAAATTCTTTACTTTTTAAATTAAAACCAAGGCCAAAATACCTTTGGAAATGAATTCTAAATAGATTACCAGTTTAAAACAACCTAATACTTGAGTATATCTGCAATTAAAGATTTTCTTACTTTCATGTCTAAGTATAATCCATGCTAAACTTTAATTAATCAAGATTTGCATCAAAAGATATAAGTTAAATTAATTATATAATATTTTGCTTTTGTGTATATGACTTACCAACAATTAATCCTGCATGTACCAAAACAGCCTCTGTTAACATTTCATGCAATATATTTTTTTTCTACATATACCTTGTACATTTCTACCTTTTTATCACTTTCTATCATTTGTTTTTATAACTAATATATTTCTTCATATTCTCAGTTTACTTTGTATTTTGTTTTTTTTTTGATAAAAAATTTAAGAAATAAAATATTCAGAACAACTGAAAATGTTGCCAATAGGCATGCAGTAAAAAATTATTTCTTTTATCTATAAAAAATAAGAGAAACATATAATAAATATTATGCCCATGGAATTTTATTTTTACTTCTTTGTTCTCGATTTTCTGGATGAGACGATGGATGGATAGATGGTAATGATATAAAAGGAATGCTAAAGAACCAAAAAACATTGAAATGAAAGCAACTTTTGTCAAGGTAAATCAGAAATAAAAAAATTAAAAGAAAATCAACATTTTTATTTTATTTTATTAAAATAAATAATAAGGTTGTATGGTATTCCAAGGGTTTTTAAAGTTGGACAACTCAGAATATTATTAATTACCGTATTTTAAATATTTCTAAAATATTTTAAGTAAGAAAAACTGTGTTAAATCTAATATTTAATATAATGAAAGTAAAAAAATATTTAAAATATATACTTTTATTAGAGTTAAACTAGCCCTCTAAAACGTAGATTATTAAATAAAACTGATGGTAGGTAAATCTTATGCATTAACGAGCTATAACACAAAAATAAATTGATTAAATCAGAAACAATTCGGTTTTTGTTAATCCTTATCCAGCAATTTACTTTTATATTCTTTTATATTATAAAATTATTTTCTATCAAACACAAAATACAAGATACAACTTAGAACATATTTTTAATAGGTTTATTTTGTTTCAATAATGATCTATTTCTTTCACCTATTAACTTTTAGAGGTATTTTTATAAAAATGTTGCTAAGCCAGGTACAGATATTGATAAATATTTATTGCAAACATTCATTAATACACTCAACATTCTTAATCATTTATATGTAATAACGTAAAATTTTACATACAATTCTTATTATTTTTATGATTAGAATTCTAATATTAGGAATTTACAGTATGACAGACTGAAAAATATAAAAATATGTTAACATGTGTTTCAGCATTTATTTTTAATCATATTAAAATTGCACAGATGCCATAGGGTGCATTTATATTATAGCTGCAAAAAGTGATAAGAGCATTGATAAGAACATAGCGTATATATAATAGCATGTATATATAGTACATAAATTTAATAGAGGTGTTTATATTGGAGCATCGTTATGATCAACGATGAACAATATATAATATTTAACGCTACGCTCTTATCAACACCCATGTCACTTATCACAGCTGCAATATAGTTGCAACCTAATACTTCGTTGATTCAATATTGACATTTAAAATAGAAATTATTGAAGGGTATAAATATTTATTTGCAGTGATTCCAAGTTTTTCCAAAATGTTCTTCCACTAAACGTTAAACTTATGTACGAGGAGGTATTTACAGAAACTTGAATAGTGGAAATGCAAAGACTCTTTCCAACTGGGGAACGACCATTTACAAAACATCTTTGAATATATTTTTTGAACAGACGAATGAAATTAAAACAATCTAGCACAATTTTGTAAAAAATTTTGAAATGCGCTAAAAATTAATATTTTACCTTTTATAAATCAAAAAAAAAAAAAATCCCCGAAGGGTTTAAGAAATGTCACTATTGTTATAAGTGCTGTAAATATCAAGGAACAATACATTTTTTTTTATCAGAACTTATCAGAACTTACCTTATAGGTGTATAAAAATAATTCTTTTTTTCCATTATAACTAATGAAAAAGTAAAAGTTTTTACAAAAACAAAAACAATTTAGCGTTGATAATATAAATACTTAAAATAAAAGGTAGATTTTAAATATTTTAATCGTTTTTATAGTTGCCAATAACGTAATTGGCAATAACAGTATTTTAGTGGTAACTATATTATATAAGATAACACTGTATTATTTCCAGCTATAGAGTCCCCATAACAGAGCTCTGAACAAAATTAAATAAAGGTATAGAGCGAAACAATCTTCATCGACGTTTTCAGAACATATTTAAAATTTTTACTTGTGCTTGCTTACTAATGGTGTTACAAATTATAAGCTATACACTGTAAGTTCAGAAAATATATATTTATGAACAGTAGCTATTTTAACATAATTATTGTATTTAATATTATTTTATCAAATGAAAGTTTTAGGTACAACTTTATTTAAATTTACTGGATAATACTTGAAGTTTAACAATCTCTGCTAATGAGTTTATGAAATTTAATTTTTTGTTTTTTAAGCTCCGGCTACACACAGTATTTTTTTTGATTTTTGAGGTTAGAAAAATATATGATATAATATTATAAAACAGTTGAAATCAAACAAGTTTTAAATGCAAATAACATTACAATAATATGAATTAGCGTTCAGTCTGTATCACAACTTTTAAAAAACAATCAAATAGCTATGAATATTATACAAAATTGCTTTGAAATTTTTATTTATTTGTTTATTTATAAACTGTCCCTAATCTCATACACTGTGAATTGTGAAGAGGGAGTGAAGCATGCCTTTCCTTTTCATACATGGCAGAAATAATATTACATTATAGAATTAATAACATAATATAATTTTATAAGTAGTGTTTGTTATTTAATCACTATGGAGATTTATCAAATTTTATTTAAACTCAAATTTGAAAATTAAAAATATCACAAAATAATCTAATAAATGATTTCAAATCTAGTTTTTTTTAAACACAACTAATCTTAGTTGCAATGAAGCTGAAAATAAGTATCTGACGTATTAAGTATTATTTTAACAGTTTTTGTTACTATTTGTTTTCTTATTAATAAAATTAAAGTTGGATTTAATTTCAATTTTTACTAAGAGTTTAATTAAAAATTTATATTATTCAATTATTTTTAAAATACAGTGTGCGAAAGTTCTAGTCAAATTTAATTTTAATAAAAATAAAAAAATATAAGAAAAGTCAAAAAAGCATTGCCAACTTTATCTTAAAAAATCTAAGGTATTGCATAATTTAAATAAAATTTAAAAAGTTCAAAAAATTTTGGTAACACTTTAAATGTCAAAATATTTTCAAACACATTTTTTTAAATTAAAAAAAAATTGTCAATTTAAAAAAAAAAAACAACTCGTAATTAGTATTGGCGGAATTAAGATTTGTGAAACATTAGAAAGTTAAAGTTTTTTTTTTTTAAATTGATCAAAATAAATTTTTTTTTAATTTATTTAAAATTAAGTGTAAGTAATTATTACTTATAAATTTTTTTTTTATTATTTTTTTAATTAATTTTTTGGTAGGTAATTAATAATAAATATATTTATTAAAGTGATTAAATTTAAATAAAATATTGTATATATAAATCATTTGAAAATATTTAAATATTTTGTTTTTATGCACATGTTAGAAAATAAGTTAAAAAAACATATTTAATTTTAATTTTGAAGCATAAATTAATCAATTGTAACATAAAATCCAATACTTATTATTTTTTCTTATTTTTTGTTTTTTTAGTTTATTTTTTTTTATAAGTTTTTAATTAGTGATTATTTTATTAAATTTTTTTTTAATTATTTCATTGGATTTAAACTGTATATTTTTTTTAAACATAATAAATAAATTAAATAAATAATTAAATCAATTGGTAAATTGTAATGAATGACTCAAAAAAAAGTGTGTTATCAAAGATAACTATGAAATCATAAATAATAATATTTTATTCAGTGGCGGCTGATATATTTTTTAAATGAGGGTGTGATATGTTGAACTAAATAAATTAAAATCTTTTAATATTATAATATCTAATAAAATATCTAAAAAAATATCTTTGTTATTTTAATTAGTAATAAAAACAATAAGTACTTGAGTAAAATATCATAAAATTTATTTTTAAAATAAAATTTATATTCGAAATATTTTTTTAAGACAAGATTTTTTGATAACTGGTTTATTCATTTACTTTTTATTATAAGTGCGTTGCGTCGTGGGTTATTTTATCTACAATTAACTTTGGAAATTAAACAGAACTTTAAAATTTAAAAGAAATTTTTAAATTATTTATTAAAACTGGCACTTCACCGCAATACCTATATATTAAACGCGCCTCTGATTATGTTATTTTGACATGTTGTTTGTTTATGTAGGAATGTAGTTTATGTGTATTAAAATATTAGTTATATTTATATATCTCAAAATATTTCTAAAAATATACGTTTAGTAAAAAATTTTTAAAGTTTAAGTAAAATATTTTAATTTTTCAGATCTATAATTATACTAGGTTTATTTTATATTTGGTAGAGATTTACTTTATATTAGGTATATCAATTTTTTCATTTAAGAATTATAAATTTTTCATTGACATTATTACCATATTTAATTATTTCTTATATTTATTAGCAGTTTTTAAATTTGAAACCAAATCTGATTTGCAACAATTAAGTACCAAACATTTTGTACAAATTGCAATTACATTAAAGATTACATTTATAAATCTAATCAAATGCAGCTTCTCTTTAATTGCGCATTTAAAAAAAAAAATTTTTAAATCAAACTTAATTTTACCAAAATATTTAACGGTTTTTAAAAATTTAACTAAAAAAAACTTTTAATTACACAAACAGATTGCATACTCCAAATGACATAGGCTAGGTTCACTGCAAAAACAACGTGTTGTATTAATAATCTATAAACAATAAGTATTTCGTAGGTCAAGTAGTTTAATAACTATTATTACCTAATAATCATATTTTAAATTTGAAATGGTTGTCTAAATTAAATTAATTACTTATAATTATTAGAGAAAGTAACATATGGAAAAAATATTATAGAATTAATTTTATTACTTATATTTGATTTATTATTTTGTAAATAATGGAATGTAGTTTTTGTTTTGTTTTGATGTTGTAAGTACTAGTTCTTACTACGGTTGCACGTAATTTTTTAACTGCTATCAAACTTACAATTCTTAATTAAAATAATTTTAATTTTATGAACCAGTAGTACCAAAATTTTTAGAAATTTAATTGTACTATTTTACATAAAGTTCAAATGACGTAACTGTATTAAATAAATATATTTAAGACTTATAAGCAATAGTTCAGCTTACATTGGTTTATTTCTATTAATAAGTAAAACTACTTTTTAAATTATATTTTTATACCCGTATGACTAAATAGCCAAAGGGTATAATAAATTTGCCATTACGTGTATGGATTACGACTCAAGTGTATGGATCGGATCAGAATTGAAAAATAAATTGATTTAGTTATATCCATCCGTCCGTCAGCACGATAACTCAAAAACTAAAGGAGCTAGGATCTTGAAATTTTCGCTAATTCGTTTTTTTGCTAGCCGTCTTTGCTATTTAAATCCAGCCATTTTGGTTCATGCTTTCGGGTAGCTACCATACAACTTCTTATTTTATATGAGCATTACACTAGACCTAATGGTGCTGGGGGTCTGAAATTTTGCCAAAATTACTGCAAATTACTGCAATGTTACTGCAAAATTTGGATTGTCTACTGCAGTGGGCTCGAGTAATTGCCATACAACTTCTTCTTTTATATGAGCATTACACTACACCTAATAAAGCTGAATGTTTGAAATTCAAACTGCCAACTTTCTAATTTCAATTTGCCAAAAGTAGTTAACCGGATGATATATTGTTTATATTACGGTCATACGGGTATCCCAGAGTTGACACAGTCTACTCTGCTACACTCTTCCTCGTTTTTTAGGTTATTAAAAAATGTGAATTGGTGTTCTAAAACTAAATTACTTAACTTGTATAAAATAGTTAACGAAATGAGGGAGTAGTTAACATACTTACTGAAGTTTAATTGGCCATACTAGGTTGTTGGCTTGTAATTTATTATTATAAATAAAAGAAAAGATGTTTTATTAATCTACTTTGGCTAGATATAGATTATTTCGGTGCGGGATCATAAATCCCACGGTTTGACCTTGTTGACCTCAGAGTCAGATGACCTTCTTTGTTGGACATAAGTCTCTAAGAGACTTAAGACTCATAGCAATGAACCATAACTATCTAAGCTCCTTTTGATTCTGGGAGTTATGACTCTGAACTCATTATTTATCTTAAACAGTTTAGCAGTTTTGTAAATTTGGATGAATTTTTGACTTTAACAGTTTTAAAATTTTGGACTTTTGTAAAGATAGACGAATATATAATAAGAAAATCTTAAAATTTTTAATCTAAATTATTTAGTCCAAAAAAGTGTTTATCCAAATTTGTAATTAAATTACTTTTAAATGTCTCGTAAACAAAAAATATAGTTTTTAAATGCTTTGACTAATTACATTACCGACAAAATATAAATGAATTGTAAAAAATATAATTTACAACAAATTTATGAAATTATATAATAATTCGTAGATATTTATTGGAAAATATTTGAGAAGACGTAAAATATTCTGAAATTAAATTTAGTCTCTTTTTGAAGATTACAGTACCATTGTAGAGATTTTCTGTCTCACAATTTTTCAAGTTTCTTTATTCTATGTCTTGGAAAGCCTTGTTTAAGTTTTTGAAACTTGAAGAAATTAGAAGTTAATCACAATATAAAAGTCTTTAAAATAATACAAAAAAATAGGTGAATATATTACAGGTCTAGTTTTTATAATTTCAAGTAAAATTTCAATCAACTTTAACAAACTTACTGATTCTTTTGAATTAAAATTACAAAAATAAAATTAATTTAATATTTTAAATATTATATATTACATGTATTTAAAAACTTATGATTTATAATAATAATTTTTATCGTAAATAATTTTAATTTTAATTTTAATATGGTGTTCAACTTTTTATTTAATTTATTATTATTTTTTAATAGTGACAAACTGACATTTAAATTTTCATTGATTAATCACACCCTAGCTATAAAAATTGTCCAATAAGCCTCTTGTCTCATTCAATAATAATGGTTTTATAACACCAGACATAACTCAAAAAAAAATAACAATAGTTGTGTATTAAATGTTTTATTCGTGTAAAAATTTATGATTAAAATAAATTATTAAAGCAACTTATTATTAATTCATTAATAGTTTTATTTTAATTCATTGTTTTAAATAATTAGCTTTAAATAAATAAAATAGGAATACAAGTAATTTATTTAAATATATTATCTGTAGTTTTATAGCGGTTAAAATTACATGTCTGAACTAATAAAAATCGAGGAAGAGTGTAGTAAAGTAGACTGTGTCAACTCTAGGATATCCGTATGACCGTAACTTATACATTATATCATCCGGTTCATTACTTTTGGCAAAATTTCAAACACCCAACTTCAATAGGTGTAAAGTAATGCTCATATAAAATAAGAAGTTGTATGGCAACTACCCGAACCTATTGACCAAAATGGCTGGATTTTAATAACGATGACGGCTATTGCAAAAAAACGAATTTGCGAAAATTTCAAGATCCTAGCTGATTTAGTTTTTGAGTTATCGTGGTGACGGACGGACGGACATACATAGCTAAATCGATTTATTTTTCGATTCTGATCCGATCCATACACTTGAGTCTATACCTACCTCGCCTCCTTCTCTGCGCCACAAACGTAATGGCAAATTTATTATACCCTTTGACTATATAGTCATACGGATATAAAAATAAAGTCTTATGATATTATTAATGTCGCAATATGTCTACAATGGTGAATTTATGATAAATGGAGCTAGATATAGAAAAAGTATGAACATATAATGGTTCAAGGAGTTTCCGATCACACGATAACCTAAATATTAAAACATTCTTAAAATTCGAAAATTTGAACTCCCATTTTCAGAGCTGTGGAAATTACAAATTAAAGCTAAAGAACCTGTCATTACCAAATTTGTAATAAAAATTAAAACAATATAAAATAATTTTTTTTTCTTTAACTTACAAAATATTTATTAAAATTTTAAATTGAATTAATTTATTTTGCTTAAATTTAATTTCCCCAAAAAGCAAATCCTTCTCCGACTCCATTTAAGCTTATTTGAGAAGTTTGCTTATATTTGCAAACTAATTTGGTAGAATCACTTTAAATTTATTTTTGGCAATCACCACCAAAGTAAGAAAGTTCTCTTCCCTTACTGTTAAAAATAATAACCAACTTTCAGCTGTGAGTACCTCAATGAAGCTTTAAGAACTGTTAATTTGTAGTTACAGCCTCTGGAGTTAAGTTTATAGTCGACTGCCAAACTCGCTATTATTTTGCGTGTATATATATAACTCTTTGTTATAAATGTAAAAATTCGACTATCAACCTTGTAAATTATTTCATTAGCTGTCACACAAACTTTTTTAAACGTATCAGTCAGTGTCTAGTTAAACTGGATTTTTGAAGTTTGTTAAGTATAAAGAATAAAGTTTATAACTGTATGTTTTATGTCAAAAAATGTTGTCAAATTTTGTTTAACTAGCTACTTGTATAATGTTCTAGTAGCTTTGTCATATAATTACATTACATTCAAATTCTGTTATAATTGATATACGCATCCTATAATTGTCACAACACTTCCAACTTTATTCAGTATTAAATTTAATTAAAATAAATAAAAATTAAAAAAAAATGTGTGAATAAATAAATAAAATAAATCAAATGAAATATTTAAATAAGTAAATTCAAATATATATATATATATATATATATATATATATTATTATATGATTAAATTTTTATTTACTTTATAACGGAATTATATAAAATATTTAAATTATTATTATAATTTAAAAAAGAATTTTTATTAAATTTAAATATTTTAAATTTTAATATTTGAATATAAAACTTTAAATTAAAATTAAATTTTAATTAATTATATATGTATATATTTTTGGATAAGTTTAATTAAAGTTTTCAATATACATAATTCATATATCAAGTTATAGTATGTTTTAAATTATACTTATATTTAAAAATTCCTTATACAAGTTAATTAATAACTTGAAGACCATTTAACATGTAATTGTTCACTCATGTATTGCAAGAAATTTTTATAAAATAAAAATAAGGTGGCGGACTTAATAAAATTTTTATTTTATCTTAATTTATATAATTATTATAATAAAGTTTTAATATAATTTCTATAATTTAACATGACGTCCCCTCAATAATGAAGTGGCGTATATGAAAAACTATAGTTTTGAGTTATATGCATTTTAAAGTTTTTGAGAAAAAAAATTTTATTTTAAAATCATCCAGTCTTTGCAAAAATTGAGTTAGCTCAAAGCGGTTAAAAAATTCATGGATATCAAGGTTTTCAACATCAAACACTTTTTTCATTTCCATAATATATTTCTTTTATTTTTGTACATGGAAGCATCCGAATATTACCTGGGATATTATTCGTCGTTTCATTGTTTTTTCTACTTCATACAAAACCCAAAATATTTTACAAATAAAGTCACATACATCATTTTAATTCTAAAATGAAAAATTTTTTTTTAGTAAAAATATATGGATATAGTGGTGTTAATAGTTTAACACCACTTCTTTATTAAAACTTTTTTAGTTTCAAATATAACAATTTTGATAGTTGTACTTAAAGAATCGAGGGTGAGGAATCCAATGGAGCTATAGTCAAAAAATGTCGTATAACTATTATACGCCACTTCATTACTAGGGAGGCGATGATATAATACATCATTTTTATACAGACTGTTTTAGAGAGTGATAATCAATTTAATTGTTTATTGTCTAATAATAACTAATAAATTATCAATAAATTTTTAAAATATATAATACCAATCTTGAGTCATGCTAGAATTGTTTAATCGGACATTAAAGTATTCATCAGAACAATTAAAAAAAAACAATTTAAAAAATTTAAATCCATTAGATAATCATATAATCTATTTTTGATAAATATTTGAATTTCTAAAGGATATCCTAATTTTCAATTAGGACATTAATACTTATATTCAGTAAGAGTCAATGTTGATTTAGCTGATAAGATAGTATATATTACCGTATTTAATATAAAAACACAGGAAATTTCATAAGATTTAATCGGATTAATAAGTATTAAATATGATTATTATGCTAATCAAAATGATTTAATGTAATGGAAAAATAATGCTAATTAAAATCGATTACCAATACTTTTTTAAAGTAATTTGGTAATAATTCACATTTGGTGCATTATAACAAAAATAAAAATAAAACAAAAAATATGAATATAAAATTTATAAAGTAAGAGTAATGCTTTTAAACTTGAATTTAATTTGGATTAGTTTATTTAAGAACAAAAGTTTTTATTTAAATTTCTTATATAATTGATTTGAAATCGATAAATTTAAAGTTTTATCAATTTTCAAAAATAAAATTAAAGTTTCAAGTTCTTTAAAAAGATAGTGATTATATGATTTTTATATAGTTTTTCTTGGTAGATTATTTAAAAAGTATTCTAAGAATTTACATATTCATTTTATTCTGTCCTTTTAAGATAAATGAGAGTCTATCTATCTATCTAATAAGTAAACTGTTATTTATTTTTTACCCATTTAAAAGTAATAAGAGGTCAAAGTTAAAATTTAATAATTTCAGGAACCTCAATTAATTCATAAATTAATTTTCTCACCTCATCTTGATTTTAATTAAATTTTTTCTTTAAAATTTTAGTACAAAACTATCTATGCCTTAAGTTCCATTTTTCTTTAATATCTGAATATGCAATTTGAATCTTTAATAAACTTTAAACAGCCATAAGAACTTGAAGCAAATATATTAAATAAATAGGTCCACTAGCCAAATAAAATTGCAGTTTCCTTTTGAATTCTTCACATAAAAAAGTGTTTAAATTTCATACTGCGAATTTTTTTATATTTTCTTGGAAAATTTTGTTACATTCGTTAAAAATTAAGATTCCTGAAAATTTGAGTCGGTATTTTGAATTTTTACATGAAAATTGGAAAGAGTCTAATAAACACAATTTTAACTGATAATAATGTGCAGAAAAATTTTAACAACGTTTGAATAAAAGTTCGAATCTTTAGAATATAAAATAAAATAAATATATAAAAATAATAATAATATTATTATTATAATACGTATAATAATGTAAAGAAAATGTAAAAATAATTTTTTATATTCAGAACACGTTAAAAATTTTCTTTTCAGATATAAATGCATATTATTATACACATTTTTTTTATGTATTTATTATTTTGTTTGTGTATACAGTGTAGGATAAAATTTTGGGTACGATACCCGAAATTAAAGATGAACATGCTCTAAATTTAATCTATAAAATTGGCTTATCTGAATTAATTAATTAATTTATTAATTAATTTATCTTGTAGCATATGCCCTTTCCAACTCTTTTGACGTAATACATGCTAAGCTGCTCAATCACATATATATATATACTGTAGAGCTTTTTCGAAGTAGAATTCTGAAATATAGGCATTCTTTTATAAACCGCACCTCCAAATTGTGGAACGCATTACCACCTTATATGTTTCCTAATTCTTATGATTCAGAAAAATTAAGAGAGAGTCAACTTACACCTTTTCGGTTTCCCATTCAACCCAAGTTAGATATTTATGTCTCATCGCTGCTTTTCATAATAGAAATTAATTGACTTTTTGACTCTTAGTTTTTACAGAAAATCATATATGATGTATCTTCATCATATGAAGTGATCTTCATTTTGTCAATTTAATTTTGTTCATCACTGTGCCCATGTATGCTGTATATTTTATTCAATTCGAAAAAAAATTTGGCAAAATGAGTATGAATTTTTTTATTTTGATTTTGCTATATATCTACTCTATAAATATTTGTACAAATTTATATTTGTATAATATGTATAGATTGTAAATTCATATTGACACATACTTATACATATTAATATCCATACTGCATAATATTGTTAATATAAAATTGTACTAGTTGTAATATTTTTGCCAAAAAATACTTTTAATTTCAAAATACAAAATAAAAAAAAATGAGAATTGAAAAGGAAGAACTAATATTAAAAAGAAAATTAAAGCAAACAATTATAAATCTAAATTCTGAATAAATACAGAAAAAAAACTACAAAAGTTAGTCTATTGAAATTGAATGTATTGTAAGTTGTAACGTAACCTTAGTAATAATCGTTTTGTATTGCTAAAGGCAACCAATTGAACGATGCTTTAAGGTTATTTTTAGAATCATTGTGTCTTTTTTCTGAAATTAAAAGTTATTAACAGAATAATAAGTATATATAACAGTGCATTCAAAAAATATTTGTCCAAGTAAATAAAATATTTCGATGTTTTATATTAAATTCAACCGATTTTGATGAAAATTTGGTATGAATGCTTTCCTCGTCAATAGTAAGGTTAAGTTCGTAGAAAGGACTAATCGGACCGAGGTATTGGGAGGTTCCAAAAAAAAAAACACCATACCTTTCGAAAAATCTCGAGTTCCAACCAAATTTTGTAGAATATTTGTGGATACGTCGCGCTTTCATAAATTAATGGTCTTAACATGTAGCTTAGAGAGAGATGCTAGGAGCTTCGAAAATATCAACCGATTTTAATGATATTTGTTGTACGACAAAATCAGAGAGGATCCCATATAAAATATTCAAACTTTACAAGAAATATTAACAGACCTTAGAGATTTTACAATACAAACCATAGGACTTCCACTTGGCACCTCCATCTCATGCGATTCCGCGCTGGTATTTTAATGTCATCCGCAGAGATATGACATCTAGCCATTTCTTGATAAATTCTCCTGCGCCATGTGATGTTGGGACGGCCGCGTCTTCAAGTCCCTTCAGGGTTCCTCTCTAATGCCATACGTGTTATGCTTTCACTAAGCTTCTAAGCGTGTGGCCTATCCACCTTCATTTCTTAAGCCAAATTTGTGAGTTAAGCCAAGCTATGGGTTCTTCGCTTTTTAGTATCCAGAGGCCTTCATTGGATATTGTGTTCGGTCAGAATATGCGGCATATTATCCTAAGACATTTATTTACGAAAACTTGCAGTTTGTGTGTTGAGCTGCTTGTTACAAGCCAGGTTTCCCTGCCATATATCAGTACTGTCCACACACATGCCCGGAATATTCTTAATTTTGTTTTCCTGGATATCTGGGAGTTCCTCCATAACGGTTGTAGATCGTAAAACGTGTTTATGTTAGGAGTTGTAAAAAAAAAGAAAAAACATTGGCATTTATGAAGTTTTTCTATACTTATTGATTTTTGTATTTTTTGTCTCGTTTTTAACTTTTCTTCTTTTTTTCTTGTTTATATTGTAAATCCTACTTTACGATTTTTGACAATTCGGTAAGTTCAGAGGCGGCGTAATGACAATACTTTGACAATATAATTTTTTTAATATATTTTAAATACCTATGCCTAATTAACATCAAAGTTTAATATCTAATTTTGTGTTGGTTTATTTTAACTATTTACTTCCTGAATTGTAATAAAACCACAACCAATATTGATTGGACCAATTATTATTGTAAAAATAATTTTGTAAATAAAATTTATCACAAAATAATTATCTAATATAAAATATCTATATAATATAAAAACAAATATCTTTAATATAATAAAATAAAAAGCAAAATATTTCTTATTGTTTTGTTTTTAATTTTAATGGTAAACCATATTCTAAATGGAAAATTTAAATTCAGTTTATTGTTTCAACACTTTACAGAATTTAATTGAGTGTTATCTTATAATATATATGTATATATATTTTTGTTCAATATTTCAAATTATATATCATTCATTGAAAAGGTTTCCTATCACTGTCTCCTTTTCATTCTCTCTTAGCAACCACCTTTCATCTATAAAGTATCTCTTTTTATTTTTTTAATTTTAATTTTAATTGATCGTTAAAGATCTATCAAAATATGACAAAATGCTTCAAAAATTAAAAAAAAACAAGGACAATAACAAAAAAAAATATGAAATGAAATAGATATAAAAAATAATGGAAATGATAAAATTTTATTTCTTTCTTTCAATCATTTTCATCAACTCTTCTCTTTCTTCTTGTTTTTTTTTTTTACTGAAATATTGTTAGTAGTACCTACATATGTATATGTATGAATGTATATTATTTTAAAAGATATTGTTATTGTGTTATAAACCTGAAAGGTTGTAAATTTTTTACAAATCATCGATTCCTTTCCTTAACCTGCCATTTAATCAATCAGACAAATTTTTTGTATATGAAAAGAAAACTTTTTTATTATTTTGGAGTAATAGAGAGAGAAGACAGATTTTAACTTAAAAAAAAAAAAAAACAAAAAAAAAAAAAATAAACAACATCTATTAAGATAAAAATCTAACCAATATAACAAAACAAAAATACATACTAAAAAAATAACTATTATTCGTTTATTTTAAAATTTGAAGGATTTGTTTTGTTTTTTTTTTTTTTTGTAAAAATTCTGATGAAGGAGTTTAAGGTATAGGAAATGACACTTGAAAAGTTAAATTTGAAATGTTAAATTGTCTGTCCAAAAATATCAACTAAAGTTTATTTGGATTAATTTTATAAAATCATTCTGTAGATGATTCTGGAATAGATCAATTTATTAAAAAATTTAATTTTAAATATTGAAACTAATGATTTAAACTAACCCTGATATGGGTTTAGTATTTTTTTGTAATATACTTTTATAGAGTGAGACAAATTGATCCAACACTTAATAGGCTCGAAAGACATGTATCACATTAAAAGATAACAAATTCAATGCTTTTAGATTTTAGTTGATATTATATTATTTTGAAAAAAGTATGACTATCTATTTCTACTATTATTTTTAATAAAAAAATTATAGCTTACTGTATGTTATTATTATTTTAATTTTTTTATTTCTTATTCTCGCTTATTGAATGTTTTATATAAAGTTAATGCGGTCTAAGTTTGGAAGTTATTTATTAAACAACTTCTAAATAACTTTTGTCAAAACTTCTGTCTAAAACTTTGAACTTATATTTCACTAAAGCAATTGAAGACTTTAGCTACTCGAATCTTTAATTGCAAATTTATTTGTATTATATCACAAAAAAATTAAATTTTACAATAATTACTAATCTTTTTTCAAATGAGGTATTTAAAAATTATGTCAAAATAAAAGTGTTGCCACATAACAAAAAAATAATTTTGATTAAAATTTTAAGAGTTCACGTTAAGTAGTTATACATTTTACATTTTTTTTTCAAACTTATTTATAAAATTAATTTTGCTAAAAACTCAATAATTTGATGCAAGTGTAGAAAAGAAATTTTTTTTATGTGCACACATTTTATAAGAGAAACCAACTTCTACAGCATTTGTATGAAACGATTGCTTAAATCAAAGATTAGTAAATGTTTCTCACTTACTAAACCATCACAATAAACTGAAAAGTTTTACTATTAAAATACTAAAAAATAAAAAAACATAATATTAGTAACCAAATATTTTAACAAGTCCAAAAATTAGATAGATGTTAACACAAAGAAAACAAACATTAAAGACCCATGCCAACTACACTGACCTCAGCATTACAAACATGCAGGTTAAATTACAAATGCTAGATCAGTCATACAATCTACGAGAACTACTCATGATCGCGAAAAGTCTGGCTCTCAATGTTATTTTGTTAATTTTAGTATCAAGCAGCTCAGACTATTTGTTCAGATCTAAGTACTTTACTGGATGACTGCTCATTAAAAATTATTGTAATTAAAAACAAATACATACACAAAAGTGATTAAAAAGATTATTGTATGTAATTAAAAACAATTTGATTGAAAGAAAAATAATTTTTTATATAATAGATAATAATTAAAATAAAATTGTAAAGGTTTTTTAGGACTGTTTCGTTCTGTAATATTCTGTAATACTCATTAGGCTTATATTACTATATTATCTTATTAAACTTTTGATTAAACTTTGATTAATTCTTACACCTAGCTTAAAGGAAACTTTACAAAAATCTCCTGTGAGTTATAAAGCTCAATCAAAAATTTATTTGAATAAAAAAATTAAATATTCATAAAATTTTAATTTAATTTTTTATAAATTTCGTAATATTTAAAACAACTTTGTTAATCTTATGGACTATTCAAATTACGAAATTATATTTTACGTCATTAACAAAAAAAATAAAAATAAAAACCATGTTTTTTTTCTTGGCTTAAATTTCTAAAAAAAAAAAAAAATCAAATAAAAAAAGGCGAAATTGAGTCTCTCATTTACTCATTTTTTAAGAAGCTATTATGGATTTAGATAATTCAAAGACAAAATGGTTAAAGAAAAGAAAAACAAAAAAAAACAAAAAATAAATAAAAAAAAAATACAAATAAATAAAAAAAATAGAAAAGAGAAAGCATTTTTTTGAAAGAGACAAATTGTAAATCATAAATAACGTCAAATCAAGTAGAAATTTTTTCTTGTTTTAGTCTTTTATTGTGTTTTAATTTTTTGTTTTTGTTTTTATTTTTTTTTAGTTTTTCTTTCCTTTTCTATTACTTGTGTTTTTTTTTTGTTCTTTGTCTTTCTTTTATTCTTTTATACACTGATTTGATGTAATAGTAATTTATCATTTTGATCGAAATTAAAGTAAAATTTATTTTTTCTCTTATTATTTAATTTATTATTTTTTTTTTGCGTTATTTTTATATTTTTATTGTTTTTTTTTATGATTCTTAGAAGATTTTATTGGCTTAAAAATGAAAATACAATTTTCTTAAATTGTATTAAAAAGAGTAAAGAAAGGCATTAACTATAATACTAAAAGTTTTTTTTTTAAGTACAATTTTAACCACTTGTTATCAATTGAGTGGGATGGTAAATCACTGTTTTAAAAAAATAGTAAAAAATTATTAAATCATATTTTGAATTTTGGACTTTTAATGCAGCAACGAATTAATCAAAAGTACCTTGTTCTATATTTATTTTCATTTTTAACATGACCTTTCCTTTGAATTCTTATCAATAGTATAGGTCCTAATGTAAGAGGGTATCGCATTTCTTAACCTCAAATATATACATTCCAAGAAACACTTCAAGTAGTTTCATAATAATTTGTATTTAAAAATTTGCTAATTATTTATTTTTTGAAAATCTAGAGAGAATAAAGTTTAAAATAATTTTTAATATTTTATTATAATAACAGTAAATTAAATAACTGTACTCTGATAAACACATTGTAATATTCGTGTTAAAAATAAATAAATTAGTATTAAATAACATTAAATAATTATTAGTGAGTATTAAATAATAGTGTATTGAATTAAAACATGCTTAACTCTTTGTTAAACTTATAGTTTTTAGCACATTTCTTTTAAAAATGTACATGCATTTGTCTATGACCTCGCATTGACATTGTATATTTTTGACATTATTTACAAGTAATATTTTACAGAAGAGTTAATTTTTGCATTTCAGTCATTATGGAGCTCTAACTTCCTACATTAACGAAAAAGAGATCTTTTATATTAAATAATCAAAAAATACTCAAATATCACTCAAATTATTCTAATTTTTTTCAACCTGAAACTTTCGAAATTGCCGCTTTTCAAATTGATATAAGCAAGTTTTTTTTAGAACTCAATTCAATAATGCTTGGCAAAGCTGATTCCCAAATAATTAAAACTTCATCTTATCTAAAACTATAATTTTTGAAAGAAGTCTTTTTAAAAACCTTGTTGTTGTTTTACATAGCGTGTGCCATCCTAACACCTAAGCCTTGAAGCTTGTTGTGCATCTTAATTACAATCTTAGTTTTCAAAGATAAAACTGGACAAAATATTGTAAGGAAGGGTGACATCGTAAATGTCGTAAAAAAACTTCAACCTGATACAATGTGAAAATAACACAATGTAAAAATTTTTGAATACATTGTGTCGAAAATACAATGTATTTTGTTTACAATTCTGATTGCGTCAAAATGAAATGTCAAAAAATTTAAATTTTTTCTACAGAAACTTTCTTTGAAAAGTATAAATTAATATTTAGACAAAATGGATATTAATTTCGTTAAAAAATTTTTCTTCAATTATTTATTGGACTGTGGTGAAGAAATAAGAGTTTCCATGACCACAAAAATAAAACTTAACTGACAAAAATTCAAATTAAAACTTCAAAATTCAAATAACTTTAAATTTTTTTTTTGTGTATCCAAAAAATTTTCGATACTCACGCGTCGTGAAAATGGGTCGCGAACACAATGTAAAATGAATTTACGATCAGGAGACAATGTGAAATTTTTAAGTTTACATTTACGATCATGCGACAATGTATTCACGACGTCGCAAAGACATTTACGATGTCAGGGTTAATAACAATAAATGCATTCACGTGTAAATATTTTTTTTTAAATTAGACATTTTTATTTTTTAATTGTTTATGATCACGTATATTTTATTTTACATTGTTTTTTCTTTAATCTGTTTATCTTCTGCATTGTTTTTTAAATTTGGCTGTGGTAACTGGAATGATATCAAAAATAATTTACTTTAAAGACTTGTAAAGATTACAATCTATTTTATTTTATAAAATAAAAATTATCAAATTAAATATCGGTAAAATTTAAAATACAATTATCTCAGTTTTAGCCTTCACTCTATTATCTCAATTTTAGCCTTCACTTTTTGTCAAATAAATTATATACTTATAGGTCTAACTTTTTTTTAAATATAAAAAATTATTGTAAATATATACAAGTATATAATACAAAATGTGTTTCTGTGTTTGTATAAATATGTGCTAAACTTATTTAATATAGAAATATGTTATATGAATAATGTTCTTTTTAACTTAATGAAAATAAGTACACTTTAAAAAAGAGTAAAACCCCTTTTTTTGTATAATTAACAATATTAGTTATAGTACATACTCGGATTTCTGATTTTGAAAGGTTCAAGTGATATTTCTATGTAGTATAATTAGTATGTTTCTACAAAAACATTGTATTTCAAGAGTACCTATACTTATACCCAAAAAATTTTTTTTGTTATTTACTGAACACATAGTAAATGTATAATTCCTGCAAAATTATTATGCCAAAAATTTTAAAAGATTTCTCTTGTGATGAAAAAATATAATGAAAAAATAATCAGATATATGTAAACAAAAAAACATTCTCGTATATCTGTGGTAACCTGAAAAAACTGTGTAAAAATTTAATTTAAATGGTACTTTCGTAAAACAAATATAGCTTACATCTTTGATCTTAATATTTTGAATTGATAAGCATTTGGAGTGAATCGAATAACTAGCAGCGGAACTTTTCGAAATTAATTATTAGGTTTTTTGCGAATATTTCGTAAACCGAAAAGAGTACGAAAAAGTTTATTAAATAAAAGTTGTTACAGAAATAAAGAACTACCGAAGAAATTTTTTGATCTGAATCCGACAAACTTTAGTGTTTTAAAAAATTTTTATGGACTTTCTAAGTTCAAATGTCAATTATATAATTTTTTTTTCTTTTGAATCTCCAAAAATTTTTACATTTAATGTTGTTAATTACACATTGTGAAATTCGAAATGGAAAAAAATTAAAATCTAAGTGATAGATAATGATAGTTTTGTGGATATATGTATATATATATATATATATATATATAAGAATCTTTTAAAAATTTATAGTTTAAAGTTTTTATCGCAATAACGAGTTATTTTATCTTGATTCAGTTATGTAAAAAATTTATAACTATTAACCCTTATATTGATTTGATAAAACATTAAGTCAAATTACTCCCTTTTATAAATATTTCACATTACGCTTTTACTTTAATAAAGGTTGGTCTGTAGTGAACATAAAAAATTTTTATACTCGTGAATACAATTAAGGCCACGGGTATATTAAAATAACTCCTCCGCTTGTAACGCCCCGATCTAGACGAGCTAGATATAGTGTCAAAGGTACGTATCAGATCAGCATTGAAAATTAAATCGATCTAACTACGTGTGTCTGTCCGTCCGTCCGTGTGTCAGCACGATAACTAAAAAACTAAAAGGACTAGGGTTTTGAAATTCACACAAAGTCATTTTTAGACAATTTCCAGGTTGCATATTATTTTTGGTCTAAGTCGGACCAAGGTTTAGGGGAGCTTCCATACACCTTTTTTTGCACCAATATGAATTTCTTCCAAACTAGTAATCTAATAAATTTTAAGAATATCTTTTTGTAAAATCATATTGTTTCAATTTACTATAAAAATTTTTAAGTAAATAATTATCAAGCTATTTTTTGTAACCACAGACATGTATATATTTTATTATATATTTTATTTTATTATTTATTTATATTTTGCAAATATTTTTATATTCAGCTTGCAGTTTATAGAAAGTTTTTTTAAAGTGTGATCTTCTTCTTTTTTAAGAATTTAAATTTGACTTCTAAAACAGTTTAATAAGTTATTAATTTTAATTTAACTTTTTATTTTGAAATAATTTAAAATATAAATTTTGAAATAATTTAAAAAATAATTAAAATAAAAAAATAAGTTTTATTTTGTTCATCAAAGTTTTTAAGTTTTTTTTAAAAACTATCTTTGGGAATAATTAAAACTAATTCAATAAATCTTATCCAAGTATAATTTTATGATCCAAGTTTATGTTTTTTTTTTTTATAAATTATTAACAAAAAATACTCAAGAGTTCCATAAATATTTAGCAGAAAATTCCAACTTTCAGCAATTTATTTTTAATATGGTAATTTTCAAAAAATTCAGGTGTAAATTTGTATTTAACAAATTTTCATTTGCTATATAAAAATTTTTAATGCAGTTCAGTACAAAAAATAAAATTGTTGTTGTTATTTTTTACTCAAGAAAAAGCCTCAAAAAAATAAAAAAAATTACTTTATAATAATGAGCAAAAAAAAAAAAATAAAAATAAAATATTTTTAAGTTATATTCATAAAATTAGCCTAAGTGCATTTTACCACAAGAACACCATCTGGTGCATTACATTTATTAGGTTTTACTTGTTTTTTTCTGCAAAATTTTTTACTAAAGTATAATTAAAGTAATTAAAGTAATTAAAGTTTTAAACAAGGTTTTGTTTTTTATTTTTTTTTTGAAAATTCTTCAGGGGTTTTTAATAAAAAAAAAACAAAAAAAAAATTTTTAACCAAAATAAAATATTAAATATTTTTTAAATATCAACATTTAAATTTTGTTTATTAATTTTTATTTTTAGAACAATCAGCTTTGCTGAAAATTCAAAGTTATGGATTCGAAAACTTCACATAATATTACAAATTCTCCAGCTACTGCTGTAAAAACTGATACACCACGTCGAATATGTACTGGCCCGGCACAAAAAGGTTTAATGCAACGTTTTATTAAAAATCGTGCACACAATTTAATTGACAGTAATAATAATATTGATGAGAAAAGTAGCCCCATTAAACGTGATTGTGATAAAAAGCTGCGATATCATGTATCTATTTATTCACCAAAACCCAATACCGTATCATATCCGGATTTACCGCCAATCGAACGTGATGAAAATGGTAATCCAATACGTCGTGGTTATATTCCGGCGAAAATTAAAATCCAAACCGAATTGACAGATTTTAGAAATCGTGAAGCAGAATTACGAAAACGTAATCGAAGATGTTATTCACTTGGTTCACATCCGGATCTTATAACATCAATAAGGTATACATATATTAAAAACCCAAAATTTACATTAATTTAATTGAAATACAATAATATTATTTTCAAAAATTAAAACTGAGTTTTTAGAAGCGATCCATTGTATTTTGATGAAAAATACACTGAGGTAGAATGTGAAAGAATTTTAAAATCTACACCAGCACCATCTATTTCTGAAATGAATGATTCTATATCTTCGGTATTTTCTGATTTAAGTGAAATGTAGGTTAATAAAATATTAATTTTGAAATATAAGTAATTATCAAGTACATTTGTAATAAAATACTTTTTTACATTTTTTAGTGCTAGTCCAAATTCAAGTTTTAATTATCATCAAATACACCGATTACCACAAAGAAGAAGTTTTCCATTAACATCAACAACACAAAATTTGTTCATTGGTGATATGTATATAGAATCTGAAGAAGATGAACCATTGTCCTCAAAAAAATTAATTGCAAAATGGGAAAATATTATTAAAGAGAGTACTAAGAAATAATTATTTTGTTTTTTTAAATGGAAACATGCTGTTTCATATTACAGAGTTTTGCTTCTGTTCTATTCTACTTATCATTTGTTTTTTTTTTAATTATAATTGGTTTTTTATTTGAAATTTTTAATTTTTTTAGTTTATTTTTGTTAATAAATTTTCTTTTTTTTTTAATTTTTTATTTAAAATGTTAAAAAGAAAAATTTTTAACTATGGTTTTTTTTTGGTTTAAAAATGAAAATTTTGAAATAAATGGAATGAAAATTGTTTAAAAAAAAAATATAGTTATTTTGAAGTAATAAATTGCTTACAAATTTTAATAATATACTCTTTTCACATGAACATGAACAATGAAATTTGTCTTTTTTTAAAACAATTTGATCTTTTTTCAAAAAATAATAATTGAAATAATTAAAATTTTAAAATTTATTCGGTCATTTTATAATCAGAACCGTTTGTCGGGATCCAGTAGTTGGATAAACATATTTGGAAAAATGTATTTACAGATTTAATAGTAAAACTTGAGCCTCAAGAAACGAGTGTTTTAGAGCAAAGGATCAAATAATTTCAAAAAAGAACCAAATTTATGTCAAAAGAGCAAATTATGTATATCTAAGCATATTATTTAATTGAATATATGTATATATTAATGTGTTGTGTTTTTTAAATGTTCTTAATTAAAGGTAATGTGAAAATATTGTTTTATTCATTTTAATATTTAAGTTTTTGCAAGTTCAATCTATCACCTAGTCATTTTTTTTTTTTTTTTTTTTTTTAAGCGCTAACTGTTCAACTGTTAGACTAATAAGCCTGTCTATACCATAGGTACATGTTGGAACAGGGGGTCATATTATATTCGTGTTATTAGAATTGGTCTTATTGAATTCCACATACAATTTGAACATGAGATAGTACTAGGCCTTATAACATGTAGAAACGTCTTAGATTTTCAATATTTACAATTCTATTTTTTGTTTATTTTTGTAATATTTTATATTTTACTTATATGGTATTCTATATCTGCGAGTTATATTATTTAATTAAATTATTTGTTTATATTTTGCATTTGTTTATATTTTTATATTTAAGTATTTTTTTTATTAAAGATTTATAATTATTAATTATTGATTATGCCATTAATTTGAACCCAATGGCGAATGGTAGTCGAGTCGAAAACCAGAAAAGTTTTTTCACTTTCACTAGAATTTGAACCCGGGCACTTTCGCATGAAAGGTCGGCACTCAACCACTGGTTTATCATTTTATCTTTTTATTTTATCATAATATCTCAACCATTTGGTTTATTGGTAAAATATTTTTGGTCTTGTGGGGCTTTGTCAGCTCTGGTACTATACATGACTTTTATTTGTAAGCGGATTTCTACGATCATAAATTTGCATTAAGTGGATTAGTGTAATCTATGAAAATCCGGTAAACACATTTAATAAACATTACTATAGTCAGCGCTACAGTTTGTTTATATTAACTATAAATTTATTTGAATGGGCGAAATGAGGGTCGAATAAATTCACAAATTTTTAATATAAATTTTAATAATTTCTATTTTCTCTGGACAGCTGAGATTTTTATAAATTTTAGTAAAAATTAAAATTGAATAAAATTATCTAAATTTATTTAATTTATAAAACCTGAAAATTTTTAATAAAATTCTAAATTTAAAAAGAAAATATCTGAATTTCTTAAGTAAAAACTTAAATTTATTTAACAAAATCTTAAAATATTAATAAATATTAAATAACGAAATATATTTAGGAAATATCTGAACTTGACTTAAAAATGAGATACATTTTAATAGTTTGGACTTTTGGAGATGCATTTTGGAATCCTATATATAAAGTTTTTGAATTTTGTTGGAATTTTTGGTTTTGAACATTGTATAAGTTAATTTTAATATAAAAAGTTTCCATTGTTTTAATTACAATTAGGGATTTCTGAATTTAAATTGACCAATCTGAATTCTAAATTAATACTTTCTCAATTAAAATTGTCAACTCATAGTTATAATTGATACATTTTGAATTACACTTAGAAAATGTGGTAATAGATAAATATGGATTATAGTTTACAATTATCTATTTCATTATTAATGCAAAAGTCTTATACAAGTCCAATATTTTGAATATAGTTTAGAAAAACAACATTATTTGGGTTGGGTCTGAAATCTTGGTTTAGTAAATCTCGTTTTAGAAAATCTCGTTTAGAAAATCTCGTTTTTAGAAAAGCTTGTTTTTGAAAATTTCTTTTTTTTGGAAATTTCTTTTTTTTTTATTCTGGAAAAAGCTGATAATTCTGGTTTTGTATCGAACTCAAAAATCCTTAAAAACCAGATTTTTCAATTAAAAAAAGATTTTCTTAAAAAGCGAGGTTTTTCAATAAAAAACGAGATTTTCTAAAACGAAATTTTCTAAAAACGAGATTTTCTAAAAACGAGAATTAAAAAAAAAAAGATTTACTAAACCGAGATTATGGAACGCTCCCCATTATTTTATTTTTGCTGTTAATTCTTTTATTGTTAAAAAAGGAAAAAATGACAACTTGTGCTTGAGCTGCTCTTTTAGTAGTTAAATTTAACTGTTATTAGAGCTATATTTGGAGATTATTTGAATACATGTGATTTTTATCAAATGCATAAAGTTATATTTGAGTAAATGTGATTTTTGTTAATAATACTTAAAATTATCTGGTTTATCATTTATTTGCATATAGGGATGGTAAGTGCACATATTGTATATAACAGTGTAATCTTTTCATATCTGCAGTTTACTTAATTGATTCTAACGATAATTTCTTCAACTTTTCATCGTTTTTCAATCTGATCTTCTATGGTTTTTGATATATAAATATTTTATAAATTAATTTTACAAAAATGTTCTTTCTTCGAACAAACAAACTTAAAACATACAATGATATATTAATTATCAATTTAAATTAATAAAATTCAAGAAATATTGAAAAACTTTTCGATGATTTAAAAAATATCAATCAATTAAACTTTCTGTTTAAAAATTTTTGAAAAATTTTCAAAATAACATTTACAAAAGAAAATACAAAAATTTTCTTCAAATAATATTTTATAGCTAATTTTCAACTAATTCATTTCTTTGTATTCAATTTCTAAAATTTTTATCTGTTAGAACTAAATCTTTAAACCTTAAAAAATTTATATTCATCTTAATCTTAAGATTCTTTTTATTATATTTTATTGGGGAAAATTCTGAGTGAATTTAAGTATTTTTCAGAAAATTTAATTTATCCTGAAAAAAACCGTTTTCTTAACATTTTTAATTTATTATATTTTTAGATGTATATATGTAATAAATTTAATCAATTGCTTAATAAATGATTGTCGTACCACATTTACTACAGGGTCAAATGAAAAAAAAAAAAATTTGGAATGAAAAAAATAAAATATCAAAATAAAAAAAATCTTTAATAAAATAAAAGAAAATTGAAATGAAACAGCCCACAATTACCTCAAAATTAAAGTTTTTCTTAACATTCTTAAATAAATATTACAACTAAAATGTATATATCTTTGTATCTTAAGATATATTTTGTTGAGTATAACATATAATATATATATAAATATATAATTTTTATGTTATATTATTAAATTAATATAAGTATATTTTTACAAATATAATTTTGTATAATGTTATGTATATATACAAATACTTAAATACTTTATTATTATATGAAGAAAAAATTTTTCATTGTTTGTCCTTGAATGTTTTATTTTGTATGTATTAATATATATATATAAAATGTATATTTATATATTATATTGAAAAAATTTCTACTTAACATTAAAAATTAATTCTTTTTTAGCAGAAAATATTGGAAAATTTCAATTTTAAATTCTAAGGTAAATATTAACTTTTCCTTTTAAATCCTATAAATTTTATTAGAAATTAGAACAAGAGAATAGACATATATATGTTAGTAGTCTTGTGCTAATGTATCTATGTACAATTTGTAGACCTAAATAACAATATACAGTAATAATTGCATTTTGGACATATTTATTGAGAATTTTTTCATTTAATTCATGAATTATCGAGGTACTTGTGCAAATGGGACCAGGGGTAATTTTTTTAAATCAAGCTTTAGAGCTATGTTGGAATAAAATGATTATCATTAATAATTAGTATTAAGGTAATATTAAATTATAAATTATAATTATTTAATATTACTGTAAATAAAAATTAGGGAAAAATGTAACAATTGCAATGAAACGGAAATCTTTTACAATTGGTTTTTAACATTAACTTTGTAAAAAGTGTACCTTTCTTGACTTTCGCAACTAGTAACTTTATAAACTTTATATCTGTGGTACAATGAGTATTTTATAGAGATTAAACTATTTCCGTTTTTCGTAAATTGTGTTTATTTTATTTTCGAAATAAGACTATTTTCGGAATAGTGATATTAGTTTTTATTATTTTAAAGATTTAATTCTTCAAAATTAAATTTTTAAGAGCATTTTGAGTGACCATTCTTGGTTTAAAAATTTAAATTCTTAAACAAGTAATTATTCGATAGCATTATTGGTAATATATCTAATTGTTTTTTTTTTTAATTTTAAAAATTTTGAAAACTCAAATTGTATGTACTCGTGCTCGTCTAATGATATATTAAAACGTATATAAATTACTATTAATATATATTTTAAGGCAAATAAATTAAGAATCAGTGGTTATTTAATTTAACATATGATACTGTTTTCTCATTATGTTTTGCATAAAAAATATTAAATATGAAGGAACCCACTAAAGGTTTAGAACTTCAGCGATAAAATTAGAGGACGAAAAACTCAGGAATAACTCCAGATTCCAGATTCTTAAAATATAATCCGAAATATGAAATAGGAAATTCTTTGAACCAAATTGGTGTCAAGAGATCGCAAACCTATAAAGCATAAAATGTAAAAAACCCTATTTAAATGAGCAGTTTGGTGATCATCTATAAAACAAATTTTTATATTTAATTTTGTTGTTTCAATTTGTTTGTAACATTCTAAACATAGGCAACTTAGATGTAATGAATGCAACACCAAAAAACAAAGTAAATTTTAAAATAACTATGTGATATGTGCAATTATAAATTCGTTCGACTTTTTTTTTTTTTTTTTTTTTTTTTAAGCGCTAACTGTGCAACTGTTAGTCTAATAAGCCTGTCTATACCATAGATACATGTTGGAACAGGAGGTCATATTATATTCGTGTTATTAGAATTCCACATACAATTTAAACATGAGATAGTACTAGGCCTTATAACATGTAGAAACGTCTTAGATTTTCAATATTTACAATTCTATTTTTTGTTTATATTGTAATATTTTATATTTTACTTATATGGTATTCTATATCTGCGATTTATATTATTTAATTAAATTATTTGTTTATACTTTGCATTTGTTTATATTTTTATAGTAAAGTATTTTTATTAAAGATTTATAATTATTAATAATTGATTATGCTATTAATTTTAATCCAATGGCGAATGGGAGCTGAGTCGAGAATTCGAAACCGGGCCCTTCCGCATGAAAGGTCGGCACTCAACCACTGTGTCACCCAGCTATTCCTTCTCAAACTAGTTTTACAATCGCTGATATTTATTAGTTTGAATATGCATTGATCCAACTATGACAAGCTATTAAAATTGCCTTAAGATAATATTATATTATTTAATTCATATTATTAGTATAATTATATAATTCATATTTATAATATTAACTTAGTTTAATTCATTAAAACAGAATAAAATATATATTTAAACAGGGTGTTTCCTTATTAGGTGCATCACTGCATACCACTCCATAGACAATTATGAGTAGATAAATTTTGTGTAGATAGGCCTCTTCTAGTTCCGAAGATATATGGGCTTAAATGAAATTTAAATATTAATTAATTAATAGTTTTCATAATTTTACTCTTAACTCGGTTTCTATATTACTTATTAAAATTTTGTAAAATGTATTCGAAAGCTGAAGATGCCTCTTTTTAATCTGCTATATTTTTCTATTTTTTAAACTTTCAAAACTTAAAAGGAAGGTTTTAAATTTAAAACACGTTGACATTTTTATTATTTTTTTTTTGAAAAAACCACATTTTTTTTTTGTTTATTTTTATCTACTCATAATTATTTATGCAGTGTTATATAGCAGTGCACTTAATCAAGAAACACTCTGTATAAATTTTAACAACCAAGGAAATTCGGGTTCGATCTCTGTACAGATCGTAATTGGTTTTTAATTTAAGAAAGATCACTGAAAAATACAATTATCATTACAAATCCTTCTTAAAATCAATTTAATAATATAATTAAATATATTTAATAAATAGTATTGGTATAATCTAATAATAGTATTTAAACTTAATTTAAAAATATTTCTTAATAATCGATGATTTTAAAATATTTCTATAAACATTAATATACATTTTAAATAAATTTTATAATTTTGAAGAAGACTATCCTCGATGATCGATGTTCCAATATAATTCAATTTATAAATCGTTCTCTAAAACATATAACTTCTTACACACAAGAACAATAACTAACAAATCAATTAAAATTTTCAGATTTCTTTAGACACTATAATGACAAAAAATCTCAGTCACTTATAAAACACTATTAAAGGTTCTTTTTCATAAAATGGTCGTCGCCAAACTTAAAAAATAACATACCTATAAAATTCTTGTGTTTTTTTGTAATTTTGCAAGGTAAAAAAAACGTCATGTAAAACCATTTTATCCAAGGAATATAAAATATGTAGAGATTTGTTGCAGAAAATCATATTAAATCCATATATCCATCAGTACAAGGACATAATAATAATAACAATAACAACAACAAAAAATGTGCTGGTTCTGCTCTTTAATTTGTTTTTCTTATTTTGCTTTTTTTTGATTATTTTATTTACTTTTACTTTTCTTTTTTTGAAGTTTTTTTTTTGTTTTTTTTTTTAAGCTTTAATTGCGCGTGACCTATATTTTTATTTAGTATTTACAGTTTACGTTTTTTTTCCACCTGCATAGCTGCTTCTATACTTTACTTTGCGATTACTGCACTTTGTACTTAGTTATTTTTTTTTTTCTTACTTTATTTTGTTTTTATTTTTTTTTAATTTTTCTTCGTTGTTTTGTTTAGGGAAAAAATTTTTAAAAAAATTTTATTTTTTTTATTATGTTTGCTTAATCTTTAATGATTTTAATAATGGGATAAAACGAGGAAGAGTGTAGTAGAGTAGACTGTGTCAACTCTGGGATACCCGTATGACCGTTATATAAACATTATATCATTATTATTATAAACATTAATTACTTTTGGCAAAATTTCAAACATACCAGCTTTATTAGGTATTATATTCACCGCTCATATAAAAGAAGGAGTTGTATGGCAGCTACTCGAACCCTCTGCAATAGACCAACCAAATTTTGCAGTAACTTTGGCCATTACACTAAACTATTTTTGGCAAAATTTCAGACACCCAACTGCAATAGGTATAGGGTAATGCTCATATAAAATAAGAAGTTGTATGGCAGCTACTCGAACCCTTTGCAGTAAACCAACAAAATTTTGCAGTAACTTTGGCCATTACACTAAACTGTTTTTGGCAAAATTTCAGACACCCAGCTTTAATAGGTATAGAGTAATGCTCATATAAAAGAAGGAGTTGTATGGCAGCTACTCGAACTCACTGCAACAAACCAACCAAATTTTGCAGAAACTTTGGCCATAAAACTAAACTACTTTTGCCAAAATTTCAGACACCTAGCTGTAATAGTTACAGAGAAATACTCATATAAAAAAGGAAGTTGTATGGCAGCCCTCCGAACCCATGGACCAAAATGGCTGGATTTAAATAGCGATGATGGCTATTGCAAAAAAACGAATTTGCGAAAATCTCAAGATCCTAGCTCTTTTAGTTTTTGAGTTATCGTGCGGACGGACGGACATACATTGCTAAATCGATTCTGATCCGATCCATACACTTGAGTCTATATCTACCCCCCCTCCTTCTCTGCGTTACAAACGTAATGGCAAATTTATTATACCCTTTGACTATATTGTCATACGGGTATAAAGAGATGGATGGATATAATATAATAGAAGGATCTTGGTAGATGTACAATTGTTTGCAAAAGTATGAAAGCATTTATTAATTACATTGAGGAAAAAAAAATTTGATTGTAGCTTGAAAGATGTCAGTACTCATAATTCTCGGATTCAAACCCTGGTCAATTTATATCTAATTAAAAAATATGGTAAAATTTTATAATTATATCGTAATATAAAATATGATTTTGTTAAAAATGTATAATATAATAATAACTCTTTTGTAAGATAATAGATGGTGCACAAAAAAAAATTTGTGTATTTATAATCTAAATTTATAATCATAGCTTGAGTCGAGTAATCAACGTCTTATTGAATACAACTATTAAAGAAATTGAAGGCTAGTCTGAATAGACTTGATAAATGCTATATACTTCTGAAAGGGATAAACTAGTAGACTACAGTCATCCTTTTGAATAGTAGACTATTTTGCGTAGTCCAGTATTATTAAAGGGTCATCCTTTTATCTGTAAAATTCGGAAGTCAAAAAGCTTCTCACCGATTGCATAAAGTTTAAATTTATTGCATATTTGGACATTCTTAGAAGCATTTTCACAGTTTATTAAATTTAAATTGTCATTCAATAAATAAAGGTTTAATTAAATTTGTGGGAGGAAAAAAAGCTTTTTTATTAAATTTAATATGTTAAATGATTTAAAATACAAACATATATACCACTGAACTATAATTACCATTAACATGTTTTGAATGAGTATGATATAATTTAATTTCTATAATTGTACAACTAAGATGCAGAGGCAATGAAACAATTGAATTTAAAAACTTCCTCAAAATATTTTTCAATGATTAATTTTGACAGATAAAGTGCCAAAAATTGACAGAACATTTAAATGAATTGATCCAGCGAACTATATGTAACAAAAACAAGTTGGAAATAGTTATCGGACAATAGTTTGTTGATCGTTTTTACATCTTATATACATAAATTTAATTAAAACTGTATTGCATTAACATACAAACAATTTATATAAATAAACATATTACAAACTTATACACATAAATTTTGTATTTTTTTATTAAGTTCTAACATTTACAAACTCATACCCAATATACATAAACGCAGCCTAACAGGTGTAATGCATGTTTATTACAAGTATATATATATATATATATATATATATATATATATATGATTTTTAATGTTATAAATTTTATTTAGTTTTTTGGTTTTTTTTTTTTTTTAAATATTTTTATAATATACATAATATATAATTTTTAATAAAGTTGAGTTGAGAGAAATATATATATAATATATATGTATACACAAGGAGTAAAAATGCATTCAAGGACTTGGCGAAAAAAACGTTCAAAATAAATTGTGTCAAGTTTTTTTTTATATATTTTTTTATTATTATCTTTATAATTTTTTTTTTTGTTTTTGTTTTTGCATGAGATATATTGTTTTAAAAGGTTTATATATATATTTATATAATATATATATTTAAATACAATTATATGTATACATTTTTTATTCACTTAAGATTTTTATATTTTTACATATAAATATTCATAATATGTAAACTTCTGTAAAGTAAATATATGTATATCTATCTATCTATCTATCTATCTATATATATAAAAGCGAAAGTTTGTTTGTATGTTTGTTTGTTTGTTTGTATGTAGCGAATAGACTCCTAAACTGCCCAGTTGATTTTCATGAAAATTTGTATATAGGCGTTTTTGTGTACGGAAAGAAATCGTGGCCCAAAAATTTTGCTCTAACGGACCGCCAAGTTGGGGCTGTGGTGCAAGTACTTAAACTTCTTTGTTCTAAAATGAAAACGGTTTGACCGATTGACTTCAAATTTTGTATACGTGATGCTCGTTGAGAATTGAGTAGACACTATTGACAGTTTTGGAATTTGTTAACCCATGTCGGGCCGACGGGTGGTCAAAAAAAATTTTGGGTCCAAATTTTGTCCGATTTTACGAAATTCTGCTTTGGCTTAAAAGAAAGCCCCAAAAAAAATTTTGTTGAGTTCCATTAACCCATTGCATATTGAAAAAACCTATAAAAAGCTTTTAGGCCGCAATGGGTTAATGGAACTGCTCTTTTTAAAAAAAAATTTTGGGTCCAAATTTTGTCCGATTTTACAAAATTCTGCTTTGACTTAAAAGAAAGCCCCAAAAAAAATTTTGTTGAGTTCCATTAACCCATTGCGGCCTAAAAGCTTTTTATAGGTTTTTTCAATACTTTACGCTAAATTCGAAACGGTTTGACCAATTGACTTCAAATTTTGTATACGTGATGCTCCTTGGGAATTGAGTTGATACTAGTAACAGTTTTGGAATTTATTAACCCATGTTGGGCCAACAGGTGGTCAAAAAAAGTTTTGGGTCCGAATTTTGTCCGATTTTATGAAATTCTGCTTTGGCTAAAAAGAAAACCCACAAAAAAATTTTATTGGCTTGCATTAACCCATTGGGGCCCAACAGCTTTTTATAGGTTTTTTTCAATACTTAACTCTAAATTAAAAACGGTTTGACCGATTTTCTTCAAATTTTGTATACGTGCTCCCCTGCGAGAATTGAGTTGACCCTATTAACAGATTTGGAATTTGTTAACCCATGTCGGCCCGACGGTTGGTCAAAATAATTTTGGAAGCTAATATTGTCAAAATTTGCGAGGTACTGCTTTGGCTAAGAAGAAAGCCTCAAAAAAAATTTGTTGAGTGATTTGGCAATACTGCTTTGCCCAAAGAGAAAGTGTAGTTCCGTTAATCCAGTGGAGCACAGTGGCTTTTAATAGATTTTTGCGTTACTTAACTCTAAATTAGAAACGATTTGACCGGTTTACCTCAAATTTTATATGGGTGAAGCAACTTGAAAATGGAGTTGAGTCTGTTAACAGTCGGTCCTACGATTTTTCAAAAAAAATTTTTTGGAAGTAAATTACGTCAAAATTTTAAAAAGTAGTTTGTATTGCTTTGATTACAGAAAGTTTCAAAAATTACTAGAATAATCCTAGAAAAATCGTTTTAAAAAGATTGCTTTCATACATTTTAAAATTTACATGTGTAAACCGTGTGTAAGGTTTGTGTTAACTTTTTGCAGTAACATCAACTTCAATAAAACCTCCATTGAGTGGCGCAGCAACGCGCACCGGGTATTAGCTAGTATTATATAAATATAAAAAATTATTAAATTTTGTATAGTACTTGTATATGAATGAGTATATTTCTTTTTACTTTTACAGTAATGCCCCGTTATTCTATTGTATTTTTTTTTTTTTTTACCATACAAACAATGAACTTTTACTCGATTTTGCCAAAAAAAAAAACAAAACAAAAGACAAAACAGAATAACTGTTTTCTCCTTCTAACTTATTTAAGTGCTTTTTTTGTCAAACTTAATGAAATTTATGTAAACCAACAAAAAAAAAATTCGAATATTATAATATATTATATATCATTTATATACATAAATATGTAACAATGTTTATTTACAAAATAGTATTTAGGCACTCAACATAAAACGGTATTTTTTTTTCTGTGTGAAGATAGTAGTAGGTTTATTATTTTTTGGTTCATTTTGTCAGAAAATCTAATGATAAATGTTCAGAGTCGTATTAAAATTTTTAATGACTTATAAGATGTAAGATTTGTATTTATACACATGCAGACATATATATTATTATTCGAGTATAAGTATTTGTTTTTTTTCTTAAAACCATCATATGTCAGATTAGACATTTTCAGAAAAAAAAAAATGGTGAACGAGTTTTTTTATAGTGAAATGGTGGAAGAATGGAACACTAGTTTTGAGTTTTTCTTTTTTAAATTCTTTTAAAATGTCAACACCTTCAAAACATTCTTAAAAATTTTACAATTAATTTTCAATTTTTATGACATGGTAACATTGATTATGACAAAAGCAAGAAAAAATAAAATTTAGTAGTTAATCATATTTTTAAAAAATGTTAAAATCAGAATTGGTGGAATATTTAATATATATTATAAATTATATATATATATATATATAATATATTATTGAGCGTTTCAGTAAAATGTAATCGAAGTATTCGTACTGAAGAAGTCTGCATCTCGTAGACGAAGTACTGGTATTTGTAAAAATAAATAATTTTAGTGAAATTAAAAGGAAACTAGGAAATTTAATTCAGTAATTTGGGATAGTTAAATAATTAGAGTTGATTAAGGGATTGTAAATTCAACATCATCCATCCTTGCACAGCTGTCAAGGGTGAGTGGATTTCTATCAAAACTTTCGAAAAAAAAATTTAAAATTGATATATTAATTTTTTTTTCTAAAAGTCATTCAAACTTGAAGCAAGGTTAGTTACTAAGTAAATCATTCGAAACATTTGATAAGAAAATTATTTAGAGAAATCAGAAAAACTTATCTTTTTCAGAGGCTTTTTCAAGTGAACTCCTCAACTTTAATTTAAATTATTAAAGATTCCATTATATGAACAATTTAATTTTATAAATATCGTGTTATAATTTCCTGATTGAGTACGAATTTTGTGAAATCGCAGTGCTCGAGTTTTAAAAAAAAAATCACTCAAATACTCCTGGTCAGTGAAAAGTCAAACATTCCATTTATATTTTTTTTATTCAAAGTTTTGTTCTGAAGGTAAAGTGGCATAGCAACATTGCTAACATTTATGTGGTAATATTACTGTTAAAAGCACACTACGTCACTGTTCTATCACCTTATAATTAAGACAAAATTTACTAGTGTTTATTTATGACCGACCTAGTGAGTGCCTAGTAAAAATTCTTTTCGTACAAAATAAAATAATGACGAATCAACTTTTTATAAAAGTTTTTTGGGTTTTTTTTTGGTTTTTTAACTCTTGTTCATTTTTCATTACTTTTTAGTCTTTGATAGCCTTGATAAAATTTTTTTTTGGTTATACTAAAATGTAAAAAAAAAACCGAAAAATGAAAATGAAATGAAAAATTAACGTAAACTTGATCTACATGCAATGTTTAATCTCTTAATATTGCATAGAGTGTACATTTCATATGGAAAATAGTGATGATCATAAAAAATCATTTTTATTCTGAATTTTGAGACTTTTAAAATGTTTTAATGAATTTATTTGAATATTGTAATCTATCGAATAAGCCTCGCTATTTAACATAATAAAACGCAGCATAACAGGTGTATTGAATTTTAAAAATAATGCAATTTAATTTGTCAAAGTTAGGCTTAAACTTGAATTTAAATTAATATTTAAAAATCAAAAATTAATACTATCCGAGCCCCATTTATATATTTATTTATAAACAAATCCCTAAAACATGCAATGTGAAAAACGAGTGATTCAGTCTATCGTTTCCAGGTGGGCAGTATTTTATTTTATATTATGACATAAATTGTAAACTATATATGTTATCCGCGAGCCTTTGATTGAAAGGCGGCCGTCCTTACCACTACGCTACCTATCAACCGGATCCTATTTTTATACTAATGAAAATTAAAATTTTTGGAGGTTGTTTCAATTTCATAATTCAGAAACTTAGAGATAAAGTACATTGGTCGATAGAATTTACTAAACCAGAGACGGCACCAATATCTTCAGTAGATGTTGTACTACCCTAATCGATTACTTTAAGTATTCGAGGCACAGAAACTTAGAGATAAAATACATTAGTCGATAGAACTTACTAAACCAGATCTTAGGTATGTACAAATATCTTCGGTAGATGTTGTACTACCCTAATAGATTACTTTGAGAATTCGAAGCACATGTAATAAAAAAATTACTTAGTACTAAATAAATTTTTATATTAAATCTATCAAAGATTTTGTGTATACTTTTATGACCATTACTGTATGCAATATACAAATATTATGTCTGTACATTCCTACATTTGCAATTTTGAAAGGTTAATTAAAACTTTGTACGTAATACAAATTTACAAATATATACATATATTAATGAAATTATAATATAATAACTATTTTGAAAGCATTTTTCATTCACTTTTTCATATAATATATGTACATATATATTTGTATTAATATCAGGGACGACGCTGTGATATTGTGTCGAGGGTTTTCTGTAAAAGAAAATAATTATAAAAATAATTGTTCTCTTTGAACTCTGTGAAATAATCTCAGCTAATTTTAATTAAACTAAAATTAACTGATAAATTAAATTATTAATTAATTTTAATTTTAATATAACCAATTGTTTGTAAATTAAACTTTAAAGTTATTTCCAATTTGTCAAATTCACATTTATTTAAATTTATTCAGAAATTTAATAGAGAGAAAAAATAACTGACAGATAAATATCTTAAAGATATCACGTAATTGACCTTCAAATCAAATTTGTAGGTCAAAACTATTTGTTATTATGTAATCTCAAAAATATTTCGCATGATAGAGAACTAAATTTTAAAGAAAAAATCTTTGAAAGTTTGAAAGCTTAAAGCTTACATTTCATGGTCAAGTAACTGTTGTATTTGCAAAGAACCTAAAGAACCTTCCCCTATCCTAGAAGTAAACACTAAAATAAAATTATATTTCATGCTTGATTTATGAAAACTTTCACATTTCACCACTGATATTATTTTTCACACATATATATATGTATGTAAGTTAACTGATGAACTAGTAATTGAAGAATTCATTAAAATGAATATCAATAGTTCTCTCTTTTTGTTGGATTAAAGTTTAAATAATAAAAAGATATTCTTTGAAAAAAATTTAAAAAAAAAAAATAAAGTTTACAAAAAGATAAAAAAAAAATTTTCCCTTTTGAGAATAATTAAATAATTGGCTTATGTTTTGTTTATTATGTACTTTAAAATTTATTCATCATAAATATATAATGTATATTAATGTAATAAAAAAATTAAAAACAAAAAAAACAAAATATTGAACCATGATCTTGAAAATACTTAAAAACTTCAAAAATAATTGATTTAATACACATACATACATTTTACATAGGTACTTTTTTTTTTGTACATTAAATCATTTTATTTTCTTTAAATTTTCCGTTAGTTTTGTTTTTCAAAAAAAAAGTAAATTCCTGTAATTATTTTGAGAAAACTTTTTTTTTCATTGGTTTGTATGTATGTAATTCTTTAAAAACTTTATTTTGTTTTTACTTTAGATTTTGGAATGAAATGGCCTTGTTATTTAAGAAAATAAATTAGATGAAAATATATATTAGTATTTATTAGTAGTGATTTTAAATATTGTAAAAAATTGTTGAAAATGTTCTAATAATGATTAGCAGATTTGAATAGAAAACGGTTTTTAAACTTTTGCTTTCTTCCTTTTACTGCTGTGATAAGTATATAGTGATCAGTAAAATTATTTTAAGAATCTAATGATATTAGTGTAAATGGTTTTAAACAAAATACAGTAGGGAAAGCAACCCTTAATTTGGATTACAATTTTTCTAAATTTTAAAAGTAACTTAAAATGCCATATTTATTGGCCAAAACTCTGTAACCTTTATCTGGTAACTATAATTTTTTTAAGATTGTAGTATTGTAAATTGAATTTAGTATGATTGATTTATAATGATTCCTAAGTACTCGATTATATATAGTAGTCCTTTTAATCAAATCAAAAGTCCATCGCTAGGTCTGAAACGTACTTGTTTTTAATTGTGGAAAATGGTTAGATTCTCCAACAGCGATATTATTTTTTTTTTGTTTTTTTTTTTGTAAGCGCTAACTGTTCAACTGTTAGGCTAATAAGTCTGTCTATACCATAGGTACATGTTGGAACAGGGGCTAATTTTATATTTATGTTATTAGAATTGGTCTTAATGAATTCCACATACAATTTAAACAGGAGATAGTACTAGGCCTTATAACATGTAGAAACGTGTATTTGAGTTATAAGGTATTCTATATCTGTGAGTTATATTATTCAATTAAATTATTTGTTTTATATTTAGCATTTGTTGTATTAATGTATTTTTTATTAAAGATATATAATTATTGATTATTGATTAAGCCATTAATTTGAACCCAAAGGCGAATAGTAACTGACTCGAGTCGAAAACCAGAAAAGTTTTTTTTTCACTTTCACTGGGATTCGAACCCAGGGCCTTTCGCATGAAATGTCGGCACTCAACCAGTGTGCCATCCAGCTGTTGACTCTGAGGAAATTAGTCCTAGTCCTAGACTAAAGCTCTGAAATCATGAGTCGTATAAATTTTGAAAAACACTAAGACAATTATACTGTATTTTAATTTTTCCATCTTATGAAGTTATACATTCTCGAGAAACTTTTGGCTAAATCATCGGAGTTATGTTCTCCCGGAGAATTTTGCTTTTTTTTTAACTGTAAGTCCTTGGGGTAGTTTTGACTCCAGGACTTTTATAATATCATCTTCTTTAACTGCCTTTCCTTCCTCGATATTCTAGCTTTAAATTAGATTTTCCAATATTTTAAAATATACCCTTTGCCTAACCAACTTGGTCTTGAGCTGTACAAATTAGACTTCTTTCAATAAAGTTTTTTTTTTATATATATTATATGCTTTGAGTTACACAGTAATCAGACCAAAAATTTTAAAACATATGACGATTTATCCTGTACACTTCCGTGTCAAGTCAACTCCTGTTTCCAATAAGTGTTAGCGTGATAAGTTTACAGTTTATGTATATTTCAGTATATTTATATGAAAATTCATGGAAAACGTTTTGAATTTCATTCAAGGTGTTACACTTTTAGTATTTATTCATTATTTAGGCTTCATTTACTTATCTAATAGTATTATTTAAACAACTTTGTTTACCCAATACTATATTCGATACATAACGGTAAATCTGTGGAAAACTGTTTTTTCTTATTTGAAGGGAAAATTTTTTTATAAAACATGAAGCTTAAATTTATTTTCTTATAAAATCAGAAGTTTTTTTTTCTTAAATTCTAAGAAACATAGCGAAAGTAATTGTTTTGACTTAAAAAAAAACATTTTAATCCCGTAATTATATAACAGTTATATAACAGCAAATTTATGATATATATATATATATATATAATATATAGTTTTTATATTTCCTTATATATTTAATTTGGTTAATTTTCCTTAAATGAAAATATAGTTGACAAAGTTCCTTTTGTATACAATGATTGAAAACATTGCTATAACTAATAATATGTATATATGTAAACAATACATTTTAAATATGTATATGTATCTTCTTTAAAATAAGTAGGATTTCATCTATTGTCTCATTTCACTCTTAACTATTAATTGGTTAACATCACTATCATCATGTTCTATCCAATTTTTTTCAACTAAATATATGTAAAATTAATGTATATATATATATATATATATAAATGAATTTACTACGTATAATATATGTATTTTGTTTGTGTGTTCTTATTTATATTCTTTTAATAATTGAAAAAAAAAAAAATCTTTAAGTTTTATATATTTGTTCAAAGCCATAATATCTATAGATATTATAGTATATCCAGAAAACAACATGTAAAATTCTATCTTCAGATTTTTTTTTGTGTAAAGGAAGTGGCACAAAAATAACAGAGAAAACGAAAGAAGAGAAAATAAAATTTGTTCGTTCGTTTTTTTTTTGTAGACATAAAAGCGCTTAATTTTCACTATTATTTCTTTTTTCCCTGATGTCAATACTAATTTTTATATTCAGTTATACTCCCACAAAATAAGTAAATACAATATATTAATATAGATATATTTTTTCATACAACTATGCATATATATATATATATATTTAAATACATATACGTTTTAATAAAGATAAAATAATGTGGGATTTTAGAACTTAATTTTTTTTTTCTTTATTTTATTTTATCGAATTTTTGAACTAATACCCTTCCCTGTTTTTGGTTTTTGTACGTATGCTTTACGTATTTTTTTTAATAATATTCTTTTTAGAGAGCTGCAGACTGTCTTTGTAAGGGAAATAACTTCAAAGTATCTCGTAAAAAGATACTTCAGCCATTGCATACTTTTAGGCACCTATTTTAATTGTTATTGATTTTATGTGTTTTTTAAAATTAATTTATCGAATTGTCGAACTAATACCCTTCCTTTCCCAGTTTCTGATTTTGTACATATGTTTTACTTATCTTATACATAATATTCTTCTCAAAAAGCTGCAGACCGTCTTTTTAAGGTAAATAGCTCTCCAGTATCAGTTTAATAGTGTAACATGAAACGCATGTACAGTTTTTTTTGAATACATTCTTCGTTAGTTCAAAAAAAAATTAAAATTGGCATTTTTAAAACTATTTAAACTACTTCTAACTAAACTAGTAAAGATGTACTAAATTTATTAAGTCGAATACACAGCTTTTAAGTTTTGGGAACCTTTTGGAAGTCAATGTGCAAGCAACAATGCAAAAAATATAGTTGATCGATTGCATACTTTTAGGCATTAATTAATTTTAAAAGTAGTTTTACTTAAGTACTTTAAAACATAAATTATCTGCAATTATTGTGACGATAAAATCCTTAAAATTTTTTTTGGAAAAGAGTATATGCACTTATCTTAATCTGTAAATAAAGATAAATGTCATCCTTTTATAAATACAGAGTAGTATATATATAATACTTATAACTAATAGTATTTTGGCTGAAATTAGAAATATTTGAATGGAAAATAAAATAAAAAGAAAAAAAAAACAATAAATAAAAAGAAAAATGGTTATTAGTGAAAAAAAAAAAATTAATCCTTAAAAAGGTTCTAAGACATTTTATTTTGAATTTAAGTTCAAATTATAATAAAATAAGGGGACTCCTTGAAATATTTTTGAAATCAAAGTAGTCTCTAATTTTCCTGAAAATTGTCTTCCTTTTAAAAATAGTATTTTTGAAAATAAAAATAGAATATTTATTTAATATTTATTAATTAAAAACATGGTTCCAATTTAATTGAATTAATTAAAATGAACTTCCTCAATCATCTCATTTTGTATTGATTTACTTTGTAGTTGTGTAGATTTGTATTAAAAGTATTTATAGATTGTTTTTGGGTACTAAGTAAGAAATTGAAGAAATTGTAAGAAATCAATTAATGCTCGTGTACTTTTGCTTTTGTTTTTTTTTTAAACCGGATTTTAATAAATATTTAATTAGGTAATATTATACACGTTTCCAACTAAAGAATAAGATTAATTAGCTGGAAAAGAATTAGCAGTCAATTAATTAATGATTTCGATAGTGATAATGTGTAACACATCCAATTCTTCATTATATAAACGCTGTAGAGTCCGATTCAAGCCTGCCATAAAATATCAATGTTTTACTGGGGTTTCCTTATATATTCGAGAAAAAAGCAGGATGTTTAGATTTCTGTAGTAGCAACTAAACGTAGGTACTTGTTTCGAATTCTTGATAAATAAATTAAGCATAATTTTAATAAGAAAAGGGGTTACTCCCGTTTATAAAATGGGAAAATTTCTATTCTAAGCCAGCACCAGCTTGAAACTGCTTTACTGCTCTCTTATACTCCATTTCTAGGGTTCTATTTTATAAAAATCTGTTGTTTATTTAATGAGAAGACTTTCACACAGTTTTTAGTAATCAAGTTAATTAGGTCCTCAGACTAGGTTCAGATTTTTAGTGAAGACTAGGTACTCAATTAAAACTTCAGTATCAAATCAATTCACATATAAAAGCTGTATGTTAAACATTTAACTCAAACAGTCGACATATTGTAAGGATCTTCAATTTAAAAATTAAACAACTAAAAATTTTCCAGGCATATTAAATTCTTATTGAAAAATATTCTGGAGAAAATATTGGGATGTTCATTATTTATTGAAACTAATAACAAAATAGAGTTTTTCATCTTTCTATGATTTTATGTTATAAATGCAATATTTTACACATGATTAAATATTTTTTAACTAATCAAATTTCAAATAAACTGAGGAAAATTTATACAAATTATCGTATTTTCCATAAAAACTGTTTAGAATTGCATTGAACTGTAAAACTTCACACAAAAAATTATTTGCCTTTTTATAAATTGCCAAAAATTTTATTTCATAATTTTAGTTATTTAAATTTTTTACGAAAATTTTCGTAGATAATTATGCAAATTCGCTAATGAAAATTTCTAAAAATTTTTTAAAAAATATTGTAAAATATTTTGAAATAATTGAATGCATAATATATTAACGAAAAGTGTTTAATGTTTTTTTGTGAATGCACTTATGTGGTTTGGGGTTGGGTCTGAAGTCTCGATTTAGTAAATTCAGAAAAATCTGGTTTTAGAAAATATCGTTTGTAAATTTATATTCTAGAAAAAGCTCATAATTATGATTTTGCTCTTCAATTGGCTCATGAGAGATCCCCCATTCCCAATTGTTTAAAAGCAATCCACTTACTCATTATTTTTGTGGAAATCGATAAGAATGAATTTAACGGGTATAATATTTAATCTGTTTTGAAATCGATTTTCAATGAAGAAAAATTAGGATGTCATCTTTGTCATAAGAAATTTTTTTAATTTCAAATAAAAGTTTACTAAATTTGTTAAGGGTTAAAATTATTTGAATAGCCTGTGATGTGTTTTATTAAAATATATTAGAATGTAAACATTCTGTGAATTAAAGTCTCCTAACAAAGAATTCAAAAGTGATTTGGATCTTGTTGCAATGATAAGATGTTAAAACAATTAGAGAAACAAAAATTACTTGAATCTATTGTATGAAAATATTTTTTTTTTTAAAAGTTTATTTTAAAAGAAGCTTATTCCATCTTTCTTCTAGTATTATGTAATGCTTTTTCCACCTGTTTATATTCGTACTACTATAGGTCAAAGGGTATACTAAATTTTCCATTAGGATTGTGACGCAGAGAATGAGGGAAGGTAAATGTAGACTCAGTAGTTTGGATCGGAATAACTCCAAAAAATTAAACCATGGGTTCAGGTAGCTACGATACAACTTTTGATATGAAAATAACTCTATATTTCGTAATGTTAGTTAATTGAAATTACGATAAAAGTAGTTTAGTTTTATGGCCAAAGTTTGTGCAAAATTTGGTTGGTCTACTGCGATGGGTTTGAGTAGCTTTCATACAACTTCTACTTTTATATGAGCATTAATTACCAAATATCTAATAAAGCTGGTTGCTTGAAATTTTTTCAATAGTTGTTAACTTTAATGGCAAACGTCTGAATAAAATTTACTTAACTTATATGAATTTCTAACCGAATAATATAATTTCTATATATTACGGTCATATGGGTATCCTGGAATTGACACAGTCTACTCTACTACACTCTTCCTCAATTTTATTTTTAATTTCAAATTATTACTACCAAAAAATTGTTCAAAAGCACGACTTAAGAGCATCTCAAATTATAATTAGAAAATAAATTAAGTTAATTAAAAATATTAAAAACATTCACAAATGTAATGGATTATTCTTCTATCTTTTTCAAATTATTTAAAAACATCCACATTATTGTTATTAACTGTTGCTTTTTTCTATAAAATTTGAAGATTAATTTCATTTTTCATTACTTCTACAACATTGTTGCATGAAATTTTTCAAATTCACATACACAAAATACGGAATTAAACACAATAAAAAAAAAAACTATAATTTACAGTTTTTTAAATGTAAAATTTCAGTTTCAAATCTGCTATCACTTTGAAATGTCACTCTATAAAAATAAATTAAAATGACGAATGATAAAAACTAAAAATTCTTTTATCTTTTTTTTTTTTTTTTATTTTAATTAAAAAAATATTTAAAACAGAGTTCATGAAATTCTATTATTATAGCTATGTAATAAAAGATACTTGGAAACCATATATTTGAAAAAAAAACCATTGGACTGGTTTTTTGCATTAAAAAAAACTGGTTTTTTGCATTAAAGTGAATCCGGAATTCAATTTTGGGAACATTTTATTACTCTCTGTTTTTTTTTTTCTTCCATTTTTATAGCCCATAAAAGATTGACTAAAGCAATTGAGTTTATACACAAAAACAATGTGGGGTAGTTTTTTTTTTTTTTGTGGAATTAGAATATATCATTTACAGTAGAATTAAAATCAAGTATGTGTATAAATATGTATAATAAAATTGGATGGGACCCTTTTTTTTCTATTTAATTTTCTTTTTTTTTTTTTTTTTTGGTGTTTTATATCCTGGAGTTTTTGACCACAAAATGCAGGATACGACAAAAGAAAGAAGAGAGATGAAGCCCAAAAAAAAAAAATAAAAAAAAAAAAACAAATGGAGGGATATATAAAACGCTAAAAAGTGTGTATTCAAAATGATTTTTGGTTAAAAAAATGAGAAATGTTTGAGCTGACCACAATAATTTTTTGCAACTGAGTATTTATTTTAAAATCATTTTGTATTCTTTTGTTATGATTTTTTGATGATTACAATTTAAAAAACAAAGAGTGGTTTTTTTTTGTTTTGTTATCAAATGATCTCAAATAAAATTTAATTTCAGTTTTTGTGTTATGAGTATTTACATCAAAAAAGTGTATTTTGTGTTGATATATTGAAAACTTTTGAATTGGTTTTTGTTGAATATTTTTAAATAATTAGGAAATCCTTACATTTCCAGTCATTTACATTACACTTTTAATTACACTCAAAAATGTATTCAAATTTTATTAATGCACTCATATTTGATAAATCTTCAACAATTGAGATATACTTCTTTATATACTTAAATTTCTTAATGCACCAAATATTGTAAATTTCTTCTAAATGATTTTAGTAATTTCTAATTAATAATACCCATTTTTGTTCTTTAAATAAATAAGTACTTTAATTGTGCTCAAATATATTTTATAACTCAATTATTTTTTCTATTTCCAATCAGATTTGTAAAATTTGAAAACCAGTACAATTACGAGTATCATTACTTGGTAATCAATACCTTTTAATTACAAATATGCACTCAAATTTTTCTTAATGCACTCAAATTTTTCTTAATGCACTCATATTTTGTAAATCTTCTCAAATACATTTTCAATTAATAAATACTCAAATTTACATACTTAAATTATATTAATGCACTCAAATGTTGTAAATCTTCCATTTTAGTCTTTTCCAATTAATGATACCCACTTTTGTTCTTTATATGATTAAATACTTTAAATTTGCTAAAATATACATTATCACTCAATTTTTTTTTCTATTTTTAATCAGAACTGTAAAATTTCAAAACAAGTACATTACATTAACAGTGTCATTAATTGCTAATCAATACTTTGTAAAAGCACTAGAAACTTTTTGTAATGCTACTTTCTAAGAAAGCAAAATTAAGTACATGTACTTGATAGTTCCTAAAAAGTAATTCAATTTGAATTTTAATTACTTTTGTAATTATTATTAAAATTTCAATTACTTTTTGAATTATTGTTGATACTTAAATTACTCTTGTAATTATTTTTGATAATTAAATACTCTAAAATTATTAAATACCAAAAAAATACTAAATTAACATAAGAACTACAAGTATTTTTGAAAAATCAAGCAATTTATATATGAAAATTGAATTTTGATTGATTATTTTATTTATTTATTAATTGCTTGATTTTTGACTATTACTTGTAATTTGCTTGTAATATTTTGTTCAGTTAATTCATTCCATCATGACTCATGAGCACTCAATGAAATCTAGCTGGGTTTTCTTAGTATGATCAGTTTGAATAGAAATGATTTAAGTGATTAACCAATAACTTTCTTATTTTAGGCTAATCGAGTACAAACTTAATAAAATTTGCGAAAGAATTTAATGCACTTCCTAAAACAGTTTCCGACACTGAGAGTTATACTATTCAAAAAAGGTTATAAAAGTCGACTTTCAGTTATTATTCCTCAAATCAAAGTCTCTTACACTATATTTTAAAAACATTTTATTTCAAAATGAATTTTAAGTTAAATATTTAACTTATACTGTATGCGGTCTTTAAATTTAAATTACGAAAACACTTTTCAAATAATATTATTATATAAATTTAACATTTTCTTTTTTTAATTTTTTTTTTGTTGTTTTTTTTTTTAAATAAATTTTCAACAATTACAGAATAATGAAAAAAAAGAACTCATAATTGTTTTCAACTTAATTATTTCTGCTTTTTTATTCAAATTAAAACAATTGGCCATTTTTGTTTCACTAGACTGTTAAAGTAGTTAAAATAAAAATTTTTATATTTAACTTTGTTGCAAAAATACTTCATTAAAAGAATAATAATAAAATATAAAAAAAAAAGTAAAAAACTTTGATGATCATTAAACCGAAGTATACAGTTTTTTTTTTTTTTAACTTAGTTAATACTAACAGTTGCAGTTGTAATTGTTGTTGTTTTATTCTTACATTACTGTGGATTTAAAAAAAAAAAAGTTGAAATTTATTCTCTTATTATTATTGCCTTCTTTTCGCATTTCGCTTTTGCAAGATTCATTTTAAAAACTACAATTTCATATAAAAATTATTGCATTCACCGAACAAAAAATTTCAAAGAAAAGCAACAAACAAATGAAAAATCGCTTTTTTATAAATTTTTGTATTGCTTTGCGTTTTTTGCATTCTTATTATTATTTTACTGCGTTTTTATTGTTGTTTTTGATTTTTTTTTTTTTTTAATCAAAAAATTCAAATTTTTAAAGGAATGCTGTTAAAAAAAACTGTTTCTATAAAAGCTTTGGATATAAAATACATGAAAAACAAAAATAGTGAAAAATAAATAAATATTTGTTTTAATTAAATGACCTCTTAAATGTCAACATATGTATATAAACCTTATGTATATAAACATATGTATACAAAATGTAATTATGAAATGTACTTTGTATATATCTGTGAACTTTAAAATAGTAATCAAAAAAAATAAATATAATACATATGTAAATGTATTTATTGTGTGATGTAGGTGTATTTAATATATATTTTAATGTTTATTGCAATTTGTTGGTTTATAGAAGAGCATTTTTGAATATTTTTGGATTGTTTGTTTTTGGTTTTTTTTTATTAGAGAATGGAATTTAACACAAAATTTAAATGCTAAAGTTTAAATTTATAACTAAAGTCTTAAAAAACGAAATTCTACTATGCTATTTTGTAATTGTGAAATAACGGGAAGTGTATGATATGGAAAATATCATCTTCAGTGGTAGGATAAAATAACTAATTTTTTTTTATTTCCATATTAATGTTTTACTTTGCATATTAATTTAAGCGATTTTAAGATGCAATATTTATTTTAAAGCCTTTTTATAATGGATGTATTTTAAAGGACTTAAGTTGTTTTGACTATTGGTATGGTTTTTTAAATGTACATATGTTTTAAATTTGGATTTTCATTTTTTAACTGAATATATTTACCAATAGGTGATTAATTATTTAAAAATAAACTTATTAAAAGAAATCCTTAAATTAGAACCAAGATAACATTTTTATGGTTAACAGAATATTATCAAAATATTACTTAAATTATTAGGAACAGAATTCTACATAACGCAAACGTAAGGGAGCCACAAAATTAGAACTAAGCATAAGCCATGAAAGCTAGTGCTTTAAAATAAATATTGTATACAATTTACATTGTGCCCAATGATAAAATAATAATAATTATACTAGCATTAAGCAGTGATTAATAAATAATTTGTAGCATATTATTCCACCTTAACTTCTTTTATAATTATTCATAAACTTACTCCGATTAAAGCCGAATATTTCTTACGTAAAAACCTGATCAAAAAGCAACATTCCAAGTAGAAGTAAGAATAAGGGATTGAAGTGAAATAAGGGAGTCAGTCCCTTCTACTAGGACAGGATAGGATAAATTAACTAAAAAAAAAATTTACAACACTGGACACATTACCACTATTACTCTGCATCGACTTTGAAATCAAATAGATTAGTTTTTGATATTCCTGTTTTAGTAGGGTACATATACATCTTCATAAACAAACATTTTAATCTTGAAAAGATACTAGGAAACTATTATTGTGACTGAGGCATGTACTGACTAATATAAATTTTTTCTGGAGTCAGAATAATAGGTTCAAAGTACTCGAACTGTCTTCTTCTTCTTCTTGTTGTGGCGCTATAGCTCGATGTGAGCTTTGGCCTTCTTCACAACATCTCGCCACGCATCGCGATGTTGAGCTTCTCCAATTTCCAACCTGCAACACTCGAGCGTCATTTTCAACATTATCAATCCATCTCAAACGTGGCCTGCCTCTACTTCTTCTTAGATCAGGTTTAAGATTGAAGGCTCGCTTTTGCGCTCGGCTTTTGCTCATTCGCATCATGTGCCCGGCCCTTTGCAGCCTTTGTGCCTTGGCAAATCTGACGATGTCTTTCTGTTTAATGAGTTCTTGAATTTCCGCGTTATTTCTTCTTATATATTCGCCGTTTTCTATTCTTCTGGCACCGAAAATTTTCCGTAAGATTTTTCTTTCAAAGACTCTTAGTCTGTTTTCATCTGCTACAGTTAACGTCCATATTTCGCATCCATATGTAACTACTGGTCGTATTATAGTTATGTATATTATGAGCTTTGTTTGCCTTGATAACAATCTGGACTGTAACAACTTTTTATTTGCAAAGAAGCTTCTATTGCCAGCTTGTATCCTGTCACATATGGAGAAATGCATGCTATTGTTGCTGCATACTATTGCACTTCAAAATTACACACCCCTTCGAAATTATACTCGCCAATAATTATGTTTTGGGGACTTCTTCTGTGTTTTTCTCTTGCCACGCGAACTGTCTACATATTATTAATATGTCTAAATTACTAGAGTGGACGTACCATATGAAGCGATATTATTTGTTAGTTTTAATAGTCAACTAAGAAGCATTAAGTTGACTTCTCTCTTATGTTTTCTAAAGTAAGAAATACCTTTTTCTAATATTATGTTTAATTATCATTTTTTATGATTGTCGACCAACTTGTCAACTTTTTACTCACATAATAATATACGCAATATTCTAACATTTTATTTTATTTGGTTCTACTTTAATTCTTATTTATATATTCATCTTCATTCTTATCTATATTTGAATTTCTCAACCAAATTAAAGGTTCTCCAAGGTACATGATAAAATATTCACCTCTATCGTACCCACCCATACCAATTCAAATGATTAAATATTTCATCTCATTTTGCTTCTAATCATGTTCTAACTTAGAAATTTAGAAAAAAAAACCGAATTACCAAAAATATCGATTTGAAATTATTTGACAAATTTGTTTATTTGTGTTTTTTTTGTTTCTTATTCTTCTTTTTATTTAACGTCATCCAAAAAAACCCAAGGATCAGGAAAAAAAATTATAAAAAAAAGAAAACACAAAAACAAAAATCAACCAAAATATTTAATTTAAAATAAAAAAAAAGACCAAAAATAATTTTCCCGTTTATTGTGTATTTTTCTCACCGTTAACAACTGTTATTTTGTTTCCTTTTTTTTTTGTAAGTTTTCAATTTTAAATAAATATAAATTTTATAAGGTTTTCGGTATTTGTTTACATTTTTCAAAAGTAAAAAAAAAAATACGGAACATTTCGTTTTATTTTGTTCGTTTTACACTTTTCTTGTTTTTGTTTCATTTTTAGAAAGAGACAAACAATAAAAAAGAAATAAATAAAGTGAAAATAGATGTTCTTATTTTTATATTTGTTTTTTTTTTTTTTTCAAAACATACATATTTCATATTATTATAATAGTTATTCATACAGAAATACATGTATATACAAATATTCATACACATTCATACACATGCATAATATGTAATGAAATGAAATGTTGGTTAGTTAATGTTCACCTAGTTAAAATATTTTAAATAAAATATACATTATGTATTTACTAAATTTAAAAAAAAAAAAAAAAAAAAAAACAGACAAAATTAGTTTTAAAACAAAATTCTATATATCAAATTTGAGAAAAAAATATATATATATTTACTGTTTAGTTTACTAATACATTAATATTCCACGCCCTACAATTTTTTTATGTATCTGTTCCTTTAAATTTAAAAAAAATATTAAAACACAAAAGACTCTATTCGGTTCTGTGTTTACTTTTCCATTAATTCTCAAAATTTCAATACATACTATTTTTTTAAATAATACAGAGAATATGCAAAATATAACTGTGTATATTTAATTATATACAATTATATATATGAATAGTACTAAAAAATTAAATATAAAGTGTATTTATGTAAAACAGAAGAGTTCCAAAATAAAAAAAAACTTTTCCGATTTTCTAAAACGAATTCAGTAAAAATTTTGAATAAAGTAGACAGTTATGCGCCGCGATATAACATTTAAGCTTAAATACTACACAAAAGAAAACAATATACAGAATGTAATCTGTAAAAAAAAACAATAAAAATGTAGATCTGTAAATGAATTTGTTATTTTTTTAATAGTAGATATTCTTTTTCACGATATTGGATAAAAGCTCTTGTATATGTATTTTTAATTAGAGTTTTTAGAAAATGAAATTTACAGAACTCAGTATAACAGAACTGTTGTTGTAAAATAGTACAGAATATTTGAGTATTGATGTAAAATTACAATTTACATACTGTTAATGTAAAATTAAAATTTTGTATTGTCAAATTGTATTTACAGACTGTAAAATTTAGAAATGGAAGTTTATTTACATATTTTAATAAAAGGGCGTATTATAAGCTTTTATATTTTATTACCTATTATATTTTTTTTTACATTATAGGTGCAAACCAAATAAATTTTCTGCTAAAGTATTTTTAAAGTAATGTAATGTTACTGTTATAATGAACATTTGACTAAAACATTTATTTTAAATTTAAATTGTAATATATTGTAAATATAGAAAAACTTTTTTAGAAAAAAACAGTGGTTGGCAAAAAAAAAAACAATAATAGTTGAATTACGATTATATCCGAAAAATTTTATTGTAGGAAAACATAAAAAGAGCGAGAAATATAATATACAAGAGATAATTTTTTTAATAATATACCTTAATAACATAGTAGTTTTAACTGACTTTTAAAATAAAAAAAAAATGTACTGAATTAAATTATTACTAATAAACACTATATTTTATCTTATGATAGTATGTTTTAACTTTTATTTACTTATTTTTTTAAAATCACTCTAATATTGTAATTTTTTTTCCGATGTTTAGGTAAAAAATACGGTAAAATAATATTTCAAGGTTTTCTCTAAAATATTGCATACTTCTCCGCTGTTAAAACTTTTATTGAAATAGGTTTAAAATGGAAGTTTTTAAATAACATGCTTATAATTAGTGTTTTAAGTTTATATTACTTTGATAGCTGGTTATATAAAATTTAATTAAATTTAATGGTTACATTCAAATTTAATTTAACACCATTCTGTCTTTAATACAATAAAGCAGTTTGCGCATGATTTAAAGTCTTAACACTCTGTTTGTTGATATTTTTATTTTAAAGTTTAGTTGTTTTTATTTATCGTGTAGTTAACCACAATTAAAACATCCTAAAGGATTCAAATATTATTGCATTATGTACATAAATTAAATATCTGATTAAGTATAATTATTTTATTAAAATTATAAAGTATTGAATTGAATGATTACTGCATATGAAATGTAATATTTCGGTTTTCTTGAAATTTCGTTATCAAATCTCTCAAAAAACTCAAACTTTTACATAAAACTATAACAACCGGTTAAAAAAATATTTTTATAATTATATATAACAGATCAAAAAAAAAAAACTCAAAAAAAAAAGGTTCCGAAAAAAAAAAAATGGAAAACAAACAATAATTACGTTAATATTGTTAACAATAATTAAGTAAGAATGTGCGTAGGTTTTTATATATGTATGAATACTTATATATTTTACACATAATGTATCTTGAAATAACGAAGCATATATATATATATATAAATATATTTAGCTTTCTAATAACTTTAAATATTACATATTATATTTTTACATAAACCGAGAGTTAACAGAATTCCAAAAAACAGTTATATCTCAAAAAACGAAAAATCTTTGAAAAATAAAACAGTTAGAAAAATGTTAATAGGCTCTGTTTTTCCAATTTATATATAATTTGTGTTTTTTGTGAACGTGTTTTTACAGTTAATTGACATGCTCATATCATGTCCAAATTTGTTTTTTTTTTGCTTATAGGAATTTTCCGAATTTTCCTTGTTTTTTTTTTGGTCCGTTCGTTACATGCATACGTCAATTGTATAGAGAATTTCTCATTATCTTTATTTTCATTTATATATTTTATTACTAAAAATGAGAATATATTTCTACGTACATTTATACAAACACACATTCACATGTTACAATATTTTGGAACTAAAAAAAAAAAAATTCTTGCAAAAAGAATATGTAAAGTAGGTAAAGTATATACCGTTATATTTTGCAAAATATTTAAAATAAATAACACTGAGAATGAATTGAAAAAAAAAAAATAACTGTAAAATAGGAAGAGGTATACAAAAAAAAAAATTTCTTTTGTTTATTTATTTGATTACGTCAATGTACAGTTAACTGTATTATAATGAAAAATTTATACAACATTGTATACAGAGATATTATGACAAACCAAAAAAGAGAGAAAAAGTGTACAAGAGAGAGCGACGACAGAGTAAAAAAACTTATTAATTATTCCGATAGCAGTATTCAAGTAATATAATTTGTTGTTGTTATTATATTTTTTCCTATTTTTTGTTTTGTTTTTCTTATTATTTTTTTACCGTTATGTTTTCGTTTCAATTTTGGTTTCTGTTATTACTGCATACACGTGTTTTATGTTCCAATAATGTTATAACTATTAAAATGATATGTACCAAGTACAATTAACGGTATTTATTGGAAATTTATATGTTGTTTTGTTTGTTTTTGATTTTTTTTTATGCTTTACAGTACCGCTACAGTCAAAATTAATTTTAATAAACAAATGCTAGTTAAATTTTGAAATAATCAAAAAAAGAAAAAAAAGAAGAAAATAAGAAGAAGAACAAAAAAAAGCAGCAACATTTTTGATTGAAAACAATATATGAATTTGACTTTTAATAATTGATTTTAATTTTTAGTTTCCTGCAAGATTGTGTCACATAATTGAATTAAAGTATTGAAAGAAATCCTATATGGCATCCAGGTAGTATAAAGTGCGAGTAACTGAAACAAATAACAGTTAGATTTTTTAAAAATCAAATAAGCTTTTTACAGTAAACTAATTGATTTAGGGTTTTACAGTTATTTTTGAATACTTTCTATTGCTATTATTATTTGGAATATTTCAAATGACTATTGAATGAGTTATTGCAAATTATATATGTTACTAGTCAGTAGGCATAATATGATATGTAAGCTCGATTATTGTATCATATGTATAATAGGGGAAATATAGTATATAATATACAATTGATATCTATATTATGTGTTCAATACTTCAATATGTAAATATAAGGAATTGTTTATAATTTAATTTGATTGTATATCAAAATTCTTTTATATAAAACTTGTGTATTTATTTGTAGTTATATATATTAAAAAAATTAAGTATAATTCTTTATCTATTGATTTGGAATTTCTATACATTTTTATAAAATCATACTGAAACATATTATATACTGATAGAGATATATTTGTGTATCTGATAGATATAGACTCGCTGTATGCCTTTTATATATGAAATACAATATTATTTAGACTTTGTTTTGACTCTTTTAGACTTTCTTTGAAAAAACCTATTATTATTATTGTTATTTCAAAGTTATTTAATACGGGGTGAGCATCATCACATATAGATGTATACACAATAAGAAGAAAATCATATACAAAATATGAAAATAGGCTTAGAATTAGTAGGATATTGTGTAATAATAGGCTATTGTATATCAAAAGATAGTATAGAAGTAAAAAAGAGTATAATAACTTATATATTAATCTACACTTAAGTATTTTTTTAATAGTAAATGTAGTTTTAATAGCATAATATTTACAAAATTTTGTTGTAGTTATTACTGTGATAACAAAATTAAAATCTCAAAGTAATTTTAATTTCCAAATTTTTTTTTATTACAAGAATTAAATGATAAAAAATAAAATTAAAAGAATAAATAGAATAAAATAAAACTAAATAAACATTTTTATTATTATTTTCTTTTTGTTTTAAGGTTCAAAACAAAATAAACTTAATTTATTGAATTATAAATTATATTATAGCTTAAAGCAAGATACGTAAAGAAATTATAAAATTTCTATCTTTTATATAAAATTATATTATTTACATTGGAATAATATTAAAATGCTTATTTTGAATGAAATTAAATAAACAAGTCAGTAGTATTAAAATAATACATAATATTATTTTAAGTTCAGATTGAATATCTATTTATAATTTTCCTTATGTATACATAATTAGGGAAATTGTAATATATGTGGAATCCTTATATAAGCTTTTGTTCAAAGATTTTATTGTATTAAGTAATTAGAAACTTAATATTCAAGAGATGAACCAAGTATTTGATTTCGTTGTTTAAAATTTAATATGGTTACAATAAAAATAAAATAGATTTTGATTAATTGTTCAACTTTTTTTTTGTCTTTTCTACTATATTGATTCGATTTACCTGCAAACTCCTTTTTAAGAATTTAAAAATTTTCAATTAATTTCTTCTAGCTGAAATTAAAAAAAAATGTAATCCTAAAAGTATGCAAAAATTGTAAATTTGAAAGAGTTCATTCTAAATAATGTATATGCAAAATTTGTAAATTTAAAAGAACGTTTTAAAATACAAAAAGGCATTTCAAGAAACAAGAAAGCGAGTAAATAATGTATCTGAGCAATTTTAAATTTCTTTTTTAGAGGGAAGTTTGCATAATTAATTAATTAGAAAATTTACCGACCGGAGACCCATACAACAAAACCAGCTAATTAAAATGTTATGAAATGTAAGAAACTTGTAGGTTTATTTTTCTGAAAAATATTTTAAATTAAAATTAAATTAAAAACCTTAATGAATTATTAAAGTCCTCCAAAATTAAGAACTTATTCAAATCATCCTTACAATTGAATCAACAGTTAAACTAAGCAGAGAAGTCTTCTTGAAAATTAAATAAATGCTTTAACATTTTCATAAACAGCCTTGTATTCAATGAATTTGATAAAAAAACTGTAAATATTATTGCGATATTATTGAAATTGATTTGAAGAGATAATTAACCAAATAATATTTACCAAATATCCAAAAAATCCCACAACCAAAAGAAGAAACCAATATTAATATTCTGGTTTGATTATATTTATCTATATTAACTCAATATATTTATACTTGTATTAATAACTATTATTGTAGAAAATTATGTTTAATAGTTCATTATATACAATATTAACATATTTTTTTAGTTTGGTATATAATGAAATCATTTATTTTTATTAAAATTGTTTGTACATAAGAATATGTTTACATACATACCTATTTATATATTATATTATATTTATTTTGTATTTGAAATTTTTAAAGCGTATTGAATATATTAATTCACTGACCTTTGCTATGAGAATACATATTTTTTTGTTTTATTTAGATTAGATATATTAATTTTTTTTGATTTCTATATTTCCATTAATATTCAATTTGTTTTCAAGCTATTTTCCCGAATGTTTTTATTTTTAATTTCTTTGTTTAATTTAAAAATATTGTAAAAATGGAAAATTTTAATTTATTTGAAAGGAAATTTTTGATTTAATTCAATGGGCACTTCCGCTTACATAGAGTAGTGATGTTGTTAAGCGTTTTACTTCGGTTCTATGTAAGGTTTTTGTTTCCTAAGCTTGTTAGCGGCCTTAGATAATTGGGAACACCAAGAGTGTGTTTATGGTGTATATTTTAACTTGATAATTAAATATCCCTAATTTTAAGGAAGAAAATAACCTAAAATAAAACTAAATTAAGGTTTGTTTACAATTTTTAATTAATATATTATTGTTTTCAATTTGCCATACAGAAGGACATTTCTAATATAAACATTCCATTAATTTTCCAATAATATTTTCTTTTTTCCGTCTGTCTTTTCATTTTCTTTGTTATTTTAATCATTTTAAAATTTGTCCAGTGTTATCGAAAAATTGTAAATGTGTAAACATTAACATATATACATATATTTGTATATATTATATGTATATTATATTAGTTAACTTTTCCATGAATTTTATATTATATATATAAATATCAAATGATTTCTGATATACTGCACATTATACAGATATTCTTATAAGAATATAAGATTTCGAACTTATCAGTGCTCCTTTGCCGATCTTTCTTAACATTTTTATACAATAAAATTAGAGTAAAATAATAATTATAAATATCAAACTTTTTCAATAATTTTTCATTTTATTTGAAATAGACTTTAATATGCAAGATTTTTTAAATTATTAAATAAAACTTTTTAGAAATAAATTCCCATTCATTATTGACTCTTTTTTTTAAGGAGTTTTTCGTACAAAGGAGAGCGTTTGCTGGTGTTGTATTTGTTCCATTAACTTGTATTGAATTTTTTGCTGTATATTATAAATATTTTAAACTCTATACGTTTTCTTTTCTAATCACATTTTTATATTTTTATTCTTTAACTTCGTACAACGAAATTATCTAAAATTTTCGTGTATTCTTTCGTCATTCTTTTAATGTAAAAGAAAAAAAAACAACTGTTTCTGGTTTAAACTGATAAAATACAAAATACAAAGAAAGTCTTTACGTATTTTAATTTTATTCTTCCCTTACAGCAATAAACGACAATATGTCCTTTCCCAATGTTCCTTCAGAATTTATGTATGGAAAAATACCTAAAAAAAAATAGCAAACAACATCAAATATTAAAGAAAATCCCAAAAAAAGAAAAAACTTAAACACAACATGTAAGAGAAAGAGAAAAGTCTGTAAAAAAAATCAAATATAACGGAATTTTATGTATTTAAGTTTTAATCAAAAAAAATATAAGCTTTTAAAAAAATAAATAAACATACATTAAAATAACAACAACAAAATCATCATCGTCACAACCATATGTTTTAATTGAAAAAAGCTTTTTAAAATCATACAGAATCCAGCAAAATATATTAAAAACAGAACAGCATTCACCCATTCATTCAAAATCTTATCAGCCAGTATTTTTAAAACCATTATTTATCAAAAAATACTCATTCTCTTTTTTTAAACAATACATAAAATTATTTGAACATATATTACTTTCACTCCGATGCTCCCGCTCTCATTCTCTGAAAAAAAAGTTGAGTTCTGACAGTTGATATACATTTTTTTTTTACAGTCAAATATGATAAATATGTTAAATGCAAAAACAGGTTTTTTTTTTCTATTTCTGCAGAATGTTTCATTTGTACACAATTGTCAAACATCAATTTTTTGATTGTATTGGAATTTTTAATAAACTTTTATTCCTTTTTTTTGTAAAGAATATATTATTTTACAAAAAGCTTTAATCCTTGATATTAAACATGTATATCTGTTTTTCTCAGATAAGAAATATTATTATACATATTTCCTCAATCTGAAATCATATTATTACTCTTCTCTTTTTGCAAAATTTTAAAGTTTATATATGTATGTATTACAAAATACAAAAAAGTTCAAAAAGAACTTATTTTCTAAATAAGTTTTCTGTGAGGTAAAGTTTATATTTTCTTTTTCATTAAAAGTTTTATTTTTAATTTAAATGTATTTGTGTAAAATACCAATAAAATATTATTATGATACATATTCTTTATTATATTTGTATTTTCAATTTGATTGCGCGTATACTTAATTTCATATATCTTGTATATTGTGTATGGATGCTGGATTGATAATAATTCTGTATTTGTTATGTTTGTATGAATGTATATATTGTATGTTGAATGTGATGTTCATTGTATTTAAATGACAAAAAGTGCGCATCACCATCATACGCCAAAAATTGAAAATTTTCTTTAATAAAAAAAAAAATAAACTAAAAATTTCCATTTAAATTTTCTTATTTTTTGTTGGAGGGGTCACAGATTTGGTTTTATTGTATACCGAATACATGTGTAGGGATTTGAAAAAGTTTCGTTATCCTTCTTAACTATACAAAAAAAAAAAATATTCAAAAATACAGAAAATTTTTTTTTTTTAATATTTTTTTTGGTACTCTTTGAATACCGTATGGATACTGTAAGTATCCTCTTCTGCATATGTATCAGTATTTTAAGAGGAGTAAAAAAATTTAAAAACTTTTTTTTTAATATTCTGCTGCTCTCTATTATAGCCTTCATCATCGTACAAAATGAAACGACAGTAGTTGCCTCAGAGCCCGCGGGTTGAAGAAAACGTTTGGATAAAAAATACCGTTTCGTTTTTATTTTAAGATAAAAAAAAAATATAGTTCAAAAAATTATACTAAAAAAAAAAAACCAAAAAAAAAATTAAAAATTTATATATAAAATAAATTCAAAAAAATATTTAAAATAAATAAATTACTGAAAAGAGAGTGGAATTAAAATTAAAAAATTGAAAAAAATTAGAAAATATACTTCAGAAATAAAAATTTTTATTAAATAAGTTAAAAATACAAAAAAAAAGAAAAAGAATCTTTCAGATAAAAATTCAAAAAATAAAAAAAAATTAAATAAAATAAAATAAGTTGTATAAATAAATGTGTAGATATAAAAAAAATATATATATATATACATAATATATAAATTTTTAGTGTAAATGAAAATAAAATAAATTAAAAAAAAGGAAATTTTACATAATAAAATAAATATTTATATAAAATTTAAAAAAAAAAAAAATAAATTGAAATATAAAAATTAAATAAAATAAAATAATAACAAAAAATAAGGAATAAAATAATTTATAAATTTTTTTTTTGGCCATACGAAATAATTTTGCTGCCAAGTTATAAAAGAGAGGTAGGATAAAATACTTCTTCTGATGTGTTTCTATATATATATATATATATATATTTATATATATATATATATATAGTTATAATGTTATATATATAATATATAAATTTTTATATATATAGATGTATATGGTTTAATATTGTGTATAATGTAAATATGTATATAAATATATATTTAACATGAAAGTTGTTATACTGGTTTTTTTCTGTTCGTTCGTTCTTATTCTTTTACAGTGTTTTTTTCCATTTTTTGTTCTGTTTTTGTGTTGAATAAAAATGTTTTTTGTTTTATTTTTTTTTTTTTTTTACAGTGATGTATATTAAAAAATCTATTGAAAAAGGTCAGGATAGAGGATTAAAAAAATAAAAATATATCTTTTGACAAAAAAACCATCTAGCAAATTTTTATATTTATTAATAAACTCAAAAATTAAATTTTATATTTTATAAATTTTTTGGATTTTACTGTAAAATTCTTTCAAAAATATCTTAAGATTTTTTTCTAAAATAAAATATTATCCTTATTGTTTAAATTTTGAATATTTTAATTTTTTTTTGGACTTAGAGCGGATCCAGTATGTTACACCAAGTCAAAAAAATTTTGCAAATTCTATGATATTAAATTTGTATTGTAATAATCCTTTTTAAAGGATTCAATTTTGTTTTTCATTATACTTATTTGAGTTTTAGTTTTCCTTTGTAATTTTCCTTTATTTTCCCAAGTATTTTGTTATTCAAAATTGGAAAATGTAAAGTAAGATAAAGACTTTTTAATTCTAAAATATTGTATTATGTTATTAACCTCCGCCCCTAAAAACATGTGAAGATTTTTACCTACAAAATTTATTCCAAAAGATATAAATTCAAAAATATTAAACAGCTTCAGAGTCATGCTGCAGAATGGAAAGCTCAAAAATTATTTCAAAATTTATTAATTTTAGGAAAAAAAAAAAAATTATTAACTAAATTGAAAGCCGAATTGTTGCATTAAATTGGTGATAATTAAATTTTTAATTTATTAAGAATACATTGAGCCGGAAAGCCGTGGAAAATCGGAAAAATTCCACGTGAAGAAAAACCCAAATTCATTTTAACAAAAGGATAAATATTAATTGTTAAGATAAAAAGTACAAAAAAAAATTATAAAGTAAATCTATTTTCCAAAGGACTAAAAAGGATTTAATACAAAAAACATAGTATTTTCTTAACAAAGTAATAAAATTTACAGTTATTTTGTTAAAAAATAAATAAAATATTAAAAAAGAATAGTCAAATTTTCATTTTTGACAACTCAAAAAAGAAAATCTATTATATTATTATCTACGCACACACACACACACAGACACACACACAAATACGTTTATAATATTGTAATAGAAAAGCGAAAAAAATGATATTGTGACTGTGTGTATATTTTTTTTTTTTTTGTTATATTATTATCCTTTACTTTCTTATTATCCTTTTTTTTGAGTATAAGATAAAAAAAAAAAATAACAAAAGTATAACTAAACAGTAGAACAAATTTTTTCTAAAATTAGTTACAATTTTAACATCAACTTAAATTTATATCGTGTTAATATAATAATATAATTTTTATTTTTATATTATTGTATTTTTATTATTATTTTTTGTTCTGGTTTTTTTTTTTTTTTTTCGCTGTAAGAGTGATTGAAAAATTTAAATTTCTGTCTGGATGTAATAATTCATATTTTATATGAAATATATATATATATAACATATATTACATTGATAAAAATAAAAAGAAGTTCTAATAATAAACTAACTAACTTGTATGTACACTTATTTTAGTATTATTTCTAAATTTTTTTGAAAAATTTTTTGAATGACTAAATTAGATTTTTTTTTGTAAATATTCAAAATCTGTAAAAAAATTGGATGTAAGGCCGAGTCGAAATAAATTATATATTATACATATATATATATTTTTTAAGAAATATTATCAAATTAAAGATACTTTTTTAACTAATATATACTGAAACTGTAAATAATTATTTTAGAAATACTTCCGTTATTTTTGATCGTGCATATTGTTGACGTCCGCCTCTGTTACTTATTTAATAAAAATATTTGAACATATCTGTTTGATCTTTGACAACGACTGGATATACTTATGGATATTACAAGTGTTGGATTTTCCTCTTACAAAATTATTAATGAACGATTGGACATAACTATACAAATAAATAAATATACAAATTATTAATGAACGATTGAATATGGGTTGGAAAGCACTTACAAAATTAACTTGATTTAAAAAGAAAATGTAAATTAATTTGATTACAATTAACAGAGGATTTCATAAAAATTTATTATCTGTAGATTTATTATAATTTTTCATTGAGTCAATTGTTATTATTTTTAAAAGGATGTGATTAAAACTACCAGGACAATAGATACTATTGCCTGATATTATTATGTTCCTTTGTTTATTTGGCATTTGCATTTTAGAGTCGAATCCACATCTTCTCGGTTAATAAGTTGAATGCTTGGGAACTAATCCACCGAGACTTCCAAGGATGAAATATAAAAATTAAACAAATTCAGTATAATTTTCTTATTTTACTAATAAAGGATGCCACATAAGAAATTATCGTCCTTTTAATATAAAAATGAGATTCAAATTTATAGACTGAATTAAATTACTAGTTTCCATAATATTCATTTAAATCTTTAAAATAGTAAATGAGATACTAAACTATTATTAAATTTCTTTTCCTCGCTTATTATTTACTTTATCCATGATAACATGTTCCACAAAAACTGTCGTTGGTAACTTAAGTGTTAGTTTATTGACTTTTACGATTAGGGAAAAGATTTTATTACAAATTTTAGTAGTTTTATTAAATTTTTTTTAAGCTCATAAAATTGTTTGGATTATGTGATATTAATTAATTCAAAAATTCTAAGAATATTGGCAACGCTATTTATTGAGACTTAGGTTAAATTAATATGAAATTTTGTTCGAAACTATCTTTGTCAACAATTGAATCCATGTATAATCGAATTGTACAGAGAATAAGGCATCAAATCGACTTGGAATGAGATAACGTCATTTGACCTTATTTAAAGATAGCTTCAAGGAAGATGTGCTTACTAGAAGTACATTCAACAAATTTCATTGTTAAAATTCTTCAGCAACATTACTTACTTTCTCCAAGAAAATCCTATTAAAAAATTTCATGTAAATTTTTATAGTTTTTGAATTGGGAGTGATGATTTTAATATGAAGATTTTTAGCCAAAAATAAACTATGAAATATGTGATGGAACCTATGTTATGCGAAGGGATTTCGAGTGTTAATATAGTAATTCGTCTGAAATGTAATAAAATTGACATATTTAACATAAACCAAGAATTTCTATTAAAATCAGTTAGAAAACAGGTAAATTTCAATATTTTAGAAAAGGTAAACCAAATCTAACATTTTACCATAAAAATAATTTAATTATATTAAATTTTGAAATATAATTTGAGTTTAAAACATTTAAAATATTTTAACTCTTAATTATTTAACCTAATTAAATTTTAGGTTTTTCTAGGAAATTTCTTTTCGTTAAGAATATTTTGAAATTTAAATTTAAATATTTTCCAAGAATACTCTTGTTTAATTAAGAAATTTTTTTTTTTATCGATATAATTTTTTGAGTAAGTATGAGATTTCTGAGAAACTTTATAATCTTTCAGGGTTGCTTAGAGCTTTTAGCTTGTATAAAAACGCAGCGAATAGTTACGAAAATAATAAAATAATATTTTGAAGTTCTAAGATTTTGTTATAAAATTGTAGGTATAAAATTTCGACCTCTAGAGATTAGTTGGTTTTGTAAAACAGGAAATTTAAAATGTAATTTTAATCTTCAAGTTTAATTTAACCAAATGAAAAAATTGTCTAATATATTTCATTTTTAAAATTTAAATTTTAATTCAATGTTATTTCAGGGTGTTTCCTATATCATGGAGTATATTTACACAAAATACTAATAATTTGATATAATATAATTTGCTTTTTAATAGTTACCATTGTTTACTTAATAGAAATGTGTTAAGTTCCCCATTGTAGAATTAAATTGAATGAGGGATAGAGAAAATACTTAATAATTTCTATTTTGAAAATACCAGTTCTATTTTTTCATTTACCATGTAGTTTAATTCAGCATCCTTTGTAATGTGATTTACATAACCACAAATTTGTAATTCCATAGTTGATATTGTAAAACATATTTTAATGTATAAGCCCTTTTAATGTATAAGTATTTGTAAAGTTTTAAAGAGTGTTTCATCCTGTAATACTACTGGAATCATCAGTAGACAGGTAGTATACTAGTATTACATTGCCGAAACAAAATCCTGATTAAACTTTGATTGATTTTTATAACTTATAGGAAATTTTATGAAAATCTCCTGTGAGTTATAAAAACGAATGAAAATCTTTTCTTTCTTTTTATAATACTTTGCAAAATTTATTCAAGCTAATTTATTCAAGTCTAATATTTTGCAAGAGTTCTGTAATTTATTTTAAGAGCTTCGTACTTGTATCATTTTCTATGTACAATCCTCGTGAATCGCTTAGTTTCCTTAGGTTTATACTGATTTCTTTCCATGATTCAAATATTTTGTATAGAACTAGCTGTAATTCATAATGATTTAATAATATCAAATATCAAATTGATCGGATAGAAAGTATAATTTTTTGATTTATTGGTAACATTTTAATAACAACCCAAAAATACGTTTTTCGAGTTACAAAGAAAATTGAATTAACCCCATTTGTACCCCATACTATGAATGTGAATAAACCAGTTTCATCTTCTACCCTTGCTGAATCCCAAAATATTTGCCAAATACTGTAAAAATAAGAAATGTTCAATTATTACATTATTTCCTGCATAAGAAACAGTTTAACCCGATGCTGTGATTCCAAGGTGAAAATATTAAACGATCAGACAATCTAAGCATTTTAGGTTTGCAGCTAAATCAAAAAATGCTGTGGAATGAGCATATTTTTGATATAGCTAAGACTGCTGCCAAATGTTTGGGGTTTCTGTCACGTTGCAAAACATATTTCTCTCCTAAGGATCTGTCTAATATCTATAAATCCTATATTCGACCTAAGATGGAGTATAACTCCCACATTTAACTTCTTTGAGTTACCTTGACACAATTCAAAATCGTTCCTTACGCCTAATAGGTGACCATGTCGAGCAAGTAACACTTACTCCTTTTAGCTCTCGTCGAAATATTGGAGCGATTTCTCTGTTTTATAGATATCTCGTAGTTAATGACACTTGCTCTACTAAACTAAAGTCAATTATGCCTCCTCTTAAACAATTCCAACGTAACACCAGAGGAGCTGCAAGTGCTCATTTCTATTATAAATTCCAAGATGGTTTAAAACTGGTTATGGAAACTCATTTGTCGTGTGAACTGCTATGATGTGGAACATGCTTCCATCTAATGTGTTCCTCTATTCTAATAATGTCCCATACTACAACTTGCAAACTCTCAAAACGAATTTTTTCAGATTAATTTCCAACCTACCTCCTGATTCCCCTCTAATATCCTACTTTCCTCTCCTTTCCAACTAAACCTACATATTATGTATACAGGAATCCATTCCTAGCGTTTAGTTAGCGTGTAAAAAAAAAAAAAAATATGGTAATTATAGCGATGAATTACTTCTTCAGATTATAATAGAAACAATTTTTAGAGTTACCCTTGTTTACTTTTAAATAATATCTTCCCCAACTTTCTAAAGTTTTTTATTTGTTATAATTTAGTAATACAAGATGATATAAATTGAAAAAAATTATTTTATAATAAATGTAATATATAAAAAATAAATATTTAATGCAATAAATAGGTATTTTTAATATAAAGAATGTTAAATTATTTTTCAATGGAATGTCAACTCATACATTAATTGTTTAAAATTTTTATTAATGGAATTTTATTATTATGGAATTAAAAATTATCATATTATTTAAAAATATAATTAAATTAAAAAATTTTTATTTTTATTCAATTATAAAATAAATTACAATTAAAAAAAAAACATAAAAATTAATACATATAATAACATACTATATATATACATTAGACATGTATATATTATATTAATTTATTCCTCCATTTAATTTCATTTAAAAATTTTCAAATGTTTTTTCCCAATAATTTTCAATGGAAAAATTCTATAAATACACTTTGATTTTAATTGTAATTTTTTTTTTTTGTTATTTCTTTTTCTTTTAAAGTAAATAATTTTAATACATATACATTTGTGCAAATCAATATAGTATTATATATTCATATATGTATGGTATGTAAATATTCATTTACAAAAAAATAACTGTTTATTTTTTAATTAATCAAATTAAATAAAATAAAATATAGAGAATATTTGTTTAATAATTTTATTGCTTTCTAAATGTATGAATGTATGTGTTTTTTTTTTATTTTTGTTTTTGTTATTTATGTTATTATGTAAATATATTTATTTATTACAATTTATTGAAAATCGAGGGGAATGATTTTCCGCCCAATTTGCATTTTTTTTTGTGAAATTTTTACTGTAATTTTAGGTTATAATTCAATGATTTTTTAGTATTATACAAGATTCCCCCCCTGATTATTTTAGTTGTAAATTTTTGGGCAAAGGAGTCGTTGTCATGGAAATGAGTTAGGGATGGAAATAAACTGCTGATATCTCAATTTTGAATGCATTTTACTTAATTTGTTTTTTCAAAAACCGGTTTAGAAAAAAAATTTGTTAAACTTCTAAGTTTCATGTAAATTTTTGCTCAAATTTGCTTTTCAATTTTCTTGTTATTCTTTTTATAGGTCTACGGAACTCTTTTTAGATGGTTTGTAATCAAGGTGTTTTTTGTAGAGCTGATATTGAGTTTTGTCTACATATTCTTGGAGGGTGTTTCAGATTTTCACTGGCTGAATAGATTTCGTACAATACAGTTTATCCATAAGCGTGCATTAATGTTGGAGCTGCGATAAGTGGTAAAATCGTCGAAAAGAGCATCGTTTTGATGATATGATTAACAATATAAAGTTTTATCTACGCTCTAAGCACTTATAGAAGCTCCAACATAAACACCCACTAAGTCTTTCCACATCCATTATATCAATTTGATTTTTTTATTCTCTTTTCCTTGTTTCCCCCTTCGAACAATATTTTAGATATTGTGGATGTTACTTATATCCCCAATTCTAATTCTATACCCAAGCGCCTTGCCAGTGTTCTGTCTCAAAATTCATATTTCTGTCGTTCTGAGCTTTTTTGTTGTTGTTAATTTGGTTATCCTGGTATATGCCAAGATCGGTCATATTTGTACAATTGTTTAATCAACCTTGATCCTGGTTTTACTCAAAGTAATCATGTACAACCTAGTCGCCTCGAACCTAAGGACATAATAATGCACTGGAATACTGGAGTTACGCATTGTATTCTATTTCTTATTTATTGGAATTTTCAGTTAATTAAGAGATCTACATAAGATTTTTTGTGTATCTATTGTTATATCCTATCATTTAATAATTTAAACTCAAATTGAGTTTTCTACTCAAATTCTACTCATTCTAGTTTTTGTTTTGCATATTTTATATTAGAGAATTCATTTCAATATTTCTTTGTTTTCTTAATCTTTTATTTATGATTTTTATTTTACAATGCTACAATATTCTAATTTTTTTTTGGACCTAGAAACAATGCCAATGCAATTGTATTTTGAGTATAATTTTACTTCTTTCACATTTTATATAATCTTTTAAGTGTTAATGAATTCCGCATTTCCTAATTGGAACCCTCCAATAATTCTGGCATTTGAATTGAAAATTTTGAAAAATCAGCTGGTGGTTATTTCTAACACCCTATCCTTCATAATGTTGTATTATTGCATCTAAAACAGATCCTAAATATTAATTAGTATCTAATTAGTAATCAAAAAAAGAGACACTTTCTTAATTTTTATATTACTGTAGGAATCTTTACATAATATTAATGAACATATTGAATTTTACACAGGTCTCAGGTCAACTTTTAGATAAGTGTATAACATTTTATTTTATTTTAAAAAATTTTTTTAATTTGAAAAATTGTGTTATAAGTAGCTTATGAGTTATTTAAAAAAAAAATAATTTCGATTATTATTTAATTTATTATAATATTTAGTTGATTTATTTTAAAGTTAATAATAATCTGTATTCAATGATTTTAATAATATCAAAATAAATATGCTTAATAATTACCGTAAATGTGAAATATAAATAAAGTGATTAAAATTATTAAATCAATTTAAATAAAATCAGTGAATTTTAAATGGAATTTTTGCATTTAACAAGTGATTTAAAAATTATATGTGGATTATATAATAGCAATCAGTAAATAATTTTATTTTATAATTCAAATGAAATTTTGAAAATATTTATTGATTAAAATTTAATTAGTGGATAAAATGTTTATTAAAATATTTATTAAAAACTTTTTTTGAATTTAATTGATAAAAGAAAGAATTTCATCAACTTCAAAAATTATTTTGATTTAAAAATTAATAAATTTGATTTTTTATCAGTGGCGAATTTTTTAAATTTGACAAACTTTAACCGCTTCAGATGAAATTCTTTTACCTGAAGTACAAACTTTATTTTGTTTTTAAAATAAAATATTAAAATTAGTTTTATTCAAGTTATGAGACATGATTTTAGTTTTTGTTAATAATGTTGTTCTACTTACTTCATTTTTAGGACAACGCTTTAGTATTTTAATTAAGTATACAAAAATTTGCTCGTGTGATCGCAGCTTTACTCAAGAATTTATTTATAAACTAAACAGGGAAATATTTTTGTAATAAAATTAATACAATTTTGTGTGATTAAAATTCATGAATGAAAGCCTCATCCATTTTTGTGAGTTGTTTCTTGGATTCATAAATCGTTTCTTAAATTTGATGTTATTAATAAACTTAGACTCCTAGAGTACTTACAGAAAAAACCTAGAATACTCATAATCAAACTTTTTGGTTCACAATTATTTAGAATATGAAAACGCTTCTAACTAAACTCCTCTTTTATAGTCTCGCTAAAATACTGTAAGTATTTTTTAATATGATTTAAAATGATTCTATTACACATCATGTAAAATGAAGTCTAATGTGATACCAAGATATTTTTAAATACATATTACAAATGTTAATTTTTTTGTCATGCTTAATTAACTGTCAGAATAATTGTCACACATATATTTGACATTTTAAAACTGTCAATCTGTCATTTGAGAAGTTTATTATTTTTTAATATATTAAGATATTGAAAATAAAATGAAAAAATTAAGGTTTATTGCTGATATATATAAATAATATTTTTTAAAATGGAACAAGTAAGTTCCTAATAATTTTCTAATAAAAACTATGATTTAACATAACCTATTCAAATGAAAATCAATCTATTATGCAACATTTCAATTAAACCAATTTGCCGGAATTTATTTTAGTTATCTACTCCTCGCATTACTTTTTTACAAAATCTGGTGTAGCCGAGAGTAGTTTAGAGTAGAAAAAAGTAGTTTACTTCTCATAAAGTAACACAAGCAATATAATAGAGGCTTTATCAAAGATTTTCCTAATTTGTCAACCTGAAGTTTAAATCAATAAGATCCTATTATTGAATTTTTTTTTTTTTTAGAATCCATCAAAATTTCGGGTATGATAAATTCAGAATATTTCTTTCTCTGATATAAATTAAAATTTATATTTCAATATTTATTAAAAAAAAAATTAATTTAAACTTTTCACTACCTAAAAAATATAAATTCCTTTACCTTGAAAGTCCCTTCTCATCATTAAAATGTATTATAGATTTTAACTTTGAAAAAAATTTGTTAAGGTTCTTAAAAAAAATTCTTAAAAAATATTTTTTCAAGTTACCAAATATTTATATTAATGATTTTTTGGGTTAATGAGTTTAATTTTAGAAAATTTTACTCATTTATAAGTTTTAAAAGATTATTTTTTTTTTTGGTTTTTTTAAAGTAAACCCAAAATTTTAAAGATACAGAATTTTGAAGAGTAGTTAAATATTTTTGGTAAATTTTGATTTAAAGTGAGGGATATGTATGTGAGGTTAAGGTCGAAGTATTTTTTTACCTTTTTTATGATCAATTTATAATTATTATTGAACATTTGAGTATTGATGACTATAATGACTTGTAAGTAATGGGGATTCTAAGGTTTAAGTAGTATCCGCGTAGGACCAAATGACCATATATAGAAGATAGCTGGTATTGCCAGCTTTCAAAAAATATATAGCTTTAATGGCGCATATTATCCTTTAAGGACGAAAAGGACATTTAAAAGTATCCTTGTTATTTTAGTCTATTTTACAAAAACCGTTATAACTAGCAATCTGCTCAATATATATAAATTCAATCAAATCTATTAATTAAGATGACGGTCTGGAGAATATTTTAACGTTTATTTGATGACGATAGGTGCTGCCATTTTGGAGATATTGCAATTTCAAGTGGAATTTTAAAACAAAAAAAAAAAAAAATTTGAACTTTCAAAAAAACCACTATAACTATGAAATTTTCAAAAACATCCTGTATTTTTTATTATACTGTTAGAAAGGTTTTTTGACACTCTTTCCAGCGGTATATAATAAGTATGGTATATGTTGACAAGCAGCCCCACCAGAGAACATGAATGAAAAACTGACAAAACAATTTTATTAAAAAATACATTTTCATACTTTATTTCTCATAAATTTATTTTGCCTTTTTGTTGGGATGGTGTCATAATTCCAAAAAAAAAATTCCAAATTTACAAAATTCCAAAGAAAGAAAAAAATATAATTCCAAAAAAAAAAATTCCAAAAAAAAATTCCAAAAATCAAAATTTAATGACAAACTATTTTTTAAAAACAGTAATTTTTTACATGCATATTTCAACAAATAAAAATTTAAAAATAGTGGGGGCTGCCGCCACCAAACCCCCGCTAAACAAATTATTTAAGCCCTGATTTTGAATCCAACTCTAAAATCCCTCCTAATTCAGAATCTCACGTATACAAATATATAAATATTCTGGAAAAAGCGTATAATCCTGATTTTGTAACAAACTCTAAAATTCTTGCTCGCTTTAGCTATGGAAATATTTTTTGGATTTTTTTTTTGGAATTTTTTTTTTGGAATTTTTTTTTTTGGAATTATTTTTTTTCTTTTGGAATTTTGTAAATTTGGAATTTTTTTTTTGGAATTATGACACCATCCCAACAAAAAGGCAAAATAAATTTATGAGAAATAAAGTATTAAAATGTATTTTTTAATAAAATTGTTGTGTCAGTTTTTCATTCATGTTCTCTGGTGGGGCTGTTTGTCAACAAATACCATATTTATTATATACAGTTGGAAAGAGTGTCAAAAGACCTTTCTAACAGTATAATAAAAAATACAGGGTGTTTTTGAAAATGTCATAGTTATAGTGGTTTTTTTGAAAGTTCAAAAATTTTTTTTTTTTGTTTTAAATAATTTAATTTTTATTAAATTTTGTCATCAAATAAACGTTAAAATATTCTCCAGACCGTCATCTTAATTAATAGCTTTGATTGAATATATATATATTGAGCAGATTGCTAGTTATAACGGTTTTTGTAAAATAGACTAAAATAACAAGGATACTTTTAAATGTCCTTTTCGTCCTTAAAGGATAATATGCGCCATTAAAGCTATATATTTTTTGAAAGCTGGCAACACCAGCTATCTTTTATATATAGTCATTTGGTCCTACGCGGATACTAGTTAAACCGTAGAATAGCCTAAGTAATTTGAAAGAACCGCTGGTGACAAAAGCCTTGCACTAAATTTTAAAGAAGTTGATTGGTTCTGAAACAGAATGTTGTTTGAAATTGAAAGATGGCGAATAGTTCTAAATTAGTCCTTAATTGTTAGGAAAAGTTTTCTGATAAATGAAAATATTTCTGCTGTATCTATTGTGTAAGATTAAGAATACACAAATGTTAGTTTTGTGTGTCATATATTATCATAGTTATTTACATTTATGAAATCTTATCTGATATTACGATATTAACTATTACGATATAATTATACAATTTTACGATTTTTTTTATTAGATATCATCTGACTGGGATTTGTACCCAAGACTTTCCACATGAAATGTGGTTTCTTTGTCACTACGCCATTAGTCAGATTAATTTCTTAATGCTTTGTCCAGTTTAATTCCGGAAATTTGCAAAAGTTTTGGTTGATTATTTATCCGGGGATTACTTTATTCTGAAAACTCAAATATTTTTTACATATGGACAATTTCCAATTTGTTAAATTTTATTTGTCTATAAAAAAAAATTTTTACAATAATTATCTTTAGAATATTTAGTGAAATAAATGTCAGTAGATCTGTCATCCGAGACTTGACAGATGCTTAGCCACCTTCTTGATAGTACAAAAATTTTATATAACAATTTGCTCGAAATGTAAAACAAGGTGCCTCAAATCGTTTAGAGTACTAAAGTCCTATTTAGTTCCAATTAATAATATTGTTCCTATATATTATTATATATTATATAAAAATTCCGAAATTAGTAGGTAATTGAATAAATTTTTTTTATTTTTTTTTTTTTTTAGTTTCCAACCAAAATAAAATAATTGAAACATAAAATAACTAAATATATATATAAAATATTTTATATTATTTATCGTTCAGAATTAAATAAAACAGTATTTTATTTATAATTGAGTTAAAAAAATGTATAAAAACAAAACACACATACACATATAGAATATACATATAGCATATAAATAATTGGTAAATTTTTTTTTACTAAAGTAAAATTTAGATGAAAAACGAGGTTAGATCTTCAAATAAACCTCAAAAAAAAAAAAAAATTATAAACAATTTAAATGTTTGTTTTTGTATTTTTTCTGTTGTTGTTTTTTTCTTAATATTGGAAAATTCAATATAAAAAATTTTGCGGTCTAACAAATTTTATAACATTCAATAGTCTTCTTAACTATATATATATATATGTAATAATTTTTACCAAATTCAATAATAAAGTATAAAAAGAAAAACCATTTTCAATATGTAATAAAATTCCAATTCCAGGAGCGATCAAACAAACACTAAAAACCATACAATAATACCTTATTTATACACTTATACCTATATACATACAATAAGTGTGTATATGTTTGTAATAAATATTTATTAAAGGAAAAAAAACCGTTATTTTATTGCAAAATAAAATCCGTGATTTTCATGTACATTTTTTATATGTATATGTATATATATACATTTAGATACATTTTGTATATTTTACTTATATTATAATGTACTTATTATTATTATTATTATTATTGTAATGGTAAAATAGAATTTCGTTTTTTTTATTGTTTTTGTTATTTTTTTTTTAATTGAAAATTGCGTAATTCGCCAAAAAGTTGGAAAATTTCCCGAATATATTGAAAATTATAAAAAAATTCAATGTAATTCAAAAAAAATTATATTTTACATTTGATTGAATCAAATGATTATTATATAGGTAAAAAAAAAAACAGTTATATAGGTATAATTGTATAGTAGTAAACGTATAATTTATAGGTATATACTTTGTAAAAATTCTTCAATTTTTCAGATATTTTATAGGTATATACTTTGTAAAAATTCTTCAATTTTAATGCTTTATTTGATAATAACATATATGGTTTTATTTTATTCAATATTTAAATAACATGTTAATGTATGCTCGTGTATACCTTTATTATATTATAGTATAGTTACAAAGGTATATAGGTAAATGCCTATTAATACATATTCTAATATATAGGAAATTAAAACATATTTTGATTAATTATTCAGTTAGAACATAACATTAAAATTAAATGTTACATTTTATGGTAAAATATTATGTATGTAATATGTATATATTAGTGTATTTAATGTTTATACAATATAAATTTGGTTCAAGTGGCTTTAAAATATTTAGTGAAAAAAATTTGTTTATTTAAAGTGATTTTTTTAAATTTTTTTGAAATATTTTATTCAAAATATCGATGTTTTTAATTGAAAATTGGTTATTTATTGGGAATTGTAATTCTAATCCTTAGAAAATTGATTCATATAGTTATTATATATTTTGATTTTAGTATATGTCCTAGTTATCCGGTCGGAGATTAGGACAACGGTTTTCCAATTTAAGGGACTAGGTTTTAAACTATGGTCGGATTATATCTATATATTTAAAAAAAAATATATAATTTTACACATTGTAAGATGTAGGGGACTGTTTATAAATTAATAAATAATATATTTACTAGTTGAAATATAGGTACACATCTTTTAATCAAAATTAATTAATATTTCTAAAAGAGTTAATTATATATTTAGAATAAAGATTTTTGAAATTTGAAATGAAATTAATATTACTTTATTTTTTTAACACTAATTAGAACAATGATTCTATGTACTTAATTAGTAAGTTGATTGTAAATAAAATAATAACAAACCAAATCGAATTAGTTCGTAATTTTAATAAAGATTCATAATTGCATTGAATATGATATGTACAAATTAATAATAATACGAATTTATTTATGTAGAAGTACACTGTCTAATATTTCAATTACTTTGTTTATGTAACAATTACTATCCAATTACTATAAGAATACTATTGATTGCATTCAAAATGTACTATTTATCTTGTCACATTAAATCTTTTTATAAACCATTTAAAGTTAAGTGGATGTTATTAATAAACAGCATTTTGAAAAACATGATTTTAAAAAATAATATTTCGATTAAACAAGATTATAGTAATACCTCTTTTGTAGTACACCTAGCTTAAATATCGACTTTTAGTTCAATCATTAATTACACATTAGACGTTTATTAAAACTTTTAAGTCAGAATGCAAAATTGATATGAAACTTCAATTAAAATTTATCTATATATTATCATCTGATTTTGATATAGGTCAAAAGAGTATACTAAATTTGCCATTACGTTTTTGGTGCAAAGAAGGAGGGAAGAAGATATAGACTATCGATGGCTCGATGTTTGAAATTTTGTCAATAGTAGTTAGCTTTAATGGCCAACGTCTGAATAAAATATAGTCGGTATAGTGGAAGAGCATAATAAATAGTAGTAAAATTAAATAATGCATTGAAAAACTAATAAGTTGTCCATTTAAAATTTTGCCAAAAGTAATTAACTGGATGATATAATGTTTTTTATATTAAAGTTGACACAGTCTACTCTACTACACTCCTCCTCGTTATTCTTAATTTTGTAAACTGAAAAAAATTTCAGATGCGATTCCATTTGTAATATATTTTGTTAAAAGAAATATTGTTCAATCCTTGAACTGTGATATATTTAAAAGCTGTGTTGGACCATGATTAAAGTAGGATCTTTTATTCGAAAGACTCGAATTCGTATCCCAGTAAAAGTGAAGATACATTTATTTGAGTTTTATTTAGCTACCTTTTTATGCTAATGACATAACCAATATTTAGTTATTCTATAATTATAAAATAACTATAAAATAACAAAATAATAATTATAAAATAACAAAAAATAAATAAAAATATAATATTTAAACAAGTAAAGTTATCGATTGCATAATAAATCATCACTATAAAATTCAACTTTAATAAATTAAGATCATTGATAGTAATCATAAATCAATACATTCTTTCTATAAGATGGAGAAATTATTAAAAACTTTAATACCATTATAAATTAATTAAAGTTAAATTTATTTAAAATTTTTTATATATAATATTAAAAATCATCATTCTAAGCCATTTTTCAAAAATTTTTTAAAATTAAAATTAATTAAAAAACTATAAAATTATTAAAAAATAAAGTTTTTTTTTTTTAAATAGAAAACTATATAGGTCAGTTAATATTAAATTTAAAACAATTTTAAATTTAATATTCGTATAAAATGTTGCATATATCTTAAATTTATATATGTATATATTTTTTAATTAATATTAATAAAAAGTTAACTAGGTCATAACCGGAAGATACTTATTAAACATATAATTAACTCATTTAATTAGTTTTAAAAACTTTAAAAACTCTCTAATAAGTACTTATATATATTTATATATATGACATATGTGTATATTTATTTCAAATTAGTTAAAAAGTAAATTAATCCATATAGCTACACTTTTCGTTATTCAACATGACATTATTAACAAAATAATATTTACAAATAATTTTACAAGATTTAGGACTCAATTATTTTTTTTTGAAAAACCATAAGAAGTTCGACGTACGTATGTATATATAGTCATCCATAGATTGTTTCCAATTTTATTAAACTGAAAAATTAGATTAAGAATATACGTATACACACATATATAATATATTTTAAATTGATTGGGTATATTTTCGTCCTTATCCTAAGTGAAATTCATTTGGCATAAGAATAACAAAACAATTTACATATAAATATATCTTGTATATCTTAATAAACATACATATATTTTAACTTTATATTAACTTTACAAAACATATTATTATTATTGTATGCAAATGATAATGTATATTGTATATGTATATATAGTATAGATATGTGTCTGATGTTTAATAAATGTAAACAAAATATAAAAATATCCTCATAATATGATTTGTTTACTATTAAAATTATTGAATTTGTATTGAATTTATAAGGGGGTTATCACATCAACGAACTTAATGACAAAAGATGTTCAAGTATGGTGGAATTCAAAACAATATAAAATCATGTTTAAATTATAACTCATATTGACTTGAATAAATTTTAGATAAATAACAGCTCTTTTTTTAATATTGGAGGTATATATCATATCTGTGACTTAAAACTTAAATTGTATTTAGAACAATAATTAGTCATTCATTACTTTGTTAAATACCCAAATTAGTAAGAATTCGATTCTTACCAAATTCAATAGTAAAATTTATAAGTAAAAGGTTCATGTAATTGTAATAGTTTTTGAAATATATAAGTCTGGTTCTATCTCATTATTTTAAGTTAATTCAAATTTAAAAAAAAAATGTTCTTTATCGTTTTTAAAGTAATTGAAAAGATGTACAATACTTCATTTATATTAACCTCTACAGCTTGATGAAGTATTCTTAAAGTTTCACTGAAGTCGTTACGTCTGAAAACCCGTTTTAATGTAAATTTGTATAATTTTGAGAATGATATGTTGTGTATTTTAAAATTAATTTTAAGTGCTTTAATTTAATTTCTATGGAAATATGTCTTAAATTAATATCTTTTGGACATCAATTTATGTTTGTGTGTGTGTTGAGTGTCTTTTACAATATTATGTAAACTGCGGAAAGAGGTATTATTAAAAAACAGAATTAAAAGTAAACAGGTCATACTTGAAATAAACAAACTTTCATGGATACTTAGGGAGTGGCTCAATATCCCGAATGATAAAATCCCAGAAATACGAAATCCCGTAAATTTATTAAATCCCGTAAATACAAAATCCCGTAAGTACATAATCCCGTAAATACAATTATAAGAGAAACCATTAATAAACAATTTGTCCTTTCCTTTATTAGTTTTTGTTATTGATATGTTCATATTCTACCCATGTATAAAATATATTTATTTAAATTAATATCAAAAATAAAAAGATATTTTTATACAAACCAAAATAGTTTTACATATGTATTATGAAGAATGAAAATATATATTAATAATAATTTTGAATATGATTTAATATGCTACAATGCTACCCTACTTAGATTAATTGAATAATTTTAAAAATTTATATTATTAGATAAAATGTTGGTTAACAAGTTTTTCCGACATTCTGAGATTAAATTTATGGAAATCCCGTATTTTAAAATCCCGCGCGGGATTTTAAAATACGGGATTTCCATCGTGTCGGATTTTAGGATGCGGGATTTTAGGATGCGGGATTTTGGGATGGGGGATTACGTACCCAACCCGATACTTACGTTAGAAATAATATATTGTATATATTGTTTTTAGATATTATTTTTGTTATATTAATTTTTAATCTTTAAAGCTTTTGTAATTTTGGTAAAATTTATTAAATTTGGAAATTTCTGTGCAATAATTTAATTAAATTTTATTTTGAACGCTTAAAATTTTTAATTTAATTAGTCAGCTTAAAATGTATAATTAGAAATTCACTTAAATAGAAAATTTAGGTATTTAGAATTTAATTTAAATAATAACTAGGGTCGCTAAGCGTTCAAAATTCGAGCGACTTTTGCACCCAACTTAATATTTATTTATATACAATATTTTAATTTTAAGATTTAGCCGCGACCGAGTAAGCTAATGAATCTTATTTGTTCACTAATGATATTTGATGATTGCTAATGTAGCTCAATACTTACTACCACCCTACCTGTTTAAGTATTTTGATTCCTACTGTATTAGCTCTGTCTTATGGTTGTTAATTTTGAATTTATTCATTCTTCCTTCAACTTCATCTAGGCTTAATATTCTTTTTGAAATTATATGATCAAATTATTTAAACCAAGGATTTAAAATCAGAATTCTGAGGAACACGACTGACATATTTTAAGACTAAAGTCGAGAGAGTCTGTAATATTTATATGCATTTGAAGTGATGTCCTGGTACCTTAGATTTTTGAACTAATCGTGCAAGTCTTTGAAAATTTCCTATAATAATCAATTTAATTTAATATTGCAATTTATTAAAATATTTTAAATGAAATGTGATTTTATGTGAGGTAAATTAAATTTCAAATCATACTTAAATAAATCAATTGTAAACATTTAAATAAAATTTAAAATAAAAATATAAACTATACTTTAGAATAAACTCTTCAAAATAAATATTTCTTAGAATGGGACATGTTAAAAGTTTATAAATTATTCTATCTTAAGATTCTTTTTCTTTTAAACAAGACAAGATTTAATATATATATATTTTTGTATCTGCACATTATTTTGATTTACAAGGTAACATTTAAAATGTCTAACAGACGTTTTTGACTAAATGTTATCCAAAAAATTGTTAATATAAAACTAAATAAACGAGAAAGATTATAGTTGCCCTTGTCAACTTTTAGATACCCACTAACCGTTATTTATTTCCCCTATGCTATTATAAATATTACAAAAAAATATAAGAAAGTAAAATAGTTAAAAAGAAATTTAACTTATTATCCCATAATTTGTGTTAAAAAAAAAATAAATAAAAAAAAAAAATTTAATTTTTAATTCATTATACCATAATTTTTGCTTAAAACCGAAAAAAGAAATAAACAAAAAAAAAAATATCCGAGTGATGTCCAACTTTGCCAACTAACTTGCCCTATTACTTTACCTGCCCAGTTTTAATTTTAACCTCGTAGCTTCATTAGGTTCACAGTTATCGAATTGACAACTTTGTATGGCAGCTGCCGAAAATGGGGCCGTAACATTTTGAAACTCCATATAAGTGCGTAATTCTCATCCTCGTAGTATAGTCAGTTTCCAAGAAATTCATATTGGTGCAAAGAAGTTGTATGGCAGCCCCCCAAAAAATGAAGCCGTAACATTTTGAAACTTCATATAAGTTCTCGATTCATTATAAAACTAACCGTGTGTAATTTTCGTCTTCCTGGTATAATTACTTTTGAAGAAATTCATATTGGTTTAAATAAGTTGTGTGGCAGCTCCCCGAAACCTTGGTCTGGTCTTAACCAAAAAGAATAGGGAACCTCAAAAATGTTCAAAAAATGTTTTGTGTGAATTTCAAAACTCTAGCTCTAATTTTTCAATTCTATCTCTTATAATTAATTTTTAATTCACGAATATATTAAACTTCAGCAAAATAAGCTTCATATGATCATCATGATAGATAATAATCATCATATTCATAATGATTATATCTATCAATATCACATATACATATTATATGAATACATCTTTGTGTCTTTTTTGCTTATCTTAAATAAACTACGCATCATTTAAATCATATGACATCGTAACTCGAAATCGTTATCTACAAAAAAAAATAAAAACAACAAAACAAAAAAAAACAACAAAACAAAAAAAACAAAATTCATATAATTTTATGTTAAATACAAGATGCATAGCAAAATTTCAAATTTTTATATGACAATATGGGAGTTAAAAAAATTAGTTGTTCGAGAGCTACCCGAAGTTTTGGTCCGATCTTAACCAAAAAAAATAGTAAACCTTGAAATTGATTGTGAAAATTTCAAAACTGTAGCTCTTTTATTTTTTGAGTTATCGTGCTGACACACAGACTGACGGACAGACACACATAGCTAGATCGACTCATTTTTCGATTCTGAGCCGATATGTACCCTTGACACTATATCTAGCTCGTCTAGATCGATGCGTTACAAACGGAGGAGTAATTTTAATATACCCGATGTCATATATGTATACACGGGTATAAAACAAAAACAATAATAATATTTTCGCTTAAAATAAATACTGTAGGTTAATTTTTTATAATATTAATAGCTTTCTATTTTTGATTTTGAAAAATAATTTCTTAAGGAACCTCTATTTATAAAATCAAATTTTTAGAGGAACATTTTATAAATTTCTTTTATTATCATAATACAATTTATTTTGGACTTTTTTTCCAAAAATAGCCCATAATAAAGCAAAGTGGAGGACATTTGATTTAAAAAAAAAGTTCTTAAAATAAATCTATAGGATTTAACAAAACCAATTTGAAATAAATTTATTTTTATATTTTTAACTAATATAACTTAATTTCGAAAGTCTTAAAATAACATAAATTTCTATTTAAAATAAAATGGTATTTAAAATGTCTGATGGTTAAATTAAGATAGATTTATTTTTTTAATAGTTAAATATTTGTTCGAGTATTTATTGAATGTCAAGTGGTTTCAAAAAAATAATGAATTAAAATACTAAGTGTTTAAATTTAATTGAAAATCAATGAAATCCTTTATTGATAAATAGGAATGAAGAAAGGATGTTCAAGAATAGACTACAAATAAAAACGAAATTAGTTAATAATGCTTATTCCACTAAACATTACGATCGACATTGTTAGCAACATGTGCACATTTTGTATTCTGCTAAACTTCACGTGATGGTGGCTTCACAATTTTGTAGATTAAATTGATTTTATGTATACTCGTAATTGCGTTGTCAAATGTTATATTTCATATAATAATATTACACGTCAGTAAAGCCACGGGAAAGTATTAAAAAACAAGATTATAAGTACAAAACTTTATAAAAACTTATATTTCCTTAGTTTATGTCTTGAAAAAAAAAATTTCAATCCAATAATATAATTTTGAAGCTTTTAAAATCGCTGATTATTTCAAATTATAGTCAACATGGGATAAATCGCGTTTAGCTGAATATAAATTTTCTCCGTTGACTTTTAACCTACACGTTCCCACGTTTAGTAAAATATGTATGAATAAATTATCAATGTACAGAATATAATTTCTACAATAATGTATTTAAATTTTTATATGGATAATAAAACTAACAAATTATTACAATTCATTTGTAATTTAAATAAAAACTTTATTTAATTAAAATTTTCTTTTGATCAAATAATTTTACAGTAAAAACAAAACTTTAAAATTAACATGTCCTTTCAAGGACATATGAAAAATAAAAATAAATAAAAAAATTTATTTTTTTAAATTAAAATTGAGAACTTTTTATTCAGATAAATAACTTAACAAATAAAAGTTCTAATTGCATAACTTTTAAGATGTTTGTCAAATGCAAACTGCATATCAAATTTTATTTTCTTTTATTACTAATTAAATATTTACATTATATATGATTTACAAATATATATATATAACTATTTTATAATAATGAAATTTAACAAAGTAAAATTTTTATTTCAACTTAATTAAAATTTGTTTTATTTTATAATATTTATATTAAAAATATTTTGAACTTCAGTTCATTATTTAAATAAATTACAAATTTAAAACTTTTATTAATTTAATTATGTGATTTTTGCTTGTATATATTGTATTTAATTAAAAATTTTAATAAGCTTTGATAATTGTTCATTTAATTTTAAGTCTTCTTTTTTTTTAAATCTTAATAAAGAAGAAATACTCCAATTTCAAGTGTAACAGTTAAATTTTGTTTCTTCAGATACAATTCGATTGAATTCTAAGATAATTATTATTTTGAATGTGTTTCATTATTTCAAATTTTAACCCTTACACTACTCATACTGCAAAAGGAGCAAGGATTGATAGCAAGGTATTATTTTATGAAGTATTTGTTGATTGGTTAAATTAAAAAATTTGCTCAATAATTTTTAAGGCACATAATTTGAGAAATCTGACCGATAGCTCAGTGGTGAAGTGGCGTCTTTCAATAAAAAATTCTCGGGTTCAAACTCTGGTCGGATCCTATCTAATAAAAAAATATAGTGTATATTAAAATAATTTAAATGTCAAATAGGCAAAGAATTATTATTATCAGGCAATTTTTACTATTGTCTCATACCACAAATTATTCTTATTATTATTAATATATTTTTCCAGGAAATGAGGTGGAACAAACGCATTCAATTAAATGTTTTGTTAGGTGTGTTCAGTTATAAAAAAATTTAATATTAAGGTTTTGTTGGATGTATTTTATTTTAGAAACTAAAATATCATAAATTATCATAAACAGGCCAAAAAATATTTTATTTATTTTTAATAAATAAAATTTTTTAAATATTTAAATTATTTTAGTTTATTCAGTTTTTAAAACTCACAGATAAATAGTAAATCTATATATTTTTTATCTAAAATAATAAAAAATCAAGGCTATGCTAACAATATAAATAGCTAAGCAACATTTTTTAAAATCATGTATAAAAAAGTTAATTGATGGAGAAATAGATCATTATTGAAACAAAATGAATCTATAAAAAAATTTCAAATCTTTTATTAACAAATAAAATTATCGAATATAATTTTAAAAATTTAAAATTTGAGCAAGTATGGAGTTAAATAAAAAAAATATTAATTGAAATTAAAAAAAAATTCACCAAGAAAGGATTTGAATTAACGACCCCAACATTTTATCAAATTCAAAACATAAAAAATAACATATTCATCTACATATTTTTAAAATACAACAAGAAATTAAATGAGTCATTTGTTTTTTTTTGTGTATCTATTATTAGAATCGAAGCATAATCTGCGTAATACAAATTGTAACGATTGTGATTTTATTTAAGAAAATGGTATTGATATACAATATATGTATATGTATATAATAAAAGTAGAAATAGATCTTAATTAGAAAAGGCTTTTCTTTCAATGGACCTTCCGTTTTTCTGTGACGAGCCAACACCTAGTAAATAAATAAATAATTTGAGAACAGCGGAAGCTAGTTGAGAACATTATAATGTACAAAAAATGAATTTATAATTATTAAATGAATTTTTCAAAAATTTGTTTTATAAAACCTTCAGTAAAACGAAATAATATATGCAAATTGATATTTTCTAATTATTGAACATTTAAATTGTAAATTCTACAAAAAAATATTCAATTAAATTTAAATATTAATTTCTTTTGCATGATTATATTTCCGGTTACAATAAATTTTAATAAAAATTAATTACAATTTTTAGATACAGAAAAAAAAAATTAAAACTATTTCTGATAAAATTATTTAATTTATTGATTGTTTTATATATAATTTGGATTAATTTATTTTATGAAAAGTTTAGCTAAAGTTTTTTTTTTTGTCATTCTTTGTGTTTTATTTATTGAAATATAAAAAAGTGTTAATTAGTTTTTTATTTTTTTATTTTATAGATAAAAATTTTAATTGTTATTTAATTAATTATAGAATTAATTTAAAATATTGTACGATTTTATTTCTAGGAAAATTATGCATATTTGTAATGTAATATTATGTAGCGGAAATTGTTTTTTTGAAATCAATTGAAAATATTTAATTTTATTTATTCAATTGATTAAATTACTTAAAAATACTTGTATTGAACATTGATTAATTAACCCATTGTCGGCCACTGTTATTTAATTGTTTTTTTAAATGATTTAAATGATTTCCCAAAAAATATATTTCAATTACAAGAGTGGCTCAGAAGTAAAGTGGCCTAACCCTCAACATAAAAAATTTTGCTTTTTTCGCATAAATCGCATAAGAATTAAATGTAGAATTAGGCTGCAAACTTAAAAAGTTCAAATTCCTATTCCATTTGGGTTATTTTTTTTGGCATAACCCATTTTTCATATTTTTTTTAGTGCAAAAGTGGCCTAACCCTCATTGTGGCTTAGGCCAATTTAACACTAAAAAAAAACAATATACTTTAAAAGAAATTGTGGCTTAGAATTTAATTTTTTTAATCAAAGATATATTTTGTAAGCTTCTTTTTAGCAGATTATCAAAGAAATTTAAATTTTATTATAAAATAAATAAATTATTATATCTTAATTTATGAAAAACTCAAATATTACCATTTTATAATTGAAATGTAATATATTAGCATTACATTAAGACGAATTACCATTAGACAAACTCAACAAATGCATATATATATATTAAATATATGTATATAATATACGTATATATATATTAAATTAATAAAGTTTTAATTTAGATCATTTTTCTTTTGAAAAAATTAAATAAATAATAATAATAAATTTTAATAATATTAAATATTATTTTAAAATATAATAGAATTCTTTGCATTGGAAGACATGAATTTGCATCGTTTGTGTAATTTTACTATCGATATCAAAAATGCATTAAATTCATTAAATTTATCATAACATAGTGTTTTGTTTGATAAGAAAACCGGTTTTTGTTTTTTTTTATTAAAATATTATTAATATTTGTATTTAAATATAAATTTCATTAAATATCATTTTGTCATATTAAATATTTATTGTGCAATGATATTACACAATATAGCTTGGATTTAACTGGTCCAAATCAGAAGTCGCGCAAAAGGAAAAAACAACCAGAGACCTGGAAAAGAAATGTTAAGAAAAAAAGCGTAATTCAGGACAACAATATGAAAATTACATGGGTGTCGTTGTACCTGGAAAAGAATTTGCAATTGGAACATGCAATTGTAAAAAAAAATGTCCTTCAAAATACTCTATTTCACATCAAAAAATATACATTACTGTATCCAAATGGAAGAAAAATAGCATCAGAAAAAAAAGGCCTATTGAATTTGTTGAATTTTGTACCACCAGTCCATTATTTTTTCTATAATTGCCTGGAAACCGAAAATGACGTGGATGAAATTATTTTTAGAGAGTCAAAAGAGCACTAACTATTCTATAATATGAATATTTTTTTAAATTTTTTGATTTTATTTAATTTATTGCGAAAAAAGAATATATTTTGTTTATATTTTTGTTTATAAGTTATAAATATTTGGTATATTTTCCCAGAAACTTGCTCTTTTTTTCATTTTAATTTCTTTTTTTCATTCCCTTTTTTTTTAAGTATATTTTTATTCAAAATTTATAAAATCAAAAGTACTTTATAAAGTAATTTTTAAAATCAGTTAGGTCCCAGAGTGCTATTAACAACATCTATTCTATTCGTAAGGAGTTATAATGCGTGTAAAATTTCAAGTTGAACACTTTAGCAGAAATCCATAAATGTTCAAACAAACCTACTTTTTTACAATTTTGATCTTATTCTACAAAGTATTTTTGGCTTTTCGATTTTCTTTTTAAATAAAATTTTCTAACTCAAATTTAAGCGGCCTAACCCACAAATAATTTTAAATATTTCAATTTTTTTAAAAAGGCAAACGGACTAACCCACATTTTTTTAAAGATATCGCTAAAATAATGCCACCATCGTAAAGAGCTTGAAAAATTAAAAAAACATATATATATATTCGTGCTCGAAGTCACAATCATAGTTAACATTTCATAAAAATATGACTCAAGACGAGGCTTAGGATTTGGGATAGACATAATAAAAACTTAGGTAAGGAATCCTTTGTAAACTGATTTGTAAAATGATTCAATAATATTGAATTCAACTGTTTAACAACGAACTGATACATCTTTATTATAAAAATATACATAGTATTAAATTATAATATAGCATGTTTTACATTATCTTATTAAAAAAAATGAACATCAATCTATGCTGAAACAATAATTAATATTTTGATATCTTAAATTAAAAACGCATACATTATTATAGAAGTACCAAGTTGTTCTAACAGAAAATTTATTCAAAAATTTTATATTAAAATCACCGACTGTAGTTTGTCATACTCGTATTTCGTTTTATTTTTAAGTTTTTTTTTTTTGCCACATCCTATTTTTGGTATGCCACATAAACTTGAAAATTTGCCAGTTTTTTCTTTTTTATCTAGATGACAGTACCAATATTTTGTCGTTGCATAGTATAAATCTTAGACTAAAAATTATATAAGAACATGAAAAAAAAACCAAAAATTATTATGCTGCAGTTGAATTTTTTTTTAATTTTCAAATTTTTTGGAATGCAACACAAATTACCACAAAACAAAAGAAACATGCATTAAAAAATTTTTTTTTAAGTTTTTAAATACAAAAATTATGGTAAAATAAATATATGAAAATGCATAATTATTATTCATTTTAGTTTTGCTTGTGTGTTTTAAGTGAATGTATTTTTGTTTTGAATGTCTAAAGTTTTATGTTGTACAGTCAAAAAGACACATGCTTTATATGTTGATTATGTTTCTATTTTGTGACCATGTGAGGTTGATACCCAAGGAATATCTTTGAAGCATAAAGAATATAAAATGTCTTTAACACAGAAATTGATTTGATTTAATTCAAACATATGACCAGTCGTTGCGTTTCTTAATAATTTATTTCACTTAAGGGTTAATTTTTAATTTCGAAACAAAAACTATTGGTGACTTTTAGTTTGAAATTAAAGTTATCATATTATAAATTCTTTATAAAATTATAATTGGGATAGAAAACTATTATAGAACTCGTTGAATATTATACAAAGCCTTTTAAAATTTACCTTTACCTACTATTAGAATGCATGTGCATTATTCGGCTTAAATTAACATTAAAAATTTTTTTTTTTTATTTATTCGAGACTGATAGTGATTGCTTAGAGCATAAACTTTACACTATTGGCTTAAAACTATGGAATTTAGAAAACGATCAGAGCAATTTGTGGAGTCTTTAGTTTACATGTAGTTGACCAACTTTATAACAAAAACTTCAAATAAACACTGTATTTCATTTTCCTGTATATCACATGGCCTAAATTTCATTTAAATATCGGATGTATAAAAATGTTGAATATTCTCGAAAATATGAAACTCTTTAATATATTTTTAATGAAGAATACGACACATAACAAATATCAATATGCTACTAAAATGAAATTCGGACAAATAAAATACATTCAATACAGAAAAGTTCCTGGTCGAATGAAAGAATAACAGTCAAATGATAATACAGGCCAGGCAATTTGCCAAAAAAACAAACAAATGAAATATACATGGTATATGACACGCTCCCAAAAAATATCTAATATTTTCTTTCAAACTTTCAAAAATTCAATAAATTTTTCAATCGATTCTCTAAAACTTTGAAATTGTTTTAACCTCATCATGTGAACGTGTTGTCAAGGTTTCACATACATTTATCTTATCTACAAATACTTATATGTTGTCATTACAAATTTTGTCTTTAAAAATTTATGTTGTTTTGTCAAAAAGTCTCATATTTTATACAAACTTAAAAAAAAATCCAAAATCAATATTTATACTACGGTCTTAAAATTCTTTATAATTTGTTTGGCTTTAAAAATGCAATTTTCTATTCTCTAATGATTTTTATATTGGCATGAAAATAATGTAATAATTTTTTAAATTTTTTTTTTTTTTTGGCAAAATTTGGAAACCATTTTTTTTTTTTTTTTAAATACGAAAAAATTTTCTAAATTTTAATGGAAAACTAATGAAGTTGTTTACAACACATGCAAATAAATTGGAAAATTTTTCATATTTTTTAATAAAGAAAATTTTTTCCTAATCTTAAAATTTATGACTTGAATATGATTTGTTAGAATTTTTAAATTGTAAATTAAAGAATTTTTTAAAAATGAAAATTATATTAAAATTTATAGTATGGTTTTTAGAATATTGACTTTTTTAAGTGTATAATTAGAAATAAAATTTATTTTCTAAAAATTTTTATTACCTATACTTGGAAGAAGAGTAAGATTTTGAAAGAAGTAACATCTAATAATGGAGATTCTTAAAAATAAAGATATAGGAATTATAACAAATAACAAAAACAATTCCGAAATCAAATATAAAAGATTCAATAAATTTTCACATCAATGGCCTAAAATTGGTACTGTTTCAAATATCGAAAAATGAGAGGTACTTATAAATCAAAAATTGATTTAGTTTGCTTCATATCTAGTTTTGAGGATCGCACTCTTAAGATGCAAGTAAAATGATAAACTTCTTAATATTCATACTTTCTTTATTAATCTTGAAATTAATAAGAAACGAGGAAGAGTGTAGTAGAGTGTAAACTGTGTCAACTCTGGGATACTCGTATGACCATAATATGAACATTATATCATCCGGTTAATTACTTTTGGAAAAATTTGGCAAACATTCCACTTTATTATGTATAAAGTAATGCTCATGAAGTTGTATGACAACTACTCGAACGCACTGGAATAACCAACCAAATTTCGTAGAAACTTTGGCCATAAAACTAAACTACTTTTGGCAAAATTTCAGACACTTAGCTTTCAGAGTTCTAGAGTAATGCTCATATAAAAACAGAAGTTATAAGGCAGGTACTCAAACCCATGACCCAAAATGGTTAGATTTCAATAGCGATGACGACTATACAGTGTACAATACACATTAAAACAGCAAATCTTTATATATTAATTTAATCTCCTACTTTTACTTGCCCTTCATATCTTTTTTATGCGATTTGTTTTTGCGCAATTTTTTTTGGGAACGTACCCATCGCGTAAAAAGAAAATTAGCTGAAGTATTATAAACGTAAAACAAAATTTCATAAGTATATTGAAATAATTAATATCTTAGTACCTAACGGTGATAAATTTGATTGTAATTTGAAAAAAATACAACAACTTTCATGCACTACATTCCTAAAAAACAAAAAGATGCAAAAGAAATATAACTTGGTATACTTTAAGGTATTAATCAAAACCTTTATATTACATACATTTTAAAGACAAAAAAATGTTAAGTATAAAAGCACTAATGTGTCCGTGCGTTCATTTATAAAATAAAATAAATGCCTTAACACACAATATTCTCTCAAAGGAATTTGGTTGGAAAAATTAAGGGGAAAAACCAAAACCAAAAAAATCAAAAGAACAATACAAAATAAAAAAACAAAAACCATTGGAATGATAAATTATTCTCTTAACTTTGTATAATGTTCAGTTACATATTATGTATGAGCATGATTTTCATGCTTTTTTCATGCTGTGTGCAATAATATCCACCACAATATGGTTTTTCATCTTTTTAACCCAGTCAAAAAAAAAACAAATATAATTTTCCTTTCAAGTTTTAATTTTCAGGACTCTATGAAATGTCAATTTTGAAATATAAAATTTTCATTTACAGAAATTGTATGATGCTGCATAATTATTGTAATGATATATAATACATATACATAATATATATATATTACACATAGTTATGTATTACATACTATATGCATATTTGTGTAAAAATTATTTTAGCTTTTTGTATTTTTATCTAATTTTTAATCTCCTGATCTGATTTCTTTTTGATTGTTATTTTATAATTCAAAATTTGCTATTAGAAAATTGCAATAATAGTTTGGTTCAAGAAACTTTAGATAAATATCAGTGGGACTAAATATACTATAATGAGTTTAAAACCGAAATGAGCAGTACTTTTATAAGTCATGTCATTTTCATTTAAGGTAATAAATTTGATATGGTTCAAATAACTAATGTGGAGGTCGGTAATATTGCGTTTTTGTACCCATATGATATGACTATAGGTCAAAAGGATATACTTAATTTACCATTAGTTTGTGACACAGAGAAGAAGCGGGGGTAGATATAGACTCAAAGGTGTTGATCGGATCGGAATGTAAAAGTAAATCGATTTAGCAATGTATGTCTGTCCGTTACCACGATAACTATAAAAATAAAGAAGCTAGGATTTTGAAATTTTCACAAATTCGTTTTTATGCAATAGCCGTCATCTCTATTGAAATCAAGTCATTTTGGTCCACAGCAATAAGTTCTGTATTTAAAATTTTGCCAAAGTAATTAACTGAATGATATAATGTTTATTTTACGGTCATACGGGTATCCCAGAGTTTATACAGTCAACTCTATTACACAATTCCTCATTTTTTTTTTAGATTTTTCGAAGAAAATTGGTCTGTTATAATTCTTATGATCAATTGAAGCTTGATTAATGTAAAATTACCCTAAAATTCTATTTAATTTCGACCAGTTTTTAATAGTTTTATCACTAAAATTAGAACAAAATGGAGCTTGGAAATTGTTACTGAAAATTTAGTTTATAAACCTAAAAACAATAATATTATAAGTTGGGCTGTTCTAATTTGTTAATGCTGTTCAAAACATTTTTAACTATATTATCGTGACTATAAACTATTTTATATTAACTGCTTTTCTTCAAGTAAAATTTTTCATTAGCTCAAAAATATTGCGGTCTAATAATTAATATTACTCGGAAATCTTTCGGTCTATTAATTGTAATACATGCTAAAGCTGTGGATTCCTATGTCTTACATTAAATTAATTCAATATAAAAATGTTCATTTAAAAATTTATAGTTATATGGAATAAGTTTGAACATGCTTGTATCTAAAGTAAATTGATACAATATACTATTTTTACTTTAATTAAAGAATTTTTTACTTTGATTGAAGAATTTCATGTAAACGATGGTTTTGTATTTCAACTGAAGGCATTTTTATTTTAATGAAGACTTTGCAATTTATCTGAAGACTTATTTATTTCAATAAAGATTTTTTACTTTAAGTGAAGACATTTGTTTTCGTTTAAGATTTTTTATTTCAAAAATTTTTTTTTAATATGTAACCACACACATTTTATATTTGAGCTAAATTATATAAGCTTTCAGTTAAAATACAATGTTTCCATTAAAATTTAAAAGTCTTCAATTAAAGTAAAAAGGGTATTACTATTCAAGGAACTTCAACTAATAACTTAAAGGGGACCAAAAACCCCACATATCTAACAAAAAATAAATAACAAACAAATTTAACTCTGAATTTACTGTAATCTACATTTTTATAACTTTCTACTAACCAACTTTTTATTAGAAAGTTTTTTGAAATCAAAACAAATCTATAACGAATATGAAGTTCATTTCATATAGAAAGAGAAAGAAATATACAGAAAAAGAAAAATGGTTTAACAAAAAAATGATATTATACAAAATAAATTTGAGAGAATGAAACAGGACATTTTCAATTTTATATTTTTAATTTTGTTGTTGTTGTTTTTGTTAAGCTTCAAAAACTCTTTACTTCCTGTTTAAATTCTAAAACGGAAATTAAATAAGATATGAATGTCAAAATATATCAATATATTATATATACATAAGTATTATATAATAATATGTATGTTCAACATACATATTTATTCTTCCACAATTTTTGTGGTATCCGATTCTTTTATAAAAAAAAAAAATAAAACAAATTACAAAAAAAATTTTGTATTTTAAAATGAAAAATACAATTTTTTTTTATTTAATCTGGTGAATTATAAGGTATATAAAAGTTTTGTTAGGGCTTAAAAGATATTTTGAGTGTAATATTTAAATTAGAATTTCATAAAATATCTTTTTTAGAAATTCGAATAAAATAGAATAAAATTTATTAATTGGGCGGATAAATACTTTTACAATCATTTTGAGGCTTTTTTCTAAAAAAGTCAATGCGATGATTTGCAGTTTTGAAACTGTACATACAGTGGGTTGCCAAATTATTATGGACACGATAGAAAATAAAAACGTTATTTTTATATTATGTAAGGAATTAATATATTCCCCTACCTACTTTTAATTTTCATGATTTTTTGCAGACTGATATTAGGTCGAACTTTGGGCTTTATGGCAGGGCAGCTGAGTCGTGCAGAAATATGTACCCCTCAAAAGCGACCTGAGACATTTTTCTATAAATTACATTCTTGTAATTTATAAATTATACTCTTGCATCATTCTTGACTCGACGATGTAAAATCTCCCCATGTCTTTCGAAGATGTTACGAACCCCACTATAATACTTATGGAATTTTTGAGTAATTCTATGAGGCAGTTTAAAGTCATAATTTAATAAACAATTTCTCAATATAAGTCAAATACACAGTTCAACTAATCACAATACGTTTTGTTCTACTTTGGAAATATTTAAAGTCGTAGTTACCATAGAAACAAAACAAGAATTTATTTAAATATTTATTTCTATCATAAAACCATCTAAATCTCAAAATTTCAAAAAATTTGCACTGTTCCTAATAATATGTCCATAATAAATTGTAACTTGAATGAATTTGCTAAAACCGCTGGATTACCTAAAATTTGACGATTAACTTTCAACAGGAGATGACTTTCAAGAATTTTTTTAATGGTTTATTCGAAGAATGCCTAATTTCAGTGGTACATTGATTTGACCCTTTTTGTTATATGTAATTGACCCAGCTTGAGGTTATTGTAACGTAATTTCTATAATTTATAACACTTGACTGTACCATAGAAATTTACAGTCCTCCTACCAACGTCTTCGTTCAATTAATTGGGCAAAAAATTAAATTTAATTCCAGCAAAAAAACTCACTGCTGTGCTGGATGTAGGACATTCTTCTGAGGGAAATGAACGAAGATGATAACAACGGTGCGTACATCGTAATACTATTAAAAATGAATTGTAATCAAAAAAAATTTCAAAGAATTTCAAATTTTAAATATAAAAAAAAAGATTTTTCATAAAAAAAGACAAACACTGCGAGATATAATAAAAAAGATGCATTAATGTGGAAATAATCTTTAAACTTCCTGCCTTCCTGCAAAATATTATCAAATTCTTATTGTATTCGATTTATATATTGAAAAAAAAAAAAGAATTTTCAGGTAATATTTTTTTTTCTTGTTTTTTCTAATAAAATCGTGGAAATGCTGATCTTAAAAAAAGAAAATATGTTTTTTTCTTAAATATATAGAATGAGATTATCTTTTGTATTTTCATACAATGAAAAGTTCATCTTAAGATTTGTATTGAATAACAAAGGCAAAAAATATACAAATTAAAATTTTCTTTCAGATAATGTTATGTAAAAGAAAAAGTTCACAAATCAAAGACATTAGGAAATATGTAGTAATTTTATATTATCTTATTTTGAACTTAGATTTAATACAACTTGATTAATTTTTTAAGATCCGAAAGGTTAAAGTTAAAATAGATAAATGCAAAGTAAATAAATTAATTTTAATTCATACTTATAACTCATAGATAATATATGCACAATTATCCATTCAGAGATGATTTTTGTTTTTTATTTTTATTTGCCCTAAGTGAGGAGAAGGTGTAGAATACTTAAACCCCTGGTAGTGTGAGATTTTAAAAACTAAAAACAAACTTCCCCCGTAGCTTAAAATAATGGAATAAGTACAAGGCTTTCTTGAGTTTTATTCTTGAGTTTTTCTAAATAATAAGTATTGGGGAACAAATGTTGACTTCAATTATAAGTATTGGAGAACAAATATGCGGTGGTAGTGAGTCTCACAATTTTGACCTGCGACTTATAAAAGCTTTTTTAGGTTATTTACATTAGTAAGCAGTTTATTGGAATCTATTCCAATAGTTAGAACTATAGCAATAGTATATTCTTGTACCTCTGCATTATCTCAATTTTTCTTGCAAAATCCTCTCTTTTACCTCTTGTTCTTATATATGATACTTATATTACCAGCGTTTAAACTTTAACTGTAAATGGTCGGAAAGCGAACCGCAGAATTATTTAATCCTGTCTTTTTCAAAATTAAATTTTCTTTAGTAACGTTTTTTTTAAATCCCGCCAATTTAATCGTGGCACGAGTTCAAAACGCAGAATTTGAAAAATACGGTATTAAAAGCTCCCAGATTTCCCTGCTAACTCAATTACTCTTTTTAAAAAAATGTGAGGTGAGGGCTGGATGATTAAAAAATAATCTAACTGATGATAATAACTAAAATATAATTTTAATTAAGTAATTGTTATTTCCCTCAGCACAATTAGAATGCTTCAAGGAATTAAACAACCCTTTTAATAGTTTTTGCCCACTGAAATACTTATCATAAAATTACTTGGGACATATTATGTAATAAATAAGTAATTGTTATATACAATGTGAAAGGAATCCAATGACTATTACTAAGAAAAAAGATAGTTAAATTTAAAAAAACGAGGAAGAGTGTAGTAGAGTAGACTGTGTCAACTCTGGGATACCCGTATGACCGTTATATAAACATTATATCATTATTATTACAAACATTAATTACTTTTGGCAAAATTTCAAACATACCAGCTTTATTAGGTGAAATATAATGCTCATATAAAAGAAGGAATTGTATGGCAGCTACTCGAACCCTTTGCAGTAGACCAACCAAATTTTGCAGTAACTTTGGCCATTACACTAAACTATTTTTGGCAAAATTTCAGACATCCAGCTTTAATAGGTATAGAGTAATGCTCATATAAAATAAGAAGTTGTATGGCAGCTACTCGAACCCTTTGCAGTAGACCAACCAAATTTTGCAGTAACTTTGGCCATTACACTAAACTATTTTTGGCAAAATTTCAGACACCCAGCTTTAATAGGTATAGAGTAATGCTCATATAAAAGAAGGAGTTGTATGGCAGCTACTCGAACTCACTGCAACAGACCAACCAAATTTTGCAGAAACTTTTGCCATAAAACTAAACTACCTTTGCCAAAATTTCAGACACGTAGCTGTAATAGGTACAGAGAAATACTCATATAAAACAAGAAGTTGTATGGCAGCCACCCGAACCCATGGACCAAAATGGCTGGATTTAAATAGCGATGACGGCTATTGCAAAAAAACGAATTTGCGAAAATTTCAAGATCCTAGATCCTTTAGTTTTTGAGTTATCGTGCGGACGGACGGACGGACGGACAGACGGACGGACGGACGGACGGACGGACGGACAGACGGACGGACGGACGGACATACATAGCTAAATCGATTTTTTTTTCGATTCTGATCCGATCCATACACTTGAGTCTATATCTACCCCCCCTCCTTCTCTGCGTCACAAACGTAATGGCAAATTTATTATACCCTTTGACTATATAGTCATACGGGTATAAAAATGGATGAAAAAATGAAATATAAGTATGTTTATAATATTTTCTTTGATCTTTGAAAGAAACTATTAAAGGCTTTTTGAAAAGATAAAAGAAACTTTGATAATAAAATCAATAATTTGATTATCCTTGTCCTTCATCTTTATTTAGGTTTATTTTATAAATTAACTATTAAAGTAAATTTACTGAACCGATTTATTTAAAGAATTTAATTTTTACAAGCAAAAATTTGATAATAGGCTTAATTTTCTTTTAAAACTAAATTATTAAATTTATATTCAAGGTTTCCAAGGTTTTTATAAAGGTCAATAATATCAAACATTTTTTTAAAGTTCTAGAGAAAATTGAATTTTAAAGAATTTAATTAAATTTTTTTTTATTTTAATAATTTTAACTCAAATTAATCCAAATATTTATACACTAGCAAAGAGTATAAGCAGGATGAGTATAACTTACAAATATAACTTTTAAATTACCTGATAAATTATCACGCATCTCCCCAACTAATGCAGTTAGTAGAGTATGGCAAGATGAATTTCCTTTAATTTTCGTTTAAATACGACTTCTGATTACTTACGCAGGTTCCAAATTTAGAAAAAATGAGAGTTGGTCTAATTTTGTTCTAATTTGTCTCGTTTCATCTTTGGATTGAAGCTAATACGAAATCCTTAAGTAATTATTTTTAATATCACATGTAGTTAAACATAATGTGATGGGAGAGTTCCAAAATCTTGGTTAAGTAAATATTTTTTGGAAATCTCGTTTTTAAAAAATCTAATTTTGATAAAATCTAGTTTTTTATTTAAAAGCGTTGGATACAAAATCAAAATCTTGAGCCTTTTAGAGAATATAGAAAAATCAAAAATGGAAATTTCCAAAAATAAAAATTTTCAAAAAAAAAAGATTTTCTAAAATGCGATTTTTTAAAAACAAGCTTTTCTAATAACGTGATTTATTAAAATCAAATCAAGACTACAGATCTCCAACTTATGATTAAAGTGTATGATTAAATTAAAGGTAAAACGACCTTATCTCAAGTAGAAAAAACTGTAAATCTTTACATTGATTTCGAAAAGCCTGATATTAATAGACTATATAAAACACTTATTCAAAAACTAATTTCCAAAATATTATATCAATATAATATTAAAAACCCAATCTCATTTGAATTTAAATCTTCAAAATTAAGAGGTATTTTTAGTAAAATGCTGATATAAAATAATTTAAAATAATAAAATAAATCTAGTTCTATTTTTAAAAAAAACATCTTAATTTGTCTTATAAATCAGTAAATGACATTGAATAATTTTTAAAATATATTTCCTGAATCCTGATTAGTACAAATTTTTAATTCTACATTTTATTTCTAAATATTAATTTGTACTTGCATAATCTAGAATTGGTTTTTTTTTTTTAAATTTTGTCAAAACTTCTCTTTTTGCAATTCAATTTTTCCAGTTATAATACCACAAGGAAATTAGAAATCCTGTTTCCGGTTTTTCACTTTCGAATGTTGGTATATTTTTAATAAAATTAAAATTGAGAGAAAACACCTAAACTATAGTATAAATTGTATATAAATTGTATACTAGCCATGGTTTAGTTATCAATGCCAGCCCAAAATGGAAATGGATAATAGAAAAACCATTTTATTTAATTTAAAGAATATCTTTGCTATTTTTTTATATTTATTCAAAAGAATATTTTTTTTACCTGTTATATACCTGTTATATTATATAAAAATTTAATTTCCTTTACAAATTTTTATTTGATGTAAATATAATTATATACTTTGCATAACTATATATTTCTTTTGAAACAACATATATTTAAATATATATATATAGAGTATTATAAAATAGTCTAAAGCTTATAAAAATAGATTAAAAGATGTAAAAGTTTAATCATCACAAGAATTGCAGTGAATTTTTTTTTCTTTTTGAGAGGAGATTCAAAGGAGGGGTAACCAAGAGTAGAAGGGAATTAAGAACATTATAGAAATTGTAGTTAATTAAATAAAAACAGAAGGAAAAGAATAAGAATCTAAGAATGGACATAGAGGAAAATTCTAGGAAAAGGAAATTTCAAGGAATTTTGAAAATTCTTTTATTCTTGAAATAAAGAAAAATTAATTAACTCTGTTTTATTGCGCCCAATCATTTTTAATGGAAGTTTTTTTTATTCTTTATTAACGTCATATCTTCAGATAAACTTTGTTATACTTAAGAAATTTTTTTTAAATCAATTTTTATTAAAATTGAACTGAATTTAATTTTTTAACTTCAAATAAGAACTTATCTTTTATATTTAACTTAGACTTAAAGGGATTTGAAGTGAGAAGCTAGAAATTTAGGTATTTGAATTATATTCATTTCCGCAATCGGCTTTATTCTATATATTTTTCCCAATCTATATTCCTTAAAACTTTATTTTTTATAGTTCAAAAAGTTTAAAATAAAACAATTTTATGTAATCTCTTATATTAATTGTATCATAAAAAATCCGTTGGCTTAAACAATCCTTAATTGATTGTTTAGGGAATAGAATTGGGCGAATGCAACTGTTAAGCCAATGTATTTTCCAATCCTGAATCTAGGAAATTTTCACTTCTATTTGCTTTGATCTCCGACATTTTTAATAAATTTTATAATTTTCAAAAGATTTTCACACCTAACACACTCTAGCAATCTTTCCAATCACATTCTTATGATTTTAAAATATAAAATCCTCTACCCCTAAAAATATGCTACACAATTGCACAGACAATAATTTAAAAATATTTAAACCTTTTTTTTGTAAACGAACTAACTAAAAAAAATATTTTCCACGTTCTTTTAAGAAAAAAAAAAGAAAAACAAAAAAAATTTACTCGAAGGATATATTTTTTTACGTGTTGTCCTTGTTCTTTATCTTCTTATGTATATTTATATATAAACACAGAAAAAACTGCCTTAAGTGTTCATTAAATTGTATAAGCGTTTTTATTCTGTGTTTAATGTGGCAAATAGTGCTATACACTAGTTAAAGTTAAGCCAAAAAAAACAAAAACAATAAGCAAATAAGCAGAAAAAATTAATAAAAAGATTTTGTAACATGCAACAAAAAAACAAAAAGAAAACTAAAAAATAAAACTGTTGTGCAAACTGAAAAACTAATGTAAGAAATGCAATACTTTTTCTGAATTCTTAAATCATATAACAGCAATTTTATGAAAAAAAAGATATGAAAGAGATACAAAGCATTTTTTTTATTTAACAATAGATAAAATGCATCTATAAGATCTTGGTAATACAATATGAACTTATCACACTATATTATATTTTTAGAATTTATCATCTAGTTATAAAACTAGATTTTTTAAGATATTTTTTAAAAATATATATATATATATATATTGTGTTTTATTATGCTATGAATTAGGAATCATGCAGATGTTTATTATATTTTAATGCCTCAGGTATTTTAAATTATATAATCATAGTTTAATTATATTAAACTACATGTTTAATTAATAGAAGAAATACTTGTGAAACTTATTGGCGAATTAAAATGAAAATTAATTTTCGAAATTAAATGATTATGCAATAAAATGTTTTAATTTTTCTAATAAAATTTTTTTGGTATTTTATAATATACTCTTTTTACATGAACATGATCCCTTTTCACATTAAATTTGTCTATTTTTTATTTAATTTGAGTTTTATTAATCACCCGGTTTCTTGGAATCCAGTAGAACATCACTTGAATACAGAAAGGAAAAATTGAAAAAGTTAAACATTTATGCTCGCTCTAAAAAATATACTTAGTAGATGCCATTTTGCGGGACTTTTTATAATTATTTTGCTTTTTAGTTTCTCTTATTTCTCAATTTATGTTCCACTTCTGAAATCCAAGATACTGTGTCGTTTTTAAAAAAGAACCAAGAAAATTTGAAAAAAAAGCAAATTTAAAATGAAGATTAAAAATTTGAAGAGAAAAATTTCTAATTAGGCTTGGCTACATAGATCTTTTATAATATTTTGATCTTCTAAATGAAATAAAAAGTTATTTGGGACAGGTATACTTAGAACCAAGACAAAATTCAAATTGGTCCAGTAGTTTTCTTAGAAACGGGTCCCATTAAGTGATGTTGGCATACTTATATTATAACTTAATAATTTAATAATGAATATAAAAAATTTCATAAATATCAAATTGATCTTGAATACTTGTAAAATCTATTGGCAAACTGATGCATTGTTTTTTTTGATATTTTGAAGAATAGCATACGCCAACCTAACACGTGGGCCTTGTGGCTCGTTGTGCACCAACTTTCAAAACTTTTTATCAATTTATAAGTAATATTATTTATTTTGTATATATTAGTATATTTTTAATTTATATTTGGTCGTCATGGAGACTTATAAGGCAAAATTATTTTTTCATGATCCATACGGGAATCGAACCAACACCCCTTCGATTTGTAAGCCAAATGTTTACCGAAGCTCCAACTCACGCCTTTAGAAGTAAATTATTTTAATCGAATATAAGATAGATATAAAAGTAGAGAGTTGGAAAGAGTTTAAAAGAATACGCATTATACAAGTTATCTCTCTTACAATAATTGGCATTAGAAATTGTTATAATCGCCTATTCCATTCTTACACTTTTTCAATTTCCATCAATTTTCAATTGTTTAATATTCAATAAAATTATTCAAGACAAAGTGTTTCCAAATAAAAAAACCATTTTCCAACAAATAACTTCAATAATCCTGAAGCCAATAAAATAATTTTTCCTTTTCCGAAAATTTAAATTTAATAAATTGTTTTTTTCACTGATTTTAAATTCAATTTATCTTTCAGATAAATGATTAGGGTTACAAATATAATAAAATCTAGTATGATGATTATTCATATACATTTAATAATATATAAATTTTTATATATGTATATATATATATGTATCTGCTCGTGTTGTATATAAAATATGTTATCTAAAGTTACTTTAAAATTTAAAATGTATATTTAAAAAAAAAAAAAAACAAATAAATACATTAAGAATTAGATACATTCATTGTAACTTGTTACAATTAACTGTTTTTGATTTATTACATAATATACATGTAATATGATATTTTAACATTAAAAAAAAAACAAAAGAAGAATAAAACAAAAAAAAAAAATCAAAAAATAAATGTATAAAGTATCAGTGTCCATGACATTTGATATTTTTTCAAGTGTTCAAAAATAGATTTTCAAGATTAGAACAGACATTTATAATTAATATAATGTGACTGTTTCTCAATTTTTGATATAAAATAATTATATGGACAGTATTGTTTAAAATTAAATTTCGATTATTATAATATGATTTTTATATAAAAATTTATAATTGATTATTATGTGAAATCTTGAAAAGGACTTGTTGGGGCTGCTATGTGGAACTCAGATGAATATTTTTTAACCCATGAAAACTCTATAAAAACAACTCGAATATACTTGAATATACGACTTTAAGAAGATTACTAAATTTTAAAACTAAAATTAGATTTGAAAAACGCTTTAATGTTTATTAATTATTTCAAAATAATATAAAATTCCATATGCGTTTTATAATACCGATTTAGAAAATCTCACTTTTTTAAAATATGTCATAGTTCAAAATCTAGTTTTTAGAAAATCATGTTTTTTATTAGAAAATCTGGTTTTCTCGGATTTAAGAATTGGATACAAAATCAAAACAATCATCTTTTTCCGGAATATAAAAAAAAAGAAATTTTTTAAACGAGATTTATTAAAACAAGTGATGAAAAAAAACCAAGGGTTTTTAAAAAAGCACATTTTCAAAATTATATTGTATTACATACTGAGTTTAACTTTGGAAATATTTACTTGGAAATAGTTACTACTGACTTATAAAATTTACTGCTAACAGTAAATTTTTTATTTAAAAGTTGTTATAGCCCTTCAATGGGAAAGGTTGCCAAATTTCTCAAGAATCTAACTTCATCTACCCTTCCCCCACCATTTTTTTAGGTTCTAGGAATTAAATTGTGAATTACACAAAAATTTGGAATTTTACTTAGAATTTTATTATCTAAGCAAAAATGGGTAAAACTCAGAGACACTTTCTTCAATTTAAGGAACCCCTTTTAAATTTAAGAAAAACCTTTAATATATGTTAAAATATAATGTTGGACCTTTAAATTTTGTATATTAATAAAAAAAAAATTGGACAGGTATTCAAGTTACAGGTGCTTAAAAATAGCATAATTTCAATTTTCGGGCCCTTATAGCTCCTAAACAGGGGGCTTGACAAAAAAATTTTGTTAACTGACTCTTACTATTTTTTTAGGATCTAACTTCTCCCAAAATTTCAAGATCCTAGTTTGAACCGTTTAGAAGTTATGTGGGGCTAAAAATTTAGCAAAAATTGAGTTTTATATAATGGTGAATTTTAGTACCGTATGGCAACCCTATACATCTAAGCGACATATTTTTGTAAAGTCTATGAAAACAGCTCTCTAATACCGTTTTTTGATTGAAAATAAACCTAACAGAACCCTTGTTATATCAATTTAAATATAGGGCTTTTTTGGAATTTTCAGGAGCTGTAACTTCGTCACCCTTCAAAATTAAGAAAAACCTTTGACACATGTTGAAATATAATTATAGGGCTTTGAATTTTGTCTATCACTAAAAAAAAATTTGGACAGGTATTCAAGTTACAGGTGTTTAAAAATAGCAAAATTTCAATTTTCGAGCCCTTATAGCTCCTAAATAGGGGGCTTGAAAAAAAAATTTTGTTAACCGACTCCTACTAATTTCTAAGTATCTAACTTCTCCCAAAATTTCAAGATCCTAGCTTGAACGGTTCAGAGAATATGTGTGGCCAAAAATTTTGCGAAAATTGAGTTTTGCGCAATGTTAAATTTTAGTACTGTATGGCAACCCTAAACATTTGCCTTGTAAAAATTTATAAAGTTTATCAAACCAGCTATCATTTGCCGTTTTCAGATTGAAAATATATTTAACAGAACTCTTGTTATAACAATTTAAATATAGGGCTTTTTCCAACTTTGGGGGGTTGTAGCTCCGTAACGGGTGGGGCTACAGAAAAAAATTCTTCTACGAAATTATTTTTTTTGCAAAAACTACCCATGGTTAAAATTTCTTTTCTCTATTTCAAACGGTGTAAAAGTTTTTGTAAACATACGGACGGACGGACGGACGGACGGACAGAGTGAAGCTATATAGGCACATTTTTACAAAATTTTTTGAAAATGTGCTAAAAAGACGTTTTTGAAAAATGAAATTTTTTGAAAATGAAATTTACTATCCTATTGAAATTTCAAATCCAACCTATAAAAT